>CM019073.1:80815840-81536206 GCA_009667805.1 Leptobrachium leishanense | reverse complement strand
TATATGGAGGAGCCCCTAAAAAGACACCCGCACACCCTGAATATATGGAGGACCCCTAAAGACACCCACACACCCTGAATATATGGAGGAGCCCCTAAAAAGACACCCACACCCTGAATATGTGGAGGAGCCCCTAAAAAAGACACCCGCACACCCTGAATATATGGAGGAACCCCTAAAAAGCACACCCGTACACCCTGAATATATGGAGGAGCCCCTAAAAAGACACCCGCACACCCTGAATATATGGAGAAGCCCCTAAAAAGACACCCGCACACCCTGAAATATATGAGGAACCCCTAAAAAGAACACCCGCACACCCTGAATATATGGAGGAACCCCTAAAAAGACACCCGCACACCCTGAATATATGGAGGAGCCCCTAAAAAGACACCCGCCACACCCTGAATATATGGAGGAGCCCCTAAAAAAGACACCCGCACACCCTGAATATATGGAGGAGCCCCTAAAAAGACACCCGCACACCCTGAATATATGGAGGAGCCCCTAAAAAGACACCCATACACCCTGAATATATGGAGGAGCCCCTAAAAAGACACCCACACACCCTGAATATATGGAGGAGCCCCTAAAAAGACACCCACACACCCTGAATATATGGAGGAGCCCCTAAAAAAGACACCGCACACCCTGAATATATGGAGGAGCCCCTAAAAAGACACCCGCACACCCTGAATATATGGAGGAGCCCCTAAAAAGACACCCATACACCCTGAATATATGGAGGAGCCCCTAAAAAGACACCCACACACCCTGAATATATGGAGGAGCCCCTAAAAAGACACCCGCACACCCTGAATATATGGAGGAATCCCTAAAAAGACACCCTGAATATATGGAGGAGCACCTAAAAAGACACCCTGAATATATGGAGGAGCACCTAAAAAGACACCCATACACCCTGAATATATGGAGGAGCCCCTAAAAAGACACCCACACACCCTGAATATATGGAGGAGCCCCTAATAGTTTGGAGGAAAGTGGGATTTGTGCCTGGCTGGAATCCGTTCAGGGCGCTTCGGTTTTTCGGGCCATCGTAGCTGCAGGCCCGTCTGATGGTTCCATGGAGCTTCAGGCAGATCATAATTTGACGTGTGAAAGTTATTCAAGTTTCCCTCTAGAAGTGAAGTGAACGCCCGGCGCTGAGCAGGGATCCGCGGAAGACAACCGCCCTTTGTCCCATCACCCTCTCCAATCGGTCACAGAATGTTCTGGGACTTGATGGCCCAGCGGAGCCCGGTTTTGTTTTGGGATGAGGCACAGGGTGTTATTACAAGATAAGATCAGGAGTCTGTATTATCCGCCGGCAAGTTACAGCCTCACAGGCCCCAACTGGGGCAGATGCCAGGAAGACGTCACTATATCCAGGGGGCGGAGGATTTACTGACACATTGTAGACCAGAAGAGGTGGATTCATTGGATTGTGATTATATGGGAAGGAGGGAGAGATAGTAAGGATAGTCTGGTGTAGAGGGCTGCACCGGCCCAAGAGGAGACCAGAAAACTGTCCAAGGTGTATAAAGGATTACAGTGAATGGGTAATACCCAGAAAGGGACAGTTTCTATTTAAAGGGCCACTACCACAAAAAGAGAAATTTAAGATCTCTAACAAAACAGAATAAGGACATTTACTTTATTTTCTTTTGTACAAGAATATATTCTGTGTCACTGGGCGCATCCATTGTGATATTTTCCTCTATATGTGTCATTGGGTGCATCCATTATGTGATATTCTCTATGTGTCTGAGTGAATCCATTGTGTGATATTTTCCTGCGTCACTGGGCGTATCCATTGTGTGATTTTCCTGTGTCACTGGGCGTATTCATTGTGTGATATTTTCCTGTGTCACTGGGTGCATCCATTGTGTGATTTTCCTGTGTCACTGGGCACATCCATTGTGTGATATTTTCCTGTGTCACTGGGTGCATCCATTGTGTGATTTTCCTGTGTCACTGGGCGCATCCATTGTGTGATATTTTCCTGTGTCACTGGGTGCATCCATTGTGTGATTTTCCTGTGTCACTGGGCGTATTCATTGTGTGATATTTTCCTGTGTCACTGAGTGCATCCATTGTGTGATTTTCCTGTGTCACTGGGCGCATCCATTGTGATATTTTCCTGTGTCACTGGGTGCATCCATTGTGTGATTTTCCTGTGTCACTGGGCGTATTCATTGTGTGATATTTTCCTGTGTCACTGAGTGCATCCATTGTGTGATTTTCCTGTGTCACTGGGCGTATTCATTGTGTGATATTTTCCTGTGTCACTGGGTGCATCCATTGTGTGATGTCTGGTACTGGGGGGGAAAAAAAATCCACGGCTTGGTTTTACCAGGGTTGTGCTTATGGCTGGGTGCTCTAAAGGGTAGGATCCTGGTCCCATAAACATGCGCAACAAAGTAACAATGCGCAACACCAGACAAACAGCAAAGTAATCCTTTATTGGAAATCACTGCAATTTGTCTGGTGTTGCACATTGTTACTTTGTTGCGCTTGAGACATTTGGTGATGAAAGATACTGTGGAGGGGGAGGGGCAGATTCCAATTGCTCCTCACTGTGTGGCTTTGGCCATAGAATGGAGTGAATGGGTCAGTTACCGACTCACATTGTATTGTGTGGGATGTATTCAAAGGACGTCACCAGGGGGAGATTAGAAGGCTTTTAGTCGGTTTTATTCTGCTGCCAGCCATCATCTCCGGTAGCCTGGAGAACAATACACCCCCTGCTGCCTTAGATAAAATTTACAGCGGTATTTAAGTAAACCTTTAAAATGTTGCATCATGGGGAAAATACACAAAACGCAAACAGGAGATTACTTCAAAGATAAAAGGAAAAACAAACCGCAGCGTGTGTTTATGTGGGATTGTAATGCACGAAGATCCTAGTTACAGTTTAGGCAGCGAGCCTTTAATGGAGTTTAGCAAGCAGGGCTGCCAAACTTCTGCCCCCCCCCCCCCATTATGCCTACAATGCCCAGAATTCCTTCAATGCGATAGGTGGCCAGGGGATCATGGGAGTTCTAGTTTTATAAACATCTGGTCTGGAGTTTTACAGCACTGCTAAAATGTATCAAATGACAGCGGTTTGAATATCCAAAAATAGACTATCCAACGGGCAAAAAAAACACAGCTTGTGTGTTTGGAGAAGCTCCTTAATGATCCATGTTCACACATTGACACCCGGGAAGGCCGGTCATTGAGGAGAAACAGAACCCGATGATCACTTTCCCTCCTATGTGATATTTGTTTGTTACACATCATGATTTTTACCTTTGTTTGACCCTGCGCAGATTCTGTTAACAGCTGTTGCTGATAGATCCACCCCTCTCCCCACTGGATGAACCATTTTATACAGAAGATTTTAGAAGGGATTCCCTTCTTATTGCCCTTTAATTGGGCAGAAGCCGCTGACCGCCTCCACCTAATTATTTCTCTTTATTTTTAGGTTCTTTCACGCACTTTCAGATTGACAACCACTGGGGGCCCCCCGGGCTATAGGTCATGGACCCACCTTGTGCCACAGCCACGCAAGGCATGTACATTATGTTAAAGAATTTCTTTAAAACCTTCAAACCACTTATTTTAGTGAGATAAGAAAAATCTACCGTCTGTAAATCTGGGGCACAATGGATTCCCCACATGGCTGTAATGTTTGGGTGATGGCGGCTGCAGCAAAGCCCGCACCGCAGCACAGACAGTCCCTGTGGCACACGTGGGAAGCTGCAGATCACATTTCAGGTTTATCAGATACAGTAATGTGCCTGTGCACAAGTACCTGCCACAAGAGGGCGCCATGCTCTGCAAGTTTTACAATCTAGAATCATTTAGACCCCTGTATCTCTGGAGCCCTAAGGGTTAGAGGGACATGAGGCATCAGCAGAAAGGCCAGATTATGACCTTTCCAGCAATACCAAATAACCAGGTTGATATACAAATAAAATCTCTTTTCCATGCAGCACTATTAACATAAAGTGCAGTGATGCTTCGCTAACTCACCTTCATTTCCCACACTGCCAGCAAGTGTGGAGCTGATGATGCAACACATTGTTTCATCGGCAACCTAGACCATGGCCCTGTAGTGAGGAGACACAGGGTACGTTGGAACCTGCATCTCGAAATTGTACAGCGCACAAGGATAAGTGAGGTGTCATTGGAAAGGTCAGAGTCCGGTCTAAATGATACAAACATGACCATGTAATGAGTAAAAATAAAAAACTGACAAGTAAATTCAAAATGTTTTTTCCCCCCCTGTTCTCCAGCAGAGGCAATATATGCTTTTACATATAAAACAAACAATGCCGCTGCACTAACAACTAAGGCAACAGATTCTGCCCTTTTTATTTAAGCGCAGAGAAACTCTTTAAACATTTTGGTTTTGGGGCAAACCAAAAAATTATTTAGTAAGCTTTGGCATTTTTGTGTGTGTGTGTGGGGGGGGGGGCCTTCACATCTCTGCCTACAGGCCCTGTACGCAAGAGATTTATTGCTGCGAAACACTTCAAATTGCGTCCACAGCGACAAAGTTAAATATAGTTTGAGTTTATTAAACTGAAGGATTGGTCAAAATACACCAAGTTTAAATTATAGCTATATTAAAATAATTACAAATAATTAGTGCAGCAGCATTGTTCACTTTATAACTGAAATAAAAACACTGACGCTTCTTGTAGGACAAAATATAGAACTTTTTAAACCTTGCCGTCATGTTGTCCTTTCCAATGACACCTGGACCTACCTTGTAGGACACAGATCGAGAAACGGGCGGGGGGGGGGGGGTTTCAGTGCACAGAGGACATGTCGGTATGATGTGGAGCGCGCATGCGCATTGTGTGGTTGGAGCCAGACAGCTGGTTTCACGTCACAAAGTCACATGGGTCTCTAGTTGCCGATGATTGGATCAAATGATGGAGCGGCTGAAATTTCAGTTATTTTTATTGATCTAGATCAGGGGTGGGAAAACTACAGCCCGTGAGCCACATGCGGCCCACCACCAAGTTTTTGCGGACCGCCAACCCCGGCGTTCTAATCCCAGGGCGACCGGCTGCTGACATGCAGCTTGGCCACTTACCTGGGATGCGAACCACCTGATCAGCGCACCATCTTGAGAGAACACAGCTGGTCAGGTGCTTCCCATCCCCGGCAAGCGGCAAAGCTGCACGTCAGCGGCCGCTCGCCTCGGGAGTAGAAGAACGCCAGCAGACACGGAGCTGGGGGCAGTACATACCCATGTGAGCTGGGGAGCAACACATACCCATATGAGCTGGGGGGGCAATATATAACCATGTGAGCGGGGGGGCAATATATACCCATGTGAGCTGGGGGGCAATATATACCCATGTGAGCTGGGGGGCAATATATACCCATATGAGCTGGGGGGCAATATATACCCATATGAGCTGGGGGGCAATATATACCCATATGAGCTGGGGGGCAATATATACCCATATGAGCTGGGGGGCAATATATACCCATATGAGCTGGGGGGCAATATATACCCATATGAGCTGGGAGACAATATATACCCATATGGGCTGGGGGGCAATATATATCCATAATAAATTACCAGGAAAAAGTCCAAAAAAGGACCAGGGCAATTTGCTATATTGCCATTAATATTCTTAAGCAAAAATTAAAATTTTTGACCAATATCAGAAAAGAATTAAATAAAATGGCATTGTTTGGTGAGGTGTTTTCTCTTGAAAATCGAGCCCTAGCAACTGATTCTCTGCACACTCTCATATTGGGGGGGGGGGTGTTATTGATAATGGCTTTAACGGCCAGGAATCATAAGAATGCAATATTGTTTATATGCGGCCCCCCGATAAGGTTTTCAATGTGGCCCTCCGTAGAAAAGGTTTGCCCACCCCCTGATCTAGATTAAAGTGTTTGGGAATCACCTGATCTCTGGCCCCGCCTCCAGCGCCATCGCCTATAAAGTCAGCATTTATTCCCACACAAACACTGCAGCTGGATTACTGGACTTTGGAAGCTCCAGTAACACTGTATCCATGTTCCCAGAGCAGATTCAGACCAGGGACATCATAACCAAGGGTAACCCCCTCCAAAACCTCAGGAAGTCAGGGTGGGGAGCGTAAAGCCTGTTTGGCACGCCAAGCCGAAATCTTCACCATTCATACATTCCCGGCTAATCATCTCCTGATTAAACACGCCTGGACGTACAGGAAGCGAAGAAGTGTCACTTCCCCTTAGAAAGTTATGTCCACAATTGTTCTGGTCTTTTCTGGAAATAATCAGTGGATTAACAGACCTTCCCCTCATTACGGAACATTTTCCAGTGACGGCAGCCAGAGATGGGTGCTCTCATAAAGCAGTGTACCGCGTCCAGGCCAATGCTGCGCTCAGCAGATTCAGGACAGGTTTCACATTCAGCGCTTCCAGGAACACGTGGACCATTAATGTCAGAGCAAAGTATCTCCTGTAGAACATACAGTTTTACTCCGCAGCTCTGTTATACACCCTGAATATATGGAGGAGCCCCTAAAAAGACACCCGCACACCCTGAATATATGGAGGAGCCCCTAAAAAGACACCCGCACACCCTGAATATATGGAGGAGCCCCTAAAAAGACACCCGCACACCCTGAATATATGGAGGAGCCCCTAAAGAGACACCCGCACACCCTGAATATATGGAGGAGCCACTAAAGAGACACCCGCACACCCTGAATATATGGAGGAACCCCTAAAAAGACACCCGCACACCCTGAATATATGGAGGAGCACCTAAAAAGACACCCGCACACCCTGAATATATGGAGGAGCCCCTAAAGAGACACCCGCACACGCTGAATATATGGAGGAACCCCTAAAAAAGACAACCGCACACCCTGAATATATGGAGGAACCCCTAAAAACACACCCGCACACCCTGAATATATGGAGGAGCCCCTAAAAAGACACCCGCACACCCTGAATATATGGAGGAACCCCTAAAAACACACCCACACACCCTGAATATATGGAGGAGCCCCTAAAAACACCCCACACACCCTGAATATATGGAGGAACCCCTAAAAACACCCCACACACCCTGAATATATGGAGGAGCCCCTAAAGAGACACCCGCACACGCTGAATATATGGAGGAACCCCTAAAAACACACCCGCACACCCTGAATATATGGAGGAGCCCCTAAAAAGACACCCGCACACCCTTATAATATGGAGGAGCCCCTAAAAAGACACCCGCACACCCTGAATATATGGAGGAGCCCCTAAAAAGACTCGTACACCCTGAATATATGGAGGAACCCCTAAAAACACACCCGCACACCCTGAATATATGGAGGAGCCCCTAAAAAGACACCCGCACACCCTGAATATATGGAGGAGCCCCTAAAAAGACACCCACACTGTTATGAGCATGATCCTGTGTTCCTGTAGTTATCCAAGCCTGTATATAACAGTAAGTGTCCTGCAATAAAGCAATGGTGAACCTGACAGCCCAGCCTCATATCTGAACAAGCAGAGATCATAACAGTGGCGACGAGGATGGGATTTGTAAAGGTCTGCTCAGCCTGAAGTAAAGAAAAAAAAACAGGGATTGAAAGCCAGATAAAGCACACACAGCCATCCAGCAGCAAGATCATGGCACTGATAGGCACATTAACTGAGTTTGATGGAGAGAAAACTTCCTGGAGCTCCTGGGCTGAGAGATTAGAGCAGTACTTCAGTGCTAACACCATACCCCCTGAGAGACAGGTTGCAGTGTTTCTCACAGCCGTGGGGGCTAACACATATGACACTCTAAGAGACCTTCTGTTCCCTGAGAAACCAGCAAGCAAGGCTCTACAGGAACACAGGATCATGCATCTGCCTTCATTACTGCATCACACTGACTGACTCTGAAGATCGCTGCTGTGCCCTCTGACCTGTGTCATCCTGGGCGGAGCCACTAGTTAAAGTGATAGCACAGGTTTAGTATAGTCAGCTATAACACACACACCCTGAATATATGGAGGAGCCCCTAAAAATACACCCACACACCCTGAATATATGGAAGAGCCCCTAAAAGACAATGTGCCGTTGAACAGACAGGGAGTAAGGTATTGTAGCCAGTTCAGACACTTCATGGCACTGTACAATGTGCTCCTGTGACAGGTGGGCCCTAGGGTGACCAGCCATTTTTTCCCCAGGACACCTGATCGCATGCAGAGCAGGAGTACAGGGATGGCACTGCCCTGCAACATGTATAATTTGAGGTGGAGGGGGAAACCATTTACCTATTCCAAGATCACCTGGCATATAAGATCTACATACTGCAGGGCATCTTTTTTCACGCACTGCCCATCAGCATCAATACATTGTGTATCCAGGAAAACATTGATCTGGCAAACCTAGGGGGCCCCATGGGCACCTCTGATCACCAACCCACCTTGATGCCCCAGCATGCGTAACGGGCCCACTTTTTGTTTTTACATAAGATATTGCAAAGAGACAGTATGGCATTAAACCCCAGAATGACCATAATGGCTGCAACCTACACTGTGGCGCTTTACACCGTGTGACTCCAGGATTGTATTCTTTGGTTGGACGAGGCTGTGCAGAGCCAAGCACAATGAGGCTGTTTGTGAAGCCCCGATGCCCACAGCCCGTCGCTCCGTTACGCTGGTACACAGCGAATTGCTGATAAATGGGGCAGAAAAATAAGCAAAGTGCACAAAAAGAAGCATCCTTTTCAGAGGCTTGTTCTTGCCAAAAGTGAATCTAACCCAAGCATGACTTTCTCAGACCCTGCAGCGTGTCCCGTGGGACCGTGCCCGCCTGGGAAAGCTTTATGATGCCTGATAAAATGTGAGCAAGTTTCCCCCCGCAGGGAATATGTTACTTCTTCCCGAGGTACCAGACATTAAACATTACGGTTACGAAAAACTTTAGAACATCAGATGTTACCGAACTACAGTTGTGTTCAAAATTATTCAACCCCCAATGCTGTAAAGGGTTTTAGGGAATTTAGTGACATTTGTAATTGTATTCAGAATGAAATCCTACAAGGACTTTTTAAAGAACCATATGCAACTAAAATGACATCAATTGGTTTTGTAATACAGTAGTAAATGTTTCTTTTGTGAATTCTTCATTGACACAATTATTAACCCCTTAAAGACTACCACTCTGAAGAACAGAGGTTCATTCAAGTGTTTTCAATCAGGTATTGAAAACACCTGTGGATGTCACGGAGCAGCAATAAAGCATAATAAGCACCAATTAGGCAGCTTTAAAATGACTGTGATACTCAGCTCCTTCTAGACATTTACTGGTGTGGTTACAAACATGGTGAAGTCAAGAGAATGGTCCAGGAAGACAAGAGAAGAGGTGATTACTCTTCACAGGAAGGGCAATGGCTATAAGAAGATTGCATAGATGTTAAACATACCAAGAGAGACCATAGGAAGCATCATTCGCAAATTCAAGGCAAAGGGCACTGTTGAAACGCTACCTGGTCGTGGCAGAAAGAAGATGCTGACTTCGACTGCTGTGCGCTACCTGAAGCGTAGAGTGGAGAAAAGTCCCCGTGTGACTGCTGAGGAACTGAGAAAAGATTTGTCAGATGTGGGTACTGAAGTTTCAGCTCAGACAATACGGCGCACACTGCGTAATGAAGGCCTCCATGCCAGAACTCCCAGGTGCACCCCCTTGCTGTCTCCAAAGAATAAGAAGAGTCGACTGCAGTATGCCAAAAGTCATGTGGACAAACCACAGAAGTTTTGGGATAGTGTTCTGTGGACTGATGAAACAAAATTAGAACTGTTTGGGCCCATGGATCAACGCTATGTTTGGAGGAGGAAGAACAAGGCCTATGAAGAAAAGAACACCTTGCCTACTGTGAAGCATGGCGGGGGGGGTCAATCATGCTTTGGGGCTGTTTTGCTTCTGCAGGTACAGGGAAGCTTCAGCGTGTGCAAGGTACCATGAATTCTCTTCAGTACCAGGAGATATTGGATGACAATGTGATGCAGTCCGTCACAAACCTGAGGCTTGGGAGACGTTGGACCTTTCAACAGGACAATGATCCCAAGCATACCTCCAAGTCCACTAGAGCATGGTTGCAGATTAAAGGCTGGAACATTTTGGAGTGGCCATCGCAGTCACCTGACTTAAATCCCATTGAGAACCTCTGGTGGGACTTAAAGAAAGCAGTTGCAGTGCGCAAGCCTAAGAATGTGACTGAACTGGAGGCTTTTGCCCATGACGAATGGGCGAAGATACCCGTAGATGGCTGCAAGACACTTGTGTCAAGCTATGCTTCACGTTTAAAAGCTGTTATAACTGTAAAAGGATGTTGTACTAAGTACTAAGATTGAATGTCACTTGGGGGTTGAATAAAACTGATAATGATGTGAGCACAGAAAAGACATTTGTGGTTATTTCATTATAAATGTTATGTTATATTTGTCTGACCTACACGTGCCTCTTTGATTTAATTGTAAGCAAGATGACTGAATGATCAAAATCAATGTCAAACTGGCCAAAACACTCAATTTCAGTGGGGGTTGAATAATTTTGAACACAACTGTACATGTCCCATGATGCTCAGCACCTTTAGAACTGAAGTGGTCAGAATGAGTAGTGTCCCTTTAAAGCGGACAGGATGCAAGGGTGTCCCCTTCTCCCTGCTGTCCCAATCTGGGTGAAACGAGGTGAAGTGGAGGAGTTTCCTCCACCCCTCCCTGCATCACCAGCAACCGGGATTTTGAATTTCCTGGCTGCCGTCAGCGATGTCAAAGCTGCCGACATCATCCCGAGAGACCAATCGCTGTAGCAAGCGTTCTCCGAGAGGCAGCGATGGATCAGATCTGTGCATGCGCGTGCAGCGCCGATCCATCTCGCCATGGAACTATGCAATCTGCGGTTCCTACACAAGTTATTTTGGAGCGCAGAAAAGCTTCAGGGAATTCTGGAGTCTGAGCTGAAGGAGCAGTGCGCGACAATGGGAGAAAATTAGAAAAGTTACCCAAAACAAGATAATAACTGGGCTGCGGCCGTCGCAGGATCTGTTCAATATACTGTCCCTTTAAACAGGTCTGGATACACAAAGCCAACAATCAGCTTGGCACCCCAGTGGTTCCAGAACTACGTGTCCCATGATGCTCAGCCACCTTGCTGACACCATCCTGGGACATGAACTAAAGTGTCAGGATGGTGACGTGTGGCAGTAGGGCTGCATGGAGAGATGCCAGTTGGTACAACATTAGATTGTGTATCCAGAATGATGCAATGTGTGACATAGTGTCCCCGCCCGGCTGACACACTTACAGGTCACCGCGCAGAACATTCATTTTACAGATTAACTAGACAGAAAATCTCTTGTCTGAAGTCATTTCATCTGGAAGGTAAACCTGTCCACCCACCTTGCCAAAACCTGTGAAAGGGAAACAGTAAAACAAGCCACAAAGAGCAACCCAAGTGACATTGGGCAATGGCGTCTGCAGTGTCAGGTTGGTGAGGTGCCAAATGGGCAACGTGTTTTTAATCACACCTAGGAATATAGGACTGTATGGCAGACGTGCGCACGGCTGAAAATTTTTTAGTTTTCAAAATAAATTGTTTTTGGAATTTCGCTTGGCATCGGATCATAAAAGAAATAGTAATTTGGGATCGATTCGAATCACTAAAGAAAGCCCCAATGAATCAAATTCTGTTAAAAGGCAAAGCGGGGGTTAAATGTTGAGCTGTCCTATTGACTTGAATACAGATTCAGCACCACAAGTCAATTTACAAGGACGGGGTGCTTTGTGAAACAGTCAAACAAATCTGGATTGTTTCGTAATGTCGTTCGCTTTGGTACTGATTTGTATGTAAGTTGGGATCGATTCGAATCAATAAATAAAAGCAATAAATCAAATCCTGCTCCGGAATCATTTACGCCATGGTTCTCTTGTGAAACAGCATAAATCACATTGTTTTACTGGTTCAATCGAAGGCATTAAACAAGACCTTGCACCTGACCACAGGTCTGGTGCAAGACTGGTTGAACACTATGCCAATCACCGCTCAGAGTCCTGATTGGGCAAATTTAGCCCAATCACGGGCTCACAGAGCTAAGTCCCGCAGCACACTATATAAAGGTTTCCACGCAGCGCTTCTGCACGCATTTCAGAGGAGATTTCATAGGAGATAGTTGTGTGTGTTGTTACTGCCGGTCTGCCACGCTACTGGGGGGGGGGGGGTCTCATTTCGACCAAATATCAGGGAATTTAGGTGATGTGTCTTGTCACTGTGCCAGCAAGTTTTTTTGGGGTTTACAATTTTATTTAAAACATTTGTGAATTGAGGTGATCTTCTGTGTCTTGTCACTGTGCCAGCAAATCTTTTTGGGGCTCACTAATTTCTTTAAAACACTTGTGAATTAAGGTGATCTGTGTCTCGTCACACAAACCGTACCACGCTGTATTTTGGGGCTCACTAATTTCTTTAAAACATTTGTGAATTAAGGTGATCTGTCTCTTGTCACTGGCTGCCAGCTATCAGTGTGTCTCACTAAGTTATAAAGATTTAAATAACTCTGGTATACCAGAGTTGAATCAGAGTTCTGTATATATTAATCTATATATCACTCACCATGTCTGAAAGAACAAAAAGGACAGGCAGACGCTCCCAGCCACAGATAAGAGGGCAAGCAGCCCCTGTGTCGGGAGGCTGTGTCTCTGGTCGTGGTGGACGTGGTGCATCCTCTGCAGGGGCACGCTTGTCCTTTCTAACTGGTGCTGGCCGTCTTGAGCAGCATCAACATACAGAGGACTTGGTGGATTGGCTAACCAGGCCATCCTCATCCTCCAAGTCCTCTGCCAACCAGGCTTCTAGTGCTTTACAGTCCACCTCAGCTGCCAAAGCATCTAATGCAGCCTCCATGTCCACAGCTACTCCTGCCGTAGCCTCGCCATCACACACGGAGCAGTCAGCTGAATTGTTTGACTACAATGAGAGTGACATGCTGCTTGAGGATGCGCAGCAAGTACAGTGCTCTGATTCAATCTGAGGTTGAGGAAGGGAGTATAATCAACCTAGAGGAAGGGGGTGCCAGTGATGACACACAAATAACTGGCGCTCATTTTGCCCCAGCAGCTGCAGCATGCTGCCAAGTTGGCTCCAGTGACGAGGAGATAGGGGGTGATGACAATGATGATGAGGTCACTGACTCCACCTGGGTCCCTGATCGAACAGAGGAATCAAGTGAGGGGGAGGAGGCACAGCAAACACGAGGCACAACATCCTCTATGACCAACCGTAGCACTAGCCAGTCCAAGGCATCAGATGTCAGAGCTGCTCAGGTGCAGAGCGCTGTTGTCTCAAAGCACACACGCAGGAACTCTGGGAGTTCTTTAAGAAATGTGCAACAGACCGCACCGTTGCTATTTGTAATCTGTCAGATGAGGCTGAAGTGTGGGAAAGACACCGGATGCTTGAGTACCACGTGCTTGAGGTGACATATGACCACCTGCCACACATCCCTTTTGGCACAAAACTTTGCGTAGGTCCTCCTCCTCATCTGTCTCTACCCCCACTGTATGTCCTGCCATGTCATAGCCTACAACCTCCACTACAGTAATGGATGTACCAGCTCCTTCACAATGTGATAGAATCCCCATCAGCTGAAGATTTACGCAGTCAGATTACATTACCGCAGCTGCTGCAGCGTAAGAAAAAATATAGTCCCAAGCACAGCATCTAAATGTCAGCTTAGCAAAATTACTCGCATTGCAGCTGCTCCCTTCCGTGAATTTGCTGAATGCGCTGTACCACAGTGGCAGGTTCCAAAACGCCATTACTTTTCCCGCAAGGCCATTCCAGCACTATACCAGCACGTGGAAGACAATGTTATCCAGTCATTGGGAAAGGCAGTCAGCAGCAAGGTGCATGTCACTTTAGACATGTGGTCCAGCAAGCATGGACAGGGTCATTACATTTCCTTCACAGCACACTGGGTAACTCTGATTGCAGCTGGGAGGGGATCCAAGACGGGGCTCTGTGCTGGATCTTGTTCATCCACCACGCCTCCAGAAAGCTGCTTGTATGAGGTCTGTCTGCTCCACCACCACCACCACCTCTTCCTCCTCCTCCTCCTGTCTCTGGCGAAGTGGCAGTTAAACCGACGCCTGACAGGGTCTACGCAATGGCTCAAGCAAAAAGATGCCATACTGTGCTTGAGCTGGTTTGTTTAGGGGACAGGAGCCACACGGGTCAGAAATTTTGTCAGCTCTGCAGGGGCAGGTGCAGAGATGGTTAACACCACGCCAGCTTGAACCGGGACTGATAGTCTGCGATAATGGCAGCAACCTTCTCTCCGCCCTACGCAAGGGTAAACTGACGCATGTACCATGCCTAGCACACGTCCTAAATCTGGTGGTACAGCGTTTCCTAACCAAGTACCCAGGGCTGCCAGAGCTTCTCATCCAGGCCAGAAAAGTCTGCAGCCACTTCAGACGGTCATTCCCAGCAAGTGTTTGCCTGGCAGAAATTCAAAGAGAATTCCACCTTCCCACAAACAGTCTGATCTGTGACATGCCCACCAGGTGGAACTCGACATTAGCAATGCTGCAGCATCTGCACAAGCAGCAGAGGGCCATCAACGAGTACCTGTGTGTGAGTATGGCACAAGGACAGGTTCAGGTCAACTTGGTTTTTTTTCCCCCCGCAGTGGCTGATGATCAAGGATGCATGCACTGTACTGTCACCATTTGAGGAGGCAATGAGGATGGTGAGCAGGGACAGTGCATGCATCAGTGACACAATTCCTTTAGTGTTCCTGCTGGAGCACACTCTGCGGGGAATTATAGATGTGGCTCTAGAGGCAGAGCAGCGGGAGGAAGAGGAGGCCTTCCCTAGCTCTCAAGGCCCAAGTCTTTCCGCAGACAGCATTCCAGCGGGTCCTACTCAGATCAGACAGGAGGAGGAGGACTATTTAAGTAGTGGGGGCATTGAAGGTGGGGATTCCTCAAGGCAGGGTTTTGTGTGCACAGAAACAGAAGGGCTTGTGCGTGGCTGGGAGGAGGAAGTGTACGATATAGTCATCCTCATTGACCAGGAAGACTCGGCAGCTAATGCCACCTCCAACCTACGCTGCATGGGCTCCCTAATGATGCAAAGCCTGCTAAAGGACCCCAGGATTCGTGCTATCAAGGAGAGGGATCATTACTGGTTGGCAACCCTTCTTGATCCACGATACAAGGGGAAAGTTGCAGAGCTCATCCTGCCCACACAGAGGGAGCACAGGATGACAAAACTTTAGGACGCTCTAAAGCGAAACTTGTGTAACACCTTTCCAGGCACTGTTAGATTACCAAGTGCTGACACACGTGCTTCTGAGGCTGCAGGTGATCAGAGGAATAGCGGTGAAGGCCAGGGCCGCTGCTTGACTGATGCTTTTTTATTTTTTTTTAGTCCACGATGCCCAAGGACATCAAATGTAGGCACCCATTGCCAGCATCTTCACCATATGGTGCAGGACTACCTAGGGACAAGGGCAGACCTGGATACCTTTCCAGCAGATGATCCACTGGCTTACTGGGTGTTGAGATTGGATCACTGGCCAGAACTTAGCCAATATGCTATGCAGCTACTAGGTTGCCCTTCATCTAGCGTGCTTTCCGAAAGGATGTTCAGTGCCGCTGGAGGTTTTGTCACAGACAAAAGAATGCGTCTGTCCACCGACTCTGTAGACCGGCTGACATTTATAAAAATGAATCAGTCCTGGATCAGCAGCTATCGATCCCCTAATGCTGAAGTAACGGAATAGATCGGGGATGTCCTCTTCTGCATTCACAAAACCTCCAGCACTGAACTCTTCCACAATACCACAAAATGGTTACGGTGTGAAGGCACTTGCTGCCATGAAAAGGCACAATATCTGGGTGCACTGACTCCCATTACCAGATCAAAAACTTTTCAATATAGGACCACATGGTCCACCCCTGCATTCTTCCACAATACCACAGAGTGGTTACTGTATGATGATACTTGCTGGCCTGGCATTAAAGGCACAATATCTGGGTGCACTGACGCCCATTAACAGATAAAAAAACACTTTTCAATATAGGACCACATGGTCCACCCCTGCACTCTTCCACAATACTACAGAGGGGTTACTGTATGATGATACTTGCTGGCCTGGCACCAAAGGCAAAATATCTGGGTGCACTGTCACCTTAACCAGATGCATATCTTTTTAATATAGGACCGCATGGTCCACCCCTGCACTCTTCCACAATACCACAGAGGGGTTACTGTATGATACTACTTGCATGCCTGGCACTAAAGGCACAATATTTGGGTGCACTGACGCCTGTATCAGATTCATATCCTCAGAGGGGTTACGGTGTGACGGCACTGTTGCCGATGCTAAAAGCCCAATTTTAAAGCACCTATTGTTACTTTCATCCAAAGCCTGCATAAGTTTCACAATAATTTAGCCAAAAAAAACACTAAACTTTTTCTGCGCGTCCTAAAATGTCTTTTCATACAGACTGCCGCCCCAAGCAGTTGTTTATGGATAGATTAAAAGGAAAAGCAATTACCGTCATATGAAACGTAATTTTTTTGTTTTTAAGTGTTTCTATACATCCTAGAAATCCGCCACTTCACGGGCAGGTTATGGGGACCTCCTAGGCACGATATTTGAAGGAATTTTTTGTTTTTATTTTTATCCCTTATTTCAAGGAAAACTCGCTGTCCCTTTAAAAACGTTTTTTTTAAAAAAACTTTTTGTCCTCGTTTCCTGTCCCCCAGGGCACTACCCGGACCCCCATACACCTTTTATGGCAAATATCTAGCATATATGCCCTCTTGGAGGGCACTCTAAAAACCGAATTTTCAGCCCCATTGACTTGCATGGGGGTTCGGGTTCGGTCCCGAACAAATGGGAAGTTCGGGCTCGAACCGAACTCGGGGAGTGTCCGACTCATCCCTATTGCTGCACTCGTATGTCCTGATCTCAATATAGACACAGCAGCCCCTGTACTGGACCTGGTCCTCGAGCCTGGTTCTACGTGACTGGATCCTTAAAGGAACACGCTCCTGTACTTTGATTTGATCAGCGGCTGCGAGTCGATGTAACAGCATTTGAAATAATTTATTTTTCTTATAGTTCCAGTAAATTAAGACTTTTACATCATTTTAATACTGAACGTACACGGCGGTAGAATTGCAGCAAGATGTGACCCAGAGATCACGTGACCCGCCTCAGATTTGAAGCAATATGTAGCAACAAAGTTACGAGATTATTAAAACCTGACACCATGTGGGAAAATTAGATTCAACCTTGACATGAGGTGACCTAAAGCTGTAAAAAGTGCAATAATGGAGGAATAAAACGCACGCCCGGATATTTCTGCATGCATCCAGTTTGTACAGTAAGGATGGGAAGCAGCGTGGGGGGGGGGGGGGGAGACGCGGAGGTGGCGTGGGAAGATTACGATGCTGATGACGCAAGGTGCGGGCGAGAGATAAGAGGCCCAGCAGTGAAACAAGAAGGATCAGAAAGTCATTGCATTTTGCTGTTCTGGGTCACCGTCTTTTCCTCTTCCAGAAATTGAAATATTTGAGCCCAAAGTTTGGGTCATTACGAGGAGAGGGCTTCTTCTCCATTGCGGCCATCAATGGTCCCTCCAAGCTGGGTGACGATTTCATTAAACAAGATACACTGTATGTGGTCGCTCTGTCACAGTGGATCATCTCGGCTGGAGACGGCAACACGTGACGTGACCAGGGTGAGGATATGCCAGTGACACAGAATGGGGGGGGGGGGTTAGAGCTCTCTACCCCCCCCCCGGTGTCCCTGTGAGGTTCAGCCAATCTAACCTGTACCTGAGCATTGTGGGTTATTTAGCAAACCATCCGGAGGGCCGAGGTTGCGATACCCTCTGAAATGGCCTAGGGGTGGATTTCTAGCGAGGATTTTAATCTGAGCATTTTACACAAAATCGAGAAAACGCCATTTTAATGGTCGTGTCCGCTCGAAGAAAAAAACCAAATACAAGCTCGGCAGCAAACTACTGCTCCCTTATAATGGGTGAAAAACAAAATAGAGTGTCAGGGGATCCAGTGAAGCACAAGGATACGCCAGCCAAGGTCAGACAGAATGTAGACAAGCCAAGGTCATGGAAGAGAAGAGGATCAGGGCCAGACACAGCAAGATACGGATCCATCGTGCAGGGCTTATTTTGGAGAAAGGATTTTACCAGGAAGGATACATTGAGATTTCTCTGGTTTTCAGTATGCCCTGGGTGGCGAGTATGTACCGTTAGGTGTCTCGCCCAAGGACACTTACTGGAGAGGTGCTCTGGCTGGGATCGAACCTGTGTCTCCATGGTCAGAGCAGTGATAACTCTACTCCAGCCAGCCGGTACAAGATGGTGCTAAATAAACACTTATCACGCTCTCCGGCTGGAAAAGGCCGACTGGAAGAAGCGCAGAGGCATTAAATAGACCCAGGTGGTTTCTGATTGAGATGTACAAGAACATGACGCACTTACACTGTATCAGAAATGTTATTGTACATGGTGTCAGTAAAGTAAGCTCCTCCTGGCGCTGCAGGATGACACGAGGCTGCAGCACATCGCACCGAGCATCCGATACCAATATCGGCCAAATAAAAACCTGGAAGGAAAAGTTGACACACACACACAGGACACCGACACAAAAACACACACACAGGACACCGACACAAAAAACACACACACAAGACACCGACACAAAAAACACACACACAAGACACCGACACAAAAAACACACACACAGGACACCGACACAAAAACACACACAGGACACCGACACAAAAACACACACACAGGACACCGACACAAAAACACACACACAGGACACCGACACAAAAACACACACACAGGACACCGACACAAAAACACACACACAGGACACCGACACAAAAACACACACACAGGACACCGACACAAACACACAGGACACCGACACAAACACACACACAGGACACCGACACAAACACACACACAGGACACCGACACAAACACAAACACACAGGACACCGACACAAACACACAGGACACCGACACAAACACACAGGACACCGACACAAACACACAGGACACCGACACAAACACACACACAGGACACCGACACAAACACACACACAGGACACCGACACAAACACAAACACACAGGACACCGACACCGACACAAAACACACAGGACACCGACACAAACACACACAGGACACCGACACAAACACACAGGACACCGACACAAACACACAGGACACCGACACAAACACACACACAGGACACCGACACAAACACACACACAGGACACCGACACAAACACAAACACACAGGACACCGACACAAACACACAGGACACCGACACAAACACACAGGACACCGACACAAACACACAGGACACCGACACCGACACAAAAACACAGGACACCGACACAAACACACACCAGTCACGTCTCCAAATGATTTTGTAGTCAGTTTGCACCGACCGGTCATTACAAAACACTAAGCGCGGCCTGTCGAGAACTCTATGGCTTTAAAGAAAGCGCTTTTCATTAGCGGGAATAGCGAGCGAAGGAAACTTCCCATCTGCCACTGCGGGTTTCAGCCCGTTTGGAGAGTTGGATCACCACCTGGTGGTAAAGCTGGAGATTGCAGTAGTTCGCAGCATTAAAGCAACAAATGTAAAAATTAAACCCGTTTACGTTACCGCTTTTCTTACATGCGCTTTCTCTTCACAATATTTTACGCTTTTCCCTCTCCCATCACAAAGGTTTCTCTTAACATCTATTAAAAAGCCACACTTCCATCCTCCCCCCTGAATCCAACAGCAAGCCGCAATCCCCGCAATCTGTATCCAGCCAGAAAGGTATTCCTCAATCAACACAATCTTTGCCATATTGTTACTGTTGCTAGTTTGTTCTGCTCCTCCCTGTAGTAAATATTCTTTGTGTGCACCTCTCTAAACTGATTCACAGCCACACTTCAACTTCCACCCCCCCACCCAGCCCCACCTGCCCGCACCATCCACCCCCCCACCCAGCCCCACCTGCCCGCACCATCCACCCCCCCACCCAGCCCCACCTGCCCGCACCATCCACCCCCCCACCCGCACCATCCACCCCCCCACCCAGCCCCACCATCCACCCAGCCCCACCATCCACCCCCCCACCCACCCGCACCATCCACCCCCCCACCCACCCGCACCATCCACCCCCCACCCACCCGCACCATCCACCCGCCCGCACCATCCACCCACCCACCCACCCGCACCATCCACCCCCCCACCCAGCCCCACCATCCACCCCCCCACCCAGCCCCACCATCCACCCCCCCACCCAGCCCCTATCCCAATATACAAGCCTTTTACAGCCACTTCACATCCCTTGGTTTAACCCCATCATGCCCAAGCTCTTTATCATGCAGTGTCTACTACACTCTTGTAATTATCTCTATACTCCCCCTACTCCCTTATGTTTCACTTAGATTGTAAACTCACGGGACGCCTGGCTGAGCATTTAATAAAGTGCTGCATTTGAAGGACAAACATCCTTCAGGCGGTGTCGAATGGCCATGTTTTTGTCACCTGTTCGTGCCCCCATTGTAAAGCATTACATAATCTGTTGGTGCTGCTAAGTAACTCGCTATACACCAAGCTCTGTCAGTTCTGATCGCAACAGCCGTCATGTACCTGTGAGGGTTCCTTCTGTTACACCATGCGTCCATGGCATATACACAGGGATTTTGCAATTTTCACACGTTTTGTGAGGGTTTGCCGGACATTTCCTTTTTTGTTTCCATGTGATTGCTCCGGGACTGATATTTCACATTTAATGCAGTAGGATTTTTTTTTCCTTCTGAGCGTCGAGCTTACATTTTCTTTGATTCTCCTCCTCCCCCCCCCCCCAATAATTTTTTTTTAAAAAAAATTAATTTTATAAAAATCCCGATTGAAGTCAGAGGCAGCAGAAGACGGCGGATTCACCTGCATGTTGTGGGATCGGTCGAATGAATTTAGATGCTATTGCACCACACACATACAGACCCCGTAGACGCCCAGCCTTACGATTGCCTTGTGTGGGATGTACGCGAGGACATCAACAGGGGGGGGGGGGGGTCGAGGAGCTTTAAGCCCACCATCATATCCCATTCAGCTGCCAGGTCTCTCTAGTAGCCTAGGTGCCACAATAGATACCCTGCTGCCTTGTCCAAACATAATCTTCACTACCGCTTTATCCTATGCCACAGCCGTAAAGTTAGACTTTCCCTAAGATTTCAGTAAATGTTGCATCATGGGGGAAAAAAAATTACAAAATGGCAACAGGAGACAAGTCAACATTTTCTTTTTTACATTAATTGAAAGATAAGTCAGTATGTGCGTTTTTGTAAAGCACAAAGCGGGGACATTGTGTCCGGATCATGATGCGTGGCATGCCGGCATGGTTAGGAGTAATCACAGAATGCAGGATGTGGGGGACCTAAGAGGTCTCTGCGCCGGGGCTGCCTGTAACATGGAGTAACCAAGGATAACACTGCAGCCTTACTCTATCGGCGGGCGCCATCCCAGCGGATTGCCAAGTCAGGATCACCGCACGCCACCTGAAGACCGTGGGGTTTATTCACAAAGACATGAAATTTTATGCAATTCTAGCACTTTGCGATTCTGAAAATTCACCATCGAATGTCACCGTATTTCTCTGAAGCCGTTATCGGACGTCAAACGCTGAATTTGCCAGCAAAGAAAAACACAAAAGCGAAGGAGCAACCAAGGAGCAGCCAAGGAGCAGCCAAGGAGCAACCAAGGAGCAGCCAAGGAGCAACCAAGGAGCAGCCAAGGAGCAACCAAGGAGCAACCAAGGAGCAGCCAAGGAGCAACCAAGGAGCAACCAAGGAGCAGCCAAGGAGCAACCAAGGAGCAGCCAAGGAGCAGCCAAGGAGCAACCAAGGAGCAGCCAAGGAGCAACCAAGGAGCAGCCAAGGAGCAACCAAGGAGCAACCAAGGAGCAGCCAAGGAGCAACCAAGGAGCAGCCAAGGATGTTTAACCCATTGTACATAGATATGTAACTTTGTTTCCGAAGCCGTAAGAGTTAAAATTCGGTTACATTGAAACCGATGGACTGACCTGTTTAAACCAACGTGACGCTGATGAACAAGTCGCTGAATGTCAGCTTTGTGACAAGACGATAGCGCAGAGACAGTTTTGGTGCTGACAAAGTGGTGAATTGACCAATGAATTAACTGATGGACAGAACCACCGTGTAGGGAAATAAGCAAAATGGGAAAGTGACTAAACACTAATTGCAAATATATAACAAATCCCCTTGCGAGGAAAAGGGCCTATTAGCAAAACTAAAACTTTAATTAATCTCAATTATAAACTTTTAAACGGTTGTCAATTTAAAATGAATTGGTTGTTTATGTTAAACAAATTAAACCCACATATTGGTATCAGAAAAGATTGGAGAGAATTGTGTGTGTAATATACTAAAGTAAATGGTGCGTCCACCAATTTACACAGATGCGCATATGCATGAAATAATAGGTAGGACCCTAGTCAGATTGATGACAATCTAGATACATAAGAAGATCGGGATAACCCCACCTGGAACTGCTCTGATACCATTAAACTGCGCTGATACCATTAAACTGCGCTGATACCATTAACACAAATAAACCTTGTTAAAGCTTAAGTAGACCAGGGAACAATCACTTCTAAATAGGTAGAGCACAAAAGACAGAGGTTAGTATAATAAACCCGTGGGGTCAATCTATCAGCGTGCTACTCAATAAGTAAAGGATTGATTAATACCTTTTAGCATTGGAATACCAGCAAATAATCAATTGTGGGATAAATTGAAGTGGTTTTACCCATTATATATAGATTTCTATTAAGAAAAAATTGGACGCATATTCAGGCGTAATTAATCTCAATAATAGTTTGCGTGCATGCACATAATGAACACAAATTGTGATAATCGCTAGACCCAATGTGGGATAATAACACGCATCGACTTGGAATTGGGCTGGATTCATTACATATGTAAGTGCGAGAATTGACCCGGCATATGTATTGATATAGAAATTGGGGTACTCCGATAGTCAATGCGCTCTTACTTGGACCACCGCGCTAGAAATCACACCAGAAATACGACGCTCAAAGAGGAGATGTGATGACGCAAACATTGATAAATGTTCATACACCTTGGATATAATTAAGAGCGTATCTATATGGCGATCATATTGGCAAGAAATGGTCAGAGAGGATTAACCTGCACCTTCTCAAACATATGAGTAAATGGCGTTAATTAAACCTGCTACAAGGATGTTCGGCGCTCGATTAGCAGCAAACATCAACTCAAGAACAGTTCAAACAGCCGTTAGTGCTGAAATCCACAGACATACGATTTATTACTGGCGATAATGCTCAGTGTATAAGTAATGCTGTGAACTAATCGTTCAATTAGAGCCGTCCAACTCAGACACTAAAAAATGCGATAAGCATTCGGTATGGCGGGCACACGGCATTTCCCAAGTCGGCGAGTACCGATTCTTTGGAATACACACTCAGTTGAAAATAACAGCCCACAAACTGGTCAATGTGCAGGCACTATACAAACATTAGGTAGCCACCAGGCTCAATGTAATTAGTGTGGAGAACATTCAAATAGCGGCTAAATCAGCCTACAAAGAGTTCCACTGCTGTTCACTCCTGATGAAATTGCTGCGCTAACAGCAGTGAAACGCGCGTTGACCGTCTACAGGTCAATTATACCTTGAAGATTAATTTTCTCGGTTAATCTAGCCGCTATTTGAATGGTCTTCATACCAATAATCTTTAGCCGAGTGGCTGTTTAACCTGAGCATTTTTTCAAGTCATTTGAACCATTTGTGGAACTCTTTGTAGGCTGATTTAGCCGCTATTTGAATGTTCTCCACACTAATTACATTGAGCCTGGTGGCTACCTAATGTTTGTATAGTGCCTGCACATTGACCAGTTTGTGGGCTGTTATTTTCAACTGAGTGTGTATTCCAAAGAATCGGTACTCGCCGACTTGGGAAATGCCGTGTGCCCACCATACCGAATGCTTATCATCGCATTTTTTAGTGTCTGAGTTGGACGGCTCTAATTGAACGATTAGTTCACAGCATTACTTATACACTGAGCATTATCGCCAGTAATAAATCGTATGTCTGTGGATTTCAGCACTAACGGCTGTTTGAACGGTTCTTGAGTTGATGTTCGCTGCTAATCGAGCGCCGAACATCCTTATAGCAGGTTTAATTAACGCCGTTTACTCAAATGTTTGAGAAGGTGCAGGTTAATCCTCTCTGACCATTTCTTGCCAATATGATCGCCATATAGATACACCTTGGATATAATTAAGAGCGTATGAACATTTATCAATGTTTGCGTCATCACATCTCTTTGAGCGTCGTATTTCTGGTGTGATTTCTAGCGCGTTGGTCCAAGTAAGAGCGCATTGACTATCGGAGTACCCCAATTTCTATATCAATACATATGCCGGGTCAATTCTCGCACTTACATATGTAATGAATCCAGCCCAATTCCAAGTCGATGCGTGTTATTATCCCACATTGGGTCTAGCGATTATCACAATTTGTGTTCATTATGTGCATGCACGCAAACTATTATTGAGATTAATTACGCCTGAATATGTGTCCAATTTTATCTTAATAGAAATCTATATATAATGGGTAAAACCACTTCAATTTATCCCACAATTGATTATTTGCTGGTGTTCCAATGCTAAAAGGTATTAATCATTTACTTATTGAGTAGCACGTTGATAGATTGACCCCACGGGTTTATTATACGAACTTCTGTCTTTTGTGCTCTACCTATTTAGAAGTGATTGTTCCCTGGTCTACTTAAGCTTTAACAAGGTTTATTTGTGTTAATGGTATCAGCGCAGTTTAATGGTATCAGCGCAGTTTAATGGTATCAGCGCAGTTCCAGGTGGGGATATCCTTATCTTCTTATGTATCTAGATTGTCATCAATCTGACTAGGGTCCTACCTATTATTTCATGCATATGTGCATCTGTGTAAATTGGTGGACGCACCATTTACTTTAGTATATTACACACACAATTCTCTCCAATCTTTTCTGATACCAATATGTGGGTTTAATTTGTTTAACATAAACAACCAATTCATTTTAAATTGACAACTGTTTAATATTTTATAATTATAAAATTTTCCTAAGTATGAAGGGAAGTTTGAATTGTAATAATAAAGACTCAGAGGCGAGTATTGCGTCTCTTTCCTTATATTTATTAAAATAGCAACAAGGATTTTAACATTTAAACTGAAAATGCATGTAAACATCCTTTAGAAAAAACACAAGCTCCAGACTAGACACTCCCACTCTTTCTAGTCCAATCCCTGTGTAGCTCCTCTTGATCTCTTCCCCTGATCTCCTTCCTTATTCCTCTTTCCTTGGTGTCTGCAAGCAGTCATTCAAACATCCAGTACAAACACCAGGCACAGAACCAACGGGGTCCCGAGAGGTAGGGAATGAAAATATCCAGAGGGGCACGAGGTGCGCCACAGCGACATCCAGTCAGAAGGAGCTGCAGAGAAAACAGAGACACGACAAGGAATCAGTGGAAGCCGTAACCTACGGCGCTACAAGTACCCAAAACATTGGGACGACACCCCCATAATACTAAAGCGGGAGGGAGAGGCGGGCAATACTCGCCTCTGAGTCATTATTACAATTCAAACTTCCCTTCATACTTAGGAAAATTTTATAATTGTAATACACCGACTCAGAGGCTCCTATTGCGAGTTCAAAGCTTGTCCACCAGGGGTGCGGACCAATGAACTACCGGAGTGAAGTAGGAAGTCTTAAATGTAGACTCCCCAAATCAAACCGCAACTGCAAGTAAGACCTCCAGACGGCAAGCCACCAGCACGGCGAAGGAGGCCACAGCACTGCGCCCCGAGTGCGCCCCAAACACTGACATTTTAGCCAGGTGGCCAAGATCGTGGATCCCATCGCGGTATATAGAGCGTTGAAAAAAACAATAGAGAAACGTGAGACATAAATAAAACACATTAGGTGCAGAGGATCCCGATCCTCCAAGCGAGAGCCAGCAGCCACTGCTGAAAGAGCCAGCGCCAATGACAGAGGGCGTCCCTAACAATAAACGTCTATGCCTATAAGGGTCAGTAAGCCCAGAGCCAAGTGCCGAATGGAACAAACGAGGGGAAAACCGCTGCGAAGCGCGGGAAAGCGTGCGAGACTCCTATTCGAGGGAGCAGAAAAAGTGTACAAATCCAGGTAAGCATGAAAGTCGATAGAGTGGACTTCCCAAACCCCTAACACGAGAGGGAACACAATAAGGCCCTGATGCCCTTCGGGTAAAAAAAACCCAATCCCAAACCAGAGACCGCTCAAGTGCGAAGTGGGGAGCAAAGATCTCCCAGGGAATACGGAGACCAGTCCAGGGGAAAACGACCATCCTGAGGAAGACTGAGCAATCTACCATCCCCTGTAGAAATGACGGAGGGCACAAGACCGGTCAGTAGTCTCAAATCGCTATGTTGATGGAGCCGATCCGAAGCAAACCAAAGACCTCTGGTAGTAGTGACCACACAAGGCTCCCCAAAATCAGGTTAACAAAACTACAGGTGTGGAACTGAGACAGACCTGTCTACGCAAGACTAGAAGGTAAATATCTATTAGAGGAGATCCCCCGAGCATCCTCTGAGAACTGAGTAAACTGCGTGAACCGCCCAAAATATGCCAACACATCCCTGAGGAATCGTAGCTAAAACCGGATCATAGGGCAACTGTATCCAGAACATTGTTTGCCCCGCTGGTCGACAGGTCAATTATCAAACTAGTCAGCGCCAGCATTAGTAGCCATTTAAAGTGGACTAACGGAAAGTCTGCCCAAAGCATAAGCAGAGTTATAGGACAGTGAGGACAAAAGTTGCTTAATTCTCTGCCTGTTGAGGTGGTTGGGTCCGAGACTGTACAGATCTGTAAACAAGGACCGGACGACTTCCTGCAAAACACAAAAGTAATGGTTATAAACTGAAATATGTAAGAAGCTACATGATCCCACCCTAGGTAGGACGTGCAGAAATGTCCACTCAACGTGGTCAGGAAAAATACTTCCTCGGAGGTATACATAGTAATTCTGTAAACTGTACGAATTTCAATGTTCATGATCCCAGGACATACCGGAAAAAGCGAGAGAAATCTCCATTGTACTTTCCTGGTAACATATTTGCAGATAAATAAATAAAACCTTGAAGTTTGGACAGCAGGATTAAATGGAGGCACGGATGGGGAATGTAACTGGAGAGTTAGAGTTGGAGGGGAGCAGTTACCAGGCTGTACAGAGTAGACTGATTGCTGGTTGAAGCTGTTCCCCTGAATCTAATTCTGCCTCGTGTAAAGGGCTCTTGGAGCAGGTTTCTGGCACAGCATTTAGTAAGCCCGATTCAGGCAGAGTGAGAGGAATGAAGCAGTATTATTATTATACTTATTGTACAGCGCTGCGGAATATGCTGGCGCTTTATAAATAAAGAATAATAATAAGCAGTAGCGCGGGAACATGCGTGGGAATCACGATGCCGGGCTGGTAGTTCCCGGTTCAGATCGCCGCTCAAGCCCCGAGTAGGGAAAAAGTATTGGACAAACTGGTCAATTAAACTAAAAAGGAGGTATGAAAAACCCCCGCAGCTACCCGAGAAGGTAGCTGCGATGCTAAAGTAGACGAACATCGCGGTTGAAGCCGGGACGTAGCGTCAGGGAGAGAAAACATTAAAAATATGTGAGAGTAAAACGCATGTGTACTTATCTGTCTGCCCAGCAACAAGGAAAGAGGAATAAGGAAGGAGATCAGGGGAAGAGATCAAGAGGAGCTACACAGGGATTGGACTAGAAAGAGTGGGAGTGTCTAGTCTGGAGCTTGTGTTTTTTCTAAAGGATGTTTACATGCATTTTCAGTTTAAATGTTAAAATCCTTGTTGCTATTTTAATAAATATAAGGAAAGAGACGCAATAGGAGCCTCTGAGTCGGTGTATTACAATTGAGATTAAAGTTTTAGTTTTGCTAATAGGCCCTTTTCCTCGCAGGTGATTTGTTATATATGGTGAATTGACCAGTTGTCCTGAAAATGCAGATACGGTGCAAGTCACTGGTCGGTGCAGCTCTGACGTTTTTGGACATTGGGTTAATGCTGCATCTGAATTCTAACCATTTGTAATTCCTCGTCAAATGACCTGAACATGTGGGGCACAACTGGTTCCCTTTAAACCTCTGCCCGGCAGGAGCTGTCAAATCCGTCACATCATCATGGCTGCAGTTAGCACCACCACCACTAGGAATCAGCAGCGGCACATCCAAGAATTCAGAGCCACAGCAGCTCAGCCATAAAGGCTGCTGGGACCTTCAAAATACAAGTGATCACCACCCCCCCCCCCCATGTGCAGCCTACAGGGTGTCCCCTTCCCCTCGATAAAGTAGCTGGAGCTGTGACTTGTTCAAGGCATGTCTAGGGCCCCCAGTCTGTTAGACAGCAGTTGCCTAGCGGGAGCACCGGCCCTTATCTCATTCTGCTGCCACCTCATCTCAGGTAGCCTGGAGAACACAATACACACCCTGCTGCCTTAAACATTCCCTCTTCAATACTGTAGAAGATAAACCATAGCAGCACCGGTGCACAGTGTCAGTTCCACGTTTACACAATGTAACATTAATTGAAAACTTAGGTTTAGAAAACTTGCACAAAATGCACATTTTTGTCATTAAAACCAGCCTGTAATCACAGATTATGACATTTATAATGAACGTCTGAAATGTCAGGGTAGGTGGTGAAAGGATCTCTTCACCCAATATCACCGCCTGGGCAAACCCTGTGCCGCACACCTATGTATAACCGTAAAGTAGAACGTTTGCCATTTTTGTTCGAATGTTGCATCATGGGAAGAATTCACAAAACCGATTAAAACTAAAATTTTTTCCTTTTTACATGCAATTATGTAAAACTGAAAGACGGCGCCACTCTTTCATAACGCGTAATCTAGTCCCTGCTGGTGTTAGCGCTCGTGTCCCCTGCAAGTCCCCTGCTCGCCTCCTATACGTAGAAGTGATCTGGCACCGTTTAAGTGGAGCGTGGGAATGAGCTCTAAAGGTTTATGCTGAATCAATAGGAAAGTAAGACGGTAAATGCCTGAAACTCAGATGTAGCGCAGTACAGTAACCATTCGAGATGCAATTTATACGGTTACATCTCCTAGATAACACAGCTGGCGCTAGAGCGAGTCTACGGGCACCTGACCACCCTCCGATAGAGCACACTTTAGCCAACTTCCAAAGGAGGATTGAGTGCAATGCTGAACATGGAGGGGATTGAGGGGGGGGGGGGAATTGTGTGCTGTGAAGTAGCAGAGGGTAAAAAGGAGCAAGAATACAGGTGGTATGTTTAACCCAGCGGGGCGCCCTGCCCGTGACCTTGCTGGAGGCGGGGGCGCCCTGCCCGTGACCTTGCTGGAGGCGGGGGCGCCCTGCCCGTGACCTTGCTGGAGGCGGGGGCGCCCTGCCCGTGACCTTGCTGGAGGCGGGGGCGCCCTGCCCGTGACCTTGCTGGAGGCGGGGGCGCCCTGCCCGTGACCTTGCTGGAGGCGGGGGCGCCCTGCCCGTGACCTTGCTGGAGGCGGGGGCGCCCTGCCCGTGACCTTGCTGGAGGCGGGGGGGCTGTATGGCTACATTTTTGTAATGATAGGCCTTTATTTTGACCCAGTCCGGCCGTGGTCAGTTTTACCCCATGCTGTAAAAGCACTGGATGCCTGTGGGGGGGGGGGGGGTGACTTTTCACACCATGGAAAACACTGTAAAAGCAAACCGCGAGTAGAAAACCTGTGATTCCGCCAAAATAATCCCAAAACACTTGTTAGATGGTGGTTTCGGCAGACCTGAGGTCCCTTACATTCTCAGTGTCACCATAAACGCTGTTACATTGTGTCACGTGAAGAAACGCGCTTCCTCTTTCCTGCTGAGAAAAGTACAAGAAAAGACAGAATCGGTCGATTGAGGTATCGGCACGTTTTTGTTTTCTGAGCACGGACCCACAGGTTCTCGTTTCTCATGTTAGGATTTCAGGAATATTGTAAACATTTGGTTTGTTCGTCAGCAGATCTTTGCTATTTCACATATAGGGGGGCAATGGACTAAATTCAATGAGGTCTGCTGGGCCATCTACACAGAGGGGCAGGAGAGGGGCCCATTTACCCCAATATGGGTTTATAGGACACCGAGAAAAGCAAAAAATGTACAAAGTGTTATACTTTAAAGGTCTGGGGGGGGGGGGGTTTGCAAAATGGGTGGTTAACATTGGAGACCAGGGGTAACTACACGTAAAGCGCCGGCGTTCACATATCGAAGCTTCTCCTGCAGCTGTTTGTAGCATTGAGGGTTATTCAGAAAGTCATTTATTGTAACAAGGTTTCCGTTCACAAGTTTGTATTTTTGTGACACGTGTGATGTACAAGCAGCTGCGCGGGTCCAGACTCCAGGAAAACCAAAAATGGCTCCTTCAACCTCAGAATTAGACGCGAACAGTGAATTTCACCCTAAATGCAACATCGGGGCAGCGAGTCACAAATCCAGGCAAAGTGACTGAAATACGGAGCATTTTGCAATTCTGCAAACAAACGAGTTGATTGTCATCGAGCCGCCCCCGAAACGAGCCGCCCCCGAAACGAGCCGCCCCCGAAACGAGCCGCCCCCTAAATTATTCCAGGTTTAAACATCTGTTTAAAAAAAAAAAAGTTATTTTTGTAAGATTTAAAAGTTGTGTCCAGATAATAAACGGAACATTTTTATTAAGTTCCGATTAGATTTTAAGTTCGTTGAAATCTGATGTCAATTCAGCGTTTTTTGCCAACGTCAGAAAACGGTTTCCATGACTTCATGTTTGGCAAAATCCTGTGACCATTTGCCAGATGGTGAATTCACTGTATTTTCTGCGCTGAAAAGCGAAGCCCTGGAGCAGGGGGGGGGGGGGTTCCAGATGTCGCCGCTTTGTCAATAGATGCCCAGTGATCGTCACATCAGGCGGCTCATTGAGTCGGGCATGGTGCCCCCGGGGTGATCCTGCCAACCTTGGGAGGAAATTGTTAACAGCTGGATGTTTAATGAAAGATACAAGCCTCGCCATGTGATCTGCACACCGCCTCGGCCTGTGGATTGCCACATTCTTGCAGTTTTATAGATTAGACATTTTTTGCAGATGTCGGACCATGTTATCCAGTGGATGCATTGCTCTGCGCGCTGCAGGGTGGACCCGGGTTCACTTTGCCGCTCAGCATTTTGTTGGGTGGGTCCGGCTCAGCCCTGCCGAATCAGCCCAGGTCATTTTGACATTCAGACCAGCACACACCCCCGCTCCCCCCGCTCCAGGGTCTGCTGCATTCTGAGCTGACACAGCTTTGTCTTAGACAATACTCCAGCATCAAACCGTAACCAAGTGCCCCCCCATGCCAAACTAAACCAAATTTGTGCACCCAGGACATCACCCCCCTCCCCAGCAAAGTCACATCCTGCACCCTCAGAGCATCAACCCCCTCCCCAGCAAGGTCACATCCTGCACCCCCAGAGCATCAACCCCCCAGCAAGGTCACATTCTGCACCCCAGAGCATCAACCACCAGCAAGGTCACATCCTGCACCCCCAGAGCATCAACCCCCCAGCAAGGTCACATCCTGCACCCCCAGAGCATCAACCCCCCAGCAAGGTCACATCCTGCACCCCCAGAGCATCAACCCCCCAGCAAGGTCACATCCTGCACCCCCAGAGCATCAACCCCCAGCAAGGTCACATCCTGCACCCCCAGAGCATCAACCCCCAGCAAGGTCACATATCCTGCACCCCAGAGCATCAACCCCCAGCAAGGTCACATCCTGCACCCCCAGAGCATCAACCCCCCAAGCAAGGTCACATCCTGCACCCCCAGACCATCAACCCCCCAGCAAGGTCACATCCTGCACCCCCAGACATCAACCCCCCAGCAAGGTCACATCCTGCACACCCCAGAGCATCAACCCCCCAGCAAGGTCACATCCTGCACCCCAGAGCATCAACCCCAGCAAGGTCACATCCTGCACCCCCAGAGCATCAACCCCCCAGCAAGGTCACATCCTGCACCCCCAGAGCATCAACCCCCAGCAAGGTCACATCCTGCACCCCCAGAGCATCAACCCCCCAGCAAGGTCACATCCTGCACCCCCAGAGCATCATCCCCTCCCCAGCAAGGTCACATCCTGCACCCCCAGAGCATCAACCCCCAGCAAGGTCACATCCTGCACCCCCAGAGCATCAACCCCAGCAAGGTCACATCCTGCACCCCCAGAGCATCAACCCCCCAGCAAGGTCACATCCTGCACCCCAGAGCATCAACCCCAGCAAGGTCACATCCTGCACCCCCAGAGCATCAACCCCCAGCAAGGTCACATCCTGCACCCCCAGAGCATCAACCCCCCAGCAAGGTCACATCCTGCACCCCCAGAGCATCAATCCCCTCCCCAGCAAGGTCACATCCTGCACCCCCAGACCATCAACCCCCTCCCCAGCAAGGTCACATCCTGCACCCCCAGAGCATCAAGGTCACACTATAGGGTGTACAGATGTCCTATATCTGAGAAAAAGAAAAATAAAAAAAATAAAAAATAGCTGCACCGTTTGAAACAGACGTCCGTCGCATGAAACCATTAGTTCCCCCCCCCCCATCGTGACACGCATGAATCTAGGATTTCATTAAAGGATTACAAGCCCCCCCCCCCAGCATCTGGCTCTTTTAAAGTAGCCCCTATATGCCAGATATGCGAGGAAGTCCCCCCCCCACCCCATGCTGGAGCAATTATCCAGAATTATTCCAATATGTTCCCGGCAGCGCATGAGCCGGCGAGAGGTTAACCAGAGGTTTACAGGGACCAAGGGGTGCGAGTCAGCATTCTACGGGGGGGCTGGGAATACAGAAGTCTATACCCCCCCCTTTACCCGCCAGTTACATCTGGTTGGAATTTCCATGAATTCGAGTGAAACGTAAAACATGTGACTCGCGTTACAGTAGCTCTAGATCTTGCAGCGCATTTACAGCATTTATAGCACGAAACGGACTACACGGACCTCCTGAACCATTAGACACGCGGTAACTATGAGTTTGGGTTTTCATGCAGTTCATCATGAGCTCCGCGTGACAAGGACAGTCAGCTTATACATAGATCCGCCATAAAAATACAGGTGCGCATGATATGCCGACGCGCCACATACCCCTATCTACCAGATGACCTGCAAAACCTCAGCAGGTAATGGGGTCAGGTTATTTTGCACAGGTGCTGTTACGCCCATGGATGGTCATCACCTAGAGCAGCCACTGACCAAGAGTCACCACATCCAGCGTGTTGGGACGTGCAAACATGACCATGCGGATAAACTTTGTTCAATAGTAACACCCCCCCCCCCCCCATGTCCACCATATCTTAACCGTGCCAGTGATCTTTATACTTATCTTCCTCCACCCCAGCACCTCTAGACTGCAAGCTCCTGGGATCAGGGGGGCCCTTCACAACTAGTGTCAGTTCTGTTTTAGTTTTGTCTTGTTCCCTTTCATTGGAAAGCGCTGCGGATACTGTTTGCGCTATATATGTGACAATTTCCTAAACGCTGCTTTTAAATTGAGACAGAATTGTTACAATTGACCTCGCTTGAAGCTTCCTGTGGGGCAGGTCGCCACCTGGTGGACGCAGCCACAAGCATCACATGAAAAGAGATGCAGATTGAAGGTGAGGAAACATTTCAGACACTAAGCACTGAATGATGAATTTCAACATAGCGGCAATTTTTCCATTTAAACAGGTTTTTCCCCAAATACAAGTGAATTGACGGTAAAAACACATTTTGCTGCAATAGAGAAGCAGCGATTCTATTCACAGAAGGCTGACGGGCCCTGAAGCTGCAGCTTTATGCTGCCCGTCCACTGGATCCATAGTCTGGTGACCAACCAGGGTTGTCCACTGGAAGCATCTGGACCCAGATCAGCCGATTGACAGGCCGCTGGGTAAAATCGACCCCCAGGCTGCAGAGCCGTGGGGGGGGGGGGGGAGGGGTCGACAACACACCCCCCCCTTCCTGATGCGGAAACATTTTTAGCACCAGGGAGAGCAATGCTGAAGCCGGCTTTGAGAGAGAAAAAAAAAAACACGTGATAAAAGCTTTTATTTAAAAACCCAAAACGTTGGTCTAAAAAGGCTTTTTGCTGTGAATTAAAAAAAATTGCATAAAAACGTGAATATTTTTCATTGAATCCTATGGGCTTCAGGCACGGAGGTTTTCCTATACAATCTACCTTTTCTGGTTTCCCTGCCACAGCTCAGCGGTTCTACTATACAATGCATCATTTTTCCGGTTTCCCTGCCGCGGCTCGGCAGTTCTACTATACAAGGCATCTTTTTTCTGGTTTCCCTGCCGCAGCTCGGCGCTTCTATCCAATGCATCTTTTTTCTGGTTTCCCTGCCGCGGCTCGGCGGTTATGCTATACAATGCATCTTTTTTCTGGTTTCCGGGCAGCTCGGCAGTTCTACTATAGGCATCTTTTTTCTGGTTTCCCTGCCGCGGCTCGGCGGTTCTACTATACAAGGCATCTTTTTTCTGGTTTCCCTGCCACAGCTCAGCAGTTCTACTATACAAGGCATCTTTTTTCTGGTTTCCCTGCCGCAGCTCGGCGCTTCTATCCAATGCATCTTTTTTCTGGTTTCCCTGCCGCGGCTCGGCGGTTATGCTATACAATGCATCTTTTTTCTGGTTTCCCTGCCGCAGCTCGGCAGTTCTACTATACAAGGCATCTTTTTTCTGGTTTCCCTGCCGCGGCTCGGCGGTTCTACTATACAAGGCATCTTTTTTCTGGTTTCCCTGCCACAGCTCAGCAGTTCTACTATACAAGGCATCTTTTTTCTGGTTTCCCTGCCGCAGCTCGGCGCTTCTATCCAATGCATCTTTTTTCTGGTTTCCCTGCCGCGGCTCGGCGGTTATGCTATACAATGCATCTTTTTTCTGGTTTCCCTGCCGCAGCTCGGCAGTTCTACTATACAAGGCATTTTTTTCTGGTTCCCCTGCCGCGCTCGGCGGTTCTACTATACAAGGCATCTTTTTTCTGGTTTCCCTGCCACAGCTCAGCAGTTCTACTATACAAGGCATCTTTTTTCTGGTTTCCCTGCCGCAACTCGGCGGTTCTACTATACAATGCATCTTTTTTCTGGTTTCCCTGCCACAGCTCAGCGGTTCTACTATACAATGCCTCTTTTTTCTGGTTTCAATGCCGCGGCTTGGCGGTTATACTATACAATGCATCTTTTCCATATAAATTTGTACCAGATTGTCCAATAAAAAAATTCCAATAGATGCTGAGAAAGTATTTTACCGGGAAGGAGAGAAATAGAAAGGATCTCGCATCTGTTGTAAACGCATAAAATCGTCTGAAGCCGTCAGTCGGATGCAGTGGAAGAGGCCGATTCATCTGCAGGTCGTGGAAGTGGTCAGATGACTTCAGACGTTATCGGATGATCGCAGGAATATGGACTCAGTGGACGCCCGGCCTTCGACCAATTCTAATTTGGTTTTAATATAATATTTTTAAAAGAGGTTCTTACATTTTACGGCTTTAACCTCCTAGAGGTCAATTTGGTGCTTTTGGCCAATTGCTGATGACCGCGTCAGCGACCATTTTCAGCTCAATACAGTTACACTTCTAAAGCGCCAACAAATTCCTTGGCGCTGTACAAATAGAATACATGTTACACACAGAACAGAAGGGGGGGGCCCTGCTCGAGAGCTTTCAATCCAAGAACACCGTAACCAGTGAGTGCACTGTATTTTTGGTTAAATTGTACCCCGTTTTGGTGCTTCTTGAATAACCCTTTATGACATGCAGGGACAGGGATCAGGGGGCACCCGGGCGATGCACCTTTATCAGGTCCTCACGTCAGACTGCCAGGATAGTGCAGGGATGTGGAGTGAGCAAACAAGTCACATTAATATCTGCAAATGTCATTTCCTCATAAGAAAGTAAACAAACAAGCTGTTAGCCAAGTCAGGTGTAGATCCATTAACCCCTCCTGACCCGCTCTGTACCAGTCACGGTGTGATTTGTTGTGATGCAGTAGAGAAGGTCCAGCTATGTGGCTTTGGATGAGGATTGTATCCCCCCCTCTCATTTAGTCACTGATAACAATTGTCCAGAACAAAAGAAAAGCCATTTAACCAGCTTGCCGTGAGATATAATTTGAAGCCCTGACGTTCCTCAGGCTTTCCGCCAGCGCAGAACGTAGAACGCCGTTTAAGATCGAATGGTTTGCCCAAAATTTGGATTTTCCCCCGCATGACACTGGGTCCGATTTTACCATGAGGGCACAAGCGAGGGACCCTCTGAAACCAGGATCTCCGACTCCTGCCCTATAGATGCCGATGGCCTAAACTGCCCAAAAATCTCAGAATGCAATAGGCTGTCAGATAATCATTGGAGTTGTATTTAAAGGGCCACAAAAAAAGTCCTTGTTTGATGTTGCCAATATCTTACATGTGTTTTGTTTTTCTCTTGTATGTTTAGAAAATATTTCCCTCTATATATATGTCACAGGGTGCATCCATTGTGTGATATTTTCCCCTATATGTGTCACTGGGTGCATCCATTGTGTGATATTTTCCCCTATATGTGTCACTGGGTGCATCCATTGTGTGATATTTTCCTCTATATGTGTCACTGGGTGCATCCATTGTGTGATATTTTGTATCTTTCCATCACTTGCTCCTCACTGTGTGGCATTGGCCATAGAATGGAGTGAATGGGTCACTGTCACGACTCACATTGTATTGTGTGGGATGTATTCAAAGGACATCACCAGGGGTAGATTACAAGGCTTTTAAGATCCCCATCTCATTCTGCTGCCAGCTACCATCTCCGGTAGCCTGGAGAACACAATACACCCCCAGCAGCCTTATCTAAACATTCCCTCCATCTCATTAACTGTTTAGTAAATTTTACCACAAGGGAAGATTCCACAAAATGTAAAACTGATGAAAACTAAGGTTTTACCTGCAATCCCTTCAAATTTAGAAAAATCTTGCCGTTATGGCGTTTTAAAGGGTTTTTATGGTAATGCACGAGTAATCTGAGCTTGAGGGGTAGTGACATCTGACATGTCCCTTTAAAATGCAGAAAGCTGGAGATTTTAGCTTTTTTTTTTCGTTGCCATATAAAGTCTGAATTGCAGTGAAACTGGCGGCAGAATGTCAGCACGAGCGCCCATAAAGCGATGTGACACATTTTATACGGCGACAAAGGAATCAAGAGATTTCCATGAGTTTAGGATCTGTTACTAATAAAATGCAAAGACATTATCCACCACTTGCAACTTAAAGGTCCATCATTAAGGGACACTATCATTGTAAGGAATGGCGCTGGAGGCGGAGCTAGACATCACTACTCCGAGGTTAAACATCAATCCCTTAAGGATATTTATGGCAAATCTGTTTAGCACAAGAACAAAGTATCTTTACAGCGAGTGATTCAACAGGTCGTTACCTTCCAGCATTAAGAGGAGATTCAGGCAGGGAATATGGGCAACGCCAAAAAGATGGGCCAAGCCATGGATGGGCCTGCAAGTCCTGATGTCCTTCGAGTGATGCTGCAAACACCAATCATAGGGCCTACACCACTGCCTCACCAGAAAAGACAGGAGATTGCAGACTCTGCATTGGATATACCCTGCGGTGCACCCCAAATATAAAGGGTAGCCACAAAGCACAGACACCCGCACACCCTGAATATATGGAGGAGCCCCTAAAGACACCCGCACACCCTGAATATATGGAGGAACCCCTAAAAAGACACCCACACACCCTGAATATATGGAGGAGCCCCTAAAAAGTCACCCACACACCCTGAATATATGGAGGAGCCCCTAAAGACACCCACACCCTGAATATATGGAGGAGCCCCTAAAAAGACACCCGCACACCCTGAATATATGGAGGAGCCCCTAAAAAGACACCCGCACACCCTGAATATATGGAGGAACCCCTAAAGACACCCACACACCCTGAATATATGGAGGAACCCCTAAAGACACCCGCACACCCTGAATATATGGAGGAGCCCCTAAAAAGATACCCGCACACCCTGAATATATGGACCCCTAAAAAGACACCCACACATCCTGAATATATGGAGCAGCCCCTAAAAATACACCCGCACACCCTGAATATATGGAGGAGCCCCTAAAAAGACACCCACACACCCTGAATATATGGAGGAGCCCCTAAAAAGACACCCACACACCCTGAATATATGGAGGAGCCCCTAAAAAGACACCCGCACACCCTGAATATATGGAGGAGCCCCTAAAAAGTCACCCACACACCCTGAATATATGGAGGAGCCCCTAAAGACACCCACACCCTGAATATATGGAGGAGCCCCTAAAAAGACACCCGCACACCCTGAATATATGGAGGAGCCCCTAAAAAGACACCCGCACACCCTGAATATATGGAGGAACCCCTAAAGACACCCACACACCCTGAATATATGGAGGAACCCCTAAAGACACCCGCACACCCTGAATATATGGAGGAGCCCCTAAAAAGATACCCGCACACCCTGAATATATGGAACCCCTAAAAAGACACCCACACATCCTGAATATATGGAGCAGCCCCTAAAAATACACCCGCACACCCTGAATATATGGAGGAGCCCCTAAAAGACACCCACACACCCTGAATATATGGAGGAGCCCCTAAAAAGACACCCACACACCCTGAATATATGGAGGAGCCCCTAAAAAGACACCCGCACACCCTGAATATATGGAGGAGCCCCTAAAAAGACACCCACACACCCTGAATATATGGAGGAGCCCCTAAAAAGACACCCACACACTCTGAATATATGCAGGAACCCCTAAAAACACACCCGCACACCCTGAATATATGGAGGAGACCCTAAAAAGACACCCGCACACCCTGAATATATGGAGGAGCCCCTAAAAATACACCCGCACACCCTGAATATATGGAGGAGACCCTAAAAAGACACCCGCACACCCTGAATATATGGAGGAGCCCCTAAAAATACACCCGCACACCCTGAATATATGGAGGAGCCCCTATAAAGACACCCGCACACCCTGAATATATGGAACCCCTAAAAAGACACCCGCACGCCCCAAATATGTGGAGGAACCCATTCAGGGGGTTCATGCGGACAGGAATGTGGGTCCATGATCTAGGGTTCGCCTCCCATACAAGGAGACCAAGGATACCTTGTTCAGAAACATAGCGAGGTCCCAAGTCAAGCTTCTGTTTTACAGCACATTTGCCAAATAAATCACACATTGAATGTACATGCGCGGCTCCTTAATCTATAGGGAAAGATAAAATAGTTTTACTTTTCACCATCAGCAGCAAATTAGACTGTTGGCATGATTCCTGCTCTTCCATTTGGAGACATTATTTCCATTTATCAAAGAATTGTGTTGGAATTAAAGTTTAGACACTTCTCCATTCTTGCCCCTTGGTGCAATCCAGCATGGCTCCCCGCTTCATATTTAGCCTTTACTCATTGTCACGGGCCGCTCCAGGATTCCATTTGAGGAGTAATGATTCACTTTTCCCATCACAGCAATGTCCAACTTCCCCCATCTCTGGCCGGTCTCCGCGTTCCAGGAACGCTTTCTTATCTAGGGACAGAGTGTAGCCACCGCAGACTTTGGCCGTTCGCTCAAGGAACCAGGATTAAGGGGGTCAAGCAATGACTAGATATTACCAGGATTGAGGGCAGAGAATGGTTTTTCCCAAACACAGTCACCCCTATAACTACAAAATAAGGTCTAATCACTAAGCGTTCAGAACCAAACAGAACCTCAAAACAAAAAACAAAAAGACAAACATTCCGTAGACAATGTTTCAGCAGGTGTGGGATAAACCAAAGGCCGTCCTACAGATAAATCCAAAGGAACGTTTCCATATAATTGGGCAAACTATGGGCCGAAAGAATATGTCAGTAGATGAGACCCAATGTTTCTACGATCACATGGTCAGATACACAATGGCGCCATTTAGCTGAGTTTCAGAAAGGTTTGAGAAAAGACTTGTGTAAATGTAGCTGTATATGTGACGCCAAGGACCGGTTCCTCTTGGCTGGACCATTAGCATATACCAAGACCCCAATAACCCCCCCCCCCCATTACACTGTAGTGTACCAATATCTGCGGAGCAACCAAAAGGTCAGCGATGCAAACCTCCCAACAATGGACGTTGCCAGAGGAGGCAGCTGGGCGCTGGCAAAGCCAAGGCAGTAAAAGAAAGCTTGGCATATTCTGAGCCTCAGGAATTCACCGTCTGGTGTGGATAGGGTTGGTCACACGTTTACTTTCAGTGTGTCGTGTGCATTATCGGCCGTGTACATCATGTAATAATGAGCCATCGGTTTTTCTTCCACCCGGCAGAATCTTATTGAATTATTGCCATTCTGTTTATGTTCCCTTTTATAAATGGTGACAGAAGGTCACTAAAGGGTTACGAGTTAAAGCGATCTGGCAGAGGCTGCTTACGTTTTAGGCAATCTCACCTTTTGTACTGCGCCGCTCTTTTCAGCTCAGGGGCTCCCGAACTTTGAAGCTCCTAAAGATTTTCTGCGCTCGATACAACTTGGAGGAATTGCAAATTGCACAGCTCTAACGGGACTCCTGCGCTTCAGCGCCCGTGCAGAGTGATGGCTCAGAGCTGCACGCGCATGCACAGATCCGATCCATCGCTGCCTCTCTGAACACTCGCTACAGCGATTAGTCTCAGAGGGAGACGGCCGCTCTGTGTGACATCACTAGTGACTGGCAGCTGGGAAGTCCAGACGTCTGCCTGCTGGTTACGCTGAGTGTGCGTTGGAGGAAACTCCACTTCAACCAGCAATGTCTCAAGCAAATGGTTTATTGTGGAGATTTCTCTGGCAACCTCTGCAATGCCGGGGCTACTGGCCGAGTAGTTGTGACTAAATGCCGGTCCCTTGAATTGTTCCGGTAAGGGGTGGATAATGCAACAGGCCTGGACAGATCATCCCAGTGTCTTCCCATCACAAGATACACAAGGAACTGGGTCTAATTAAACGCCAGCCCTAGAGGTTTCTAAACTACCACAATCATCTGGCCATCTATTGCTTTCAAGGGATTCTGGGAAATGTAGGCCAACATTTGGGGGACAGGCCGGTCCAGATTTGCATCTCAGGAGTAGGGATGAGCTGTTCGGGTGGTTCGGAGTTCGACCCGAACTTTGGCAGTTTGAAAGTTCGCGAAATTCGAACTTTTTGGGAGTGTTCGGTTCGGGTTCGATAAAAAGAAATTTTGAAAAAGTATAGAAAATGCTTAAAAAAAAATACTAAAAATTCTAGAAATAAAGAGACTCTTTACTGCAGAATATTATAAGCAACGGTTTATTAGATATTGAATTAAAAACTAATGTGTACGTGGAAAGATTATCAACTCTAAATGACCTCTGTTCACAAACGGGCATAACACCAGGTGTTTTCAGTCTGGTAATCAATTTGATACATTGTACAACATAGTGAGGGGGTGGGGTGGTGTCTGTTTCTGATTGAGATTTGAGAATTAATTTCCCTCCTAAAACATCCTAATATGCTGCATTTAACCCTTTCGCTGCTGAGGCTTTTCACACCTCTGTGCTGAGGTCATTTTTACCGCTTTCGCTCATGTTTAACCGCATTTTGTAGCCATATTTTGATATATGACCCAGACATATTATATATCGTTCTTTCCGGCAGACTTGGCAGATTCATAATATGTCATTATTATATGTATACGTTATTTCAGGTCTGTATATTATAACAAAAAATGCAATAAAATTAGAATTCAATAATTTATTATGTGTAAAGTGTTTTTTTTTCACATTTTAACATGCGATTGTTTGGTTATATTTTGTATGGGGTGCGCTTGTTAAAAAAATTAGAAATGGGGTCTCGTTACATATTTTTTTTGGGGAAAATTTCACTTTTTTCAACAAACGTACCGCATACAAAAATCGTTAGTGCAGCATTATTGTTCACATTATAATTGAAATGGGAACAATATTGCTGCATTAACAAAATTTTTTTTTTATTTTTAATTTTTTATTTTTTTTTATTTTTTTAAAAGCATTTTTCATGCGCATGTTTAGTATCCTTGGAAAGGCCATGCTCTGGCCGATCCAATGATATCAAACATTAACCCCTAGCTGCCACGGATCGGGAGATGATAGGGGGTTCCAATGAACCATTGGTGGCAGCTAGGGGTTAACTCCAGGACTGGCGTCATCGTGCTATGCATGATGACGCCAGTCCTCAGGGGGAGTTCCTGGAGGCTTGGCCGACATCCAAGATGTCGGCCAGCTCCAGGAGAGGATCACGATCCGGCGCTTTTCAGCGCCGATTCGTGATCCGGCTCCCCAGGGGTTAATCACAGCCACCGTTTGGAAGGGCACAGCCTGCCCTTCCAAACGGTGCCTGGATTAACCCTCTGCCCCCCGGCAATCGGGAGGGAGAGAGGTCCGAAGGACCTCCCCCTCCCTTTCAGGCGCTTCCTCCGCACATGTGGGGGGGCGCCTGAATTAGATGTCATCGCTCCGCCGCGATGACATCTAATTGCTCCGCCGGGGTCCCGGAGTGCTGGGCTGACATCCAAGATGTCAGCCCGCACTGGGGGGCGCAGCAATCTGCCGGAATCCGGCAGATTGCTGCCTCCTGTGCATGGACGCGCTCAGCGCGTCCATAGCACAGGAGAACCACTTGGCTGGACACGCTGAGCGCGTCCATAGCAACCAAGTGGTTAACTGGTGTTCGAAAAAAATCTAAAGCAATGTTATTTTTCACCTCGGGATTAAACATTCACAGGGTTATTCAGAGAGCGGTGAAAAGCAGGAGAATAACTGGAGAAGTGAAAATTCTAGGTCAAAATAGCCAAACCAGAAAAATTCTCCCATTTAACTCACTTTCCAAATTGGCTATTTGGTCTAGATTGTTCTCTCCTGCCAGTTCTCCTGGCTTTCACCTCTCTCGGGGTTGTTCAGAGAAAGGTGAAAACCAGGAGAATGGCAGGAAAAGAGAACAATCTGGACCAAATAGACGATTTGGAAAGTGAGTTAAGGCTAGGGTCAGACTAACGCATTTTTCGCAGCGACCGTCAAAAAGTGCGTCCGAACGCATTGCCGTACTTTCACGGATTGCGCGAAAACGGTCATACAATGCGCATTTTTGTGCGTGATTTTTTTACGGATCCAAACCAGGAAACTTTGGGTGTCTGGACGTTATGTTGAGCAGGGTCTGACGTCTCCAAATCACGCACACACGCCGCTAGTGGACACAGAGTGCTGTATGTCCGTACTAGCGGTTCTGCGTTCTCGAAAAAATGCGTTAATTTTCCACTTGCGTTGCGCGGCCGGACTTTCGTGCGACCGTACTTCGTATATTGGCCGTCATTGCCCGTCATTTGCTGCTAGTGCGGCCGTGATTAAGTGCGCCAGAACGCACGTTAAAAATTCACTAGTCTGACCCCAGCCTAAATGGGAGAATTTTTCTGGTTTGGCTATTTTGATCTGGAGAATGGAAAATTCTAGATCAAAATAGCCAAACCAGAAAAATTCTCCCATTTAGGCTGGGGTCAGACTAGTGAATTTTTAACGTGCGTTCTGGCGCACTTAATCACGGCCGCACTAGCAGCAAATGACGGGCAATGACGGCCAATATACGAAGTACGGTCGCACGAAAGTCCGGCCGCGCAACGCAAGTGGAAAATTAACGCATTTTTTCGAGAACGCAGAACCGCTAGTACGGACATACAGCACTCTGTGTCCACTAGCGGCGTGTGTGCGTGATTTGGAGACGTCAGACCCTGCTCAACATAACGTCCAGACACCCAAAGTTTCCTGGTTTGGATCCGTAAAAAAATCACGCACAAAAATGCGCATTGTATGACCGTTTTCGCGCAATCCGTGAAAGTACGGCAATGCGTTCGGACGCACTTTTTGACGGTCGCTGCGAAAAATGCGTTAGTCTGACCCTAGCCTTAACTCACTTTCCAAATCGTCTATTTGGTCCAGATTGTTCTCTTTTCCTGCCATTCTCCTGGTTTTCACCTTTCTCTGAACAACCGAGAGAGGTGAAAGCCAGGAGAACTGGCAGAAGAGAACAATCTAGACCAAATAGCCAATTTGGAAAGTGAGATAAATGGGAGAATTTTTCTGGTTGGCTATTTTGACCTAGAATTTTCCATTCTCCAGTCATTCTCCTTCTCTTCACCGCTCTCTGAATAACCCTGACAGGGTTATTCAGAGAAAGGTGAAACTCAGGAGAATGACTGGAGAATGGAAAATTCTAGGTCAAAATAGCCAAACCAGAAAAATTCTCCCATTTATCTCACTTTCCAAATCGGCTTTTTGGTCTAGAAGTTTCCATTCTCCTGATTTTCACCGCCAAAAAAAAAATCAGTAAACTTTTTCTGCGTGTCCGAAAATGTCTCCTCTTTCCATACAGACTGCCGCCCCAAGCAGTTGTTTATGGATAGATTAAAAGGAAAAGCAGTTACCGTCATTTGAAATGTCATTTTTTTGTTTTTAAATGTTTCTATCCATCCTACAAATCCGCCACTTCACGGGCAGGTTATGGGGACCTCCTAGGCACGATATTTGAAGGAATTTTTCGTTTTTATTTTTAACCCTTTTTTAAAGGGACAGTGAGTTTTCCATGAAATATGTTTTTCTTTTTTACTTTTGGTCCTCGTTTCCTGTCCCCCAGGGCACTACCCGGACCCCCATACACCTTTTATGGCAAATATCTAGCATATATGCCCTCTTTGAGGGCACTCCAAAAAAACCGAATTATCAGCCCCACTGACTTGCATGGGGGTTCGGGTTCAGTCCCGAACAAATGGGAAGTTCGGGCCCGAACCGAACTTGGGGGGTGTTCGGCTCATCCCTACTCAGGAGCCTGTAGGCACAAAAATGTAACCCCCCCCCCCCAAGAAAAAAAAAGCCAAAATTACTGTGTTTTGGAGTAAAGAATAATAAAACCTGAAAGTTTCTGCATCAAATCAGAAGGGGCAGAAGAATCCGATGCGTTAGTGCAGCAGCATGGTTTGTTTTAAATCTAAAAGCATATGTTGCCTCTGCCGAACAGAAAATGCATTTTGCATTTTTTTCCCTTCTTGCAGCGACAGTCTAGGTTGTCGATTAAACAATGCATTGAATAATCAGCTCCACACTTGCTGACAGCAGGAAAGGAGGCGAGTTAGCGCAGCATCACCGCACTTTATACATGAAAACAGTAATAGTGGGGTTAGAAGAAAAAAAAAAAACTAACTTTTTACATAAATCTAACCCGATTTATTTTTGGCATCACTGCAAAGACCATAATCTGACCTTTTCAATGATTCCTCATAGGGCTCCAGAGATACAGGGGTCTAAAGGATGGGGGGGGGGGAACTGTACAGAGCAAGTTGCCCCCTTGTGGCAGGTGCTAATAGGCATATGCCTACTCTGCCTAGTTATAAGGCCGGCCCTGGGGCCAGAGTTTGAGATCTGAGATTTAGAACTAAAGAGCAAAGTATCAGTTACGACGAGCAATTTCTAAACAGCATTTTTATTATAGTTTAGACATGGTGCAGGGAGGTTACGGTGCAGGGAGGTTACGGTGCAGGGAGGTTACGGTGCAGGGAGGTTACGGTGCAGGGAGGTTACGGTGCAGGGAGGTTACGGTGCAGGGAGTTACGGTGCAGGGAGGTTACGGTGCAGGGAGGTTACGGTGCAGGGAGGTTACGGTGCAGGGAGGTTACGGTGCAGGGAGGTTACGGTGCAGGGAGGTTACGGTGCAGGGAGGTTACGGTGCAGGGAGGTTACGGTGCAGGGAGGTTACGGTGCAGGGAGGTTACGGTGCAGGGAGGTTACGGTGCAGGGAGGTTACGGTGCAGGGAGGTTACACACCCCAAATATAGAGAACAGGGCTGGACTGGAACAAAAATTCAGCCCTGGACGTCATCCAGACCTGCCCACTGTAATTATGTAAACATGCACAAAAATGGTATAAAAAACAACCGGATCGCTCAACCAGTCGCTCTACAGCTAGAGTTGCCGCAGAGCGATTGGAAAGAGCAACGCAGCAGCACTGAGGTTTAGTGCGTACCATGTCATCATAAGGTGGATGTGCAGGGGGTCTCACAGCACGGTGGCCCCAATATGAGATTGTGGCAGACTGCATATGTTTTACAGACGGCGAGTAATTTCTCACCTCACCCATTAAGGGCAGTACGAGCTGCGCGGTGAACCAGCATTCACACCGGCCCACCGGGAATCTCCCTGTAGTCCCTATGGCCAGTACATGCCTGGAGGAGACCCCAAAAACCAACTGCATCCTAGTTTTGTCATATTTAGGTCCATGTTTCTGCAGTGCGTAGCAGGATGCCCCATGTGCCCCCCATGTGCCCCCCATCTGGATAAGGTCACATTTGTTTCACATTTTTAGGAAGAAGGATTCACATAAAGGTGATGGATGGGGATCATGCAGGGTTTGCGAGGCGCATAAAGAGGTTAAATTCTGTTTTTTCAGCTGCTGCAGAATTCTATTCCTGCCATTCACTGGGCTCAGATCTGTTTACCATGTGCCAGGAGAGACCCTGTGACAATCAGACATGCAGACTGCATCCAAATCAGCCCTCACCCCCATCCAGGAGCCCAACTTCCCAGCCCCTAGAATACAAAGTGATACCCTAAATATAGCTGCATGGAAGATCTCATGTCAGTGTTTGCCCTGGGGGGGGGGGGCAACCAGTCTCCCCTGCTGACCCTTTGTATGCAGCTTTGCCCCATCGCACCCCATGTGAATATCCAAGGTCCCAGCAGGGGGCTAGAGGGTTAAAGTCTGGCTCCTTGAGCAAATTAAAGCCTGAAAAAGGAAGACTTTGGAGGGGAGGGTGTGAGGGGGAAGGGGGGGGGGTGATATTGAGGGGGGAATAAGTGCTGGTGCACATCCCAAATGGGCTGGCCCATCACACCTCATCAAAAGGACACTCAGCAGTCCTTGAGGGACACAGCAGGAGCAGCAGGGACTGAGTGAAGCTGGGGTGGCAGCAGGTAAGGAAAGCATCTTACTCCAACTTCCTCTGAACTGATACATGAAAAGTGTGAGGTCTGCAACAAGAGAAAGATACAATGTATCAGTGTGTTCCAGTAACACAGGAGGAGATGACCCCATGCAGCAGATTGGAACCTAGAATCCTTCTGTACTACATTTCCCATGATCCTTAGTCAGGGCTGGTGTTTCTGAATATCCCAAGATGCTACATCTGGGGTGCCAAGGTTTGCCATTACTGAGGTAGAAGCAGCAATGGGTGGGCAGCCCTGGCACATAGGTTTGCCAGGCGGGGGAGGGGGGATCTGTGTCCCCCTCAAGATGGTCCCTGCATTCCAGAAACCAGATTTTGGATTCTGTTGCAGAGGTTTGTCAAAATGTTGTTCAATGTATTGTTGTAACCCTGTCTATGCTGTGCCCATTGTACAGCGCTGTGGAATATGCTGGTGCATAATGTTTTAATGTTCCAGAGGTGGTCCTAGGATTCCAGAAAGCCAGGTTAGGACCCCCAGCCTGATCCAAACCCACCACATGGGTATATTTACCCAAACCTCTCAGTCTTAGAGTGTCAGCTCTTCAGCCGCTCCTCTTCCCATTGCTCACACGTTTGGCAATTTGGTTTTTACCTATTGTACGGCACTACAGAGCCTGTTGGTGCATTTTAAACACTTTAATGGAGCAAAGATCTGAGCACGGTGCAATGTCCCCAGAGTCCATTTACTGGCATGAAATGAGCAGCACTGGGGCACATTGCCAAGTAGCCCCCATTGCCATGGTGTTTGCCCCTTTGTACTTTGCTGGAGAAGATCATCCATTGTGGCTGTAAGAGCCATGTAATTGGGACTCTTAACCCTGGATCTGCACAGATGGACACGTGACCTGGTCTCCATCCTTTCCCAGCCAGTTGCACCCCCTGGCAGAGGGTGGCATTCCCTCAATCCCACCCATTTAAGGAATTCGATTCTGTGGGCGACAAATTCTGATGAACTTAAGTTCAGGTTCTGACCGTTAACCTTTAAATTTTCCTAATCCCGCGTCAAACTGGACATGTTTTACACTGGGTTTGCAGAGGGGGGGGGCATACAGAATGAGTAACAATCCTATAGTGAAACCCTGTCTATATCGTGCCCATTGTACAGCGCTGCGGAATATGCTGGTGCTTTATAAATGAATAATAACAGTACGATCCGCCTGCCGTTTGTAGTGTGACTAGGAGCACTTTAGCAAAGCTTCAGTCTTCACCCTGGTCACACCTTATCTCCACGAGTCTCCTATGCAACGCTGAGTCTTTGTCCCAAGTATTCCAACTCTGGGAGCTATATATCTTTTTGGAGTGTATAACAGAGCTGCAGAGCACTAAATCTCACAGCAAAGAGTATATAGGGAGTGTTGGCAGAAATTACTTGCTGTAAATAAAGGTTTTGCTCTTGTTCTGGAATACTTTATGTAATCTCCCAGATAGGCTCAGTATCAGGAGGAGCCCCCTCTGCCCCTTTGATTTACCTGTATGGAAGGGGGGGGGGTGTCCAGTGTGAAAAAAGATTGCAACCGATACAAAAGGCGTGAAAGACCCGCTATTAAGGATGCACCAGACCTCTGCTTATAATATACTTTTACCATTTATATGCTGCAACTGGTGCAGGACTCCAGGGTCCGGAGGAGAGAGCGTTCCCTGGAGTATTTTTCTGATGTCAAAAACATAAAATTAGTTTCAATTAGCAAATAAAAACAAACCGCAGCGTAATGTTCTAGAACAAATTAACACTTAAGGCTAGGGTCAGACGAACGCATTTTTCGCATTGTCTGTGAAAAAGTGCGTTCGAGCGAATGGATGTATTTTTTCACGGAATACGCGATAGCGTTCATACGATGCTCATTTTCGTCCGTGATTTTGTACGGATCATCAATAAAACACTTTCTGCGTCTGGACGTTATGTTGGCCGGACATTAGCAGCGTCTGACGTCTCCTAATCACGCACACACGCCTCTAGCGGACGCAGCGCACTCTGTACGTCAGTAGTAGCGGTTTGACGTTCTCAAAAAAATGCGTTCGTTTGCCACTTGCGTTGCACGGATGAACTTTGGTGCGGCCGTTCGTCGTATGTTACCTGGCATTGGACGTCATTTGCTGCTAGCACGGCCGTGATTTCGTGCGGCTAAACGCACGTTAAAAATGCTTTCGTCTGACCTTAGCCTTAGATTGCAAGCTCTTTGGGATCAGGGCTCTCATTTTAGCATTACCCTCTTATTACGCAGCACAGTAAACATTAATTAACCCTCGCTCTCCTGGAGACGGGTTACCCCATTCTTTGGGTCACTGGGCAGTATTGAAGGGGTTACACTGGTTTTATAGGCAGCACTTTTCATTTGTCTGTAAAGAGACGGTAAAATCAGTTTATGAGCCGCTTTATAAGCCCAGAGGTTTAATCCGGTTTAATCGCTGGGGTTTATATTAGAACTAGTCTATTCTTGCATTATTCGTGTTACTGTAGCAGCTTTCCTGTAAGCGTGCACTGCCATGTGCAGAAACTCCCAGCGGCGTATGCAGGCGACAGCCACGTGTTGCGTTTCCAGTGTCACCGTGTTTATACAGTCCATTCACCTGGTTGTCGCTCTGCCAGCGCCCGGCCGCAGATCTGGATTCTAACAACAAGTGTGAGAACTGTAAGCAAGCCGCCTCTCCCTTAACACGCTACATAAAACCCTGCCTACATGTAGACACCAACGACTTAAACATAGTATGTGGGACTGATGGGAGCGGCATTCCTCCTGCTAAAATAGTGCAGGAACCACGTTCCCCTTGTCCCCTGGTCTTTTATTCATTACAAGAAGCCTGGCTTCAATCAGCCGAGAGATACATTGTCACAAAATCACATGCCAAGGTCACACAGGTCGAGTCCATGTACAGGTGTTTGTAAACATGCATTTAAACGTCCCTGCTCTCCCCTCTGGACCAGACTTTTACTGGTGTGGCGTTCCTTCCGCTCTGACGCCCGTCTGGCCACCTCGCCGAGTGCAGTAAGGCTAGTCTCAGACAAATGCATTTTTCACGTCTACCGTCTAAAAGTGCGTCCGAACACATTTTATCACAGAAGACGCGATAGCGGTCATACGATGCGCAATGTCGGCCGTGATTTCATACGGATCCAAACCAGGAAACTTTGGGTGTCTGGACGTGATGTTGGCCGGACATGAGCAGTGTCTGGCGTCTCCTAATCACGCACACACGCCGCTATGCGGGCGCAGCGCACTCTGTACATCAGTACTAGCGGTTCGACGTTCTTGCAAAAATGCGTTAGTTTTCCGCTTGTGTTGCGCAGATGAACTTTCATGCGGCCGTACTTAGTGTGTGCCTGCGTTGGACGTCTTTTGCTGCGACTGCAATTAAATGCGTCTAACCGCACGTTCGCACTGCGTTCGTCTGACCCCAGCCTTAGTGCGCTCAGCGCTGCAAGGTTTGATCCTCCTATGGAGCCTCGCGCTTTCCGTCAACGCGCGTCCTAGCACTTTGGGAGGTTTTCAGCACTGCTGCTGTAGCGCGTATGCTACAGTGTGTGGCTGGCATTGAAGTGTCACAACGCTGCAACGGACGCCGGGAGGCACATACGGGTGCACAATGCAGTCGTCTCACCCCGGCCTTATGCCTCCAACTGGCCGCTGGTAACGTATTCCTGTTTGGAGAAATCAGACTTCAAGGACGCCGAGCTCTGCTTCGGGGAAGAGGGAGAAGTAACCAAGTGTGGGAAAGCATGGACGGCACTAGGAAAGGGTTGGTTTCGGCCGCAGGCCTGGAAGAGGGACGTTCTAGGTCACAAGGTCCCAAACACCAAGATTCCAGCTGTACCCACAGGCCCCACCATTGAAAGCCTCCGAGCGGCAGGACAAGATCCAATGAGAGATTCCTAGACAAGAGCTTCAAAGTTACACGTTAGGAATTTACAAAAGGTCAAGGTTCAAGGAGCAGAAGCTCAAACCGCTTGGCTGTGCCATAGGGGGCCTTGCCTTCCCCATGTTCTATCATCTGGAGGAGGGGGGTAGGAGAGGGGATGCCTTTTGTTGAACATAACCAGCCCCTTCCCCATTGTTACCCATTACTAATTGATGGGCATTTACTGAAGCCCCCCCCCCCCGGGTCGTTTGTGCCAATAAAATGTCATTTAGAACGAGAGCAAAGGGTCTTATTTACAGCGATTCAATCCAACAGCGTTTATTGTAGATTAGAGACTCTTTGCTGGGAGATTTATTGCTGTGCAGCTCTGTTATACACCCACACCCCCGAATATATGGAGGCCCTAAAAAGACACCTGCACACCCCATATTTATTAGGCTTGTGCACCGATTTTTTTTTCGGTTCGATTTGTTCGGATGTTTAAACTTTTCGATTCGGCTCGTTTCGACCGATTGCTGTTTCGATTCGGTTCGGATCGTTTTTCGTGTACATTTTTCGCGTTTTCGGGTCATTTTGCTCGTTTTTTGTATCGACGTTTGAGATTTCGGAAATTGTTTATTTCGGAACGTCTGTTCTCCTCGTTTCAAAGTGTCTACGATAATTCTGGCGATTCTATCGTGTATTTTTTATTAAATAAAGATCCTTTTTTTCTTATGAATAATTGAATATAAATTTCACAACTTTATTTAACCCTTTCGCTGCTGAGGCTTTTCACACCTCTGTGCTGAGGTCATTTTTACCGGTTTTGCTCATCATGTTTAAACGTGTTTTGAGGCTTATTTTATTATATGACCCAGACATATTATATATCGTTCTTTCCGTCAGACTCGGCAGATTCATAATATGTCATTATTATATGTATACGTCATGACCTGTCTGTATAGTATAACAAAAAATGCAATAAAATATGTATTTTTTCACATTTTAAGATGCGAGCAATTGCGGTTATATTTTGTATGGGCTGCGCTTGTTAAAAAAATTAGAGATGGGGTCTCGTTACATTTTTTTTTGGGAAAAATTACACGATTTTTAACAAACGCACCGCATACAAAAATCGGTAGTGCAGCATCATTGTTCACATTATAATTGTAATGGGAACAATATTGCTGCATTAACAAACCAAAAAAAATATATATATTTTTTTAATTTTTATTTTTTTTAAAAAACTTTTTTCACTGTAGTGTTTGGCCGATCCAACCATACCAAACTTTAACCCCTAGCTGCCACGGATCGGGAGATAGGGAGTTCCAATGAACTCCCTATCTCCACCGTTGGTGGCAGTTAGGGGTTAACTCTAGGACTGGCGTCATCGTGCTATGCACGATGACGCCAGTCCTCAGGGGGAGTTCCCGGAGGCTTGGCTGACATCCAAGATGTCGGTCAGCTCCGGGAAAGGATCACGAACCGGCGCTTTTCAGCGCCGATTCGCGATCCAGCTCCCCAGGGGTTAATGCCAGGCACCATTTGGAAGGGCAGGCTGTGCCCTTCCAAATGGTGCCTGGGTTAACCCCCGCAACGCCGATCGGGAGGGAGAGAGGTCCGAAGGACCTCCCCCCCCCCTTTCAGGCGCCTCCTCCACACATGCGGGGGGGGCGCCTGAATTAGGTGTCATCGCGCTGCCACCTAATTTCAGCGGCGGCAGGTCCGGATGCTGGGCTGACATCGAGGATGTCAGCCCGCACCGGAGGGGCCAGCGATCGGCCGGAACCCGGCCGAACGCTGACCCCAAAGGGAGGACGCGCTCAGCGCGTCCTCCGCACAGCGGGAGCCATGCGGAGGACGCGCTCAGCGCGTCCTCCGCTTGGAAGTGGTTAATCATATTAAAATGGTATGAAAGCCAAGGAACAAAAAAAAATGAACAAAACGATTTAAAAAACGCTAAACTGACCCGAATGCTACAAGAAACAAGTGATACGCATTTACAAATACAAAATTTACAGAATCAGCGATATAACCGATAATAGTTAAATATACGATTTCCAGAATTACAGAAATGGAACCGAAATCACGAATGGAACCGAAATCATGAATAGAGCAAAAATAAATTTCGATTTGACACATTTCAAGTCCATTCGAAAAATCCGAAATTTTTTCGTTTCGGCTCGGAAAACTTTTCGGATCTATCGATTTTCGGGTCCGATCCGATTCGGAAATTCGGCCGAATCCGAAGACACGAATTGGGAAATTTCGTGAAAATTCCGAAATTCCGAAACGCACATCCCTAATATTTATGAAGCCTCCCCTGAATATCAGAAAGCATGACCAGAAACCTTGACATTTCATGGCGCTGGAGCAGCAACACGAATACATTTTCTGTTGAATGATTGACAGCGCGACCATAGGTTTTAGTATCCCCATTTTTAAAGGGTACCATAACGTTAAACATTAACCCCTTCTGATCCCCTCCAAACTTCGTTTTCCCCCTAATTTCCTTCAATCTCCCTAGAATCCAGGATAGGACATGATGCTTCTGGCTCAGTATGTCATGTGATTGCAGGAAGGGCTGCCACAGCCAATCCAGTGGCTCTCTGCTGGAAGGCTTTTATCCCATTGGATAGTGCAGGTACCCACAGGAAATCTGAGGTCTCCCTGAGCTGAAGATCTGGGTGGGGCAAAGCCCCTGCATCTGGATGACTGAACCAGCCCTTACACCCCACCCAAAGGGGTATGAAGGAGCAGGGGGCTCACAGCAATGTGCCCACCAAGACTGAGCATGCCCACTGTAGAAAGCTTTTATACATTGTGCTTCGCAGCTTACAGACAGGCATGGGTTTACTTTTAACCCCCTTAAGGACCAATGACTGAACTGTTCTGTCATAAATGCAATGACTTTAAAGTCCCTTGGTCCAGTAACGGGGTTAAATGATGCCAAGATTTCCATATGCTGAGTCAGATAAAGCACTGGGACAGACAAGTTGGCTCTCAGACTCTACACGAGACTCCTTTACCCTCAACTTCATTTCTTCTGCTTCAAACCTTTTTAACCATTTATGCCCCTTCCCACCAAAACCTCCTTGCATTTGTTCATACCATCAGCCCAATCCCAGCCCTGCAGCACCACCTCCTTAATATCAATACAATAGAAAGCAATGCCTCCTTATAAGAAGCTGCGTCACGTGCGGCAAGTGATAACCCCCTCCTTACATAAAAGGGGGACAATGCTGGTGCTACACCCCGTTTATGTTCCACAAGACGCCTTGTAAGATGCAGCGTGGTCTGTGGGGACAAAGGACTTCAGGGGAAAAAAGAAACTGCTCAGTTCTAGAACTTTAATCTCTTCTCATTAGCAAGAACGAACCTGACATCTCACCCCCCCCGGCTTTATTCAGAGGAACGGGAATTCTTTGGAGCGAGTGTAATCCGTAACATATAACCTACAACCTATAAAGCAGAGTAACCCCATCCCTCTGACCCCCGTGGGAACACGCCTGCCACGCTGCATACAATGCAAGGGGTTAAACATGGGAAGAGAAAGCCAATCCCAACGCTGGCGAAGCTTTGTGTGTGCAGAATCCTAAAAACACAGGGGTTAGGGTTACTATGCAGGAGCAGAGTCTTACCAGGAGATTGTAGAATGTAACAAAGTAACAGGATATGTTTGTAAACATTGAAACCATTGTTGCAAAGAAACTCCAAATCATACAGGGAAACTCGTTCACATTTATTCTGAGCATGTGAAGAGGTGACGGATCAGATCTGCTGCTGCTGTTAGAGTTCTGTGTGTTGCAGTTCCATTCATTAAATCATGTGAATGGAGAGGCCAATGAAAGGATAAGCCCCGTCCGATGTGTCACGGAGACTGCTCCATGAATCTGACAAACCTGTCCAATAATGGGGGGGGGGGGTCACACGCTAGTCATTTGTAGGGCCATGTTAAAGCACCACACGTTATTTTGAGAATGACGAATTCTGCAGCTTCAGGTAAATGGGGGGGGGGGACCACTAAGCATGTGTTCTGCTGAGCCATTTGTTCTATTTCTTCATTGCAATACAAGTCTGTAAATTTGACGATCACAATTTGCAATCGAGGCCGTACGCCTCTGCCCAATGTTTTCCTCTTTGACAATTTCACGCACTTTGTCCCTCCCAGAAGTCTTTGAAGCTTTTTTGTGCCATTTCTGCTCCTATGCAACGTGTAGCGTAGGAGCCGCATATCGCACAAGTCCCATAGCGCCGTGCACACTTTAGCGCCTGCTCAGAGCGTTGGATCAGATCTGCGCATGCAGCACCGATTGATCAGCTGCCTCAATTTTATATCAAGTCAGGAGGCTTCATATTTTGCATTCTCTTCTCTTTACTAAATCACAGCAGCAAAGAGTTTTACATAGCATTCCCACAAGAGAGCAGTAAGTCCCTCCCACAGCCTCTTTTCTTTGCTGCTGACGACCAGGTGAGACGTTTTTGAAGCAGCTCCTGGTTGTCAGGCCTAGTTTAATTGTATTTTACTGTGTTTTCGATTTGATCTTTCTGTAATTTTATTATATGGTTTTTCTACTGTATTACTGTGGATTTAATCTGTTTTCCTCCATAGGTTCGCCCCTGCTGTGTGGACACTCTCCCGCCTGCAGGTTGCGCTTTGCCATCTGCTTGTCGTCTCCGATGGGACGAGCGTTTTACACCTGACCGTCGGGTGACTATCGGCGATGTTTTGCCACGTTTTTCCACGTTTCTAGTGTATTTTTCTGCACTTAATTACCCGTTGTGCGGCTTTCCCAGTTTTAACCGCGCGTGAGGTCTTTTCTCCTCAGGGCGTGGTGTTTTACTGCGCTTGCACACCCTGGCGGCCATTTTGGGGGTTTTCCCATATGCGTTTGCCGCCATTCGGAGCTCGCAGCGCTGACAGACGGCAGCACACTTCACGCGCCCTGAGAAATAAACAGCCTCCGCTTCCCTGCAGGACCCCGCAGTTAACTCCGGTGAGCCCCGATATATTCGTATACACCAAGCGGCATTTTGTTATTACCAGCCCGCAACACATCGGGTGAGCCCCGATCACACAGCAATATATTGCGATAGATATATATATATATATTAAAAGATCCGCAACGGGTGAGCCCCGTAACTCCGATTTTTTTTGATGGACCCTCCACAATTAAATCCCATCAATCAGGAGGAGCTTAAGGCCTGGCTCCTTACTGCTATTTCCGAGACCCTACCTGGCAGCTTTACCTCCACTTCCACAGCCGGATCCTCCGGGGCTTTCTCGGGCCCAGTCCCCGGCTCAATCTGTGGACTCTCAGTCCGAAGCTGCCGCACCGTCACGCAAAAGACCCTGGAAGGGCCAGTCTGACTCCGCAGGCAAGGGCCCACTAAAAAATCCTCTTGCATGTCTGCCCACCATGAAGGGGACGATATTTGCGACCTGGAGGATTACCGGGCTGATTACCCGGAGGAGGAAGGAGCAGAGACCGCCGGTGACCCGCCGGCTACTCCTAGCTCAACGGGTGAGCCCCGTTCTGATGCCATGGCCATTGTGCCTCTCTGCCGCGCCAGTACCGCCACACTCCCTGGTGTCCTCGGATACCCCATTGTAGATCCTCAACGCTCGAGGAGTACCCTCTTTCGACCCGCGCACTACTACCCACCCCAGGTCTTCGGCCTAGCTCCCACCTGACCACGTAGCCTAGCTCCTGTGCTTTTGGCTACGCTGTCCCTTAGAAAAAGCAGACAGGGCACGTTTGCGCAAAATGCCCCCGCCCGACCTTGCAAGACAAGGTCTCTCTTATCCCGGAATGCGAGGATTTCGTCACCTTCATGGGTAAGGCTGGCAGGGATCCTCGTCGTGGTCTGGAACAGGGCCTCCGCGTCGCTCAGGACAAACTGCTAGACTTTTTGGCCCCCATTCTGTTATTTTCGTCATGGCGGACAAAGCATTAACTAACAATACTCCGCTACACCCACACGATGGTCCGAGAATGGGCACAGCGTGCTCTCTGCCTTTTAGGTAACGCCAATGTTGGCGTCTCTACCGAACGCCGCAAGGCGGTGTTTTTTCGTTTTGATACAAAACTTACCAGCATGTGCACCAAGGAGTTGGGTCCTGCAGCTAAGGGGTTGCTGTTTGGAGATCTCTTCTTAAAAGATCTAACTGTAAGGTTAAGGTCTATACGAACCTGCAGAAGGTCCAGTATAATATGAAGAGTCTTCCACCCACAGACTCGTTTTTCCTCCAGGGCTGGCGCACAAAGAGGTCAGGTCGCCAGCCGATACAACAACTCCTATAGACCTCGCCTCACCACCAATCAGAGCACGGACGTGCAATATAGACCAAGCCCAATCCTCGGGGAGTTCCCGTCGGTCGCGGCTTCAACAGCCCTCGGCCCGAGTCACTGATAGACAGGGAGCTTCGTTCCCTGCAGTTAAAAGGGGCCATCCTCCCCGCACTAGACCACCCACGCTTCATAAGCCATGTGTTCCTAGTACACAAAGTCTGGGAATCTCCGTCCGGTCATAAATTTGAAAGCCCTCAATGCCTTCGTGTCCTATCGCTACTTCAAGATGGAGGGAATACACCTGCTCAGGGACCTCCTTTGAGACGGTGACTGGTTCACAAGACTGGACCTCACAGACACGTACCTTATGGTCTCGGTCAATCCTGCAATTTTACTGGCACCATGACCTCAGGCAGTTCACCTGCCTACCGTTCTGCCTCAGCTCCGCGCCATGGTGCTTCACAAAGCTCCTCAAACCGGTTATGGCCTTCATACGCGCTCAAGGCATCAGGACCATCATCTATCTGGACGAGATACTAATACTGGCTCAGGATCCCGTCCAGTCTTCCCATCACACAGCCTTAGTGGTTACTCTCCTGCAAGACCTCGGGTTCATCATCAACGTGGACAAGTCGGCACTTCGTCCAGCCCAAAAGGTCACCTTCCTGGGATTCGAACTAGACTCCACGTCTTGCCAACTACGTCTCCCTTCGCAAAAGCTTTGAACCATCAAGAAGACCCTACGGGGCGTCCTGACGGACACCCTCTGCCTCTGAGATCTGGCGAGAGTTGTAGGCCTACTCCTCCTCCATCCAAGCCATTTTCCCGGACCCATTGCACTATCGGAAGATGCAACGTCTGAAGACTACATACCTCTGCCTCAATCCCTCCTACGACCAGTTGGTCCCTATCACCCCGGAGGTTCGAGTGGAGCTCCTATGGTGGCTGCGACACATGGAAGCATGGAATGGGCGTACTTCGTACTGGAATCGGACGCCAGCCAATCGGGCTGGGGAGCGACCTGCGGGTCCGTGTCCACAGGAGGTGCATGGATGCCAGAGGAACAGCACCTTCACATCAACTGCTTGGAGCTCATCGCTGGCTCCTTTGCTGTCTGCAGTTTTACCCAAGACCTCAGGGACTGCTCTCTACTCCTCCAAATGGACAACATCTCTACGGTCCAATATGTCCACCGGTTAGGGGGCTCCCGTTCCAAGCTCCTGTTGGACCTTACGCTCTCCCTTTTCAACTACTGCAATGGAAACATCTCCCTCACAGCGGAATATCTGCCCGGTTCAAACTATGTGGTGGATTGGGTTTCAAGATACTGGAGACTCCAGCGACTGGAAATTGGACGATGCGACGTTCCAACACTGGTCGATGCGGAGAGGGCCTTTTTCATCTCGATCTGTTCGCTTCCCGCTTGAATCATCAGACGCAGGCATACTTCAGCTGGCTTCCAGACCCGCAGGCGACAGCAGTGGACGCTTTTCTCCAACCATGGCCACCGTCGGGAGCCTACGCTTTTCCACCATTCCCGATGATCACACGCACGATCCAGGAAGTCCGCAGACGGAGGATTCAGATTCTTCTAATCACACCCCTGTGGCACGCTCAGCCCTGGTTTCCTCTGACGTTGGAACTTTGTCTCCACCCGCTTCTGCTACCGTCCTTCCACTCAATTCTGCTGGACCCTCAAGGTAGACCACACCCGTTGGTTTTGGAGGGCAACCTTCCCCTGGTGGCGTGGACGATTTCCAGGGACCCTGCATGCTGCCAGGCCTATCAGATGCAGCTCGCTCCTTATTATGGGGATTCTGGGCTCCTGGCACAAGAAAGAGCTACCGTTACACCTGGAGAACTTGGTGTAGTTGGTGTGTGCAACAACAGGCTGATCCCGCTACAGCCCCTCTACCTCTAATAATTTTTTAGCGGACCTTTCCACGACCGGAAAATCATACCGTACGGTTAATCTGTCCCGCTCGGCCATTTCGGCAGCTCACGCTCCCTTGGGTGGCGTTCCTGTGGGTCGGGACCCTTCTGTGTGTCGTCTCCTCCGAGGCATTCGGCTCGCTCGCCCGCCGGCCCCTAAGTATGCTCATTTTTGGGATGTTGTGCTGATGCTCAAGTTCCTGCGTAGCTGGCCAGATAATGATTCGCTGTCCCTCCATCAGCTCTCGGCTAAACTAACAGTCCTTTTAGGTTTGGTGTCCTTTCGACGTGTCTCAGATGTTAGGGCCTTTGATGCGCACGCTATGGCTTTCTCCCCTGAGGGCGTAGTTTTCACACTTACAAAGGCGTACTAAAACACTTTCTCCGGAGGTTTCCTATCCTTACTTTCCTTCCGATCCCCTATTGTGTGTTGCTCGTTGTGTTTCCACTTACCTCTCTCATTTGCGTCCCTTGCGCTCCTCTCCTACTGGCCAACTTTTGGTCTCCTATGTCACCCCTTACAAACCTGTCTCTTCACCTACCCTCTCTAGATGGGTTCGCTGGCTACTCTCCTTTGCGGGCGTTGCTCCTCACTTTGGCGCGCACTCCGTGCGGGGCGCTGTGGCTTCCTCTGTTGCGGACGCCGGGGGTTCTCTGGTACAGGGCGGTTACGTTCCGTACCTTCTATTTTCGCCCTCGTTCCCATGCATCTGGGGCGATAGTGCAGCTTTAAAACTGCAAAATATGAAGCCTCCTGACTTGATATAAAATTGTGGATTATTCCAGCCTTGGTGTTGGAATAATCTTAATTTTAATAAAGACAGGAGGCGAATATTTTTCCCTCCCGCCCGGGCCCTGGTTGTTTACATTTACCGCATTTTCTACTGAATTAAAAAAAAAAAAAAAAAAAAAAAAACACGACTTCAACGACTGTGTCCATCATTTATCTAATTGTTTTTCCCTCCATTAGTAGGATTGGATGTTTGCATGTCTAGTTAGTCTAGGGCTAGTCTTCTCGACCTTGTTCATAGTGTTCTTGATAGCTCTTCGCTAGTGAGTTACCTGCTGATTGACACGTTTCCATCACATGGTACTTTCACGTATCCTCTGTTTTCTCCTTAGCCTGATTGGAATCCGTTGCTCCACTGGTCTGCAGTTCTGCGACTCACCTGTTGAACTCCGGTTCCTCCGGTTCGACCAGTTGACGTCAAGTTCACTTAGGTTTCTTCATCTTCAGTTGTTCCGGACTTTGTTTCATGGACATTCCTGCTCGTCCCGCACGCAAGAGAAGAGGCTGTGGGAGGGACTTACTGCTCTCGTGGGAATGCTATTTGTTTATTGGTTTTTACTGTTGCTATGTAAAACTCTTGGCTGCTGTGATTTAGTAAAGAGAAGAGAATGCAAAATATTCGCCTCCTGACTTTATTAAAATTAAGATTATTCTAACACCAAGGCTGGAATAATCCACAATTCTACTTGTCTCCAGGTGATCGTGGCCCACTCGACAGAAGCCGGGAGATTATAAATCCAGGCTGCAGGTGATTCTGGGTGGGGGCAATAAACCCCAGAAACAAAAGCCACAGTGCACAAGACGAGCCACATTTTCCTTTAATACCAGTATCCTGATGTATTCTACTGTTTATAAACATATTAGGGCTTGATCTTTCTGCTGCATTTGACACTTGACCACCTTCTGCTCATGCTGCGTCTAACTTGCCCCAGTAGCACAGCCCTCTCCTGGTTCTCTTCAGCGTCTCTGCACCCCTAGTTCCTTTCCAATGGGGTGCCTCAAAGCTCTGTTCTGGGTCCCCTACACATCTCGATCTATACTGCCTCTTTGGGCAACCTCATCTATGCCAACGACACCCAAATCTACCTTTCCTCTCCCGATTTGTGTTGGGCGGTGTTACAGCTTGCCTAGTGACTGTCCGACTGGATGACCGCCCGTTTCCTAAAGCTAAACCTTTAAAACTGAACCCTCGCCTCCCTCCAAAACCAGCATTCCTGCGCCCATTTCCCTTCAGGTGAACGGTGCCACCATTACTTCTACCTCCGGCTCGCTGCCTCGGGGTCCTCAAGTAAAAGATACATTTTAAAACGCTTTAACCTTCAGAGACGCCAGTGTCGTAGAATTTGCCATTTCCTCAGGGTTACCCCCCCCCCCATTAAGTGCTCTTAATTGCTTATTGTACCAGATGGACTTTTTGGGCTTCTTTCTGTTCAACCTCATCTACCACCATTCAGAGATACAATGTTACTGTATAGAGTTACCCCATAGCCTTTGATACCGGTGCCTTATCTGTATCCCGCTATACTTCTGGCATTCAGCACCTGAAATCTGGTGAGTTCTCTACTGCAGCAACGTTTTGACCCATCTGGTCTTAGTCTTCATCCAGGAGGATGAGTTCTCCCACTGGGATAAAATCCATGAAGACCAGAGCAATAGAACCCAGAGGGATTAATACCTGGCATCTTTTAGCTCAGGGTTGCGCTGGACGGGTTCTCTGTGCAGATTAAATTCCAAGGAATCTGATTTTTGATACGTGTCCGCCTCTCCCTGCTGGAAGCGTTACATTGTGTCAAGTGTTTAATTGGAGAAACTCATTTTAACCAAACATCCTTCAGGATGTATCCCTTATTACACGTGCTAATCCAGAGTCTAACCCAGGAGAGCAAGTCTCTACACAGTCACCTGACAGACGCCGTGTGTGCCGGGGCATGTGCCGCACCGCCAGGCGCCATCAGGCTTATAGTTATGCTCGTTTATAAAGCAGTGCGGTATTTTGTGCTTTGAGTATGGCAGATTGACGTAGGGGTCCGCTCTACACCCTAGGCCATTGCAAGCCCAAAGGGCAGCGTGGCCTTCACTGTATCCCTGCCAAGCCAGATCAGAGTTTAAATATTCACAGGGGGAAAAATATTTTTTGCACCTCTTTTTCCTTCTGCAAAAGTGGTCCAGTTGCAAGTCCAGGAAGATAAGATTTTTGGAAAGACCAGGTTTGGGAGCTGCACTCCCCCTAGGGTCAGGGGTCAAGTAATGGCAGCGGAACTCAAGATTTCTGTCCCAAATAGCAATTCTCACATGTAAATATCTGGAGCTCATTGCTTTCGTCACTTGTCAATTCTCATAAATCATGTTTATTATGGCTCAAAAGGGAAACGGGGTTCATATAGGGTGCCGGGGGGGGGGGTGAGGTCTGGATGCTGAGGCAAGCGGACGCTTTTTCTGCTGAGCTCCTGCTATTTCTTATATTTCGGGGTTCTTGACCCCTCCGTAGCCCCAGATTTTTGCTCACCGACTCCCTTGACCCATCGGAACGTGCTAGTTTTCCAGCCGGCTTGGATTGATCGAGCAGTGAGGTCTTAAAGTCTTTTTTCCCCAACGGTCTGCAGGGACCCGGCGGCCATCTTAACCACCGCGTGGGTACCTGGTGCTTCTGTGCCTGTGCGCCTCCATGGGCAAGAAAAGTGGCTGGAGACGACTCCTCTGAACCAGCCTCACATCCGGATTTCAATGGGGATAGGAGTCAGAAGTGGGGATGGCGGAGCTCCGGAGGTAGAATCCTCCCCGGACGTAGAGGCCTCGGCGCCAACCACGATGCCTGCGGGGGTCCACTCGGACGGAGGAGACCACCAAGCCACAAAGGATGACATTACAATGTTGCTAGGCGAATTCAGATCCCAGCGGCGCTCGGAGATCACTGTGCTGCGGACTGACAATTGTTGAAGGGTGAGGTGACTGGGATGCATACTCACCTGCAGGCCGCGGACGCTGCTCGGTCGGTCTTGCAGTCGGCGGACGTGGAGCTAAGACCGGTAGAACGGCTGACAGCGATCGGATTGGAATCCAGACATCGTGCTAGAAATATACGAATTCGTGGAATCCAAGAATCGATTCCTGATACTGAAGTAAGACCTGTGTTTCCGACCTGGTGACCGCGCTTCTCCAGCGCCCCCTGGCACGACCCCTCCGATCTTAACGGCAGTGCGTATTCGGAAGGCCGCGACAGCGCCGGGGGACACTATTGCCACTGTTTGTGACATTCACACTCATTCTGCTCCTGAAGATTGTTGGGAATTTACCTGTGGTTTATCATGGCTCCCCATCACCGGCAATATTTACAGACTTACCGCTCCTGGCATTGACGGCACGGAGAAAATTTAAGGAAGTTACGGGTCTCCTGCGCTCCCACGCGGTCCGATATCGGTGGGGTGTATCCCGATCACTACTTGTGCTGCGAGACGGGGGCTATGCTCGGCCACCACGGCAGAGGAAGCCTGGTCCCTACTCCGTAATATGGGTCTAGCTGCTGCGGACTTCGGGACTTTGATGGAAGTGCAGGACCCGCACTGCCGCACCCGGGATGGAGATTTGCTTAACCACCTTAGTCCACCCTATATTCCATTTTCTGATATATTTCCCCTGCTCCCCCCCACCTCGTTCTGCAGTATCTCAGTTGCGCCCCTTCCCTGCACATTGATCAGGGATTCCACCAATCACCCCGTAGCTGCCGACACTAGAGTCTATTGGTTCTGTTACGGACACTTGCCCTGCCAGCAAGGCTTTGCTCTCCCCCCCTTTTTTTGATGCCCCGGGGTGCGCCAGCAGCGCCACTATGGCATCTAGCATGGCTATGGCTGCCATAATTGGCCCTCGGGCTCCTGGGCCTTGTGACACTACTCTTCCACGGCCTCCTTCGGGAGTGAACCGGGAAAGTCACTACTGGTCCCTACCATTTCCCTGCCCCCCCCCAACATATTACTTATTTTTATCCCCCCCCCTCTTTCCCTCACACCGTTGCTGGCATGTGGGCGGTGTTGCTCGTTTCCCCTTGTTTCGTTACTTATCGGCTGCTGACGAGTTCACTCTTCATTTAGAGGAGACCCCCCCTTATTGGGGATGTATACGGTTTCTTCTGATGTACTCTTGAAGATTTCGGTTGGCCCCGCGTGGCCGTCTCTTATATTGGATGTTTTATCGCAGATCCTGGTTTCAAAATAAAACTAAAAAAAAGGGTAACAGATTGAGCACCTGCATCCGAGCCTTTATATATCGTGTGGGACCAAGGGATCCCTGTTCCTTCTGCAAACAGAAAACTGGAACTGTGTTCCATGTCTCCTCCCCCCCCCCCTCAACCCCTGCCTAGGGTAGAGGGAAGAGCCGTTCTGTGCCTTGTGGTCACCTTCACGGATCCATTAGTTTGACCTGGTGTCTTCTAGAAATACTCCTAATTGAGCTTGGGAAGCCTTCTAAGTGAAGTCTTCAAAGTGAGCACTTACAGGAGATCTTCTGGTGAGTGATTTAGATTTTTGTTTCAAACAGATCTTTTCTATTCATCTTAAGGTTTCAAATTAGGTCTGGTGAGTAAATTAGGTTAGGCTGGTGACTCATTTCATACTGATTAGCATACAATTGGAATCAATTGGGTGGTATTTGCTTCAGGTTTAGCTTGTCCACTCCTTGCTGGGGGAGGTGTTCTTAGGTGGCTATATAAAGCTTGTGGAATATTAGCTTGGTCTAATTGAGCTTGGGAAGCCTTCTAAGTGAAGTCTTCAAAGTGAGCACTTACAGGAGATCTTCTGGAGACACTCTGGAGGTAGTCTGAGGTTAGACAGGAGGTAGAAAACCTACAAAAAGGTAAGATTTGCTGGTTTTAAATCCATTCTTTTATAATGGCAGGCTTGGTCCAGTGTAAGAGCTGTCATGCATTTGTTTTTAGATCCAATTTTTGGAGGTTTGGAGTGTGCCTGATATGTAGGCAGCTCTCTTTATTGCAGCAGGAAATTGCCTGTTTGAAGTCTGAGATTTGTAAATTATCTGTTAGAGAAAATCAGGCTATGACTGTTACTAAGCCACTGCCACAGAGGCCTCCTAGGAGCGGCAGATGGACTACTGTAGGATCTGGTAGACTTAGAGTTGTGGATAGAAGGCATGTCCACAATCTGTGGCTCTTAATTCTTTTGAGGCACTTTCAGAGTGTAGTGATAAGACGGATGTAGGCTCAGACACCATAGTTGAGGAACCACCATCCACTATGCCTAAGGTATGCAGCACTGCAACCAAGGACAAAAATGAAAAGGTGGGACTTGATAGAAGGCAATTGTTGCTGGGTGATTCTATCATAAGAGTGTTGTTGAGCTGGAGAGTAGTGGTTTGGTGAGATGTCTTCCTGGGGCTACTGCTCGTAGAGACAAGAGACGTATTCTCAATATTGTCAAACAAGCAAAGCAACAAGGGGAAGTGGACGTTCTAGTCCATCTAGGGACAAATGACTTGGCTAGCATGAGGTTTCTGAGATTAAGGAAGATTTTGTGTTCTTGGAGGTGAAATACAGCAGATTGCGTCCACTGTGTCATTCTCTGAAGTTTTGCCTGTGCATAACATTCAAGATAGGCAGATGTGCAATAGGGAATTCAATTTGTGGCTTCGGGAATGGTGTCGGAGCAGGATTTGGCTTTGTGTCCCATGATAGCTCTAATTGGAGCAGAAAGGAACTGTATAAAAAAGATGGTTTGCATCTTACTCATAGGGGAACATATGTTCTCAGTGAGAAGTTCAAAAGGTTTCACAAAGAAATATTTAAACTAGGAGGGGGGACAAAAGGGTAAAAAACAATCTGCCGATTGTCCCCAAAACTAAATCGGAGGGTGCAAGCAACATGCGAGGTAAAAAATGACAAGCTCAGAGTCGTGTCTACAAATGCTCGCAGTTTAGTCAATAAAATCAATGAACTGGAGGCAATGATGGCAGCTGAAAAAGTAGATTTAGTGGCGGTTACTGAGACATGGTTCAGTGAGAAAAATAACTGGGACATAACAATACCGGGGTACTCTTTATATAGAAAAGACAGAAGGTAGGAAAGGAGGAGGAGTGGCCCTGTATGTGAAAAACAACATAAAAACGAACCAAATAAAAGTGAGCGAGGTGAACATAGAGTCAGTTTGGGTTACGCTAACATTTGGCAATCATACAGTAGCTCGTGTAGGTGTGATCTATAGACCCCCTGGACAAGCAGAAGAACTAGATAATCTGCTTGAGAGAAATAGCCAAAATGGCAATGAAGGGGGAAGTTATTATCATGGGGGACTTTAATCTTCCTGATGTGAACTGGAAAACCAAAACAGCTGGGTGCACCAGGAGTACAAATATTCTAAACTCCCTACTGGGATTATCTCTAACACAAGTAGTTGAGGAGCCGACCCGTAAAGAGGCCATATTGGATTTAATACTCACAAATGGAGGTTTGGTATCGGACGTTGTTGTAGGTGAAAATTTGGGATCTAGTGATCACCAGTCAGTATGGTTTAATATAACAACAGGGATGGAGCCGCACCACACAAGAACGAAAATTTTAGACTTTAAAAAACAGATTTTTCTAAAATGAGATTTTGTGTGAAGGAGTCATTATCAGACTGGAGGAGTTTAAAGGGTGTCCAGGAGAAATGGGATTATTTAAAGGAAGCATTATTGAAGGCCACAGGCAATTGCATTCGGCTTGTTAGCAAAAACAAAAAAGGGAAGAAACCACTGTGGTCTCTGCAGAAGTGGCCAAAATAGTGAAGAACAAAAAGATAGCATTCAATAATTATAAAACAACTCCGAGTGAGGAAGATAGGCAAACCTATAAGATTAGGCAGAAAGAGACAAAGCAATTTATAAGAGCTTCCAAAGCACACGCAGAAGAGAAAATAGCTCAGTCAGTAAAAAAGGGGGACAAAACATTTTTTTAGATACATAAACGAGAAAAGAAAAGTAAAACAAGGATTAGTTAGATTAAAAACAAAGGAAGGAATGTAGAAGAGGATAAAGGTCTCGCTGACTGCCTCAATGAATATTTTTGTTCAGTCTTTGCAGAAGAAAAGGAAGGAAAGGGACCTCAGTTAGGAGAGAACACTAAAGAGACATTTACATATCAGTTTACAGAGGAGGAGGTTCTACAGCAGCTGTCTAAAGTAAAGACAAATAAGTCAATGGGGCCTGATGGGATCCACCTAAATTATTAAGAGAGCTCAGTGATGTAATAGCAAAACCATTAACAGATTTTTTAACCAATCCTTGTTAACGGGAGTCGTCCCAGAAGACTGGAAATTAGCAAATGTTGTGCCCATTTACAAGAAGGGTAGTAGGGAGGAATCGGGGAACTATAGGCCAGTTAGTCTTACGTCAGTAGTGGGGAAATTAATGGAAACCATGTTAAAGGAAAGGATTGTTGAACATCTAAAAACACATAGATTACAGGATCAGAAACAACATGGGTTTACCTCAGGGAGATCATGCCAAACTAATCTTATTGATTTTTTTGATTGGGTAACAAAAATAATAGACACAGGTGGTGCAGTAGACATTGCTTATTTAGATTTCAGTAAGGCTTTTGATACTGTTCCGCATAGAAGGCTTATCAATAAATTGCAATCTTTGAGCTTGGATTCCAATATTGTTGAATGGATTAGGCAGTGGCTGAGTGACAGGCAACAGAGGGTTGTGGTAAATGGAGTTTATTCGGCACAAGGTCTTGTTACCAGTGGGGTACCTCAGGGGTCAGTACTTGGACCCATTCTCTTTAATATTTTTATTAGTGATATTGCAGAAGGTATTAATGGAAAAGTATGTCTTTTTGCTGATGACACAAAGATTTGCAACAGGGTTGACGTTCCTGGAGGGATCAGCCAAATGACAAATGATTTAGGTAAACTAAAAAAATGGTCGGAGTGTGTGGCAATTGAGTTTTAATGTGGATAAGTGCAAGATAATGCACCTGGGACGTAAAAACCCAAGGGCTGAATATAGAATATTTGATACATCTGAGGGTTGGGATTTAGGGGTCATTATTTCAGAGGATCTAAGGGTAAGTAGTCCATGTAATAGAGCAGCAGGAAATGCTGGCAGAATGCTTGAAAATGCTGGCAGAATGCTTGGTTGTGTAGGGAGAGGTATTAGCAGTAGGAAAAGGGAAGTGCTCATGCCACTGTACAGAGCACTGGTGAGACCTCACTTGGAGTACTGTGCTCATGCCACTGTACAGAGCACTGGTGAGACCTCACTTGGAGTACTGTGTGCAGTACTGGAGACCGTATCTCCAGAAGGATATAGACATCTTAGAGAGAGTTCAGAGAAGGGCTACTAAAATGGTGTACGGCAAGGAGAAAAGTTACCAGGAAAGGCTTAATGATCTTAACATGTACAGCTTGGAAAAAAGACGAGACAGAGGAGATATGATAGAAACATTTAAATACGTAAAGGGAATCCACAAGGTAGAGGAAGGGAGTATATTTAAAAGGAAACAAAGTAGCAAAACAAGAGGACAGTGTCTTAGATTAGAGGGGCAAAGGTTTAAAAGTAACATCAGGAAGCATTATTTTACTGAGAGGGTGGTGGATACATGGAACAGTCTTCCAGTAGAAGTGGTAGAGGCCAAAACAGTAATTGAATTTAAGCAAGCATGGGATAGGCATAAGGCTATCCTAAACAAAAGATAAATCCAGGTAAAGTATCCATGTAATTGGGCGACTAGATGGGCCGAAAGGTTCTTCTCTGCCGACATTTTTCTATGTTTCTATGTTTCTACTCCTCCACCTGCAGTGACTGGGGCGAAGGTGCAGAGTGATTGAGCGGTCAGGTTGTGCCAGGAGACTCCAGGCCCATGGTGTCCCTTTATAGGTGTCAGGTTCTGTTCCATGATCTTTTAGGAGACCAGATAGTGTCCACACATTTAGAGGTATCTGGGACATACTGGGGCAGGGGGGGGGGGGGTATTGTTCTGCCAGGTACTATGTGGTGGCCAATGATTGGGGGGGGGTGCCGCGGGGCAGATGTATTCCAGAAGTGGGGGCACCTCCAGCAGCCGGCCTGTCACTGCCACACACTGAAGCAGGTACCGGATCAGGCCTTCGAATGTGTGGGAGGCACGAGTCGGGCCGTGCAGACTGCAGAGCGTCAGCTTGCAACACGTGATGTGAGGTGTCACCTGCCTGGCCTTGGCTGCCTGCACGTGCCGGGAGCAGAGTGCGCAGGCGTGAGGCTGAATCTGCCCAGACTGCACTGTCTGCCCCACCCAGTCGCCTGCCATAAGAAGAAGGGGTTGCAGGGCCTGCCAGTGCCAGCCGGTACTCGAGGGGCCAATTCCCAGAGGTCTCACACTGCCCAGGCCAAACCCCTCACCGATGGTAAATATTTAAAATAAGAAATTGCTGTGCGCTCATATCCACCACTTTGAGTTTTATTGCTGTGGATCCTGTGCGTTCATTCTTACCGCAAGAGTTTTATTACTGAGGAGCTCCGATACGCACACTGCACATTACTGAGGAGCTCCGATACGCACACTGCACATTACTGAGGAGCTCCGATACGCACACTGCACATTACTGAGGAGCTCCGATACGCACCCTGCACATTACTGAGGAGCTCTGATATGCACACTGCACATTACTGAGGAGCTCCGATACGCACACTGCACATTACTGAGGAGCTCTGATATGCACACTGCACATTACTGAGGAGGAGCTCTGATATGCATGCACACTGCACATTACTGAGGAGCTCTGATACGCACACTGCACATTACTGAGGAGCTCTGATATGCACACTGCACATTACTGAGGAGCTCTAATATGCACACTGCACATTACTGAGGAGGAGCTCTGATATGCATGCACACTGCACATTACTGAGGAGCTCCGATACGCACACTGCACATTACTGAGGAGCTCCGATACGCACCCTGCACATTACTGAGGAGCTCCGATACGCACCCTGCACATTACTGAGGAGCTCTGATATGCACACTGCACATTACTGAGGAGCTCCGATACGCACACTGCACATTACTGAGGAGCTCTGATATGCACACTGCACATTACTGAGGAGGAGCTCTGATATGCATGCACACTGCACATTACTGAGGAGCTCCGATACGCACACTGCACATTACTGAGGAGCTTACTGTGAAGCTCTCATACAGTTATGTGCAGTAGCGTTTCAGAACTCCACAGCAATAACAGTCCGTAATGTGCGGTGTATGAGCATGAGTTTTATTGCTGTGGATCTCTGATACAGGTTTCAAAAATATTTATTGCACAAATTGTAAGAACATCCGCCCTTTTACTTTAAAATTGGGGTGTGCCAAATCTAGGATCTACCCCAGGTGCCAAATGTTCTAGGGAGGCCATGGAAGGGCCTGCTACCTATGGGGGAGCTAGAATAAGGGTCCATCCAAATTCCAGAAGAGGACTGGGGTCTCTGCAGCTGGATACAGTGTACAGAAGGGCAACATTGTTGCCAAATCAGGCACAATGTGTCAGCGGTTGATCTGTGGGTGTAGCCAGGTTTAATCCCTTGGGAATTATGAGATATTAATCCAGTAACCAGTTGACAGAATTACTTCGTGTACCTTGGCATGACAGTGCGGAGAATCTGGTCTGGCGAGACCTCACTACCACAGCTGCACCCCACTATGGCTATAACCAACGAGACGCACTTTATCATCACCACCGTGGTGTGCTTGTGCGTGGCATGTGTCGTGTTTACATGTCTGTGCTATTTCACCTGCAGGCTGGCAGGGTAAGTGTTTATTCCAGTGTGGTATATGGGGAGCTGGCAGAGCTGGGCAATGGGAAGCATCGTGGTGTGGTATTGTATACTGGGAATGATGGTGTGACTAGATTGCAAGTTCTGCAGCACAGGAGGAGAAGCAGAGCGTTTGTTTTATCAGTTAAGCTTGTTAAGGGATAATGAGGGATTCTCTGGGCTGTCATGGCTAGTGCTCTCCATATAACATGCAATAATGTGACTGACACACAGGCAGCAGCCTGACAGCTGGAAATCCTTAAAGTGGCAACAATCAGAAACAGGGCTGGATTTATAATCAGTCAAAGTAGGCAAGTGTCTGCCATGGGGTAAGTCCTGCTCCAAAAGGGAGAAATTTACCCTATTTAAATTTTGTTCAAGGAAAGCGATGTAAACATGCAGATACTTTAGTTTTACATTTTTGATATGAGAATTGGGGGTAAAGTCTAAAATCATGCAGCAAAAAAACCTGTGTCCTGCAATAAAATCCTTTGCTGTGGCTGAAGTGAAGCATCATTCCCATGGCCGAGGAGAGGGGGGAGAGAGAAGAGAAGGAGGAGAGGGGGAGAGAGAGAGAGAAGGAGGAGGACAGGGGGGAGAGAGAGAGAGAAGGAGGAGGACAGGGGGGAGAGAGAGAGAGAAGGAGGAGGACAGGGGGGAGAGAGAGAGAAGGAGGAGGACACGGGGAGAGAGAGAGAGAAGGAGGAGGAGAGGGGGGAGAGAGAGAGAGGAGGAGGAGAGGGGGGAGAGAGAGAGAGGGGAGGAGAGGGGGAAGAGAGAGAGAGGAGGAGGAGAGGGGGGAGAGAGAGAGAGAGGAGGAGGAGAGGGGGGAGAGGAGGAGGAGGAGAGGGGGGAGAGAGAGAGAGGAGGAGAGGGGGGAGAGAGAGGAGGAGAGGGGGAGAGAGAGAGAGGAGGAGAGGGGAGAGAGAGGAGAGAGGGGGAGAGAGAGAGAGGAGAGAGGGGGGGAAAGAGAGAGGAGGAGGAGAGGGGGAAGAGAGAGAGAAGGAGGAGGAGAGGGGGGAGAGAGAGAGGAGAGGAGAGGGGAGAGAGAGAGAGGAGGAGGAGAGGGGGGAGAGAGAGAGAGGAGGAGGAGAGGGGGGAGAGAGAGAGAGGAGGAGGAGGAGGGGGGAAGAGAGAGAGAGGAGGAGAGGGGGGAGAGAGAGAGAGGAGGAGAGAGGGGGAGAGAGAGAGAAGGAAGGGGGAGAGAGAGAGAGAGAAGGAGAGGGGAGAAGAGAGAGAGAAGGAGAGGGGGGAGAGAGAAGAGAGAAGGAGAGGGGGAGAGAGAGAGAGAGAAGGAGAGGGGGAGAGAGAGAGAGAGAAGGAGAGGGGGAGAGAGAGAGAGAGAAGGAGAGGGGAGAGAGAGAGAGAGAAAGAGAGGGGGAGAGAGAGAGAGAGAAGGAGAGGGGGAGAGAGAGAGAGAAGGAGAGGGGGAGAGAGAGGAGAGAGAGGAAGGGGGAGAGAGAGAGAAGGAGAGGGAGAGGAAGAGAGAGAAGGGGGAGAGAGAGGAGGAGGGGGAGAGAGAAGGAGGGGGAGAGAGAGAAGGAGGGGAGAGAGAGAAGGAGGGGGAGAGAAAGGAGGGAGGGAGAGAAGGAGGGGGGAGAGCGAAGGAGGGGACGAGAGCGAAGGAGGGGGAGAGAGCGAAGGGGGGAGAGAGAGCGAAGGAGGGGGAGAGAGCGAAGGAGGGGGGAGAGAGCGAAGAGGGGGGAGAGAGCGAGGAGGGGAGAGAGCGAAGGAGGGGGAGAGAGCGAAGGAGGGGGAGAGAGCGAAGAGGGGGGAGAGAGCGAAGGGGGGGGAGAGAGCGAAGGAGGGGGAGAGAGACGAAGGAGGGGGGAGAGAGCGAAGGAGGGGAGAGAGCGAAGGAGGGGGGAGAGAGCGAAGGAGGGGGAGAGAGCGAAGGAGGGGGGAGAGAGCGAAGGAGGGGGAGAGAGCGAAGGAGGGGGAGAGAGCGAAGGAGGGGAAGAGAGCGAAGGAGGGGGGAAGAGCGAAGGAGGGGGGAGAGAGCGGGAGGGGGGGGGGGAGAGCGAAGGAGGGGGGAGAGAGCGAAGGAGGGGGGAGAGAGCGAAGGAGGGGGGAGAGAGCGAAGGAGGGGGGAGAGAGCGAAGGAGGGGGGAGAGAGCGAAGAGGGGGAGAGAGCGAAGGAGGGGAGAGAGAGCGAAGGAGGGGGAGAGAGCGAAGGAGGGGGGAGAGCGAAGGAGGGGGGAGAGAGCGAAGGAGGGGAGAGAGCGAAGGAGGGGGAGAGAGCGAAGGAGGGGGAGAGAGCGAGGAGGGGGAGAGAGCGAAGGAGGGGGAGAGAGCGAAGGAGGGGGAGAGAGGAAGGAGGGGAAGAGAGCGAAGGAGGGGGAGAGAGCGAAGAGGGGAGAGAGCGAAGGAGGGGGGAGAGAGCGAAGGAGGGGGGAGAGAGCGAAGGAGGGGGGAGAGAAGCGAAGGAGGGAGGGGAGAGAGCGAAGGAGGGGGAGAGAGCGAAGGAGGGGGGAGAGAGCGAAGGAGGGGGGAGAGAGCGAAGAGGGGGAGAGAGCGAAGGAGGGGGGAGAGCGAAGGAGGGGGGAGAGAGAGAGAAGGAGAGGGGGAGAGAGAGAAGGAGAGGGGGAGAGAAGAGAAGAGAGGGGAGAGAGAGAGAGAGGGGGAGAGAGAGAGAGGGGGAAGAGAGAGAGGAGGGGGAGAGAGAGAGGAGGGGGAGAGAGAGAGGGGGGAGAGAGAGGAGGGGAGAGAGAGAGGAGGGGGAGAGAGAGAAGGAGGGGGAGAGAGAGAAGGAGGGGGAGAGAGAAGGAGGGGGAGAGAGGAGGGGGAGAGAGAGAGAAGGAGAGGGGGAGAGAGAGAGAAGGAGAGGGGGAGAGAGAGAAGGAGGGGAGAGAGAGAAGGAGGGGGAGAGAGAGAAGGAGGGGGAGAGAGAGAAGGAGGAGGAGAGAGAAGGAGGGGGAAGAGAGAGAAGGAGGGGGAAGAGAGAGAAGGAGGGGAAGAGAGAAGGAGGGGGAAGAGAGAAGGAGGGGAAGAGAGAAGGAGGGGAGAGAGAGAAGGAGGGGGAAGAGAGAAGGAGGGAAGAGAGAAGGAGGGAAGAGAGAGGAGGGGGAGAGAGAAAGAGGGGAGAGAGAGAGAAAAGGGGGAGAAAAGGGGGAGAAAAGGGGGGAGAGAAAGAGGGGAGAGAAAGGAATCTGAATTAAAAAAATGTGCAATTACTTTAGTTTCCCAAAAATGTTAAGGTCAGTTTTGGCAGTTTTTGGTGGGGAAGATGCTCCATGTTTCTGTGCCTACAGGCTGAGATGTGATTCCGGCCCTGATCAGGACGTGTTGCACCTATAAGCATTAATAGGAAGCTCGAGTCATAATATTTTGTACAACAGCACAAATTAGAACATTTCCTCTCATGTATCCTTTAGACGGTGTGTTTTGGGGATTAACTCCGTCACCTTCACCTATTCGTGGCAATCACTCACCAGCGAGCCACATACAGGTGGTTGTGCACTTTTTTCTACAAATTAGAACAAACCCATGTTACCCAAGATCTCCCAGGACCCAGAAAGACAAGGACTCAGCCTCTTCAGCAGCTACTCTGCAAGTGGCATCAGTGCAGTGTGTGGCACAAACACCGGGCACCTCTATCCGGCACGCCATGCCAAGCCCAAGCCATTTGTGGGGTAGTGAGTTTGAGTCTTGGGACACTATTCCCTACTTTGTGCTAAAACAGGGAAACTTGTGCCATTTCAGCACCATGTTCCAGGACAGGTGCCAATTCAGGGCTACCCTCATCGATACATGTGGTAGCTTCTGCACCACCGCCTGCAGTCCATAAGACGAGGATTGCACTGCCAGGTTTCAGAGGTAGACTGGCAACTATTCGGAGAGAAGCAGCGGATCAGGTCACTGTTACCACAGAATGAGTCTAGTATCTAATGGGGGGGGGGGTTGCCGGCACTAAATGATTCAGGTACAGGCATTTATAAAGCACCAACAAGTTATGTAGCGCTGTACAATGGGAGAGGCAGAACAAATAAGAGTTAAACACAGAACAGTACAAGAGGACCATGCTCAAGAGCTTATAGTCCAAGGAGAGGGGTGACCCTAGCTGAGGGTAAGTGGCAGAGTGAAGTAGTGGGGTGCAAGTAGGGGCAAGAAATGTACAGGGGGGGTTATGACGTTAGCTTATAGGCTTCTCTAAAGTAACACGTTTTCAGAGACTTCTTGAAGAACTGGAGAGATGGGGAGAGTCTAATGTTGAGGGAGAGTGAGTTCCATAGAAAGGGGCAGCTCAGGAGACGTCCTGAAGGCGAGAGTTGGGGGTGCAGGGAGAAGACAGAAGTGGCTGGGATGGGATGTACCCGCTGATAAGGGAGGGGTGCGGTTATATAAAGCCGAGTCAGCGCCAGCTTCTGGATGGCAGAAAAAAAACAAACATTGTTTAACCCATTGGTTATTAGCGCTAGGACTTTGTAATAACATGGGGAGCGCAAAACACAGCAAGTGTGCACAACCGCTGATTGCAATATGGGGGGGGGGGGTGTGTTAAAGTCACTTATCCTGACATTAACACGTATCCAAACACTAGTTTTCCAGGGCTCACAATATCGCGACACATGGAATGGGACATTACTGAGTAATTTTACAACAAGACCTTACATGTTAAAGTTCTATGCCCACGTGGCAATGCCACGTCACCGCTTCACTTTCAAAGAGCAATTCCATTCAGTTTCAATACAGACCCCAATCACAGACCCCCCCCCCAATCACAGATACCACCCCCCCGCAATCACAGACACCCCCCATCAGACCTCCCCAATCACAGACCCCCCCCCCAATCACAGACCCCAGGACTGAACCTTCAGGTCACATACAGGCTGCTGTACTTAGTTTTTCTGTAGGGCACATTCATTCCAGGCAGGTTTTTGTCCATTTCGTTCTGTTTTTGCATACATTTAACCCCCCACATGCTGGGAGCACATTAGTGACTTGTACTGTAACATCATTGGTCTCTGCACACTTTAGATGTTTCTCATTCTTTTCAGCCGCTTGTGAGTGGATCAGGTTCTCCGTGTTTTAATGAAGTATCAGCAACACTTCTCTTCCAAGTTATAATTTCTTGTTTGTAAACACTTTACCCGCCCTGACACTTCCTTTACCGTGTGACACAAGAGGTGACGTTTCATGCAATAAATTCTGCTCTGGTTACAATGTCCCTTTAAAGATGACAGATGTGCATGACACGTGTTTCCAGTCACTTTATTGCACGTTTGCCTCCGACCTCTTCCCAGCCATCTTCAGTCCACATAAGTGGTTGTGGTGCACTTCATACATTCGTGCAAGACCAACTGATCCATGGGACTATATGCAAATCCCCATCCATCACTCAAGCTGCCACCCTGAACAGACGACATTAATCCCTTTCCACTCCCAGGGCAGTGTTTGCCACACCAGGAGGGGGCAATTATCTAGGTGTAACGGGAAACTGCCTCACTCATTTTTCATTCAAACATTCAAGAAATCCTATTATCTGCCAGAGCAGAACGTCACGTGACTCTGGTTGATTTGGGACATAAAGGGTGTCCTCTGCAGTGGCAGATCTGGAAATTCAGAAATTCAGCACTGTTGGGGTAAATGAACAACAGGACAGAGAGATATCAAACCCTCGTTTAATGAGTGAGCGGAAGGGTAGAAGATTGATCTAGCCATGGGAGAAAGTGTAAGACTGTATACATTGTCTCAAAAAGATAAATATTTACAGGGTCAAGATTCCATAGCCAGGAGGTTATACAGAGTGCGGCAGGAGAAGCTTCTGGATTTTCTGTGTTTTGGCTGCCGGACCCTGCTCTTTGAATGCCCCCATAAGAAACACATTACCTGGAATAGCTAAAAGGCAGATCCTCCGTTAAAGTAAAAACTCACCCTCCATGGGATTCTGTGAAGCCGCCCAGAAATCTGCAGCACATGTGGATCCAGTAACTCACCCCGTGACCCAAATCAGATTTCACTTCATGGCATCAATAGGTTAAAAGACACCCCAACCTGAGCGCCAAAAAGACTACACGTGCATAAAAAATAATCTAAAAAAGCCATTTCCCTTTGTTTAAATTGGATAAAAACCCAACTATTCCTTATCGCCCGTTTCCACTTTTTGCAATTTTTCCCACGATTCATTTACCAAATTCTTAGCACTCCCTTTACAGCCGCGTGAAGAGGCAATGGGGTGGCAAAGGGAAGGTTTAGAAAAGGCAGCAGGGGATCTATTGTGTCATATACGCTACCAGAGATAAGAGATGGCAGCTGAATTTGATGATTGGGAGTATAGAAAAATCAATATATCCATTGTGACGTGCTTTTCCATACCACACAATATAAACCAGTTTATTTCTGACCGTTCATTCTATGGCCAAAGCCACAAAATGAGGAGCAAGTGATATTATTTATTATTATTCTTTATATAGCACCAGCATATTCCACGGGGGGGGGGGGGGTTAAAACAAATTATAACGATCGGTGGCTAAAATTTTAACCGACTTGAGAAAAAGTACAAGATATCAGCAACATGCATTTGTAGGTGTCCCTTTAAATGGCTTTATTGTGCAGCTGTCAGACTGGAATCGCCCTCCTTCATGTGCCTGAATTAAGGATGCTGCAGTTGGACGAGATCCATTGTCACCTCAGTCTAAATGTATCATCTCCGTATTAATGTCGAGATACACAGGCTCTGCAGCCTAAATATAGGGGGAGGGGGGGGGGTTACAAATATCCTTGGATTACCACCACTAGAACTTGGCGTGTCCACATTCTCCATGAATTAAGCTGCACGTCGATCTCCATGCCAGACAGAGCACATAGACTACATCTCCCATAAACCACTGATCCGAAATGTGCACAAGACAACCAAAGAGCATGGTGCGAGCAGGGCATTTCTTGGGGTTAATGTAGCCAACCAGCACCACCAAGCATAAAGACGGACACTCCTCATGCTTAAATTCTGCTTCTATGCAGGGCTGACAGCTACTGTAGCCGATACAATATAAAGGGCAGGGTTACAATATAAAGGGCAGGGTTACAATATAAAGGGCAGGGTTACAATATAAAGGGCAGGGTTACAATATAAAGGGCAGGGTTACAATATAAAGGGCAGGGTTACAATATAAAGGGCAGGGTTACAATATAAAGGGCAGGGTTACAATATAAAGGGCAGGGTTACAATATAAAGGGCAGGGTTACAATATAAAGGGCAGGGTTACAATATAAAGGGCAGGGTTACAATATAAAGGGCAGGGTTACAATATAAAGGGCAGGGTTACAATATAAAGGGCAGGGTTACAATATAAAGGCAGGGTTACAATATAAAGGGCAGGGTTACAATATAAAGGGCAGGTTTGTTCCATTGAATCACAATTTAAACAATTGTTTGAAACTGCACGGTCAGATTTGGGCATTTCCCTCAGACCTGCTATCTGGAGGTCCCTTTAAACCGGATTCAGGTCTGATTTCTAGAGATTCTGGAGACTAGCTAGAAGCTACAAAGCGCCAGCACAGCCAGACTCGGGCTACATAGACCGATCACTTATTAAACGACACACAAGGTCTTTTACAAAAGAATAGATTGAAAAACAAATCCAGCGATGTTACACAGTAACCAATATATGCTGCCAAGTCACTGTGCTATGGGGGGGAGATGTGCTTCGGGCAGCTTTTTCAGCCAAACCGAGCAAAGGTTACACCAACATTAACAGGACATTTGTGTTGGTCTTATTTTCCATCTGTATCAAGTCACACAGAGCCTGCGCTTCCTCCTAAACACAGGGCCAAGTCCATGTACCAGGTCTCGAGTCTGCTGTGCTCGGCTGTGCTTCAGTATTTGGCCCTAGACTGATTGGGATGGCTCCTTTTTTGGGTCTTTGGGGGTTACTTCAAACATCTGCTGTACATGGATTGTCTTCAGGTTTAAAGAACCAGAAAGCTCGGCCCCTGTATTGCACAGATCGGTGGCGTGGTCCAGCTTGGTGGGGTTTTAGGATGGATCCAGGATACTTTGAGATGTACCAACCCATTTCTTGAGTCCATACAGGAACTGCAAGCATTGCAGATGTTCCTCGTCCTTACATGGACCCAATATGCAGGATTGAGCTTTATAACCAAAGTCGTAAAAGCAGAGACACCACCCTTTAACCTGATAAAATGCAATTTAACGCTTTGTTTCTGGTCTTCTCACAGGGCCAGTCAGAAAGTCCTGGAGCTGTTCTGAGTTTGGGTAACAGTCCTGTGAGGAGCGTCAGGCCCTTCAAGAAGCAAGGATGGTGGCAAGACTCTTGATGCTGTTGCTGGTCATTAGCCTGTCCTCTGCTAACATCTTCCCAGGTAAGTTCAGGAGCATCTCCAAGCGAACATTGTGGCCTCTTAATACCACAATATAGTCATATGTTTTTTTAAATTACAGAAAGGGAGAAGGATCCAGAATACTGGAGGAGACAAGCACAAGGGACCTTGAAAAGAGCCCTGGACCTTCAAAACCTCAACACCATGATCGCAAAGAACATCATCATGTTCCTTGGAGATGGTAAGGGAATCCAAACCTGGTGGAGTCTGGACAGGCCCTTTAAAAGATGAACCCAATTACAAGTGTTTTGGCTCAAAAATGTTAAAACCCACTTCTCTTAGGTATGGGGGTACCAACGGTGACAGCCACGCGCATCCTCAAAGGACAGCTCAATGGGTATCCTGGAGAGGAGACCGAGCTGGAAATGGACAAGTTCCCCTACATGGCCCTCGCAAAGGTGAGACTGGCCATTTCTACAGCTGGCTGACCTAGTGATGGGCAACTGTCAATCTGACACCATCCACAAAATTCATAAGGGGGAATATCCAGAAGATACAGAATAAAGTCTTATGTGCAGTTATTTTAAGAAATCAAACTCCCACGAGTCTCTAAACCACAAGTCAATGCTAGAACATGTTCGCTGTAAAAAGATGCCGTGTTCTTGTTCCAAGTGAATTTTTACAAAACGTTGCCCTTTACGGGTCGTGAGGTCAATTAAGATGTTATTCAACATTGAATTGGCCCCGAATGGGGAAGGACACCCTGGATACATTTGTGGCAATTGGTCTATTCAATTACAGGTGAGCCGTGAAATACAGTGCACTTTGATGGCATTGAAATGGTCTCAGAAGACCATTATGTCTTCTATTCGGGTCTAACTCGTGACAACCAGGTTACCGTATGCCAATATCCCAACGGCCAACTTCCTGAGAACAAGTGCCTGACATACCAAGTTACTGACAGACAACTTTTCATGGCCAACGTCTTGACATCCAATATCCCGATGGACCAAGTGTCCAATGGCCAACATTTGAGGGTTATCCCTAACCCGTCAGGATTTTGGATGTGGGGAAGTTGTCCGTTGGGATCCTTGTCAGGCACTTGGCCGTCAGATAAAATGCCATCGACAGAATGGAATTTCAGCGCAATTTTGGCAATGTAATTTGATTTTTGGCAGGTTGAAACAGGTGAATATCATAGGTTAAAAGTTTAATCTCCCTTTAAAAAATGCATCTAAAAAAAAATGAAGTATAAACTTTAAAGACTTAACACATTTTTATGGATTGCAGCTCCTATTTGGAGATTTAAATTCAGTTTCTGCCGACATCTGGTCAGATTTGGCAACTCCAATTTTGGCAAAAAAACACGACCATCTGCCAAATCAGGGTTTCTCCATATTTTTAGTGCAATAGAATATTCAAAGTGGGCCAAAACGCAACGCACTAAAACTATGCAATTTTGGCACTTCGAATAGACCATTTAAAGTCTGGAAGTAGACCATGGCTTCCCTCTGGCAACGTTCCCTAAAAAGCAGGTGTCCCTGTTTATCTCAAACCGTTCCAAGGCTTTCTACCAGCAGACCAGCCTCATCCTGATGGATGCATCCAGTGCAAACATCTTCCCTGCCAAGTAGAAGATTGCAGGAATAAGCCGTTCCTTGGTTTGTTCTGCAAGACTTGCCTGGAGGTAGTCCAACACCCAATATTAGACTGAGGTGACGGGCCTAATTCTGACCTGTCTGTTCTGTGGGAATCACCGTCAGCCTCATCAAGTGGAGACATTTACCCAACACATTCCTTTCTGGAGGCAGGAGCTATTCTAGGCCCGAAACTCACAATGAGGAACCTGTAAACCTGGAGCCACCGCCAGCCCGCAAGCTGAAAAATCCGGGGGAAAGGAATTCCAGCAAAAAAGGTGCAACTCATTACTTTATATTAAGCTGCCCGTTGGCCTCGGCTGAACTGAGAGATGCCAAAAACCCACCAGGCAGCCAGTCCAGGACATTAAACATGATTTATGCAGATACAGCATTTTATTTAACCTTTAAAAGTGATGTTTTACAAGACAAAGACCAAAACAAGGAACGTTACAGGTGCAGAGCAAGGAAGGAGTGAAGGGCAAGAAGAGGTTAACATTAGGGCAATTTGAGCAGATGTGCCAAGCCCTTGGCCTTAGATTTGCCCTGCAATACAAATCCGGTACGTATAGTCAACTGGGAAGATACAATACAGTTCTCACCCACTATTGGCCAGGTGGTCCTGTAGGTCATCTACTTGGTTTGTAAAGAATGCAGTTAAATGCCAAGATATATCTGGAGTTTTGCCCATGAATCCTGCCAGGAACCGCTTAGATCAGGGCTGTCCATCTCCCTGCCCCTGATACTGATGCCTTCAATTCCCAGAATATTTTGGCAGAGCATCATGGACGTTTTACAGAAATATCTGGGGGAGGGGGGGCTGGAGTTTGATAGTCCTGGCTTCCATTGCAATCTTCAAAAGCATAGACCATCTGGAATAACCAATGATTTGCTACAGACCAATTTGGGAAATATCATCCAAGATGCAGGCGCACAGCGTCCTTCACCATGTCCACCTATACCAGGTGTCAACGACCTTTGCAAGCTACATTTCCCATGAGGCTCAGCCAATCTAATGAGTAGCTGAGCATCATGGGAGATTTTAGTTCCAAAACACCTGTAGAGCCATGGTTGACGACCCCTGACCTATACCAGGTCACTACTACCCAGAAGGGGAGCATTGATTTAACACTGCACCTCTGATCTATATTTTGCAGACGTACAACACAAATGCTCAAGTACCGGATAGCGCCGGCACAGCCACTGCGTATTTGTGCGGTGTTAAAGCCAACGAGGGCACGGTAGGTGTGAATGCAGCAGCTGTACGCGGACAATGCAACACCACCAAGGGCAATGAGGTCGAGTCCATCTTAAAGTGGTCCAAAGACGCAGGTGAGTCAGAATAAAATCCAGTCACATTAGCTTGGACCATCAGTTTCCTGCAAGTTCAGTGCACGCATTAGCATCTCACAGGTCGGTGCCAGCAGCCGCAGTGCCCGCACATTGGGTAGTTCATTTATTGATCAGGCCCCTTAATGCTGATCATCCGCTTCCCAAGCCCATAATTGGGTTTAAATCCCCAGTCCTTAAAGTGCGGTGTAAACTTTATAAAGTAAATTTTACATTGAATGACCAGCTGTTTAGTAGACCTGTGCGTCCACTGCCAGACTAGTTTAGAAGATGGTGGCATTTTTGGGGGGGGGGCATCCAAAAATCTAGATTGGCTAAAGATTAGAGTGTAAAGATTTTTTGGGTTGTTTGAAATCTCCAACTGAAGAATTGATCTCGGCAATACATGCCCCAACCATAGTGCCAACCCCAACATTTGGGTTGGTAATGGACAGGGTGGTGGGCTGGAGTAGGTAAAGGATGTTTAGAGAGGTATAGGGGCCAAAAATGTGCAGGTCTGAAAAGTTTCAGACAGTTCTGGAATTTTCTGAGTTTGCCGATTTGGATCAATCCAACATGTCAGACAGTTCCAAATCCCAAAATCTTTAGAAGCTTAATTTGACTCACATTTACCAAAAATGGACCATAGTTTTGGTCTGTGCACATGTCTACCATTTAGTAGCAATATGGTGCAGCATGGCGACTAAAAAATACTTATCACACGCCGAACTCCAAATCCCTCCTTTAACTCCAAGAGATGTGAAAGGTAACCAGAAATACACGACACCCGTCACTGTAGCACTGTATGGAGACCCCACTTGCCTTTTAAAGCCCCTTTTCCCTTTCTCACAGGAAAGTCAGTTGGTATAGTAACAACCACTCGAGTTCAGCATGCCACCCCCAGCGCTGCCTATGCCCACTGCGTAGACCGGGACTGGTACTCTGATAACGAGATGCCAAGCGAGGCCGTCAGCCAGGGATGCAAAGACATCGCGTGGCAGCTCGTCCACAACATCCCCAATATTGACGTAAGTAAAGAGCCTGTCCTCACCGTTACAAGGTTAGCACTTTATCGGGTGACCGAAGGCAAAGTGTAAATGCCCCAGTGTCAGGTCCCACACCATCTATGTAACCCGGCGGCACCTTCCACACTGCTTGCTGGCCGGCCACTGAGTGAAGAGGACGGGCGGGATCACGTGGGACGGCCAAGGGCATGGTGTGATGACGCAGCATCCGCCGGATTCAAAACCAGTAGCCTTAGACAGGTTCGGTGCCCTGACATGGTTTCCATTTTTTGTGTATAGACACTGGCTCGTTTGACTCTTCTGGCTCTTAACCCCTGGCATTCCATTGACTACCCAATTTGGCATATGACCCCGGCAATACGACCCCGTCACTTGGAACGTTGGAATGCCAAGGGTCAACTTGCCAGAATAATGCTAGCCAAGTTTGTATTAACTCCTGGTTTGTTCTGGGTACAAAGATACCGTTTTAGGTAGATGTACCGACCAGTCAAAGGATCGGACGTGTAGGATAGTTGTGCTGCATACAGGGGGTCAGACATTTATATAATGGGAGGAATACAACACCCAGTTGATTTGAAAAACCATCTTCCAAGTAGTCCTTACCTTCTCAGGGTCTGCAGATTTGCCCGCCATCTTTAGCAGGAGCAGCTTGGCTGGAAAGAGAAAGACCAAGTATTTTTAGCCATGGTTCATTTGTTCAAATGCTCTAAAAATTAGAAACAGTTTAACACCCCATGTAATCCTGCAGGTGATCATGGGCGGAGGAAGGAAATACATGTACCCACAGAACACTCCAGACATCGAGTACCCCGGGGAACCCAAGGCAAACGGCACCCGGAGAGACGGCTTGAACCTGACCCAAGTCTGGCTGGACAACAAGCCCAACAAGAAGGCAAGTTGGTTATAAAAAGTAAAAAAGATACAGTAAACACTTAGTGTCCCCATGTGATCCGCCCATTGATACAGTATGTGAGATCACTTTAGGATGGCCAGTTACTGAAGACTTGGCATACGAGTCATATTGGTGCAGTATTTTATACACGCGCTGCCTGATCAGATCAGATGTACCTGTTTTATACAGTAAAGTGTCGCGATCTTTGTCCGATCCAGACTTTTGTCCACCCGATGCCGATCTGGTCGTAGTCGATCCTGCAGAAAACAACGAGAGTCTGAAGCACATATAATTGCTCTCAATCCTGCACTTTACTGCTCATGCCCAGCGCCCAGTGGTGTATTTTGGCCTAGGCCAACAAGGCCTAGGGCGGCACTTTCCAGGGGGCGGCGGCCCGCACTGGTGGCCCCACCCCAAAAAAATATATATTTTTTTACTTTTGCAAAGTATTTTGCCAGGAAGGATACACTGAGATTTCACTAATTTTCAAGCATGTCCTGGGTAGGCAAGGCCTAGGCTTTCACTTTCCAGGGGGCAGCAAAAAACCTCACCACTAAATGGGTTACTCAGAGCACCGAAATGACGCAAACATTTTGGTGTTCTGTAGTTCCCTGCACTTCGGGGAATAAAATTTCCCCACCCTGCAGTGAATTCACCATTCACCGCAGGGTCCCCAAAGTGCATTGAGTCGGCCGCTGAATGCTGCCACCGCAAACCCGTGGCCTGCTGTTTTCAAAAGAACTACTGAACAAAAATGTCTGGAATTTACATATAAGATCCTATGATTGATAATAAAAACCGCCATTAAAAAAAAGGGGGGAAATTTTGCTGAAAAATTACTAAAAAAAAGGTACTAAAAAAATCAAAGACTTTTTACTGCAGATTAAAATAAATGGTTTATTAGATATTGCATAAAAACGGGAATATTTTTAACATTAAAACTTGTGGGGTTCGCCTGAATAAACCTGCTGATTGAAACCACCGAACATCAGGGCATTTCACTGCCATTTCTCTGCTGTTTGGTGTTCTCTGAATAGATTAACCATTACTTCTCTATGGGGATTTGCAATGCCTTCCAACAGCACCGTACTTGCTGGCAGTTCGCCAAACTTGTGTGTGAGCATATCACAGAGCAGTGGTGTACTTAGAGGAGTGGCGGAGGGCGGGCCGCCCCAGGTACCTGTGATTATTGGGGTGTCATTAGGGGTTACTAGGAGGTGCCAGTGTCACTGTGTCAACTTTGAGCTGTCTTCTCAAACAACGAGCAGTGGAGCAGGGCGTTTGCATATGGAATAAAATCGAATAGAATAAAAATCTGATGCACTCATACACCGCACATTGCATTGCTGGGAGTTTTATTGCTGTGGATTCAGTGATACACACTGCATATTACTGTGAGTTTTATTGCCCTGGAGCTCTGGGATACGCTCACACTGCACATTACTGTGAGTTTTATTGCTGTGCAGTTCTGATACACTCATGCAGTGCACGTTTCTGTGGATTTTATTGTTCAACCAATTAGAGCGGCTGTGATCCCGTTTATTTGACATGCGTGGCTGTTCTTTGTAAAAATGCTTGAATTTAAACATTTCATAATTTTATTTATCTCAATAGATACATTTGAAATGGTATACAAAATATACAAGTAGGCACTTGGTATCCACTTTTAGGCTAGGGTCAAACGAAAGCAATAAAGTGCATCCGAACGAATTGACGTATTTTTTCACAGCATTCGCGAAAACGGTCATACGATGCGCATTTTCGTGCGTGATTTTTTACGGATCGTCAATAAAACACTTGCGTCTGGATGTTATGTTGGCCGGACATTAGCAGCGTCTGACGTCTCCTAATCACGCAAACACGCCGCTATGCGGACGCAGCGCACTCTGTACGTCCGTACTAGCGGTTCGGCGTTCTCGAAAAAATGCGTTCATTTTCCACTTGCGTTGCGCGGCCAGACTTTCGTGCGACCGTACTTCGTATATTGGCCGTCATTGCCCGTCATTTGCTGCTAGTGCGCCGTGATTATGTGCGCCAGAACGCACGTTAAAAGTGCGCTGGTCTGACCCCAGCCTTAATATAAAGGAAAAGGTGGAGCTTAAAGAGGAAGGGTTGGGATTAACCAGGAAGAGGTGTGCCCTTGACAGGAAGGGGTGCCTCAAATTTAAATTAAGGGGTGCACGAGTTTAGTCAGGCCTAGGGCAGCACAAAACCTAAATACACCACTGCCAGCGCCCCGTCTGACTTTATGTACATTTCAGATGAGACGGCACTCATGGGATTCCTCAGATTGCGGAGACACTTCAGGAACGGAATGTCCCGATAAACTGAATCAATAAAGTGGCAGCAGTTTGAGAGTCCGAGTGCCGTCTTACCGGATCTATCCAACGTCACAGTAAATATTGGAGGGATCCATGAATAATTCAGGTTGCAACAAGTGATCAGTGACTTCGAATGATACTCCTGCACTTCAGAAACCTGATTGCTTCGATCCACTGCCGCCATTTTTAGTGAAATTTTAAAGCATGATGATTGGTGCATTGATTAACAGATGTTCTCTGTAACCTGCAGACCGCACATTACATCTGGAATCGGGACCAGCTCCTGGCCCTGAAGCCCCAGGAAGTGGACCACCTTCTAGGCAAGTGACATTTACCATCTACAGAATAAGTCACAGCTGGAGCACCCCTCACCAGGGCCGTGTCCAGGAGGGCCACTCATGGGCCCGGTAGCTCCAGGGGGCCCTAACCAAACCCTGTGCAGCTCGTCTAAGTGGCGCAGATTAAAGAGTCCCTCCATGCCACCCAGGACTGGCCCATCGTGATACAAGTTTCCTGGTGTGCTGCAGCATCTAGGGCTGGTCAGAGCACCGACTCCTCACTGGAGGGAGCAATTTGTATGGTCTGTAGGTAGAGGTAGTGAATGATTGCTTCCGCCAGGGATTAGGCCCATTCCTGGTAACACTTTGCCTTCTATTTACCTTACTTTTAATTTATTGGAATGGGCAGCTGAGGAAAGTGAGGCCTGAGCAGTTCAGCAAGAAGCCAAGAATTATGGCAGCCCTACACCTCACCTGCTTTATAGCGATTTATATCCAAGGTTTCCTCTCATACCACCTATCCCCAAACCCAACCCAATCTGCTGATCAGAAAAAAACCTACTGGCTGCCACCACCTAGGCCAGATCTGCCAAGTGCCACCAGACACCCGATCTGCCGAGACCATAGAACCTCGATACGTTATTAACTAGCATTATTCTCTGCAGGTCTATTTGAACCGGCCGATATGCTTTATGAACTGGACCGAAATGTGTCCGTCGACCCATCTTTGCCAGAAATGGTGAGAGTAGCCATTAACATCCTGAAGAAAAATCCCAGAGGCTTCTTCCTGCTTGTAGAAGGTAAGATCCGTGTCGCTAGATACAGTGACCACCGAGCAGGTCAGGAGAGCAGTAGAATGCATTAAATGCAGATTCAAGAGGCTGTATCCACAGGCAAGCTTACCATGGTCTAACCAGGAGAATAAAAAGCCTGGGATGAAGCTGACAGTTTAACCCTTTCACTGCTGAGGACGTGTGGGAAACATGTGGGGAACATCCTCATTGACTCCTAAGGAAGATAAGGGTGGAGATAGGGGGTTCTGACTGTTGACAGCTAGCAGGGTCATGTTTGGCATCATTAGAAAGGCTGGAGCATGGCCTTTCCAATGATATCAAACATGACCATGTTTAAGAAAAAAAAAAATTAAGACGTGAAATGGCTCAGCATTGAAGGGGTTAACATTGTAACCGCAAGGCTTGTGGATCAGAAAACATTTAAAAAAAGGCACAACCACAGTTTAAGGATATAGATTGTGCTGCCTGGGTCCAAGGATGAAATGCTACCCCCAAAAACCACAGGTATCACAGCAATCCACAGCAATAAAAATAGCAGTTTACTAAAGTTCCATATTTTGTAGTCAAATTAAAATTTTAAGTTTTAGACGCTGCCCCTGTCAAAGTGCCGCCAGGAGCCATGGCCCAATCAGTACTAAAGGATGGGCCAGCAGCACGGTTGTGCAAAGATGACTAACGTTCAATACTAGATCTCGTTAGTGTCCGGTTAGACCTCATCGCGCCATTGCATCTCAGATTGCCACCGCACCCAAGGACACAAAAAATTCACTGCTAGAGAATGAGCCATTTGCCCCTGGATTTGTTAAAACCCTTCCATTAGGACACAATCCATTTTAACCCCTTACCAAATCACAGGATCCAACACCATCACATCAGCAAAATCTGGTCTTTAAGACCTCGCGTGGTGTCGTTGTCCATGATAAAGCATAATTCCAACCAAATAAGTTGTTCACTTACCGATCTGACACTCACATTGCGCTAAAGGCGTTTGCCATCTCACTTGCAGGGGGCAGGATAGACCATGGCCACCATGAAGGGAAGGCCAAGCAGGCCCTGAATGAGGCAGTGCAGATGGACATCGCCATTGGCTTGGCTGAACAGATGACCAGACAGGAGGACACAATGACCATCGTCACCGCTGACCACTCTCATGTTTTCACCTTTGGAGGTTACACTGTTAGAGGGAACCCCATCTTTGGTAAGTGTTCTGATTATGCATCGGCCATGTCCACATGCAGCATGGAACCAGTGTACCTAAAATGCTAGACAGGTGTACGAGTGAATCAGATGGACAGCTTCGAAACCAGTACTGGGGCTTAAGATTCTTTGTTGGTCCTGCATCTATTGAACAGACGTATATTGGCACTGATGTGCCTCTGGGTATTATTTTGGCATGTGTGCCGTCTGTATCAGCTCATCAGTCTCTCCTTGCAGGTTTAGCACCAACGCTAAGTGATGTCGACCAGAAACCCTTTACATCCATCCTTTATGGCAACGGCCCTGGCTACAAGCTGGTGGAAGGGTCACGGGAGAACGTGTCCATGGTGGATTTCAGTGAGTAAAACGCTTTTATAATAATGTTCTGCCTGGATTTAATCCACGTTTAAAGCAAACAAGCATCTAGAGCCGGGCGGGCAGACTCTGCCAGAGAATCATGGGAATTTCAGAAGCATCGGGGGCAGAGTCCGATCACTGCTGAAAAGGAGATGCAACGCCCCTTAGTCCCAGCTGTATCATTGCTGCCAAGGCAGATTTTCATGGCTTTACTTTGTCATGTAGAAAGAAGATTCGGGACCTTTGGAGGACGTCGTTGGCCAGGGGTCAAGTTGAGCAGAATACACAGGAATGCAGTTACATTGTCTCAGAAGGAACAGAGTGCCCTTTTGGCCCATAATTAGGTTCCGTTTTCCTTGAGACCAGCTATACTGCAATCATCCGATTCCATAGAACCCACTTATCTTCATGCTTAAAGAAATGGAGTGGCGGGTTAAGTACATGTCAATGGTTAATTGAGCAGAGATCTTGGAGTTCCCACTTGGGCTGCCAGGTTGGACATGTTTTCCTGACAATTTAGTCATGCTGAAGGGCAGTGCATGGACGAGGCCATCTGCTTCATGTGGAATCCATAAGCTGCAGGTAAGGAATCCCAGGTGACCTTCCTGCAGCTTATACATGTTACAGGGCTGCACTTCCCTGTGCTCCACTGCATGAAATTGTAACATGTCCAGAAAAACATGGCCAACCTGGCAACACTAGTTCCCTCATCTCTTTAGGACGAGACCCCTGACAGGCAGATCGTAAAGCTGTGCAGGCGACTTTCCCAAAATGTGAGAGACCCAGAATGGCGCTAGGAGCTCCTGCTGCAAACCAAAAACCTCATGTTCTTTTCACAGATCACAAGAGCTACCTGGCGCAGTCTGCCGTGCCGCTGAAAATGGAAACACATGGAGGGGAGGACGTGCCAGTCTTTGCCAAGGGTCCAATGGCACATCTCTTACATGGCATCCACGAACAGAACTATATACCACACGTCATGGCTTACGCGGCCTGCGTCGGCCAGAACAAGGACCACTGCACATCAGCTGGCAGAAGCCATGGCTCGTCGGCCTCCCTGACCATGGTTTCCGTGCTTCTGGCCATTATCACACTTACCTGGTTTTAAATGTGGGAACAGCACACCCCATCTGTTGAAGATCTACCTCTCAATGCCAAACAAAGCCATAGGTGCTTCCTTTGCAGGGAATCTACAGACCAACGGCATCTGGATGCTTTCTGTGGAGCCAAGGTTGACGTCCAACGCATGTGCGGCGCACTTAGTGTGTCTTCTGAACTCCACTTACAAAGGACTATTTAATGATGTGTTGGGGGGGGGGGATAAAGACTGGATTAAGAGCGGCACATCCAGCATTGTATATTCACTAAACAGGTGTGCAGAAAGGATAAACAGGGCGTGAAGCGTGGACACCGTAAGCCACAGTATTAAAACCAGCACAAAGAGGTTTGTAAGGCAATCGGAGTCTTACAGCAATATTGGTCCAGCTTCTCAGGAGGCCACAGTCACATCCATCCAACCACAGGCCAACATAGTCCTCACACTGGAATTTGGCAGCAAAGAGGTGTGTGGTGTAGGTTTAAATATAAAATGTAATATTTACAACCTCCTTCCCTTGGCTACACCTATAAAAGCTGAGCTGGAGCCAGATGTAGGAAGCGATACACCGTATCAGTTACAACCAGAATGTCCGTCCTGTGTCTACTGGGTTTTGTGGGAGACGGGAGCCTTTCCACCCAGGATTGTAATCATGCAACCAGATTTTTCTGCATTTACTAACACGCTGCAATCTCAGGAATCTAGGAGGACGGTGGGGATTCTTTGTCTATAGAGAAAGCCGATCTGCTCAGGAGACTACACCATAGGTGAACAGCCTGGAACCACCGCGATCAAAGGCCGCACCACAAATCCTGCTCTGCTGAAGTACAGTTATTGCTCAGATCATCTCTTCCTAACGATGCATTTTAATCATGCAACCCGTTGGAAGCGTTGCAGGTTCTAGACTGATCAGACCCCGTAGATCTCCAGGCTCCTTGGCAATCAGATACGGTAAAGAGGTAGAGGGGCAGCAAGACCACCAGGGAGCCTGTGTTAACTGCGACCTGTGAGATACAATGTAGCCAGAATATTCTGGATGACGAATGTCTAGTTCTAGATTAAACAAAGCCAGGTGACTTCTTATGAATGTAAACATTAAAATACATAATATCAGCATTTTTATATTTGTTTAAATCACGTCTTAAAGGGAAAGTGATTCCATGACTTTATGTAGCCGCTGGTTTTCCACGTGAAGGAAATATGATTTAAAGGGAATCGTTGAATAAAGTAGGAATCCAGAATACAGCCGGCAGCTTCTCATTCTTTCCAGGTAATTGTAGAACCAGGTTTAAGATTTCATACAGTAAAACTGAGCAGCCCATTAGATGAAGCCTCAGCACCAAACGCATCACTAGGACGACACCCGGATAGTTTCAGACATGGTCTACAGAGAATGTTGGGTGTGTAACATCCATCCCATATGGTCCCTCCAGGAAACCCGTACAAGGTCCTTGAATGACAAAGTTTCAGAAATCCTTTAGATGCCCTCACCAAAAAAAGACAGGAATTTGGAAGCACCATTAAACATCAGGAAATGCCCCAAACCATCTGTCAGTACACTGGGGGGAGACCAACCAGATCTTTGTCTCGTGGGAGATCTCGTTTATGCCGGCTACAGCTGCCGATAATCGGTGACATCTGCTACGCTCGCACGAGGCATTTACTGTGGGTTGAGGCTGAAAACGGAGAGTTTCTCGAGAGATAAACTGGGAAATCTATAGACATGAAGACATTCCATTGGGAGGCGAAGGCGACAATACGCTGTATTAAGTGGCTGGGAAACGTCTTCCTAATCATTAATTCGGAAGGATAGGCCAGGCCTGGAAGCAATCTGCCGAGTCATTAAGCAGATTGGCTGAACTGGATATTTTATTTTCCATGATACGGGGCATTTATTTTAGCAGGTAAAGTACATTATTCCACAAATACAGGCTCCAGTACTGTGTGCAGTACTGGAGACCGTATCTCCAGAAGGATATAGACATCGGTGAGAGAGTTCAGAGAAGGGCTACTAAAATGGTGTACGGCTTGAAGGAGAAAAGTTACCAGGAAAGGGTTAATGATCTTAACATGTACAGCTTGGAAAAAAGACGAGACAGGAGATATGATAGAAACATTTAAATACGTAAAGGGAATCCACAAGGTAGAGGAAGGGAGTATATTTAAAAGGAAACAAAGTAGCAAAACAAGAGGACATAGTCTTAGATTAGAGGGGCAAAGGTTTAAAAGTAACATCAGGAAGCATTATTTTACTGAGAGGGTGGTGGATACATGGAACAGTCTTCCAGTTGAAGTGGTAGAGGCCAAAACAGTAATTGAATTTAAGCAAGCATGGGATAGGCATAAGGCTATCCTAAACAAAAGATAAATCCAGGTAAAGTATCCATGTAATTGGGCGACTAGATGGGCCGAAAGGTTCTTATCTGCCGACATTTTCTATGTTTCTATGATTCCATGATTCTGCATGTGAAAGCAGCACTTCTCTAAAGACCGATTGCTGGCCAGAGGGTCTATGTTTAGGTCTAGGCTGCAGGTCAGCCACTGGTGGGACAGAGCTTTTCATGGCATGCAAGAGGCTCATTGTGAGCCGGCCCTAAACAGGACAGCTAGTCATGACAGGTCACATGCATGGTTTCTGCAGTCCCTGGAGGCAGTGGGAGATTGCAGCTTGGCAGTAGTTGAATCATAGGGCAGTCTAGGTTGATTTTGGTTTTGGAGAGCCAGACTCGTCACATTAGGCGCCACGTTCGTTACAGATCAAGTTAAGGAGAGGACCCAGTGGCCATTGATTACACATCAGGGCCTTCTCTGGATGTATGAGCTGCTCTTTATAGAATGATCATGCATGACAATGCAGACTGGGTGGAGTAGAGGCAACATCACCGCTCTGCGTGGAGAGAGCCTGTGGAGTCATGGGTTTGATCCCAGCAAGAGCACCTCTCCAGTATGTGTCCTTGGGCAAGCACCCAACAGTACATACTTGCCACCCAAGACATACTGAAAACCAGAGAAATCTCAATGTATCGCTTCTCACAAAAAAATAAATAAATAAAACTACACATCCATTGGTTTGCAATGTTCAGCCAACACTGCTGGCTTAAACATGGACAGAGGGATTAGTTCAGGTTCATGAGGCACAAGTACGATTGACAGCCAACATTTCAACAGCACTTTAAGGATTGGAGCATTACAAACGAGTCCAGAGGCAAGAAGTGTATAGGGCTTTGCTCCCAGGAGCTTACAAACTGAGTTGACCTCCAGGTGGGGGTGGTGGCAGCAAGGGAGGCCAATGACATAAGGGACACTAGGCACAGACCAGTGTCATTTGAGCTGTTACATTGACCACATACCCTTCACCTAGTCTCCTGTGGGGGGTGCCTCTCCAGTACTTTCAGGTGTCAAAAAAATACAAATCACAGCGCCAGTTAGCCTAGGCCTGCTAGTTAGCAGAAACTCCTACTACATGGCCATAGTAGGTGTTCACCCATTCATAATGGGTCCCAGAAAGGCTGAGGAAAAGATTGAAACCAGTGATTGTGTAATACATTGGTCCAAAGAATTTGATGTGTATAGATCAAACTCACATTTTATTGAGCCCACATCCGACTCTAGGTCTTTGGGTCCACGTGTCTTTTCAGGAGCCCATCAACCCCTTCGTCACACCATAGGTCTCATACTGTATCACCCAGTGATAAATCTCCCGGGATGCCCCTAGCATAAAATACTGACCAGAAAGGCTGGAAAAACATGCTGATTTCTAACTTTCATATTCCTGAGCCCCTTATGGCTCCTTGTAAGACACCCGTGGAATTTTAAAGGAGAATCCAAAAATCATGAGTGGTAAGAATGAACAGCAATGGATTAAAAATAATAAAGACTATTAAGGAATAGATTAATCTAGGGATAAAATCTAGTATTTTAATGATGTACAATGTATAAATATAGTGAGATGTTCCCAGTGCATCTGTATGTGGTATGCAGAGAGCCACGGTATATGTTTAATGGGGATTTACTGAGCGATCCAGTCCAAGAAACAGATTTCCATATCCCCATCTGTTAGTTTGACTGGATCGCTCAGTAAATCCCCATTAAACATATACCGTGGCTCTGCATACCACATACAGATACACTGGGGACATCTCACTCTGTACATCATTAATCTACTAGATTTTATTCGTGTGTGTGTGTGTGTGTGTGTCTGCCAAACAGCTGACAACCTATATATATTCCTGACTTGTCCCCGTGTATCCAATCTCAATGTATTAGAATACTTTACCAATTTAAACCACGTGTCCTAATCCTACTCCGATGTGAACTGAAATAATGTAACAAGATCATCAAGTGTCATCATTTAATAACTATGCAGGTAATTAAGCGTTTATTATATTATGCGACTATAAAGTGCCAATACACCACTATGTTAAATAGATAATGTGCATTAAATTAACTCTGCGTTTTCTATATCCAATAGAACATTTTTATACATACTGGAGAGTTATTGAGTCAACTGTTCCACAAACATTAATTGTAACTAAAGTGTTAGTGAATATATTATACTAATCAATTTGTACAAAGTGATTCGTTTTCATGTTTGGGTCATGCCCTTTTGCTGAGTACCTGGTGCCCCTTTCGTTGTGTTATTTTTTAATATATTATACTATCCTACACATTACATAAAATGTATGATGATATCATTTTATAGTTACAATGTTTGTGGAATGGGTATTAACTCCCTTACTCTCCAGTATCTACACATTAAGAAATTAAAGGTTCTATTGGATTTAGAAAAGAGTTAATGTACATTGAATTATCCATTTAACGTAATTGTGTATCAGCACTTTATAGTCCCTTAACAGGCACTTAATTACCTGCATATAATAGCCACCATTAAAGGATGACACTTGATAATCTTGTTACAACAGATTGCAGGGACGTGCAGTCAGGGGCGGCAGGGCCTCACTTGCCACAATTCTATTAAGTGGGGACTAAAATTTTAAAATAAAACCTGCTTTTTAAAAAAGTTTACATACTCACCTGCTCCATGCCTCCCCGCCATCTGTCTCTGCTCCTTCACTTTTTTTCTCCTTTTTTTTTTAGTTCGCCGGATGCTGTGTGATGTGAATGACACAGCAGCGGCAGCCTGCTCTGAGCCTACACAATTTGCATCGCTCAAGCTGGCTAATAGATGCATTGAAGTCTGCAGCGCACGTCTGATGCCGCCTACTTCCTGAATCTATGCTCTTCAGTGCCTCAGAGAGGCACTGAGCAATGGAATTGCCTGGACCAATGGGAAAGCACCATTGATCAAGCAATTCAAAAAATGTCTACACGGGAGGCAGGTCTCCCATTCTTTGACACAGGACAGTCAGATGACTGTCCTCGTCAGTCATGCGGGCATGCCGAGGGGCTGTGCGCCTGGAGGCACATCCTGGAGAGAAGCAAAAGACCCTGGGGAGCACCGACAGCAGCCGCCAGACCCTGGGGAGCACCGACAGCAGCCGCCAGACCCTAGGGAGCACCGACAGCAGCCGCCAGATCCTGGGGAGCACCGACAGCAGCCGCCAGATCCTGGGGAGCACCGACAGCAGCCAGATCCTGGGGAGCACTGACCCTGAACCCACATAACCCGTGTAATATCTGATTTTGATACTAGCCACTGACTGAATTTCCCCATGCCCTGGAGTGACACGTGGCCCTAGAGCACATCTCCAAAATGGCAGACGGAGTGAATTTCCATGTTTCAGGGAACGCGGGGAAACAGAGCATGCACCAGGAAGCATGTGGAACTAAATCATGATTTTCATGTGTATAGACTTTATGGACAGATTAGAAGAGGCGACCGCGGGAGTGAGGCAAGGAGGACACCAGCTGAAGCCATCCGGTGAAACGCGTTCTGGCAGTAATGTTTTTACTATGATTTTAAGGTTTGTTTTTATCCATTGCTGTTCACAATCTTACCAGTCCAAGAAGGTTCTGGAATTCCCTTTAAAATTTTACGGGCGTCTTACAAAAAGGAGCCATATGGGGCTCAGGAATATGCAAGCTTTTACTTTTCCTGCCTTGTTACAGTGTTATGATAGGGGAATCGACACGACAGCATATATTTGCTTGTATCACAGGACGATACAGTGTGAGACCTATATAGTGTGACGAAGGGATTGACACCTGAGAAGACACTAAGACCCATAGAGAAATTCCACCTAGAGCTGGATCTACACACTAACAAATTCTCTGGACCAACATATTGCGCAATCACTGTTTTGCATCTTTTCCGCAGCCTTTCTGGGATACATTATGAATAATTCGTGAACTATAGAAGGAATATCTGAACCCCTACTATAGACATGTACGAGTTTCTGCTAACCAGGAGGCCTAGGCTAACCGGCGCTGCGACTTGTAAGGTTTTATGCACATTGTTAGAGGAACCTCTGTCTAGTGTTCAGCGACCAGAGTGTTTGGTTTCCAGTAGGCGCTTCATCCATTCTGCTACTTGTTGCAACAGTTGCCTGTGTGTATTCGTCACGCCAATAAATCGAGATCCATGATTGAGGTTTTTGCATTCAATGTGATCACATTGGAAGCCATTGTGTGCAGGAGAGACCTGTTTCCCGAGGAAGCTGAACGTCTGCTTGATCATCCATCCTCCCAGTCAAGTGACATCTGCAGCTTGATAGACAGCTGGAGTAGCTCATGTCCAGTGCTGCACCAAGGCCGCCCGATGCTGGAATAAGATGTATTAAGGGGGGGGGGGCAGAGCATGCCTTTAAGGGAAACCATTAAAGATTATCCAGATACAAGAGTCTAGTGCAGGAATCTCAAACTATTCGCGGATGTTCCTGAACCACAACTCTCATGACTCCTTGGCCACCTATAGCATTGCAAGTTCTGGGACTTGTAAGCATCAACATCTGGGGGCTGCAAGCCTGACACCCCTGATCTAGTGTATTCCATGGAAACTGAGCTCTGTCTAGAACGCCATCAGGTTACAGGGAATAAAGCTTTATCAAGAAGTCTCACTAGTCTTCAATTCCAAGGCCTCTTAAAGGCACCATGACCTCATCATGCACTGGGCTTAGATCCACCATCCCTCCAAATGCCAGAGTTTGTCTAGCAGTTTTACACGTTGTACCTCAGTCCAATCCAACCACACAGTCTGTTAGAAAGAACACCAAGACCGGTGATCAGCTATGGCAATGGATGTGAAGTGCCATCACCGGCTTCTGAAGCCCTACAGCCTGTACCATGCGCATTTTCATTCATAGATAGGCATTGCAAGAGAAGAATCCCAAGCAGGAAGCCACAGGCTGCCGAAGCCAGCAGCAACCTTCTTCCATTCAACAGGGAGACTATGTCTACAGTATTTTTATATTCAGGAGCCATAGACCGGTTAAAACCTAGACCGGCCTGTAAGTAAGAATTTGAGGCACATTAGCACCTTTACAGATTGCGTTCAGGAAGAATATTTGGGGCGAGTTCCCAGGACATGTCAGTACCGTGGTGGCAGATCAGCATCTCCTCCCTTTGAAGGACTCAGACTGATCATTAGTTACAAGGAATCCAGTGTTCATCAGGAAAACAAACACTGAATATTCTGGTTTATAGAATAGTCTCCATTTAACATCTTCAAACCACAAAACTTAAAATTACATATTATTAGGGGGCAAGAAAACACTCGATCTACAAACTCTGCCTCAAATGGAAGACGACCGAGACCACTTTGGTTTAGACACTGAACAGTTACTCTAGTGAATGGAAAAATAGGAAGACTAGTCGGCCCATACAGCGAGTCCTTGCAATGACTGGGCCCATTGTCTTTCGAGCACAAATTTCTGCCAAGTTTTTCGTTCCCATTGTTTACTGTATTTTTTGGCTTTTAACCAATTTGAGATGGAATTTCATTGCAAGCACACTCTGATCCCCTGCTGTTTCTGATAAAACATCCTACAAGTTACTGACTGGGAAAAAGGACCACCCATAGTATCCATGTAGACCTCTCCTACAGACCCAGTGGTGTTCTTCGCTGGCAACGCCAATGCTTTTGTCCATTGTAGGACCCCAAGGCAGAATCTTTGGTCCTCATTTTCACATCACTGGGTAGACTCCTTGACAGCTACAGCATCAAATATCACCTTTATGCGTTTGACACCCAGGTCTACGTCCTCGTCTCACGCAAATGTTTATCTGACATTTCCTCCTGCATGACACCGCTCCATATAGTTTGCCCAAGAATGAGCTGCTCATCCCCCTCCAAAAACATGGCAGATCACGTCAAGAGGGATCATGTGGGTTTGCAATTCCTCACTATTTTTGCAGAAGGAACAGCGTTCCCATTGGTGCCACACCAAGTCTTGTATTCTGGTGTTTAACCCTAGGAGTCCCTGTTAAATCTGAATTTTAGCCACAAAACACAATAAACCTGTAACCGAAACTTGAGTGTATGTTACTCTTCAGAATTTCCAATTGAGAAAACACTACAGCTTTTTAGGACTTGGCCACCAGAACTTTTACCAACCGTACTGGTCAAATAAAAACGAGGGTCTCCTTGAGGGATAACAATTTTAGCGTCACAAACCAATGGTAACATTTCAGCTTGAGATGCAGATTATTCAACTGAAATGTTGCCGTTTGATGTCACAATAAAATTTATGTTAAAAAAACCCCGAAGGAGTGCCTTGTTTCCATTTATACTAGGAATGGGCCAACTGGATCTTCATGAGCGCCCTGTAACATTGAGGTAAAGGCCAACCTTTGCTGTGAGCTGGTTGGGTGCACAACACATTCAATTACTGTTTCAACATCTTCCCATAACCATGTCTGCTGCCTTGGGGCTACCCTTCATCCCCCACATTCAGTCCCTTTCCTCATCCTGCTGCAATCACCTTCACATACTCCGGCCTTTCCAATGATGCCTCTTGTCCCTCTAGAGCTCCAGAGATACAGGTCTACAAGGATTTTAAATTGTATTTTTTGACCAAGGCACCTATATGCCTACTCTGCCCAATTATAAAAAAATCAGGCCCTGAGGAGACGTCGGAATACAGGTTTAGGTTTCAGCTAGCTATGGGATCTTACCCATCGGAAATTCAAGACACATGTCCCCTGGGTTTTTAACAGCACCAAGCCTACTTTAAATTCTAGCCAATTCTGCGAACACATAGAAACATAGAAACATAGAAAAATGTCGGCAGATAAGAACCTTTCGGCCCATCTAGTCGCCCAATTACATGGATACTTTACCTGGATTTATCTTTTCTTTAGGATAGCCTTATGCCTATCCCATGCTTGCTTAAATTCAATTACTGTTTTGGCCTCTACCACTTCTACTGGAAGACTGTTCCATGTATCCACCACCCGCTCAGTAAAATAATGCTTCCTGATGTTACTTTTAAACCTTTGCCCCTCTAATCTAAGACTATGTCCTCTTGTTTTGCTACTTTGTTTCCTTTTAAATATACTCCCTTCCTCTACCTTGTGGATTCCCTTTACGTATTTAAATGTTTCTATCATATCTCCTCTGTCTCGTCTTTTTTCCAAGCTGTACATGTTAAGATCATTAAGCCTTTCCTGGTAACTTTTCTCCTTCAAGCCGTACACCATTTTAGTAGCCCTTCTCTGAACTCTCTCTAAGATGTCTATATCCTTCTGGAGATACGGTCTCCAGTACTGCACACAGTACTCCAAGTGAGGTCTCACCAGTGCTCTGTACAGTGGCATGAGCACTTCCCTTTTCCTACTGCTAATACAGGCTCTCCCTACACAACCAAGCATTCTGCCAGCATTTCCAAGCATTCTGCCAGCATTTCCTGCTGCTCTATTACATTGACTACTTACCCTTAGATCCTCTGAAATAATAACCCCTAAATCCCAACCCTCAGATGTTGAGGTTAGGACTGTATCAAATATTCAGCCCTTGGGTTTTTACGTCCCAGGTGCATTATCTTGCACTTATCCACATTAAAACTCAATTGCCACAACTCCGACCATTTTTTCAGCTTACCTAAATCATTTGTCATTTGGCTGATCCCTCCAGGAACGTCAACCCTGTTGCAAATCTTTGTGTCATCAGCAAAAAGACATACTTTACCATCAATACCTTCTGCAATATCACTAATAAAAATATTAAATAGAATGGGTCCAAGTACTGACCCCTGAGGTACCCCACTGGTAACAAGACCTTGCGCCGAATAAACTCCATTTACCACAACCCTCTGTTGTCTGTCACTCAGCCACTGCCTAATCCAGTCAACAATATTGGAATCCAAGCTCAAAGATTGCATCCAAACCAGATGAGGGGTAGCCAAGTTAGCCCTTTCAATACCCATCACCACTGGGATTCTTGCCATCCTCAACTTTTGGCACTTCCATGTTGTGATAACATTATGAACCATCAGGTCCTGCATTAGTATCCAGAGACCCATGTATCCATCCAATACGTTTACCTACAGCAGTTTCGAAGTTCTATATGGTCATGTCTGGAGATTCCTCCTCCTCCCTCCAGAGCTCTCTGTACAGTCCGGATTCTACAGCCATTGGAGAACGTCAGAATCCAGCCTTCATGGCAGGGATCCCTGCATCACTTATTCTGACAGAATCCAAGCAGGGGGAGCGTTTCCAAACTCTTGATTTAGAACACGACATCCCCGCTGCTTGAATGAAGGACAAACCAAAAAACAAAGCCAAGAGCACAGCTTCCCGCGCCAGGAGCGCATACAGGAGGCCGGAGGGAATTACACGGCGATTAACACGATCACCATCACATCAATCGAAACCAGATAAAAGATTCAGCCGGAACGGATTTTTATTAAACCAAACTTTTTTAAAGTCCTAATCGCCTACGAGATTAGTGAGGAGGCATCCAAATCACGAGAAATGCAACAAAACGATTTCGCTAGAAACAACCTGAGCCGCATTAAACCCATCTTTCCCGTTACTGGGCTGGTTTAGGACACATCCTTCAGCTACAGTTACCAGGCAAGGTCAAGACTAGCTTCTAGACAGGGGCTTGAAGAGGTCGTGTTTCTCCTGGTCAAGATTTACATGCGTTTATGGGGAACCTCACGTATAATGCACAGGACACAATACAGGTAGTCTGGGATTTACCGATCCTGTAATTCTGCTTCGTGCAAACGCGTCAGACATTTGACTCTGAGTGCAAGTTTAGGGTCGACTCCCAGAAGCCGCATCCGGTTAGCTGTGAGGTCAATGTACGATGTGATACCTTTGGGACAAGCAATATGCTAGAACATTCCCGGCGTATCAGTTTCTTCAGAGAATAAAAACAAACCCTTAATATATATATTTGTGTTTCCATTACTAACAATACAGATTCCGGGGCCTGTTCTTGTATAAACTGGAGTTTCCAGTGGAGGGGACCGGGTCTCTGCTAGAGGAAGACGCTCCAGGAAAATATATTAACTACAAGCCCTTCTGTGTCACGTTTGTTTTATATAATTATACTTGGCGTCTCCATTGTGCATTTTCCTGGTGAAACGCGCCGCAGCAGACTCGTTGGCAGAATACAATGCAGATTAACTCAGCCAGTTCGGTCATGTGGGACCAGCCGAGGGGCACAACATGGGCAAGCGGGATCCTCAGTTTACACCGTTACCCTGCACTGAAGGGGCTGAACTAGAGCTGTGATGGCAACTTGGCAGCCCAGGGGTTTTGGAAGTACATGTCCCATGATGCCTAGTCCCACAAGGCTGTCTGGTCTTCATGGGACACGTGGTTTTAGAACATCTGGAACACCAAAGTTCACCATCACGGATCTAAAGCAAAGGTTCCCACTAGGGTCACCAGGTTGGCCATGTTTTCCTGGGCATTAATTCATGCAGAAGGGGGGGGGGGAGCACAGGGAAAATCTGCCCTGCAACATGTATGTTTCATATACTGCAGGAAGGAGATCATGGCAGGTCACTTGAGAATCCTTGGATTCCTTACCTGCAGTGTATGGATTATACATGCTGTGGGGTGACATTTCTCCTGAACTGCCCAGCAGCAGGAATACATTACATTTGCCCAGGAGAATACAGCCAATCTGGTAACCCCCATATCCAACCATTGCCCTCAGGTCCCCCCTAACAACCTAGGTTTGCAGGAAATGTGAAGCACATCACAGGGGGGGGGGATACGATTCGCTGCTCAAGGTTTACCTTGGAGATGGAGGCTGAATCTTGCAATCAAAACCTGGGAAGTCAAGGAAAGAGCTGCCCTGCAACATGTAGAATTCATATGCTGTAGCCTGCAGGACTAGGGGAGTCACCTATTTAAAACGCAGGTCACCTGGGATTCCTTTTTGATTTGGTACCAGCAGTGTATGCATTCCACAGAATGCAGGGTTGATGTTATGCTCTCATACTACCCCTCAGCATGTATAAAGTTATATGGGTGCAGGAGCACATGGCCCGTCTGGAAAACCAAGGCCAGTCAGATCAGAAGATCAGAAGATTAGAAGACGTAAAACTGGATTAGAACATCGTTGTTACTTTCGAGGCAACAATGAATCAGTATATATTCAATATCAAAGAATATTCGAATGCCTTCATCCGCGTCCGGTACGATATGGCCTTACGGGTTTTCAGATTGTTGCGATGCTTATGTACCCCCTTACCCTTCCTGTACGCAGGTTTTTTTTTGCGTTGCAGAACTTTACAGATTACAACAAAAACCTTCATATGGAAAAAACCAAACCATCAGCAAGTGACAATCCTCACCCGTCTCCGCACCGTCAGGAACGAGGGCCGCGTCCTCTAAATCCTCCATATAACAAACTACACCAACGTATCTTGCTCGAAACAAAACCTTTCCTGCACCGCGACCATTAGGAGGGCGAGCCGCTGACCTGCCCTTTATACTATCAGGGCCTTAACCACCAATTAACTCATCAGCCCTGCTAGTAATCAGCAAGGGTTAATTGATATAATGGTACAGTCACCAGGTCGGCCATGTTTTCCTGGACACATATCATTTACTCATGTTGATAGGCAGTGCGGGAAAAATGCCACCCCGCAGCATGTATAATCCATAAACTGCAGGAAAGGAATCTCAGATGAGCTGCCTTAATCATATGAATTATACATGTTACAGGGCAGCACGCTTCCAGGCACTCACCGTCTGAATGAAATAGTTATACGTGTCCAGGAAAACATGGCCGACCTGGCGACTCTATATAATGGTCTGAAGATGCCACAACAATTCCTTAACTAATACAACAATCCATTTGTGACTCCTCCCATAGTGAAGCCCTCAGACCGGCTGAATCATGGGAGTTGTAGTGCATATCTCCAGATGTCATAATTCACCAAAAAACCTGCTTTTTCATTAGGCTTATCAGGTCAGCCATGTTTTCCAGGACACATATAATTTATTCATGCTGATGAGCAGTGCAGGAAAAATGCCACCCCGCAGCATGTATAATCCATAAACTGCAGGAATGGAATACCAGGTGACCTGCCTTGATTTCCTTCCTGCAGTATATGGATTATACATTTTGCAGGGCAGCACTTTCACATGTGCTCTCCCGCTGCATGAACTAGTAATACGTCCCCTTTGAATACTCCGAAGGTTCACGATACAGAATAACCCCTCAAAACAAGGATCTCAAGCTTTGCTCCCCGCATGTTTATGGCCTAATATTCCCAGAATGCTTTGATTGTAAAAGATAGCCGGGAAACATGGGAATTGTAGTTTAGCAACAACCAGAGGCAAGAGTTTGAGAAGCTGCATTGAAGTAAACCCAAACCTCTGAAAGGTCCCTGCAATAGAGTAGCCAGATCGGCCATGTTTTCCTGGACACATATAATTTATTCATGCTGATTGGCAGTGCAGGAAGAATGCCATCCCGAAACATGTATAATCCATACACTGCAGGTAAGAAATCAAAAAGAAATCCTAGGTGACCTGCCTTGATTTCCTTCCTGCAGGATATGAATTATACATGTTGCAGGGCAGCACTTTTACCTGTGGCCCCTCTGCATGAAATAGTAAAGTGTGTCCAGGAAAACATGGCCGACCTGGCAGCCCTACCCTGCAATATGTTGATATATCTTTATATCCACTGCTATATAACCCCCTGGGATCCCAAAAACCCTTCCCAGGCATTATTTAATCGTGCCTTGGTGCAGCCATTGGGCAGTAAGTGCCAGATCTAAGGGGCAGCAGCCCTGCTGACTTTCACACCATTGTTTTCTGAATTATTACGCTTTACGCATAATTGTTGAGGATGAAGATGCGGCCTGCAGGGATTATAGATCATGAATGACACTTGGCCCAGGACACAGTAACGGTTGCCAGGTTGGCCATGATTTCCTGAACACATATAATTTATTCATGCTGATGGGCAGTGCATGAAAAATGCCACCCCGCAGCATGTATAATCCGTACGCTGCAAGTAAGAAATCATAAGGAATCCCAGGTGACCTGCCTTGATTTCCTTCCTGCACCATATGAATTAAACATGTTGCAGGGTGGCACTTTTCCCGTGCTCCCCCTCTGCATGAAATAGTAATAGATGTCCAGGAAAACATGGCCGACCTGGCGACCGTTGACACAGGGCACATTCTGAACTGCTTGCAAAATAAATCAAAGCAGGGAGCTTCCCTGGTACCAAGATAAGTAATTACAATTGGGGTAAAATGACAGTTTTTCACAGATATTGTTTTTCTGAGATAGTTAAAAGATTAAAGTAAACTTGTTCATTTTTATTATTTCCTGTATTGATTTATCCTTTACACCAGTGTTTCCCAAACCTGTCCTCGGGACCCTTAACCAGGCCAGATTTTGCAGATCTCCTTGGGGAAATGCAGACTGAATCCTGCAATCACTGAGCAGCAAATCCTATCACCTGTGCTGTGCTTCACATATCCTGAAAACCTGGCGTGTCAGCAGGTCCCAAGGACAGGTTTGTGAAACACTGCTTTACAGAAATAATAGTGGGATGAAAGGTTCTTAGCGCTTGATATGGTCCCTTATCTGACACAATGTCTCAGCGGTAGGCATTATCAGCTTACAGGCAGATGCAGTAAATGTGCTGCAGGCAGATAATAAAATAGTGGGAGATCCCCTGCTTACACGGGGTCTGCATTATCAGCATACAGACAGATGCAGTAAATATGCTGCAGATAATAAAATGGTGAGATATTCTGCTTACACGGGGTCTACATTATCAGCATACAGGCAGATGCAGTAAATGTGCTGCAGACAGATAATAAAATGGAGAGATTTCCTGCTTATGGGGGTTTGTAGTGATCGGAATGAGATCATTAGCAATGCAATATTTGTATGTGCTACATAATGCCTGTGTATGGCAATTACAGCAACACCTTGTATCTGTATGTGCCGCATAATGCCTGTGTATGGCAATTACAGTAACACCTTGTATCTGTATGTGCTGCATAATGCCTGTGTATGGCAATTACAGCAACACCTTGTATCTGTATGTGCCGCATAATGCCTGCGTATGGCAATTACAGCAACACCTTGTATCTGTATGTGCTGCATAATGCCTGTGTATGGCAATTACAGCAACACCTTGTATCTGTATGTGCTGCATAATGCCTGTGTATGGCAATTACAGCAACACCTTGTATCTGTATGTGCTGCATAATGCCTGTGTATGGCAATAACAGCAACACCTTGTATCTGTATGTGCTGCATAATGCCGGTGTGTGGCAATTACAGTAACACCTTGTATCTGTATGTGCCGCATAATGCCTGTGTATGGCAATAACAGCAACACCTTGTATCTGTATGTGCTGCATAATGCCTGTGTATGGCAATTACAGTAACACCTTGTATCTGTATGCACTGCATAATGCCTGTGTGTGGCAATTACAGTAACACCTTCTATCTGTATGCGCTGCATAATGCCTGTGTATGGCAATTACAGCAACACCTTATATCTGTATGTGCCGCATAATGCCTGTGTATGGCAATTACAGCAACACCTTGTATTTGTATGCGCTGCATAATGCCTGTGTGTGACAATTACAGCAACACCTTGTATCTGTATGTGCTGCATAATGCCTGTGTATGGCAATTACAGCAACACCTTGTATCTGTATGCGCTGCATAATGCCTGTGTATGGCAATTACAGCAACACCTTGTATCTGTATGTGCCGCATAATGCCTGCGTATGGCAATTACAGCAACACCTTGTATCTGTATGTGCTGCATAATGCCTGTGTATGGCAATTACAGCAACACCTTGTATCTGTATGCCGCATAATGCCTGTGTATGGCAATTACAGCAACACCTTTTATCTGTATGTTCTGCATAATGCCTGTGTATGGTAATTACAGCAACACCTTGTATCTGTATGTGCTGCATAATGCCTGTGTATGGCAATTACAGCAACACCTTGTATCTGTATGTGCCGCATAATGCCTGTGTATGGCAATAACAGCAACACCTTGTATCTGTATGTGCTGCATAATGCCTGTGTATGGCAATTACAGCAACACCTTGTATCTGTATGCGCTGCATAATGCCTGTGTATGGCAATTACAGCAACACCTTGTATCTGTATGTGCTGCATAATGCCTGTGTATGGCAATTACAGCAACACCTGTATCTGTATGTGCCGCATAATGCCTGTGTATGGCAATAACAGCAACACCTTGTATCTGTATGTGCTGCATAATGCCTGTGTATGGCAATTACAGCAACACCTTGTATCTGTATGTGCTGCATAATGCCTGTGTATGGCAATTACAGCAACACCTTGTATCTGTATGTGCTGCATAATGCCTGTGTATGGCAATTACAGCAACACCTTGTATCTGTATGTGCCGCATAATGCCTGTGTATGGCAATTACAGCAACACCTTGTATCTGTATGTGCCGCATAATGCCTGTGTATGACAATTACAGCAACACCTTGTATCTGTATGTGCTGCATAATGCCTGTGTATGGCAATTACAGCAACACCTTGTATCTGTACTGTACTGGGATTTACACTCATAACCACCTGAATCCTTATCCCTGTGCAGCAGCGACTGACCCCACAGCCATCCCTGTATTCTGCCAAATCCCTGGCTGCTGGAACGCTGCAATAGTTTTTTGAGATTTTAGTTACAGTGAAGGTGGGGGCTGCTACTTGTAGCTTCTTTACAGTAATATAGGGTAACAGGAGGGAGATCTCGCAGGGAGTTTTGTTTCTTCACAGGAGACACACTATTGTGGGCTAAAAATTGTATAAAAATGGGGTTTTGCATTACAATGCTGAATTACGTTTTTCGGTAGTGAAAGGCATCAGTCATCACCACTCCTCATTGCAAAGCGCTGCGGAAACTGTCGGCGCTTTATAAACGAGGCGGATAATAATTATAATTTGCTGCTGTTTGCTGAAGGAAGTGTCTTTAATTCATTCATTATTTTATGAGCTTTTCCTGTGAACTATTTATGGATTTTCTAAAATTACCCTCCACCCCTGCACCATCTATTTACACGCACCTCCATGTAGCTCCAAGATACTTTGATTCCCCTGCACGCACTATATATGCGCAGTTATTAAGTGCAGCCAAAGCCTAAATGCCATTTCACTACGAGCTGGAACCCCGGCCATGATGCCAAATGAAGGGGTCACAATATTTATGCAGGATCAGTCCGTCCTCATATGGGGGAATTTCAGGACACTGGATCGCAGCCTTCGCTTGGGATCGCTGCGGTATTTAATCTTTCCATGTGTTTGTTAGAGCATATTGCCACCTTTTAATAGCACTTTTTATTGCCCTGGCATTGAGACAGGATCAGATTATACATGTGCACTTTCCACCTCTAGCTGTCTGAAGGATTTGTTCTTAGTTTAATCTGCCCTTTCAATACACAGAATAGAACAATCAGGGTAGTCATAGGATCTATGAATGTTTACACAAGCACAAAAAACAAGAGAAAAAAAAGAAAAAAATCCAATAAAAATACAGTATATTTCCTTAAAAACAAAACAGTAGCACCTCAAAGCACCATCCCAGCCATTCCTGCTGGACAAGAAGAGTTTGCTCAAATGTTCCCTTTTTTAACATGAATAAAGAAGGTTTGATAGTTTATTGCATGTGTTTAACTCTTTCTTAATGATTTACTCTTGATTTGTTGATAGAACAGAACAATAGAGCAATCGCAGCAGCCAGTCACGGGTTTTACGGCTTTTTAAACACACACACAAACAAATATTCATTTATTTGTAAAGTATTTTACCAGGAAGGATACATTGAGATTTCTCTCGTTTTCAAGTATGTCCTGGGTGATAGTAACTGTAACCCTAATAGTAACTCTAAATTAAGTACAAATAGTAACTCTACTACTAACCCCTAAATTAAGTACAAATAGTAACCCTACTACTAACCCCTAAATTAAGTACAAATAGTAACCCTACTACTAACCCTAAATTAAGTACAAATAGTAACCCTACTACTAACCCTAAATTAAGTACAAATAGTAACCCTACTACTAACCCTAAATTAAGTACAAATAGTAACCCTACTACTAACCCTAAATTAAGTACAAATAGTAACCCTACTACTAACCCTAAATTAAGTACAAATAGTAACCCTACTACTAACCCTAAATTAAGTACAAATAGTAACCCTACTACTAACCCTAAATTAAGTACAAATAGTAACCCTACTACTAACCCTAAATTAAGTACAAATTGTAACTGTAACCCTAAATTAAGTACAAATCGTAACACTACTACTAACTCTAATAGGGTTCCCTAATACTAACCCTACAATAGTTCACAATATGTGTAAGTCTGTGTACATATGTGTGTATGTTGTTGCAGGTTTTTGAATGTGTTTGTCTGGAGTGCTCTCTCCATGGTTTTGTTCCATATGTGTGTATATATATATATATGTAAGACTGTGTATATATATAAGTGTATATATGTTTAAGTGTTGTATATATAAGTGTAAGTGCGTATGCATGTTTGTTTATGTAAGTCTGTGTATATGCGTGTATGTGTAACTCTGTATATATGGATTTGTACATATGAGGAGTGTACATGTGTCTCTTTGTATATATATGTGTGTGTAAGTCTGTGTTTGTACGTGTATATATGTATGAGTGTGTATATATGTGTCTAATCTGTCTATATGTTTGTACATATGTGTATAAGTCTTTGTGTATATATATGTACAAGTCTGTGTATATATGTTTGTGCATATGTGTATTGTGACCGTGTGATTAGGGGCAGGGTTGTATACCACAGGCTTATTAGCAGGCGAATGGAGAGCACCTTTTCCCCCTATAGGGTTAACGCACAGCTAATGCCTAATTAAGTCAGCCATGCCCTTATAGGAGAGGTGGTCCCCTCCGAGAGCGCAGTCTTGGTGCTGAATGCAGCAAGGAAGCAAAAGCCCTGAAGACAAAAAGGGAAATACATTTCATTTTGTTTCACTTGTTGGTAAGCGGCTTAGCCGCCCAATATTTCAGTCAGGAAATACTGCATGTTTAGTTAGACTCCGCATAAAGGAGTAGGTGTTTGATTTGTATTATTTTTATTTCTGCGCTTGTGGTGTGCCCTGCTAGAACTGGCGCTGCATAATAAAGGAAAGCGTGAAGCACTGTTCCCTGTGTCCAGTGGCTTTATCATAGTATATATATGTGTGTGTAAGTCTGTGTATAGAGATTATTATGTAAATAGTAACAGACTGTGTGCTGTGACTGTGTATAACACACCAGTAAGGGAGTTATTCACTAAGAACCATTGTGACTCCTTGGAAGCTCACGTCTGTGTTGCTCAAAGGAATATTTGGTCTCTGCCCCTTTATTGGTGAATGTGGCCACATCTAGGCTTAGTTCATTTGGCACAGAAGATGTGGTTTTATGGTTGTGGATCAGGACAGTTCCCAGGCTGCCTCTTTGTGTCATTGTTCTCAAAACGTGAACACACAGGGTTGATTGTTATAGTTTGGTGGATTTTAATGTACAGGACAAGGTTTCTCACGGCGCCCTGGAGCAGGCGATGCAATGGACATTGTGACCCTAGATTAAAAGCAACATGGGCAGAGGGTCGGACACATTAACCCCTTCACTGCCGAGTGATTTCCCAAAACACCACTGTCAGGTTTTGTTTCTTTTTTAATTATAGAGTAGGTAATATTTGGGGATATTCCCAATGTATTCCTCACTGAAATACCCTATGAGGCAGGGAGATGTCGCCCTATGCTGGCCAAAAGGAGTTACTGCAGATTGGGTCTCCGTGCAGGATCAGTAGGGGAAGAGGTCATTCAGACACATTCCCAGCTGGTTTTAAACAGTGTTAGCGCCTCCAGCATCATGGCCAGGGTGATAAAACTTTAAGGGCATGTTCTGGAGCTCAAATGCAAACAGAATTTATTTGCTAAGAACAAATTCCATTTGCTTTTGTCCGGCTCAGCTGCAGATCGAGATAACGCGATATCGGGCACCTAATGGCGGCTTTGAAGAGCGAGTCATCTCAATCTCAGGAGTGAAGAGGTTAAAATCTGATGTGTCAGTTCAGAAAAACAGTCGAGCACTAAGTATTATGGAGAAAGTGAAGGAATGTGTGAGGAGCACAGCAGCAGAGTCTTTTAGGGATTGTTCGCCCGAGCAGTGGTCCTTGTTCTGGCCGATACAAGCCGCATAGGCCATCACGTGAGGAATATAGTTCTGCTCGTGGACGCCGTGAAGCAGATGGGCCATCGGGCCCTTAGAGAAGATGGCCACGTCCTCTCCAGCATGCGTCTCCCGTTTCAGGGGCACTGCAGATTGAAAGCGGTAACTGGAATTCGCTGTCGAGAAAGAAAAAGGCAGAGAGAATCTATAAACAAGTTAACGGGGCACAAGGTACATGGAGATACAGAAAGGAAAGCCCAGAGGACCCAGAGATTGTATCATGTGACAGGATGCTCTCACAGCTGTTTGTTCTGCTCATTGCCTGCAGATACGCAGCGCCCTCTGCTCTCAGTCTGGGATAACAGTGTATATGTGTTACATATATACACACCCACACCCCCCTTACTGGTGTCTATGCCGGAGATGTTTTTCCTTGCGCCGTCTTCAAGCTTGAATCCGGGTCCGTTTCCATACAGGATGGTGGTGTATGGTTTGCCGTCAATGTCACTGAGTTCTGAGGCCAGACCTGGAGACACAGAGGTGCAGGAGACAATGTTGACTATGTTAAAGCAGAGCGAGACGCCCTCTGTATGGACACAGTATAAAGACAGACAGAGTTATTCTAAGAGATCCGAATGGCGGCCGAAAGGGAACCGAACGCTGAAAATCAGCATTCGGTTACCTTTCTTGGCCATTCGGCTATCCAGAGAGCAGGCAATTCGCCAAATTGCCTGTACATACGGTGCCTGTTCGAGGGCAGTGAAATCCCCATAGAGAAACAATGCTTTGTCTATTCAGAGAACACAAACCCAGCAGTGAAAGGTTGTTGAATTTCCCTGCCATTCAGTGGTTTAATTCGACAGGTTTATTCAGGCGAAACCCATAGGCTTCAATGTTAAAAATATTCCCGTTTTAATTCAATATATAATAAATCATTTATTATAACGTTGTGCAGTAAAAAGTCTCTTTATTTATAGATTTTTTGGGATATCTTAAGCATTTTTCGGGATTTGTTTGCCAATTATTTTTTTTTAAACGTTTGTTCTTTTTTCTGTAACGGCCCTTTTTATTATCATTCATTGGATTTTATATGTAAATTTAAGACATTTCATTCAGTAGTTTCTTTGCAAACAGCGTTTTCACTTTTCAAACAAACTGGGTTTTTTTTCACTCCATCCGTCTGCGGTGTCCGGTTTTTCCGGCGGCCGCGCTGCGTGTGATCGGCTCCTGCTCGGGTTTTTCCGGCGTTTTCGGCAGGGTTAATTCAGATGTTTTTGCGGGTTTTCGGTGTGTGTTCGCCCTCGTTTTGCAGTGAGTTTTCGGCGTGTTTGTGGTGACTTTTCCCTGCAATTCGGGGACCCTGTGGTGCTTGCTGAATACATCGCACGGTCGCCGAAATGGGATCGCCAAATCGAATTGAGGAGAACGAAAAGTCACCGAACGCGCAGTGACTTTTCGATTCTCTATGAATTACCCTGAAAGAGAAACCACGTGTACTTACAACATTAATCAAGATCTGATCCTCTATCGGTAGAGCACAGACAGGCCGCTTTAACCCCTGCAGATATGATTTCAGTGCAGGTAATGAGTTATACGCTGGTAGATCACGGTTTTCACGCTGTGACAGATTAGCTTTGCTAGTTGCGCCCCCTTGTGGACAGTAAAGTTGCATCCCATTCGTTTCAGCTTTATTTGAGCAGACACTGATCAGTGAACGCAAAACAAGCCATAAGATTGTCTGTCGATCTGACTGTAAAGGAGAATCTTCATCGTTTGGTGATAACACGTCAATAAGGATGTGAGATGAGGTATTTTTCAGGTGACCCCTAGAATAACCTAAAATAATGCTCTCAGCTTTTCTTGTCTTAATTTGGAAATACATACTACATGGAGATTGACCCCCACAGCGGAGCGACCCGTAAGCCAATATCTCTTGCCCCAAGACCACCATCAGCAATTACGCCTAGGGCCGGTGTTTGATCCGCTTTTCTTTTTTTAAACTTACCAAAAATAGGGTTTCCTCTGTATGGGTAACCACCAAGGGTGAACACATGAGAGTGGTCCGCGGTCACAACGGTCAGGGTGTCCTCCTCTGAGGTCAGATTTCCTGCCACTTCTACGGCACGATCCATCTCCACAGCATCATGCAAGGCGAGAGTGGCCTTCCCCTCGTGGTGCGCGTAGTCTATTAGACCCGCTGCGACACAGAAAGATAAAACCGCACACACCTTACACAGTGAAATATATATAAAAAAAATTAAACTCACGCAGTAATATGTGGTTGTGTCGCCCTTTGCTGTGATTGCGGCACGCATTCGCCGCGGCATCGTGTCATTAAGTTCATGCAATGTCACAGCATTTATTGGCGTCCAGAGTGGCATTAATTTGTGGCAAGATCTTGTATTGATGATGGGAGAGTCGCGGCGCTGCGTAAAGTCTTCTTCTCCAGCACATTATCCCAAAGATTAACCTCAATGGGGTTAAGGTCCATGGGCGTCCGCAGCATGGGGCAAGGGGGGGCACTTGCCCCCCCCATCAACAGGCTTAAGTTATGATAATTTATTCACTGCACGGCTGCAGTTCCTCGGCTCTCCACTAGGCTGCACTAGGGTCACATCCCCACTCCACCTCCAATCTGCCACGTGCTCCCACTCACTTTGCATGCTGGGAGAGGCAGGGCTGAGATGCAGGTGCAGCTGCTCCTATGGGCCACAAGAAAAAAAGGTAATGATTGTCAAATAAATACTTTTTTATTAAGCTTGATGTCAGTGTCTTTATTTATGAGAGTTTACAGAGCTTACAATCTAAGAGCAGAGGGAACCCTGCTCCAGAGCTTACAATCTAAGAGGAGAAAGATTGTAAACTCTGGGGCGGGGTCCCCTCTCCTCTATGATTGTAAACTCTGGAGCAGGGTCCCCTCTCCTCTTAGATTGTAAGCTCTGGAGCAGGGTCCCCTCTCCTCTTAGATTGTAAGCTCTGGAGCAGGGTCCCCTCTCCTCTTAAATTGTAAGCTCTGGAGCAAGGTCCCTTCTCTTAGATTGTAAGCTCTGGGGCAGGGTCCTCTCTCTTCTTAGATTGTTAGCTCTGGAGCAGGGTCCTCTCTCTTCTTAGATTGTAAACTCTGGAGCAGGGTCCCCTCTCCTCTTAGATTGTAAGCTCAGGGTCCCCTCTCTTCTTAAATTGTAAGCTCTGGAGCAAGGTCCCTTCTCTTAGATTGTAAGCTCTGGGGCAGGGTCCTCTCTCTTCTTAGATTGTAAGCTCTGGAGCAGGGTCCTCTCTCCTCTTAGATTGTAAGCTGTGGAGCAGGGTCCTCTCTCTTCTTAGATTGTAAGCTCTGGAGCAGGGTCCTCTCTCCTCTTAGATTGTAAGCTCTGGAGCAGGGTCCTCTCTCTTCTTAGATTGTAAACTCTGGAGCAGGGTCCCCTCTCCTCTTAGATTGTAAACTCTGGAGCAGGGTCCCCTCTCCTCTTAGATTGTAAGCTCAGGGTCCCCTCTCTTCTTAAATTGTAAGCTCTGGAGCAAGGTCCCTTCTCTTAGATTGTAAGCTCTGGGGCAGGGTCCCCTCTCCTCTTAGTTTGTAAGCTCTGGAGCAAGGTCCCTTCTCCTCTTAGATTGTAAGCTCTGGGGCAGGGTCCTCTCTCTTCTTAGATTGTTAGCTCTGGAGCAGAGCAGGGTCCCCTCTCCTCTTAGACTGTAAGCTCTGGAGCAGGGTCCTAAGAGGAGAGGCGACCTACTCCAGAGCTTACAATCTAAGAGGAGAGGGGACCCTGCTCCAGAGCTTACAATCTAAGAGGAGAGGGGATCCTGCTCCAGAGCTAACAATCTAAGAAGAGAGAGGACCCTGCCCCAGAGCTTACAATCTAAGAGGAGAGGGGACCCTGCTCCAAAGAACACAATCAAAGAGGAGAGGGTTGAGGAGAGGAGATATGTGTGTATGTAAATATGTATATAAAGAGTGGGGGGCCTGGTGTGTGTGCCAGGATCTGTGGGGGGGGGGGGTCATGGTTTGTGTATACAGAGATGGCCTTAAAAGACCCCACTTCCTGTAGTGCCTTGATCCTGGGTGTGTGACTAGTGTGGTGTAGCGTTAACAGACTAGAAAATGCAACACTCAGATCAGACACTTACACCTTTATTCTTCTATTAGACTTGCATTATGTTTCGCAGCCTCTGTATTACTACGCTTTATTTTATGACTGTCCCCTTCATGACATTGTCAAAAGGGCAGAATATGGATGGCATTAAAATTTTGCCCCTCCCTGGAAAAATTTCTGCGGACGCCCATGTTAAGGTCTGGACTGTGCGGTGGCCAATCCATGTGTGAAAATGATGTCTCATGCTCCCTCAACCACTCTTGCACAATTTGAGCCCGATGTATCCTGGCATTGCCATCTTGGAATATGCCCGCTGTGCCATCAGGGGAGAAAAACCCATTGATGGATAAACCTGCTCATTCAGTAAATTCAGGGAGTCACATGACCTCATGTTTTGGGCGCATAATGTTGCTGAACCCAGACCTGACCGACTGAAGCCCCCCAGATCATAAAAGGATTTGTATGGGTGGCAGGGGGCCTTTTATTATGTTTGGTCTCATGCAGATGAATAGTGATTTTTTTTAACCCCTTACGCTCACTGACCTGTAATGAGTGATTCTGTTTGTGGGGAAAAAAAAAAAAAATACATATATAACTCCTAATGTTTATGCTGATATTACATACATACATACATACATACATACATACATACCCTTTGTGCACATGACAATATACAGTGGGGCAAAAAAGTATTTAGTCAGCCGCCAATTGTGCAGGTTCTCCCACTTAAAAAGATGAGAGGCCTGTAATTGTCATAGGTAACTTCAACTATGAGAGACAAAATGAGAAGAAAAAATCCAGAAAATCACATTTATTAGAATTTATTTGCAAATTATGGTGGAAAATAAGTATTTGGTCAATATCAAAAGTCCATCTCAATACTTTGTTATATATCCTTTGCTTACATAAATACAAAAAAATTTGCGTCGCGCCCATACTCACCGGAGCGGCAGCAACTGCCAGGAGTAACAGCCCAGTTAATATATAGAACATAACAAGGAAAAAAAAAGTGTCATCTGCGCTCGTTTCTATGTGTTCCATGTACAACAAAACACTATGAGGTTTTTGTTTGTTTCAATGGCCATTGCAACGTAAGCTCACTCGCCACTTCACGGCACCTCTTTGTAGAGTGAGTACCTAACAAATGTAACCAAAAGGCCGCTCTACTGAGCAGCTCCAAGCCCCTCCTGCTGCTTTTCAGCTAAGGAGAGGCAGAGACATGGTGGGTTTTATTTATACACGCACCAAACACTGTTCCTCTTTCCATGTTTTGGTTTTTAATCCCAAATGGGAAGTGTTTGGTGCGTGTATAAATAAAACCCATCATGTCTCTGCCTCTCCTTAGCTGAAAAGCAGCAGGAGGGGCTTGGAGCTGCTCAGTAGAGCGGCCTTTTGGTTACATTTGTTAGGTACTCACTCTACAAAGAGGTCCCTTGAAGTGGCGAGTGAGCTTACGTTGCAATGGCCATTGAAACAAACAAAAACCTCATAGTGTTTTGTTGTACATGGAACACATAGAAAAGAGCGCAGATGACACTTTTTTTCCTTGTTATGTTATATATCCTTTGTTGGCAATGACAGAGGTCAAACTTTTTCTGTAAGTCTTCACAAGGTTTTCACACACTGTTGCTGGTATTTTTGCCCATTCCTCCATGCAGATCTCCTCTAGAGCAGTGATGTTTTGGGGCTGTCGCTGGGCAACACGGACCTTCAACTCCCTCCAAAGGTTTTCTATGGGGTTGAGATCTAGAGACTGGCTAGGCCACTCCAGGACCTTGATATGCTTCGTATGAAGCCACTCCTTCGTTGCCCAGGTGGTGTGTTTGGGATCATTGTCCTGCTGAAAGACCCAGCCACGTTTCATCTTCAATGCCCTTGCTGATGGAAGGAGGTTTTCACTCAAAATCTCACGATACATGGCCCCATTCATTCTTCCCTTTACACGGATCAGTCGTCCTGGTCCCTTTGCCGATAAACAGCCCCAAAGCATGATGTTTCCGCCACCACGCTTCACAGTAGGTATGGTGTTCTTTGGATGCTACTCAGCATTCTCTCTCCTCGAAACACTACGAGTTGAGTTTTTACCAAAAAGTTCTACTTTGGTTTCATCTGACCATATGACATTCTCCCAATCCTCTTCTGGATCATCCAAATGCTCTCTAGCAAACCTCAGACGGGCCCAGACATGTGCTGGCTTAAGCAGGGGGACACGTCTGGCACTGCAGGATTTGAGTCCCTGGCGGCGTAGTGTGTTACTGATGGTAGCCTTTGTTACTTTGGTCCCAGCTCTCTGCAGGTCATTCACTAGGTCCCCCCGTGTGGTTCTGGGATATTTGCTGACCGCTCTTGTGATCATTTCGACCCCACAGGGTGAGATCTTGCGTGGAGCCCCAGATGGATGGAGATTATCAGTGTATGTCTTGCATTTTCTAATGATTGCTCGCACAGTTGATTTCGTCACACCAAGCTGCTGCCTATTGCAGATTCAGTCTCCCAGCCTGGTGCAGCTCTACCAGTTTGTTTCTGGTGTCCTTCGACAGCTCTTTGGTCTTGACCATAGTGGAGTTTGGAGTGTGTCAGTTTGAGGTTGTGGACATGTGTCTTTTATACTGATAACAAGTTCAAACAGGTGCCATTCATACAGGTAACGAGTGGAGGACAGAGGAGCCTCTTAAAGAAGACGTTACAGGTCTGTGAGAGCCAGAAATCTTGCTTGTTTGTTCTGTACTGTAGGTGACCAAATACTTATTTTCCACCATAATTTGCAAATAAATTCTTTAAAATTCAGACAATGTGATTTTCTGGATTTTTTCTTCTCATTTTGTCTCTCATAGTTGAAGTTACCTCTGATGACAATTACAGGCCTCGCTCATCTTTTTAAGTGGCAGAACCTGCACAATTGGTGGCTGAATAAATACTTTTTTGCCCCACTGTATACTCCCTGAAGCAGATAAAGACCAGAGTTTGTTTACTCTCAAAGGTCAGACGGTCTAGAACAGGGCTGTCAAACTCTGGCCCCCAGATATTTCTTAACTACAACTCCCATAATTCATTGGCCACCTATTGCATTGAAGGAATTCTGGAAATTCTAGGCAACAACATGGGGGTGGGGGAGCAGAGATTGACAGAGTTTAGAAAGATCCCTAGAACAGTCAGTGATGGTTAACCTTGGCACCCCAGGTTTCTGAACTACATGACCCATGATGCCCAGCCAGCCTAAAGTGTGATTAAGCATCATGGGACTCCTAGTTCTGAAACCTCTGGGGTGCCAAGGGTCACCATTGCTGCCCTTGTAGGATCCACGGTGGGTTCTTCTTTTACCTTCCACCAGTAAGAAGTATCCGCGAGGATTTTTCTGAAGGACCTTGATGGCGGAACGGACCATTTCAGACAGAGAGGGGTCCGTCGAGTTCTTTCTCTCTAATTCGTAGCTGAGTTCGCCAGGTTCAAAGAGACCTGAGGAGGAAAAGGCAGCTCAGTTTAATACAAAGATTTTCTGTTTACACCACAGGACCCCTAAATACGGTGACCAGGTCGGCCATGTTTTCCTGGACACATATTACTATTTCATGCAGAAGGCGAGCACAGGGAAAGTGCTGCCCTGCAACATGTGTAATTCATATGCTGCAGGAAGGCAATCATGGCAGGTCACCTGGGATGTTTGTTTGATTCCTTACCTGCAGCGTATGGATTATACATGCTGCAGGGTGGCATTTTTCACTCACTGCCAATCAGCATGAATAAATTATGTGTCCAGGAAAACGTGGCCGATCTGGCATCCTTAGTCCCCATGCACGCACATTCATATACCTGTATGGGGGGGGGACATTCACTCACCCAGTAAATAATCCACACTGTCAAAGTCCAGGTTTAGGAGCTGGCTGCGATTCCAAACATACTGAGAGACCTGAAACAAAGAAATGAGGTGAAAAGGGAGCCTGGAGTTTGTGGAGACAAAATACAAAAAAATGAACCCCTTCACTACCAAGTGATTATTCCAAAAATCCACTGCAAAGAACCAGTAGTTTTTTTGGAAAATATTTTTTAATGAATTATACAGTAAGAAATATTTGGAATATCCCCAATGTTTTCCTTACTGTAATAACGTGGAAGGGAGATGTTGCCATCTGGTGGCCAATAGGAGTTAATGCAGGTAGAACAGCAGCTCGTGGTGCTGTGCATCAGCTGGCAAAAGTCCGATATATCAGTACATTCTCCAGCCGATTTCAAACCGTTTTAGTGACTTGGGCATCATGCCCAGAGGGCTAAACGTTGAGGGCACCTTCTGGAGCCTAAAAGCAAACAAAATTAGTTTGCATCAAGCAAATTTCATTTTCAATCATACAGCGTAGCCCTAGATCGCGTTGAAACCATCTCAGGCTGCAGTGTTTGCTACTGTGGTTCGTGTATACACAATCACGGTCTTGAAGGGGTTAAAAGAGAGGCCTCCATAGTAGGCTTGCCAGATGGAAACAAGGTAGGACCTTCTAACCTTGCTTGAGTTCTTTTTCCCTCTCCAAAGCTTGACCAGGTCCTTCTCATCGCGTCTCGTACCGTTGGACTTGGGGTCATCAGGGTACTCTACGTCGGGAGTCCCCCATGGGTACATGTACTTCCGTCCGCCGCCAAGAATCACCTGATCAACAAAACAACCAAGACGTCAGTTACCCACTAGAAAAGAAAAGCCAAAGACATGAGATGACGCTAGGTTACTTTATATAGTATGTCGGCACGCAGGAAACAGAGGCCAGCAATGGGCAGGTCAGTTAAAATATATTGTTTGTTTAATGTTACATTTAATAAAACAGCACAGCGTGTCGCAGGAATCTGCCGTATATTATAACGTCGCCACCTTGTGGATACCAGAGGAAACGATACGGAGGAAAAAAAATAAATCAGCATTTGAAAAGGTTTCCTGATATTAAACCACTAGGAAGAAAAAGACGCGTTTCACATTTTAAAAAATGGGGCACGCGCATCGTCGTGTCTGTGAAAGATGGCACCAATCTAGCTTCATTTTACTGACCCGAGTACAGTGCAAAACCACGGCTGGGGCAAAAGATGGAGCAGAATTTGCTGCCCACAAATGGAATCTGTTGGTTAGTGTCAAGTTCAACCCTAAGGCTGGGGTCAGACCAGCGCACTTTTAACGTGCGTTCTGGCGCACATAATTACGGCCGCACTAGCAGCAGATGACGGGCAATGACGGCCAATATACGATATACGGCCGCACAAAAGTCCGGCCGTGCAACGCAAGTGGAATTTGAACGCATTTTTCTGAGAACGCTGAACCGCTAGTACTGACGTACTGAGTGCGCGGCTGCGGCATAGCGGCGTGTGTGCGTGATTAGGAGATGTCAGACGCTGCTAATGTCCGGCCTACATAACGTCCAGACGCAAAAAGTGTTTTATTGACGATCCGTACAAAATCACGCCCGAAAATGCGCGTCGTCTGACCGTTTTTGCGCATTCCGTGAAAAAATACGTCAATGCGTTCGTACGCACTTTTTCACGTTCGCGGGGAAAAATGCTTTCGTCTGACCCTAGCCTCAAAGTAACCCTAACCCTAAAACCGGCACAAACAGTAACCCTAAGGCTAATGTCAGATGAGCGCAGTCTGAGCGCACTCTGCGTGCGAGCATAATGGATGAACGTACTGACGGAAGATACTGTAGACACCACCCGGTCCGTTTTTTTTGACGGACGTAGAAAAAAAAAAGAAGGGAAATATGGGAATCAAAATTAATTATAATTAAAATACAGGTACAGTCAGCCAGACCATAAAAACCTCTGAGCGTCAACGTGATGGGTTTCATATGGGCTTCTGTTCAATCACAGGAGAGCCCGGGTGCTCGTGGACGATATACCTCAATGTCGGGAATGTTTTCCATCAGTTGCCACGCAATGTCTTTGCAGCCCTGCGTGATGGCCTCTGGCGGCATATCACTATCTGAGTACCACTTTCGGTTTGGGCTGTGGGCATAGGAAGCAGCCGGAGTTGCGTGGTTAACTCGGGTTGTAGTGACAAAACCCACAGACTTCCCTGCAAAACACACACACATTACACAAGCAGGAGTCGGCAGGCCTGGTCCCGTGCAACATGTCTGCTAAACAAAGCAAAAGCAACACACAAACTGCATGAAAACAACCTAGCGGGTCCCAGAGGGTGAAAGATTGGAGAATTGGCAGGAGAAGAGAACACACACTAGGGGAGGGTCAGCCCTTTACCGCAGTGATATGTGTGCTGTTACAGTTATTCATTTAGATGGGGATTTATAGTGTATAGATATCCTTATGTTGCCTTATGCTGCCACCTAGTGGTCTTTCTGTATTGTACATGTTTTTCTTCTTTTCTCCCTCGCTTTATGATGATGCACTTCCTGTGTGTGTTAGTTCCACCCTTCCTTCTTGTAAGAGCTGCAGCATGGTGTAGTTATCCAGCAGCACATGTATGTTCATCCTCATGTTAGGACAGAATCATCTTTTGACCGCAAAAAACCTATAATTCCATCATCTGCTGTATCCTGTGATCTGCTGTAACCTGATGTACGGAATAAAGCAAGTCGTGGAAAGAAACAGTGTTTTGGTGAGTTCAGCTATCTGATAAGGATTGTCCTCGGTGATTGCATCTACTTATACAGGCCAGGCAAAGAGGTCTATGCAAGGGATAAATCGCTATACAACGATCGGAGTCAGAATAGTCAAAAGATGAGTAGAATCCTAAAGAAAGATGAGTAGAATCCTACAGTCAAAAGATGTGTAGAATCCTACAGACTGCTTTATATATGTGTGTGCTTAATCTGCAATCAAGCTCAGTGCCATCGGCCATTTTATGGAAGCACATGTGTGTGTGTTTAATCTGCAATCAAGCTCAGTGCCATCAGCCATCTTGGGGAAGCACATGATCGCACAAGCTTACTGCATCTCACTTATACTGCATCTGACTGAATATTGAAAACGGTTTCTCTGCATTTAACTGTGTTACCTGCCTGTCTAAGCTGCCGTTCATCTTTTTAAAGAGACAGTACTATTTTTGCAAAAACGTATAAAATGTCCAGACAAGGTTCTGTGCACTCTATTATGGCTGAACCGACGCAGATTCATCACGTCCCTGAACCTGCAGACGTACAAGGAGCAGATTCTGCAGAGTTTGTCGAACAGAGTGTAAAACCCAAACGCACAATAAAACCGACACAGAAACTCAGAGAAAACTATGAATACACTAGAGATGAGCTCTCCAGCAATCTGACAGACCTGTGGGACAGAACGTCACAATGCATGTCAGTTTTACCACAATTTAACGATCACCCAGCTGAATTAAGAGACTCTATAGATCGTCTGTCTGCTGCATATAAACGTTACCAGAGGCTGTCAGAAAAATACACAGACTTCTTGCAGGACTCTAATATGGAAGACTTTTCAGCAGAACTGACCAAGACTGATGCACTAAACCAACAAAGAGACCTCCTAGTGCAAGTTGCCAAAGAAAGGGCAGAATTCCGCATTGCTCAACTGCAAGAGACCAGATCGCACAGATCCACATCAACCAAGCACACTGCACATTCTTCCAGATCCTCTCGCTCCAGACATTCAACGTTAAGCGACAAGCTAATAGAGGCCCGCGCTGATGCGGAGTCAAAGAAAGTGCAAGGCTCCTTTGCTAAAAAACAAGCAGAGTTAGAAGCTCACAGCAAAGCCCGCCAGCAGAGTTAGAAGCTCACAGCAAAGCCCGCCAAGCAGAGTTAGAAGCTCACAGCAAAGCCCCCAAGCAGAGACGGAATCCCAAATCAAGATTCTGCAAATGGAAAAGGAGGAAGCAGCTGCCGTAGCGAGGCTGAAGGTCCTCGAAGAAGCAATGGGACAAAGTACTAATGCAGACTGCCCTATCCCAGCAGAACTGGAAGACCCAGTCGAACGCACTAGCAAATACGTTTTACAGCATAACATTTGCAACAATACACAGTCATCTCCTGTACCTCCTCCCAACACTGTTCTGACTCTCAACGCAGAGACCTCTCAGCTCCAAATGCCTGAGCCTCCTCCAGTCCACAACACAAGAACATCTACGCAGCAAATCACATCAACTCAGTCTGCCAGCAAGGTGAATCCCAGTGACAAGCCGCAGCTCAAGCCGCAGCCAGCAGAAGCCTTAGAGACTACACCAAAGTTAAACGTTCTTGCAACGTCATTTTATCCTGGTAAACCTCACCCTTCATCACCAGAGAACTTTAACACCCAAGCGGTTCCTCAAGTTACTTTGGCACCAAAGAGTGAGAGATCAGACTTGACTGACTTCGCCAGATATATGATACGCCGAGAGCTCATTAACACAAGCCTCTCAAGGTTCGACGACTGTCCAGAGAGCTACAGGGCCTGGAGATCAACCTTCAAGGCTGCTATTGCTGATCTGAACCTTACTACCAAGGAGGAACTTGATTTGCTCATAAAGTGGCTGGGGCCAGAATCCACAGATCGTGTTAAAAGACTGAGAACAGTACATGTTGACCACCCGGATGCAGGTCTCGTTGCTGCGTGGGCAAGACTTGAGCAAGCTTATGGCAGCGCTGAAGCCATAGAAGGCGCTCTGTTCAAGAGACTGCAAAACTTCCCAAAAATAGGTAACAAGGACTATCGCAGCTCCAAGAACTGAGTGATCTCCTCATGGAGCTAGAGTTGGCAAAGACAGACCCACGTCTACCTGGACTAAGCTTCCTGGACACTGCTCATGGTGTCAATCCAGTGGCGTCTAAACTGCCATACGGCCTGCAAGAGAAATGGGCGCAACACGGCTCAAGATACAAAAGAGACTATAACGTATCCTTCCCTCCATTCTCATATTTTTGCAGGTTCATCAGCGAACAAGCCTGGACAAGAAACGATCCCAGCTTCAGCTTCAGCGAAACCAACTTGCCAGCTTCATCATCATCACCAGCATCCTCATCAAGGTATGATAACACAGCGGCTAAACGTAGAGACTTTAATAGAACAATATCTGTTAAAAGGACAGACATCTCACCACCCGTGTCCTCTCGTGCAAACCAGAGGGATTCAGGTGATAGCGATAAAGACCCTAATCGTCAGTGCCCTATTCACAAGAAGCCTCACCCTTTAAAGAAATGTCGTGGCCTTAGGGCAAAGACTTTACAAGAGCGCAGGGAGATTCTTCAAAAACTTGGGGTATGCTACAGGTGCTGTGCCTCTTACGGACATTTTGCTAAAGACTGTAAAGTTGTCATCAAGTGCACAGAATGCAGCAGCGACAGACATGTTACAGCTATGCACCCCACTCCACTTCCAGACAACCCACAGCAGCTACCTACCTCTGCACCTGTCTCAAATCATGGCGGGGAGCAACAAGGTAATGCTCCGACTATAGGGAATATTTCTTCTTCATGCACGGAGGTCTGTGGAGAAGGCTTAGATTACAAATGCTGTGCCAAGGTATGCCTAGTCAAGATATACCCAGAGGGTCAACCTGAGAAAGCCACGAAGATGTATGCCATATTAGATGAACAGAGCAACAGATCGCTTGTTAAGCCTAAATTCTTTGAGATCTTCGGCATAAAGGGACACGCAACACCGTATACTCTCAGAACCTGTTCTGGTCGCGTAGAGACTTTCGGCAGAAGGGCCAACGGGTTTATGGTCTCTCACGTCAAGGGGAGAGAGGGAATACTCCTACCAACATTAGTTGAATGTGACCAGATACCAGACGAAAGGGAAGAGATTCCTACTCCAGAGGCTGCATATCACCATCCGCACTTAAGGCATCTTGTAGATGAGATTCCAGTAATGGACATGAATGCTGAAATCTTGGTCCTGCTAGGAAGAGACATTCTCAGAGTACATAAAGTACGCGAACAGTGCGACGGACCAGACGATGCCCCTTATGCACAAAGACTTGACCTGGGCTGGGTAATAGTGGGCAATGTATGCTTGGATAAAATGCACACGTCATCTGAGATCCACTCATTCAAAACTCACGTGTTAGGAAACGGACGTGTATCCCACTTCAAACCGTGTCCTCACCATTATGACGTAAAGGAGAAGCCTCTTGACATATCTGCGTGTCCGACGTCACTCCTATCCTCTGTGACAACCTAGGTACCACAGTGTTTTGTACTACAAGCGATGACAACAAAACAGCTTTATCAGTTGAAGACAGAGAATTTATCAAAGTAATGGACAAAGAATTCTTCAAGGATGAGTCTAACAGCTGGGTAGCACCATTACCTCTTCGTGCTGCAAGGGTCAAACTCCCAAACAATCGTGAACAGGCTTTATCCAGAGTCAAGTCACTACAACGAACACTAAAGAACAGACCTGAAATGAAGGACCATTTCATCGCCTTTATGAAAAGGATCTTTGACAATAATCACGCTGAACCAGCTCCACCTCTTCGAGAACATGAGGAGTGCTGGTACCTGCCTTTCTTCGGAGTATATCATCCACGTAAGCCAAAACAAATCAGGGTAGTATTTGACTCCAGTGCCAAGCATCAAGGCATATCCCTGAACGATGTTCTTCTCACTGGTCCTAACCTGACCAACAACCTCGTAGGTGTACTCATGAGGTTCAGAAGGGAGCCAGTCGCCATAACTGCTGATATTGAACAAATGTTTCATTGTTTTATTGTACAAAAAGACCATAGGAACTTCCTGAGGTTTCTGTGGCACCGTGACAACAACATGGACAATGAGATGATTGAATACCGCATGAGGGTACACGTCTTCGGAAATAGTCCCTCACCTGCTGTTGCAACATATGGTCTACGAAGGACTGCTCTTGACGGAGAAAAGGAGTATGGAGAAGATGCTCGACACTTCGTTGAGAGAGACTTCTACGTGGACGACGGACTTAAATCCTTACCCACAAATGAAGAAGCCATAGACCTGCTCCAAAGGACACAAGGTATGCTTTCTGAAGCTAACCTCAGACTACACAAGATTGCTTCAAATAGTGTTGCTGTCATGAAGGCCTTTCAACCTGGTGACTATGCCACAGGGTTTAAGGACTTAAATCTGGGAATGGACATGCCACCCGTACAGAGAAGCCTAGGCCTGCGGTGGAACTTATTAAAGGACACCTTCGGCTTCCAAGTCGGCTCTGCAGACAAGCCATTTACCAAACGTGGTGTTCTGTCGGTGGTGAACAGTTTATACGATCCAGTGGGATTCGTGGCTCCCATTACCATACAGGGTAAATCCTTACTTAGACAGCTCTCAGAGACTATTACAGATTGGGATGCTCCACTACCAGTAGACAAGCTTTCAAAGTGGAATTCCTGGAAGCAATCTCTACATGCCTTAGATGGAATTCACATACCACGCTGCTACACTCCAGCTTCTCTTGCCACAAGTCAGAGAAAGGAACTTCACATCTTCTCAGATGCATCTACAGAGGCCATAGCAGCTGTCGCCTACCTTAAGGTAAGAGACTCCTCCAATCAAACCCACATAGGATTTCTGTTTGGGAAGGCTAAGTTAGCACCTAAGCCTGAACACACAATTCCCAGGCTTGAACTTTGTGGGACTGTGCTAGCCGTAGAAGTTGCAGATTTCGTACTACAAGAGCTAGACGTTCAGATGGACGACATCAAATTCTACACAGATAGCAAGGTCGTTTTAGGCTACATATACAACCAGACTAAACGTTTCTATGTCTATGTCAGCAACCGTGTAGAAAGAATCAGGAAAACATCTAAGCCTGAACAATGGCATTATGTTCCATCCGAACTTAATCCTGCAGATCATGCCACCAGGCCAGTGTCCACAAGTGTCTTCGCAAATTCTTCTTGGTTGACAGGTCCTGATTTCCTGCTGGCTCATCCAGAAGAAACAACAGCTGACGTCTTTGGTCTTCAAAATCCTGACGAAGATCCAGATATTCGTCCTGAGGTTAAGACTCTTCTCACCAGAACTGCACAAAGACTCGTCTTGGGCTGTCAACGCTTTGAACGTTTCTCCAAGTGGACAAGGCTTGTACGCACCATCGCGAGGTTAGTCCATATTGCACACTGCTTCCACACGAAGCCCGCAGAGGCTCACTGTCAAGGTTGGCACACGTGCCAAAGGTTTCTTTCTGCAAGGGATATTGCTGAAGGCGAACTGATCATAATACGCAGTGTACAACAGGATGTCTTCGGCTCAGAAATTAAATGCATTTGTGACAAGACGGACGTTCTAAGAAACAGTCCAATTGCTAATTTGAACCCATTCATCGACAGTAATGACATGCTAAGGGTCGGTGGTGGCGTTTAAACAAGGCTAAGTTGGGAGAGCAAGAACAGAATCCTCTCATCATACCTGCTCGCCACCACGTCTCCACTTTGCTCATACGGCACTACCATGAGGGGGTTAAGCACCAAGGTAGACACTTCACAGAAGGTGCCATAAGAGCTGCAGGCTTTTGGATTGTAGGAGCAAAAAGACAGATTACAGCTACACTGCACAGCTGTGTTCAGTGCCGCAAACTGAGAGGGAAACAGCAGCAACAGCAAATGGCAGATTTGCCAGCTGACAGAGTAAGCACTGACCCACCCTTCACTCATGTCGGTCTGGACGTCTTTGGACCATGGATGGTAACAGCCCGCAGAACTCGAGGTGGCCAAGCAAATAGTAAACGATGGGCAGTGATGTTCACCTGTATGAGTGTGCGTGCAGTACACATCGAAGTAATAGAATCTATGGATACCTCAAGTTTCATTAATGCCCTAAGACGATTCCTCGCCATCAGAGGTCCAGTCAAGACATTGAGATCTGATTGTGGAACTAATTTCGTTGGAGCCTGTCGAGAGTTACAGCTTAACTCAAGGCCTATCCAAGACCTTTTAGCTGAAAAGGGCTGTACATGGATTTTCAATCCTCCTCATTCTTCCCACATGGGTGGTTCATGGGAGAGAATGATAGGCATTACACGTAAAATACTGGACTCAATGCTTATGGACTTGAACTCCACAAGACTCACCCATGAGATTCTAATCACCTTCCTGGCAGAAGCATCTGCCATAATCAATTCTAGACCACTTGTTCCAGTGTCTACAGATCCAGAGAACCCAACCATCCTTACTCCAGCTACTCTTCTTACCCAGAAACTCGGGACTGTTCCTGTTCCACCTGGAAACTTTAAAGCAGGAAAAATGTGCTACGACCAGTGGAAGCGAGTACAACACCTTGCCAACTGCTTCTGGAATCGTTGGAAGATGGAGTATCTTTCCACTCTGCAAGGACGCAGGAAATGGCAACGCCTGAACCCGAACGTTCAAGTTGGAGATCTCGTTCTCCTCAAGGACCAGCAAGCCGAAAGGATAGAGTGGCCTATGGGACTTATTAAAAAGAGCATCTCTAGCGATGATGGTAAGGTACGTAAGGTGGAGGTGAAGGTCGCAAGACAAGGAACTGTAAAGACTTTTATCAGACCTATCACGGAACTTATTTTGCTCTTACCGCTTGGAGACTGAACTTACTTAGGTTTTCAAGACATCTAGCAAATTACACTGTCGTTATTTGCACTTGCATAACTACCGTTATGATGTATATATAGTGACATTTTCAATGCCAGACGGGGAGTGTGCTGTTACAGTTATTCATTTAGATGGGGATTTATAGTTTATAGATATCCTTATGTTGCCTTATGCTGCCACCTAGTGGTCTTTCTGTATTGTACATGTTTCCTTCTTTTCTCCCTCGCTTTATGATGATGCACTTCCTGTGTGTGTTTAGTTCCACCCTTCCTTCTTGTAAGAGCTGCAGCATGGTGTAGTTATCCAGCAGCACATGTATGTTCATCCTCATGTTAGGACAGAATCATCTTTTGACCGCAAAAAACCTATAATTCCATCATCTGCTGTATCCTGTGATCTGCTGTAACCTGATGTACGGAATAAAGCAAGTCGTGGAAAGAAACAGTGTTTTGGTGAGTTCAGCTATCTGATAAGGATTGTCCTCAGTGATTGCATCTACTTATACAGGCCAGGCAAAGAGGTCTATGCAAGGGATAAATCGCTATACAACGATCGGAGTCAGAATAATATGACACCGTTAATGGGTTTATCGTTATAAAGTGGTCAGGATGTGAGGAGTGCCCTCTTCCCCCCTTCTCCTTCCTGCCCCAATCTGGTGAAATCGCTGGGTGAAGTGGAGGAGTTTCCACCTACCGTCACCAGCAGCAGGGATTTGAATTTCCCGGCTGCTGGTCCCCAGATTGGTCACTAGTGATGTACACACAAGAGGAGCGGCTGATTGTCACAACTGTTGAGACCAAACATCGCTGTAGCGAGCGTTCTCAGAAAGGCAGTGATGGAGCAGATCTGTGCATGCGCGTGCGGCTCCAATCCATCGCTCTGCGCAGGCACTACCGAACTTGTGTACGTAAAGTGTGGGAGTCCTGAGCGACGCCAGGTTCTCGATCCTATGCTAAGCAATTTGCATAGAGGCGCAAACTAAACAGCAAAGCTGCAGGGACTTCCGGGTCCAGAACACGCTGTAGTGCACACTCGAATTGTGCACGCTACAGTGGGCATGCTGCAGACGTTCTGAAAGCCTCCCCATCGAAGCGCTACAACGGGGCTGCAAAGCGCGATCCTCCATAAGAGGCACTAACTGCACTCAGCGAGGTGGCCAGACGGGCGTCAGAGTGAAAGGAACGTCCACTCTTACAGGCGTTCCTTCCGCTCTCAAAAACGGTTGTCTGACCCGGCCTTAGGCTGAAAGAAACAGAATGTGACGACTTTTTGATGCGTGCGATTCCGCCACCTGAATTGTGTTGTCCACAGATTCACTGCTTAGCAAAAACAAAAAAAAACCCCTAAATTAAAATGATAATCGTGGCCAAACAGGATATACAGGTGTAATATCTGATTCTGCGCCCAAAAGAAGAGAAAACTGAGTGAGTCATTGTGATTCATTTGAGAGACAATGAATCTCATTACCACGAATTGCAACACAACTAGTTACATTCACTTCCTTGTGTCATTACCACATCAGGGAGAAACAAACAACATACCTAGAGAACCAAGGTAAGGCGTCTCTACCTTCTGTAGAGTTGACCTCTCCTTACCATGTCTGACCGATCCCATATCTAGGACCGTATTGCGACCTTGGTGTAATCTCACAGAACCATGAAAGTCTATCAGGGTTATTCAAAGAGCTCCGAATTGGGGCCGAAAGGTAACTGAACTGTGAAATTCAGCGTACGGTTACCTTTCCTGGCCATTCGGCATTCAGAGAGCAGGCACATCGCCAAATGTTGGCGAATTGCCTGCACGTACGGTGCCTGTTCGAGGGCAGTGAAATCCCCCCTAGAGAAGCATGCTTAGTCTATTCAAAGACACCAAACAGCAGTGAAAGGTTCCCGGAATGCCCTGCCATTCGGTGGTTTCATTCGACAGGTTTATTCAGGCGAATCCCATAGGCTTCAAAGTTAAAAATATTCCCATTTTAATTCAATATCTAATAATCGTTGATTATTTTATTCTGCAGCAAAAAGTCTCTTTATTGTTAGAATTTTTTAGGATCACTTAGGCATTTTTCTGGATTTTTTTTTCAAAATTTTTTTTCCCGTTTTTTTTTTAAAATCGTTTTATCTTTTTTCTGTAACAGCCCTTTTTATTATCATTCATTGGATTTTATATGTAAATTTCAGACATTTTCATTCTGTAGTTTCTTTGCAAACAGCGTTTCACTTTTCAAACATTCAAGCAAACTGTTTTTTTTTTTTTTTACTCCATTCGTCTGTGGTGTCGGGTTTTTCCGGCGGCTGCTCTGTGCTGTGATCGGCGGCTGCTCGGGTTTTTCCGACGTCTTCGGTGGGTTAATCCAGATGTTTTTGCGGTTTTCGGTGTGCGTTCGCCCTGGTTTTGCGGTGCGTTTCGGCGACTTTTCCCTGCATTACGGCGGCCCTGTGTTGCTTGCTGAATACACCACAGAGTCTCCGAAATGGGATCACCAAATCGCACCGAACTGAAGAGAACGAAAAGTCACCAAACGTGCGGTGACTTTCGATTCTCTTTGAATAACCCTGTTGGGATGGTGAGTTTATAACAGTTCAGTTAAAGAAACACACTATTAAACAATAGAGTTTGCATGTTTTGCCTTTAAATAACCGGGCACATCCTGCTGACAGCCTCTACACCAGTGGTTCCCAACCGCGGTCCTCAGATCCCCCAACAGGCCAGGTTTGCCAGATATCTGAAGCACAGCACAGGTGATATGATTTGCTGCTCAGTGATTGCAGGATTCAGTCTGCATTTCCCCAAGGTGATCCTTAAAACCTGTCCTGTTAGGGAGACCTGAGGACCGCGGTTGGGAACCACTGCTCTACGCAATATTTTTTTTAGGTGATTTTACTCACCCTTTGTCTCTCCTCTTCGGCTCGGAGAACCTGGAAGTCCCTGAAACTTTTCTGCACAGTTTTTGCTCCTATGCAACCTGCACAGCGTAGGAACCACAAGTTGCACAGCGCTACGGCACTTGCGCACTTTACCAACACGAGTTCTGTAGTGCCTGCGCAGAGCGATGGGTTGGAGCCGCACGCGCATGCACAGATACGATCGCGCTACAGCAATTGGTCTAAGAGGGTGACATTGGTTGCTCTCTGTGTGTGACATCGCTGGTGACCAATCTGGTGACCAGCAGCCGGGAAATAGGAAATCCTGGCTGTTGGTGACGCTGGGTGGGGTGGAGGTAACTCCTGCACTTCACCCTGCAATTTCACCAGGTCGGGGGAGGGGGCACACACCTCACATGCTGCCGGGTGGGCATTTTTTCATACAGTGCTCCTTGGCAAGAATAAATGAATAAGTTATGTGTCCAGGAAAACACAGAGAATCTGGAAACCATCACCGTAGCCAAAGATCAGTGCACCCATGAGAAGCCATGCCCAAAGGTACCCAAGGGCTGCAGGATATTCCTTATAAACTGAATTTGTGTTTGCATTATGATGGGCATCCCGTCAGTCTGACGCAAACTGAATAAAGCCATAATAAGCGTATGATATATCCATGTCGTGCTAATATGTGTGTGCCCCATGCATGGAATAAACCCCTGCTACTCACCTGCATCCTTTGCCCATCTGAGTATGGAGTGCACCTCGTTGCCTTTGGATGAGCTACAGTTCCCATAGATGGCGGCAGCACTGAGCCCCACCATCCCTTTATTGGTCTTTACTCCGCAGAGGAAGGCGGTGGCAGTTCCCGCGCTGTCCGGCACCTGGAAGTCTGTGTTATACGTCTGTGATAGACCAGGCAGGAGAAAAATAAAGTTAGAAAATAATGGTCTGTGGCTGAGTTGTCAAACACACAGCGCCCTGGATGCTGATTGCCTGCAATTCCCAGAATTCCTTTAATGCAACAGATGGTGAGAGGATCATGGGAATTGTATTTCAGAAACATCTGAGGGAGGGTCGGCGTTTGAGATTCCCGGTCTATGGCTTCAAGTCGATGGTTTAGGTCAGGGCTCTCAAACTCTCACAGTCCCCCAGATGTTGATGCCTACAATTCCCAGAATTCTTTCAATGCAAAAGATGGCCAGGGAATCATGGGAGCTGTAGATCGGAAACATCTGGAGGGCTGGCGTTTGGCAGCCCTGGGGTGCACAACCTTGGCCCTCCAGAGGCTTTGAAACTACATTTGCCTCAAGGCTCTGTCAATTTACTGAGTAGCTGAGCATCGTGGGAGATGTAGTTCCAAAGCATCTGGAAGGCTAAAGTTCTACACCCCTTGTTTAGATTCTTTATTTACCCTGTCACTACGGGTGATCTTATGTACATGATCAGCGGTAACAGACACAGCAGCCCGAGAGGGTGTTAACACGATCTGGTTTTGTACTGTATGATTGAAAATTAAATTCATTTGTTGCAAAAAAATTATTTGCTTTCTTGCTCCAGAAGGTGCCCACAAATTCTTAGCCCTGTGAGCATAACGCCCGAGGTGCTAAAACTGTTTGAAACCGGTTGGGGAATGTCCTGATATATCGGGCTTTTGCCAGCTGATGCACGGAACCACGTGCTGCAGCTCTAACTGCAGTAACTCCTTTTGGCCAGCAGATGGTGACACCTGTCTGCCAAATAGGTTATTACAGTAAGGAATACATTGGGAATATTCCCAAATATTTCTTACCGCGTAATTAAAAATGATTTTCCAAAAGACCACTGGTTCCTGACAATGAATGTTGGGAAAACCACTTGGTAATGAAGGGGTTAATAGATAATGCATCTAGAACTGCTGCTTTGGCATCCTTTATGAAAATCGCAGCTCAAAACACTTTATTCCCAAAAATCCAAGGCTTAGTATAAGTGTCAACGTCTTCTCTGCGTGATAATTATTTTTTATCTGCATTTGCAAAGTAATAAAGCACAATGAAAAGATAATTGAATATAGTCACTGTTCTCTTGTCCGTATCCACCAGCTTGTATCTCTTTAGGTTTTACACAAAACTCACGAATAAAATGAATCTATTGTCAAGACAGCGGTGAAGAGCATTAGCATCAGATACAGCTCTCTGCCAAGCAGCCAAAATCATCTCCATGTAAACGCATCGGCGGATATAGCTCGGAGCAGCGAATTGTTTTATTGTGGTGGAATTAATGGATTCGTATAACTGGATTAGCGTTTCACAAAGTCAACTCTTCATACAAAACAATAAAAAAAAAAGGAAGAAATCGAACATCATTGCTCTTTAAAGGGACACTACCACGTACATAAACTGTAACTAGATAACACATGCATTACAAATAAACCAACCTTATAAACCACATTATAAAAACATGCTGCTGTTTTTTTTATTTGTTTGAAGTCATTTCATGTATAAAGAATAATACTAGTTTTTTTTTAATATCCGTTTCCATTTTGTGGATTTTTCCCATGATGCAACATTTAGTGCAGTCGAGTTTTACTTTATTGCCGTGGTTTATTTTATACAGTATTTAACAGTTATTGAGGTGGAGGAGGGAATGGTTAGATAAGGCAGCAGGAGGGCTATTGTTCTCCAGGCTACCTGAGATAAGAGATGTCAGCTGAATAAGATAGCAACAGGGAGCTTAAAAGGACAGTTCCCTTTAAATATATATTGGGACGATTCCTACCTTTTTATAATTAATGAAAAGTGATATCTCACGAATCCACTGGATCCTTACAGTGAGTGACGTGATCACTCACTTTTATGACTATGCTAAAAAAAATTGTTCACATTTGGGGAAGATTTCTAAAATTTACAAACGCCCATATATTCGTCCCTTTTGGTTCTTCCTGCCCATAGAGGTATTTTTATAATGTCAATCAGAGATGGTGAAAAACAAATAATAATATATAAAAGGTGTTGTTCCCAGAAAGGTTGTGCTATCACCATGGAAACCAATATGATGCTGCTGCTATCCCCTGTGGTTTCTATTGTGATTGTGCCACCTCTGTCCCAAATTTTCCCCCTCAATGCACTTTACATTCTATGGAGAGGCGGAAAGTGGATAAGAAACTGGTTTCTGACCTGCGCTATGTCCCTGCCCTTTATAATTCACTTTTAAACATTTTATACCATCATGTGGCATCTCTGAGGAATCGCCACGTCTCCTGCATGACTGCACAGATTATCGCCGCAGTCCGTCAAATGATTTGCCGTTTCTTGACTTCCCTGAATTCTCCATGTAATGTATGTGCACAGGCGTCTTATAATAAAACATATTTTGCAATGCAGGAGATTCTGTGTGAGTTACTATAATTATTTGCATTGTCCCCAAGCACTGGGCGGATATTTCATGCCCCACTGCAAGATGACAGATGGGTTGGGCAGAGAATATCGTGCACAGGCATGTTACTGTGAATATATATATATATATATAAATATACATACATACTGTCTGGACAAAAATAAAGCCTCACGCTGTAATATCAGGTTGTGTCTCCTTTTGCTGTGATTGCGTCACGCATTCGCCGCGGCATCGTGTGGATAAGCTCATGCGATGTCACAGCATTTATTGGCGTCCAGAGTGGCATTAATTTGTGGCAAGATCTTGTATTGATGATGGGAGAGTCGCGGCGCTGCGTAAAGTCTTCTCCAGCACATTATCCCAAAGATTAACCTCAATGGGGTTAAGGTCTGGACTGTGCGGTGGCCAATCCATGCGTGAAAATGATGTCTCATGCTCCCTCAACCACTCTTGCACAATCTGAGCCCGATGAATCCTGTCATTGCCATCTTGGAATATGCCCGCTGTGCCATCAGGGGAGAAAAAACCCATTGATAGAAAAACCTGCTCATTCAGTGTATTCAGGGAGTCACATGACCTCATTTTATGCTGAAACATATTAATCCCTGCAGTAATTATCCAATGGAAGGCGAGCACCGATTGGTTTAGTTACATTCAGGTAGGGTCTTATATAAATATACAGTATATATAATTTACTGTCAGGCCAAAAATTGACTTGCCTCTTTTGATCCAAAGTAGTCAACAACAATTTCCACAGTTGCAAAGGCCCAAATTTCTACTAGCCCTGCTTAAATGAGTGGATATTTTGAGCATTTCTAGATGTCTCTGTAAATGAGGAGCGTATATGGCAATATGTAAATTATCACACTCCCTAGGCGAGAGAGCGAGTAAAAATATTGACTGATTGTATATACAGTATACATACACACGGCTACTCATTAAACCACTAATAGTGGGCAAAGGCCAAGGCAATGCAAACTTATTACCACACATTAATCATGTTGAAATTACAGCAGAACTCAATGTTATTTTACATTTTGACCCAAAACTTGCAATCACTGCATTGATGATACACAGTGAGGAGCCCAGCAGTATAGCGCAGTACAGTGCACACTAATGGATGTTCAATGGATGTATCTTACTTTTGAAAGACCCACAAAGGGGAATTTATCCATTTCTAGTTGTGTTTCCTCTCCAAGCTCTCCAGCCATTTGTCCTTTTAGGATTCGGGCAGCAGTGACTGTAGACACCCCCATTCCTACAACAGATAAAACCACCAAAAATACATTAAACACCACAGTCTGCACTGTCCACAGCGACTTTAGTTTTTTTTTTGTAGCAATTTCACGGCTTTTATTTTTTATTTGTATGTTATTATTTAAATTTGAAGCTTCTTGGGATGGGATTTTTTTTAGCCCCCCCAAAACAGGACAGGGGAGCACCCCCACCGGGTCCCAATGACTCTCACTAGACATGCTGTTAGTTATTCTATAATAACCCTAATATATTATTATCATACTTTATTTATATAGCGCCAGCATATTCCACAGCGCTGAACAATGGGTACAATTTAGACAGGGTTACAATACATTGAGACTGACCAACATTTTGATAAACCAGTACGGGAGGAAACGAGGGCCCTATTCCAGTTGGAACTCACAATCTAGAAGGGTAGGGTGTGGAAACAGGAGGAGAGGACTGCAAGGTGAAAGTGATGGACTGCTAGGTGAGATTGATGGACTGCTAGGTGAGAGTGATGGACTGCTAGGTGAGAGTGATGGACTGCAAGGTGAGAGTGATGGACTGCTAGGTGAGAGTGATGGACTGCAAGGTGAGAGTGATGGACTGCTAGGTGAGAGTGATGGACTGCATGTGAGAGACTGGCTGCAAGGTGAGAGCGAGGGGCTGCAAGGTTAGATTGATGGACTGCAAGGTGAGAGTGATGGGCTGCAAGGTGAGAGTGATGGGGCGCAAGGTGAGAGTGATGGGCTGCAAGGTGAGAGTGATGGGCTGCAAGGTGAGAGTGATGGACTGCTAGGTGAAAGTGATGGACTGCTAGGTGAAAGTGATGGGCTGCTAGGTGAGAGTGATGGCTGCAAGGTGAGAGTGATGGGCTGCAAGGTGAGAGTGATGAACTGCAAGGTGAGAGTGATGGGCTGCTAGGTGAGAGTGATGGGCTGCAAGGTGAGAGTGATGGGCTGCAAGGTGAGAGTGATGGGCTGCTACGTGAGAGTGATGGGCTGCAAGGTGAGAGAGATGGGCTGCAAGGTGAGAGAGATGGGCTGCTAGGTGAAAGAGATGGGCTGCTAGGTGAGAGTGATGGACTGCTAGATGAGAGTGATGGACTGCTAGGTGAGAGTGATGGACTGCAAGGTGAGAGTGATGGACTGCTAGGTGAGAGTGATGGACTGCATGTGAGAGACTGGCTGCAAGGTGAGAGCGAGGGGCTGCAAGGTTAGATTGATGGACTGCAAGGTGAGAGTGATGGGCAGCAAGGTGAGAGTGATGGGGCGCAAGGTGAGAGTGATGGGCTGCAAGGTGAGAGTGATGGGCTGCAAGGTGAGAGTGATGGACTGCTAGGTGAAAGTGATGGACTGCTAGGTGAAAGTGATGGGCTGCTAGGTGAGAGTGATGGGCTGCAAGGTGAGAGTGATGGGCTGCAAGGTGAGAGTGATGGACTGCAAGGTGAGAGTGATGGGCTGCTAGGTGAGAGTGATGGGCTGCAAGGTGAGAGTGATGGGCTGCAAGGTGAGAGTGATGAACTGCTAGGTGAGAGTGATGGACTGCTAGGTGAAAGTGATGGGCTGCTAGGTGAGAGTGATGGGCTGCAAGGTGAGAGTGATGGGCTGCAAGGTGAGAGTGATGAACTGCAAGGTGAGAGTGATGGGCTGCTAGGTGAGAGTGATGGCTGCAAGGTGAGAGTGATGGGCTGCAAGGTGAGAGTGATGGGCTGCTACGTGAGAGTGATGGGCTGCAAGGTGAGAGAGATGGGCTGCAAGGTGAGAGAGATGGGCTGCTAGGTGAAAGAGATGGGCTGCTAGGTGAGAGTGATGGACTGCTAGATGAGAGTGATGGACTGCTAGGTGAGAGTGATGGACTGCAAGGTGAGAGTGATGGACTGCTAGGTGAGAGTGATGGACTGCATGTGAGAGACTGGCTGCAAGGTGAGAGCGAGGGGCTGCAAGGTTAGATTGATGGACTGCAAGGTGAGAGTGATGGGCAGCAAGGTGAGAGTGATGGGGCGCAAGGTGAGAGTGATGGGCTGCAAGGTGAGAGTGATGGGCTGCAAGGTGAGAGTGATGGACTGCTAGGTGAAAGTGATGGACTGCTAGGTGAAAGTGATGGGCTGCTAGGTGAGAGTGATGGGCTGCAAGGTGAGAGTGATGGGCTGCAAGGTGAGAGTGATGAACTGCAAGGTGAGAGTGATGGGCTGCTAGGTGAGAGTGATGGGCTGCAAGGTGAGAGTGATGGGCTGCAAGGTGAGAGTGATGGGCTGCTACGTGAGAGTAATGGGCTGCAAGGTGAGAGAGATGGGCTGCAAGGTGAGAGAGATGGGCTGCTAGGTGAAAGAGATGGGCTGCTAGGTGAGAGTGATGGACTGCTAGGTGAGAGTGATGGTCTGCTAGGTGAGAGTGATGGTCTGCTAGGTGAGAGTGATGGACCGGTTGGGGCAGTGAGTCAGTGAGTCGGGTGGTAGGCTTCCCTGAATAGGAATATATTGTGTATTTCAGAGCTGAAACCTCCAGATAGCCTCGTCAGAAGCTGTGATTCGGATACTCACCATCTCCGAGAAATATGATCAGGTTTCTTGCCGTGTTTGTGTTGAGTTTCTGCAGTTTTAAAGCTTGTTGCAGGGATTGCATCGCCTGCGCTCGCCAGTACTGAGGGTCTTTCTCTCGATCTGAAAAGCAAACAAATGGCATTTGCATCACACGCATGTCTCACATATCCTCATTATTATCATCATTTATATAGCGCCAACAGTTTCCGCAGCGCTTTACAATAACCAAAGGGAGTGAGATACAGATAAACGGACATACTGTAGGATGGAAACAAGAGGTGTAGCGGGCCCTGCTCATAGGAGCTTACAGTCTAGACGGATATATGGGGATAATCACAAGAGTCCACCTTCCACTGGTATTTATGGAAGTGCAGACAGCAACAACAATATTTTAGATTTACTTTGATTAACTCTTTACTGAGAGGGTCCCAGACCCCTCTGTTTGCAATGATAACCAGTCTGTGAATGCAAATAATAAAACGTAATGTATGATGGAGAAATTGGTCCTTTAACCTCTTCATGCCTTTATAAAGTTTTGAAATGTATTAATTAATGGTAAAGATGTGGTTAGTTTCTTTTCCTTGGAATCAGCAGGTTCATAGATTACCTGGGAATGACGCTTCACTCATCCATATCATCAGCAGAGACGTTAACGCAGCGAGCAGCATCCTGTGGCAGGAAAGGGTCCCCCGTATCACGTACTTAATGTCCCCAGATTACAGAACTCGCAGGCCACCGGCACAGCTTTCCCAGATTACAGCATCCGCAGGCCACCGGCACAGCTTTCCCAGATTACAGAACTCGCAGGCCACCAGCACAGTATTCCCAGATTACAGAACCCGCAGGCCACCGGCACAGCTTTCCCAGATTACAGAACTCGCAGGCCACTGGCACAGCTTTCCCAGATTACAGCATCCGCAGGCCACCGGCACAGCTTTCCCAGATTACAGAACCCGCAGGCCACCGGCACAGTTTTCCCAGATTACAGCATCCGCAGGCCACCGGCACAGCTTTCCCAGATTACAGAGCCCGTAGGTCAACGGCACAGCTTTCCCAGATTACAGCATCCGCAGGCCACCGGCACAGCTTTCCCAGATTACAGAACCCGCAGGCCACCGGCACAGTTTTCCCAGATTACAGCATCCGCAGGCCACCGGCACAGCTTTCCCAGATTACAGAACCCGCAGGCCACCGGCACAGTTCTCTCAGATTACAGCATCCGCAGGCCACCGGCACAGCTTTCCCAGATTACAGAACCCGCAGGCCACCGGCACAGCTTTCCCAGATTACAGAACCCGCAGGCCACCGGCACAGTTCTCCCAGATTACAGCATCCGCAGGCCACCGGCACAGTTTTCCCAGATTACAGAACCCGCAGGCCACCGGCACAGTTTTCCCAGATTACAGCATCCGCAGGCCACCGGCACAGCTTTCCCAGATTACAGAGCCCGTAGGTCAACGGCACAGCTTTCCAGATTACAGCATCCGCAGGCCACCGGCACAGCTTTCCCAGATTACAGAACCCGCAGGCCACCGGCACAGTTTTCCCAGATTACAGCATCCGCAGGCCACCGGCACAGCTTTCCCAGATTACAGAGCCCGTAGGTCAATGGCACAGCTTTCCCAGATTACAGCATCCGCAGGCCACCGGCACAGCTTTCCCAGATTACAGAACCCGCAGGCCACCGGCACAGTTTTCCCAGATTACAGCATCCGCAGGCCACCGGCACAGCTTTCCCAGATTACAGAACCCGCAGGCCACCGGCACAGTTCTCTCAGATTACAGCATCCGCAGGCCACCGGCACAGCTTTCCCAGATTACAGAACCCGCAGGCCACCGGCACAGCTTTCCCAGATTACAGAACCCGCAGGCCACCGGCACAGTTCTCCCAGATTACAGCATCCGCAGGCCACCGGCACAGTTTTCCCAGATTACAGAACCCGCAGGCCACCGGCACAGTTTTCCCAGATTACAGCATCCGCAGGCCACCGGCACAGCTTTCCCAGATTACAGAGCCCGTAGGTCAATGGCACAGCTTTCCCAGATTACAGCATCCGCAGGCCACCTGCACAGTTTTCCCAGATTATAGAATAAATGTGTCCAGACCACAGTAATCACAGGACAGACACAAAGTGTCCAGATTACAGCATCCAGAGGACATAGACACAGTGTCTGAGGAGAAAGAGTTGGGCTGGTAACAGTCTGTCGCTGCTGGGACAGGGCGGATTCAAAAGGAAGTTCAAAATGTAAATTTCCAAACACCTTTAAACCACGGCATAAGGCAATGATCCAAAACAAATCCTGTATAGCAAGCTCTCACATCTCCAACGTGCCAGATTAATGTCACTTATTCTACAATTTACTGCAACATTAACCTCGCACACGTCTTGCTGCGCGTCTCATTGCTTTATAGGAGCCTCTAATACAAAGGTGCTCAACTGTGGCCCTCCAAATGTTTTGAAAATACAATTCCCAGCTCCAGAATGCGCCCCTAATATTTCAGCGCATCAGACATGACAGCCGATGTGCTGAAATTGTTTTAAAAGCTTTAAAATCAGTTTTTCCTACGAGGAAACACAGAGCATTAGCTGTACTGTTCATGTAGTGACATTATTCTGCCAGCAGAGGGAGCCCTGTACCTGACACATAGGGTTTACCTAAAAGGGACATGCACAGTAGAGACGCTTTACTTTTTTTTTTAACGGAAACTGCACTTATATAAACCTGCTGGCTCCTGGCAGGAGTCTTATGGAAAATCACATGTAGTAAAGGGGTTATTTGTATATGTCAGACCATCCATGCATGGATATTTGGATTTAAATCCATTTATTTGTTTCTTTTTTTTTGTAGCACTGTGTTGTGCATTGTTTGTTATTATTTTTGATTATGGGCATTTTTGTACCGAGATGTTTGTTTCTATGTCGCTTCTCACTTAGCAAACCCACCTCAAACCTTATCATTGTAGCAGCGCTTGTGTGTCTGACCTGATCCCTGCTGGACACAGAGCCTGCACACATTATTGCAGCAGGTAGTCTATTGTTTGCCTTTGTTAGGGTACTTCATATGGTGGGACCCCGGCGTGCTATTTTTCTGGAATACAATGAGATCAACACTATAAAATCCTCAACATATATTACCCGTGTTGCTAACAATGGCCGAACATGCTGCATGGAGAATAGCGGCAGGTCACTCAGTTTACAGAGGAATAACGAGCAGGGAGGGACGACGTCGGGGAGCCACATTCTTTAGCGGCCGAGCCACCGGTCCGGTTGGAGGTTGTTTGGTATTGGATCGGGACTTAGAATTGGCCGATCCTGAATGCCACAGGACTCGGATCAGCGGCCAAAAAAAGGCAACCAGACATCTCTAGATTCATCCCTAGATCAAGCTCACCGTAGTTGCAGCAGAGATGATTATTACCGGCGTTTGCAACTAGAGTGAACTTCGGTAGTGTAGTTTTGCTTAGTGAATAACCCCTTTTAATTTTAAAGTACATTATATAACACATTAAAAACGCATTATAAAACACATGATGAAACACAATATAAAGTATATTATAAAACACATTAAAAAACGCATTATAAACCACAACATAAACCACATTGTAAACTTTATGATGTGGTTTATGATGTGTTTATGTGTTTTATAATGTACTTTATAACATAAAGTACATTATAAAACACATCATAAAACGCATTATAAAACACATGCTGTTTTATTTTCCTTTGTTTGAATTAATTGCATGTAAAAAATAAAAATAAAGTTAGGTTTTTATCTCCTGTTTCCATTTTGTGGATTTTTTGCATGATGCAACATTTGCCAAAATCTTATGGCAAGTCTCACTTTACAGCTGTGGTATAGGATAAAACAGCAGTGAGGAGCCAATGGGTTGGAGGAGGGAATGGTTACGCAAGGCTGCATGGGGTCTATTGTGCTGTCTAGACTACCCAAGATAAGAGATGGCAGCTAATTGAGACCTGATAGTGGACGAATAGCACTATAATCTACCCTTGGGTGATGTTGTTTACATACAACCCACACCATGCAAGTCTATAGGTAATTTTTGTGAACGTCTGAACCATTCTATGGCCATAGCCACACAGTGAGGAGCAAGTGACGGAAAGTTACTGGGGACGACGACAGTTTACAACACAAAATATCATACAATGCATGCGCCCAGTGACACATATAGAGGAAAATATCAGTGAAGGAGGTTGTGTTTTCTGGAGCTCTCTGCACAGCCAATGCCCGAGCTTGGCCTCCCCTGGCTGGGGAGGGCTTACAGCCTAAATTTTTGATCCATGGATCCACTACCTGGGGCCCCTGCTACCTTCCCACCTGATAGCCCTGCACCTGGATGGAGGGGCATTTTGCACAGACTATCTGCAAGCATCCACCTCTATGAGGAAGGTGAGTCCCACACCCCCTATACCAGGGGCGATGTCCAACGTGCCCGCATCACTGCGGATTCTCAACTGTATGAATTGGAGACCCTGGCCACTACCATAGCGGCCAAAAGGGACGATTTCAAGAAGCGCCTGGGACTCCCGCATGTGGCGGAGAACCCCCGCGCTGTTTGTGGAAGATCTTCCTTCTGGAGACCGGGCAGAGGTGGAGAGGGCGGTGGAAGCGGCAGGCGCAGCTAAGACCGCAGTACCCGTCAGGAAGCTCCCCGCTGCAGAGGTCGATGCCATGGAGGTCCAGGAGTCGGTGGTAGAGGCCCCTATTGATGAAACAGCTTCAGGCGGGACCACAACTCCCATCAGTGCCGACTGTCCGGAGAAGCAGCCGGTGTCCTATGCCGCCGCGGTGGCCGGGACTTCAGGCCAACGTACCCCGGAGAGCCAGAGGCTGGAGATGGAGAAGGTCCGGCGCTGTTTCTCTGTCACTAAACAACAACTTGAAAAAGTGCGCCAGGATTTAAAGCTTCAAAGAGCGGCATCCGGCAAAGTCGGCGCTTCTAAGCGAGTCGCTATGAGGGAAAACATCAACTCCTTGAAGGAAAGCGAGGGCGAACTCGTGTCCACATTGCTGAACCTGACCGCGGAGCTGGAGCGTTTGGGGGGAAATTCCCACCAAATAAACAGCAAACAACGCCGGCAGCAGGTAGTGCAAGAAAAAAGAAAGGGTCTAACCCACGCCTGTCACTCAATCCGGCTGGTCACGCCCCTTCTTCGGGGACCCCTGAATTGCTGACACCCCCCCCAACCAGATCCATCCCCCCACCGATGTTTGGCCAGAGGGAGAAGCAAGTTTCTCCCCCTGGATACTTAAAGTTCCACAAGAAGCCAGCGGCAACATCACCAGGGACCTGGTGTTTTCCGTCGCCAAGTGCGCCGATGATGTCATCACGGGCGCCGGAGGAGCCGTCGCCGGAAGCCCCACCCCCAATATGGCAGCCACCTCGAGCAGGAGATGGGGAGTAGGAGCGGAGCTGGACCGGGGGGTGAGTACGCAGCAACGTCCTCTTCCTCCAGGAGCCCTTCACCGCGACAGAGACCCCCTGCAGCCACCTCCCGCCCAGCCACCGGTCCCCATCCCGCCAGGGAAACACTCCCCGCGGGTGCTGGTCGAGCGCCCTGCGTGTGTGATGGGGCAAGCTCTCCCATGCCTCCTTCTTCCAAACTCCCCCACCCTCCCCTCCGACTTTCCCAAATTACCCCCTGAAGTCCAACGTCCAAAAAAAAATGTCAGTGCTGCTGTGGCAGCTAAGATCACCGCAGGACCCGCCTCTCAGTTACAAAACATAAATGTTATTTCAACTGTACCACACTCTGCTGCTGCAGGCGCCATCTCAGCCACTGTACATGTACAGAACTCCGCAACAGAAGGTGAATTTGGATATATGTGTACCCCCCCCTGGTAGCAGTATAAACAGTCCTTTGATAGATCTAGGTGATCCTCCATCCACCATGGACGGAATGTCTGGTAGAGACGAGCAATATGTAGCAGTTGCTGGCGGTGGGTCTGCGGCCGGTGGTGTGGCCGCCGCCGGTGCTGCGGCTACCGCGGGCTGTGTGGCTGTCGTCGAGGGGGCCCTAGAGGAAGCGAAGGTTAAGCAGGCCTTCGAGACGTTCCTGGCGGACCACATGACTTTGGAGGACGTATGCGCCTCGAAGTCAGAGTGGTGGGAGATGGTCAAGGCGCGAGCGCGTACCCTTTTTCGCTCTCTTGCCGTGAACGCCCAGGCCAGCAGGTATAAGATCTACCTCGGCCTTATGCGGAAGCTCGACTGCCTGGTCTCGCAGGGAGGTGATTCCGGGGAGATCTCCGAGGTCCGCTCCTTGATGAAGGAGTTCCAGTACGACAGGTACGCCTCGCTTGTGAAGGAGAAAGATCACGAGTCTTACCGCTCATCCGACCCCTTTCTCAGTTGCAAGCGCAAGGAAGGTACCAAGGTCATCTCAGGGCTGCGTGACACCTCTGGGGTCCTGCAGGATTCATCCCGCGGGATTCACGACGTGGTCCGGTCGTACTACTTGGAGCTCCTCGGACAGAGGTGGGCCTGGCCAGACCAGGTGGAGGGCTTCCTTCGCGACATAGACCCTCATCCTGAGCTCGAGACTTCCCTCTGCGAGGAGTTGATCGGCCCTATCACCGCGGCTGAGGTAACGGGTGCCATCTTGAGCCAAAACAAGAGTAAGGCGCCTGGGTCTGACGGGCTCACGGCGGAGTTTTATCAATGTTTTAGTGCTCTCTTGGCGCCCCATCTCGCGGAGGTCTTCAACGAGTCCCTAAACGGGGGCCTTTTGCCCCCCACGTTGAGGACTTCGGCGGTGATACTGCTGACCAAGCTGGGGGTGGTCGACGTGGCAGACGTAGGGAACTGGCGTCCCATTTCGCTGCTCAACGTCGACAGGAAGATCCTGGCGAAAGTGTTGTATCTGCGACTGCAAGATTTGTCTGGGGGTCTCCTGTCTAAGTCCCAATTCTGCACAGTCCGAGGCCGTAACGTCTTCGATGCCGTTCTTGAGGTGCGGGAGGCCGTAGAGAGGTGCAGGGCCGGAGATTGGACGGGTTACCTTCTGGCACTTGATCAGTCTATCTGTAGACGGTGATGAGGCGCTACGGCCTTCCGGCTAAATTTGTCAATTGGCTTCTCACCCTTTACCGGGGGGCAGAAAGCTTCGCACTTGTGAACGGTTGGAAGGGGCGACCCTTTCGGGTCCTAGCTGGGGTCCGACAGGGCTGTCCCCTTAGTCCCTTGCTCTACGCCTTCGCAATCGACCCCTTCCTTCGAAGGCTCGAGGCAGGGCGTTTGAGAGGAGTCGACAGGGGCCCGGGGACGGCACCCCTTCGGGTGGTGGCGAACGCAGACGACGTCTCCATCGTCGTCTCCGATCCTTCGGAGGCCGCGCTCGTGGTGGACCTAGTCTCGCGCTATTACTCCACCTCGTCGTCCCAGATCAACAAGATCAAGAGCGGGGTGTTCTGGCGCGGGAAGGAGGGGGACGAGTTCCCTCTTCTGGACGGTTTCCTGCCGCCCCAGTCTGAAATCAAGATCTTGGGGATTCGGTTCAGCCGGGGGGACAATGCTCTCCGCAACTGGACCGACAGGTTGGCCGTAGCCTCCGGTAAGATCTCAGAGGCTTGCCGGTGGAAGCTGTCCCCGCAGAGAGGGTCCATCTGATAAGGACTTACATGCTGCCTATCTTCGGATACGTCAGTATGGTGTTCCTTTTGCCAAGGAGTCTTCACACCCGGTTGTTGGGCATGTTTTTCCTCATGCTGTGGGGGAACAGGCTCAACCCCATCCGGAGGGAGGTCACGTACCTGTCCGGGAAAGCGGCGGGCTGGCCATGGTCAACCCCATCATGTTCTTTTCCATCGCTTTCCTGAAAAGGAATTTCAGGGGTCTCCTGATGGACGACTCGCCCGGATGGGTACACGGGTTCAGGGTCTGGGTGTCGCCTTTTATCGCTGACTGGCTTCACGGAGGGATGGTGAAGAGTAGGCGGGTCCGTCACTCTGTCCATCTCCCGACTTCAGTCGTCCAGGCCGTGGGAACGATGCGACGGTGGGGCGTCACGGTGGCCGAGGTCAGAGATACACCCAGGAAGGCCGTGGAGTCCCGGGTGTTGGCCTTGCACTACAGCGCCTCCCTCGCCTTGAGGGACTGCCCGCCACGTACTCTCTCCTTGGGGTTGCAAAACCTTAACTCCAGGAGAATCCCACTCAAGTACCGAGACGTGACGTTCCTTTCCTTCCACGGCAGACTGTGGAAGTACAGGAACATAGAGGACCGCAGTTGCCCCCGAGCGGAATGTTCCGAGAATGTGGAGTCCATGGACCACTTTCTCCTTGAGTGCCCGTTCAACTTGTCAGTCTGACGCGAGGTCTCAGCCGCCCTAGGCATCCCATGCCTCTCCCGCCAGACTTACCCGGAGTGGGTCTACGGGACGTCCAACTCTAGGGGGCGCAGATTTCATTTGGGCACATTATTCGTAGTCAGCGTCGTCACTAGATACTTCACCTGGAACGCACGGTGTCAGGTTTCCATCCGTCAAAAGGTCCTCCCCTGCCAGGTGGTGGTGAACGACATTTTGGTGGCGGGGATCTGTGCCTCTGAGAGGGCTTCCCTGGACGCGCCCTATTGGCAGACGTTCTGGCGCAACGTCAAGGTCCGCCCGCCTTGAACTCCGGGGAAGGGGAAGTTTTTTTCTTCTTCCGCACACCTCTCGGGGTGGTGGGAACCTTCTTTTGCATGTCTCATCACCCTTTCCCCCCGTAGATTTTTGTTGTTGACCGGTTTTTGATTTTTATGGAAGGCTCCCACGCGGGGTAGACGAGTACCCGTTTCCAATGACCCGGAACATCTAGCGGGTGCGGTAAGATGGACAGGAGACCTTTTACATATTTGTTTCTATTGTTAGGTCAATTGTAGATTTTTTTCCCGACAATGTAATCTATCTGCGTGTTGACACCGGGAACGGTGGTTGTGGGGGGGGGGGGGTTTGGGTGGGAGGGTGGTTACGGGAGGAGGATTGAAACCTCGGGTGGGATTGTACATAAGTGTGTATATATATTGTTGATCACAGGGGTGGAGAGTGGGTCACAGAAAATGCTTCACGTCTCATTTTGGGGTGGGGGAGGTGGTGATGGTGGTGGGGATGTAGCGGTCGGGAAAGACTTTGGACAATTTGCACAATTGACATTTTTCTTTTCGCTTTGGGTTTTTGATGGTGGTCGGGGGGGTGGGAAGTGATGAGCGCACACGAAAAGCGCCGAACACAGACGATTTGAGACTTTATGGGACCGTTCGGTTTTTTTTTGCGTAGGACGTCAATGTATTCTTTTTCTATGCATATGGTTTGATTTGGTTTTTGCCTTTTACTGATTTTATTTTGTTTTGTTCTTTGTACTTTTTATGTATTTCTTTGTCATTCAATAGTGTAGGAGAGTGCGGGTCCTGGTCCTAAAAGTGACGGTAAAAATATATGTTTTTGAAAGTTGATGTATATATGTTCTATTTTGTAAATATTCCCATTGTCCCTAATGATTCCTTGTATTGACGGTCAGTCAACTATTATGTGTTTGATGGACAGCGTCCTAGTTTTGGGTTCTTTTTCTATGTGGCGGTTCGTCACTTGTTTCTTTCCCCTTTTGGACTTTTTTTGTGACGGCATGTCTATATTTTGTGTTTCCTTCTGCCAAGTGGGCAATTCCTTTGTTCTTCTTATTAATGTTTGCCCCTGTGTATATATATATATATGTTCCCCCTAATGTTCTACCCCTATGTATTGTCATTATCAAGTGTAGGGTTGCACCGATACCGATACTAGTATCAATATCGGTGCCGATACCGGGTACTGCAGGAGTACTTTGTACTCCTGCAGTACCCCCGATATTTTTTTCCGATACCGGAAGCCGGCATTGAGCTGGCTTGCCGGCATCCGAGGGGCTGCGGCGGCTGTCCGAATGCTCTATCGGCATTCGGACAGGCCCTGCAGCTGCTCTCCGCATTGTTTATACTTACCTTCCTGAGCGATGCCGGGAAAGTCTTTGCGCGCTCCTTGGAAGGTCCCCAGCCGCGACCACGTGGGACCATGTGATCGCGGCTGGGGTCCTTCCAACGAGCGCACGCGCGGGAACTTTCCCGGCGCCGCTAAGGAAGGTAAGTATAAACAAAGTGAGGAGAGCAGCTGCAGGGCCTGTCCGAATGCCGATAGAGCATTCGGACAGGCCCTGCAGCTGCTCTCCGCTCATACTTACCTTCCTGAGCGACGCCGGGAAAGTTTCCACGCGTGCGCTCGTTGGAAGGACCCCAGCCGCGATCACATGGTCCCACCTGGTCGCGGCTGGAGACCTTCCAAGGAGCGCGCGCGCGCGAAGACTTTCCCGGCGTCGCTAAAGAAGGTAAGTATGAGCGGAGGGGGGAGGGGGAAAATCCATGTCCTGGGGGGCAGTATCCACGAGCTGGGGCCATATCCACGAGCTGGGGGCATTATCCATGAGCTGGGGGGCAAATCCATGAGCTGGGGGGCAAATCCATGAGCTGGGGGGCAATATCCATGAGCTGGGGGGCAATATCCATGAGCTGGGGGGCAAATCTAGGAGCTGGGGACATTATCCAGGAGCTGGGGACATTATCCATGAGCTGGGGGCAATATCCATGAGCTGGGGGCAATATCCATGAGCTGGGGGCAATATCCATGAGCTGGGGGCAAACTCCATGAGCTGGTGGGCAAATCCATGAGCTGGGGGCAAATCCATGAACTGGGAGCAAATCCATGAGCGGGGGCAAATCCATGAGCTGGGGGGCAAATCCATGAGCTGGGGGCAAATCCATGAGCTGGGGGCAAATCCAGGAGCTGGGGCAGATCCAGGAGCTGGGGACATTATCCATGAGCTGGGGCAATATCCATGAGCTGGGGGCAATATCCATCAGCTGGGGCAATATCCATGAGCTGGGGGCAATATCCATGAGCTGGGGGGCATATCCATGAGCTGGGGGCAAATCCATGAGCTGGGGCATTATCCATGAGCTGGGGGGCAATATCCATGAGCTGGGGGCAAATCCATGAGCTGGGGGGCAAATCCAGGAGCTGGGGCAGATCCAGGAGCTGGGGACATTATCCATGAGCTGGGGGCAATATCCATCAACTGGGGCAATATCCATGAGCTGGGGGGGCAATATCCATGAGCTGGGGGGCATATCCATGAGCTGGGGGGCAAATCCATGAGCTGGGGGCAAATCCATGAGCTGGGGAATATCCATGAGCTGGGGGGCAATATCCATGAGCTGGGGGGGCAATATCCATGAGCTGGGGGGCATTATCCATGAGCTGGGGGCATATCCATGAGCTGGGGGGCATATCTATGAGACCTGGGGGCTTTATATGAGGTCTGTTCTTATTGGAAAGCGTCACGTGACATAAAATAAAAGTATCGGTACTTGGTATCGGTGAGTACTTGAACAAAAGTATCTGTACTCGTACTCGGTCTTAAAAAAGTGGTATCGGTGCATCCCTAGAAGCTGGGGGACATTATCCATGAGCTGGGGGGCAATATCCATGAGCTGGGGCAATATCCATGAGCTGGGGGGCAATATCCATGAGCTGGGGGCAAACTCCATGAGCTGGTGGGCAAATCCATGAGCTGGGGGGCAAATCCATGAACTGGGAGCAAATCCATGAGCTGGGGGGCAAATCCATGAGCTGGGGGCAAATCCATGAGCTGGGGGCAAATCCAGGAGCTGGGGCAGATCCAGGAGCTGGGGACATTATCCATGAGCTGGGGGGCAATATCCATGAGCTGGGGGGCAATATCCATGAGCTGGGGGGCAAATCCATGAGCTGGGGCATTATCCATGAGCTGGGGGGCAATATCCATGAGCTGGGGGGCAATATCCATGAGCTGGGGGGCAAATCCAGGAGCTGGGGCAGATCCAGGAGCTGGGGACATTATCCATGAGCTGGGGGGCAATATCCATCAGCTGGGGCAATATCCATGAGCTGGGGGCAATATCCATGAGCTGGGGGGCATATCCATGAGCTGGGGCATTATCCATGAGCTGGGGGGCAATATCCATGAGCTGGGGGCAATATCCATGAGCTGGGGGGGCAGATCCAGGAGCTGGGGCAGATCCAGGAGCTGGGGACATTATCCATGAGCTGGGGGGCAATATCCATAAGCTGGGGCAATATCCATGAGCTGGGGGCAATATCCATCAGCGGCAATATCCATGAGCTGGGGGCAATATCCATGAGCTGGGGGCATATCCATGAGCTGGGGGCAAATCCATGAGCTGGGGGCAAATCCATGAGCTGGGGAATATCCATGAGATGGGGGCAATATCCATGAGCTGGGGGGGCAATATCCATGAGCTGGGGGGCAATATCCATGAGCTGGGGGGCATATCCATGAGCTGGGGGGGGGCATATCTATGAGACCTGGGGGCTTTATATGAGGTCTGTTCTTATTGGAAAGCGTCACGTGACATAAAATAAAAGTATCGGTACTTGGTATCGGTGAGTACTTGAACAAAAGTATCTGTACTCGTACTCGGTCTTAAAAAAGTGGTATCGGTGCATCCCTAATTAAGTGTCCTTTTGCTGTATTTCATTCTGTTGGCTGTGTTACTTCCTGTATGTGCACTTGATTGTATTTATGTTTGTTATGTGAAAAAAAAGTGTAGGAGAGCGCGGGTCCTAAAAGTGACGGTAAAAAATATATGATTTTGAATGTCGATGTATATACGTTCTATTTTGTAAATATTCCCATTGTCCCTATTGTTTCCTTGTATTGACGGTCAGTCAGCTATTATTTGTTTGATGGACAGCGTCCTAGTTTTGGTTCTTTTTCTATGTGACGGTTCGTCACTTGTTTTCTTTTCCCTTTTGGACTTTTTTTTTGTGACGGCATGTCTATATTTTGTGTTTCCTTCTGCCAAGTGGGTAATTCCTTTTGTTCTTCTTATTAATGTTTGCCCCTGTATATATATATATGTTCCCCCTAATGTTCTACCCCGTATGTACTGTCATTATCAAGTGTCCTTTTGCGGTATTTCATTCTGTTGGCTATGTTACTTCCTGTATGTGCACTTGATTGTATTTATGTTTGTTATGTGGCACATTCCAATAAAAACAAATAGACCCAGTGACACCTATAGAGGAAAATATCACACAATGGATGCGCCCAGTGACACATATAGAGGAAAATATCACACAATGGATGCGCCCAGTGACAGCTATAGAGGAAAATATCACACAATGGATGCGCCCAGTGACACTTATAGAGGAAAATATTTTTTTAACTAAACATACAAGAGAAAAACAAAGCACATGTAAGATATCAGCAACATGAAATATACAGAATAAGGACAATGCATTTTTTTGGTGGTACTGGCCCTTTAAATAATGACACAAATAAACTGTGGAACATTTAGATTATTAATGAAACAATGTATCACGTTGCAGATTAAACCTTTCCTGAATCTGTCATCTGCTTTCATACATAAAGGCTAAATATCATGCAGATAAAAGTCAGGGTATTGAACGAGGCTTCAAGCTTGACAAAGGAGGAATATTTATTGCCAGAGGGAACGCTGGCCATTACTCAGACCCAGTGCCTGTCGATATGATGGAAGGAAACATTGTGAGATGGAATCCAGCTCTGACAAGGAATGGTCTGGACCTATAGGCTCCATTTAGCACACGTTGCGGAGGACGCTGTGCGCCGTGTGCCGTTATATGTTATCTGTATATATGTTTGACATGAGACACGTGCAGCAGTTGAACGTTGCGAAGGAAAGACATGTCAGGGAGGATTAGGTGCAATTTTCTCACAATGTTTTGTGTCGTTTTGCTTCTCCCTCGCGTGTGATTCTGCAGACGGCAGACGTGGACCAAGATCAGGAGGAAATCATCACCTTCCCCATAATAATGAGATGATTGTTTGGGGAGGGGAAAAAACGTTCACATCTTCTTTTATCTTGATTATTTATGGGATCTCTTTATATGAAATACAACAGTTAGAAATAAATAATAAAAGCTGGACCTGGATAGCTCGATAGAAGCACAAGCTCTGCGCCAGTTAGTGCTCCGCGCAGGAAACGCACGTCAGAGACCGTAATCCTGTATACCTAGCTGTGATTCTATCAGGATATTCAAAGAGAATCGAAAAGTCACCGCACGTTCGGTGACCTTTCGTTCTCTTCAATTCGGTGTGTGTTGGCAATCCCATTTTGGCGACCCTGCGGTGTATTCAGCAAGCACCAGAGGGCCATCGTAGTGCAGGGAAAAGCTGCCGCAAATCCGACGAACACTCACAAAACATCTGGATTAACCCCGCCGAACACGCCGGAGAAACCGGAGCAGCCGCTGATCACAGCGCAGAGCAGCCGCCGGAAAAACCTGTCTCCGCAGACGAATGGAGTGAAAAAAACAAAAACAGTTTGCTTGAATGTTTGAAAAGTGAAACGCTGTTTGCAAAGAAACTACAGAACGAAAATGTCTGAAATTTACATATAAAATCCAATGAATGATAATAAAAAGGGCTGTTACAAAAAACGATTAAAAAAAAAAAACGGAAAAAAATGTTTGAAAAAAACCCCCAAAAATGCCTAAAAGATCCTAGAAAATCTAAAAATAAAGAGACTTTTTACTGCAGAATATTATAATGAACGGATTATTAGATATTGAATTAAAACAGGAATATTTTTAACATTGAAGCCTGTCGAATGAAACCACCGAATGGCAGGGCATTTCGGCAACTTTTCACTGCTGGTTTGTGTTCTCTGAATAGACGAATCATTGCTTCTGGGATTCACTACCCTTGAACAGGCACCGAACAGGCACCGTATGTGCAGGCAATTCGCCAGGATTTTGCGAACTGCCTGCTCTCTGAATAGCCGAATGGCCAAGAAAGGTAACTGAACGCTGAATTTCACTATTCGGTTCCCTTTCGGCAGCCATTCAGATCTCTTTGAATAACCCTGTATGTCGATCCATTTTCTTTGAATTGGGGCAAATCTATGGTTTGGAGATTTTGTTAACCAGCACATCCTGGACCCCATTCCAACCCTGCTAAGTGCACCCTGTTGTGACCCCGCCTGTCTCCCTGCGTCCATAGTAGCGTTTCAACGAATCTCCTTGGAGGATCACACAATGTAACGAGCGTACTAGCAACGTACACTACAATGGGAGTGCTGTTTTACTCCATGTCGAGCTGCTATGACAGATGGGTCTAAAAGAAGACCGACCCTCCATAGGAGGCTTGCACTTTGTAGAGCTGTGTGCACAAATGTGCACACATCAAGGCGGCCCCAGGGGCGTCTGTGCAGAACCGACGTCCTTTCCGCTCTTGTGGCCGCAGCCTAAGATAACTACTTGAGCCGTTATTCCGGCCATGCCGCTAGCTTTGCTTGCAGCTCATAAGTAGCGGCTCCATACTGTACCTTAACAGAACCTATATTCTGGAGAAGAGACGTTGATAACTCTCTCAGACCCCCTGCGATAGCGAGCGTTCTTAGAGAGGCAGCCATGGGTCAGATCTGTGCATGCGCGTGCTGTGTCGGTGCTATGGAAGTCGTGTACGTATTTTTTAAAATGCCTGTTTTTAATATTTTTAAAAAAGACCTTTTTCATTATTTAAATTTTTTAAAAGACCTTCCTTTCATAATATTTATTTTTTAAAATACCTTTTTCATTATTTAAATTTTTAAAAAACCTTTTTATAATTAATTTTTAAAATACCTTTTTCATTAACTTTATTTTTTTAAAAAGACCTTTTTAATATTAAAAAAAATTTTTAAACACCTTACAGATACATTTTTATTGATTTAAGACTTCCTATTGGATATATATATATTTTTTTTATTATATTTTTTTTCAGTTCGGCGGCTGAATTTTCAGTGCAATATGGTGACCCTTCGGTGAATTGTGGCTAAATGCGCCGAAATTAGAAGCACCGTGCTTGGTGAATAACCCTCATAGTAAGACTCTTTATCCATCATTATCACTGTATCTCCTGCTCCTTCCACTTCCAGCAAAATGTGATCGTGGTATAAAAGGATTTCTATCATCTGACACAGCTGCAAGAGGAACAGCAAAAAAAATCTAATTAGTGCGCAGCGCCTCACCATTTTCTGTACTAAACACGTCTCTCCCTCGACATCTATTAAGTGCCTTTGTTGAAGGGGCAGCTGCGGCACACTTGTTATTTTAGTGACAATTGCCCCCCCCCCCCCTCAATCGGAGCCAGGAATTTTACAAAGGGCCTGAAATCTGTCTGAGGCGGCAAAAACCCAAAATAACAAATAATACTGACTTCCGAATCAGAGCTTTGTCAGGAGGATGTGCCTGATTTTAGAGAAATAATAGAAATTGAGACGGTCAGTGGACTCCAGTAATACGAACAGTATCCGAACAGAAGGTATTAATGGAAAAGTATGTCTTTTTGCTGATGACACAAAGATTTGCAACAGGGTTGACGTTCCTGGAGGGATCAGCCAAATGACAAATGATTTAGGTAAACTAAAAAAATGGCGGGAACTGTGGCAATTGAGTTTTAATGTGGATAAGTGCAAGATAATGCACCTGGGACGTAAAAACCCAAGCGCTGAATATAGAATATTTGATACATCTGAGGGCTGGGATTTAGGGGTTATTATTTCAGAGGATCTAAGGGTAAGTAGTCAATGTAATAGAGCAGCAGGAAATGCTGGCAGAATGCTTGGAAATGCTGGCAGAATGCTTGGTTGTGTAGGGAGAGGTATTAGCAGTAGGAAAAGGGAAGTGCTCATGCCACTGTACAGAGCACTGGTGAGACCTCACTTGGAGTACTGTGTGCAGTACTGGAGACCGTATCTCCAGAAGGATATAGACATCTTAGAGAGAGTTCAGAGAAGGGCTACTAAAATGGTGTACGGCTTGAAGGAGAAAAGTTACCAGGAAAGGCTTAATGATCTTAACATGTACAGCTTGGAAAAAAGACGAGACAGAGGAGATATGATAGAAACATTTAAATACGTAAAGGGAATCCACAAGGTAGAGGAAGGGAGTATATTTAAAAGGAAACAAAGTAGCAAAACAAGAGGACATAGTCTTAGATTAGAGGGGCAAAGGTTTAAAAGTAACATCAGGAAGCATTATTTTACTGAGAGGGTGGTGGATACATGGAACAGTCTTCCAGTAGAAGTGGTAGAGGCCAAAACAGTAATTGAATTTAAGCAAGCATGGGATAGGCATAAGGCTATCCTAAACAAAAGATAAATCCAGGTAAAGTATCCATGTAATTGGGCGACTAGATGGGCCGAAAGGTTCTTATCTGCCGACATTTTTCTATGAAAGTGAGGGCTGAATGAAGGGGTGTATGGATAGTTACCCGATTGACCATGTTTTCACACAGTGCCTCTCTTTTTTTAACCCCTTCACCACCAAGTGATTTTCCAAAAAAAAACATTGTCAGAAACCAGTGTTTTTTTGTAAAATAATTTTTTAATTAATTGTAAAGTAAGAAATATTTGAGCTTATACCCATTGCACGTCTTACTGTAAATAACCTAAGTTTGGCCAGTAGATGGCGCCATCTACTGCAGAATTGAGTTAGAGGTTTGAGCAGCTGGTCTATTTTCTTCTTTTTTTCTCCTGCATCGGCTGCTGAAAGCCAGAAATTTCACAGCTTTGAGCAGCTGATTTTACAGTTTTAGCTCTTTGGATGTTATGCCCACAGGGCTAAAACTTTGGGGGCATCTTTTGCAGCCCAAAAGCAAACAAAAGTCGTCTGTAGCAAACAAATTTAATTTGCTTTTAAGCTGCAGATCAGCATATCAACATGTCTCAATATCAGGGCACTAGGTGGTGCCTCTGAAGCCCACGATGTCTCTATCGGTAGTGATGGGGTTAAAATTCCCTGCCATTCTGAAGAGAGGGGTCCAAAGGACCCCCCCTTTTTCAGGCACTCTCCCGCCTGTGCTGAGGGACGACGACGCCTGAAACTGATGTCATTGCACTCAGCGATGATGTCAGTGGCAACAGCCAGGGTCTTTAAAACCAGAAGTCAGATCCCAAAAAAGTCAGACCACCATAGGCCAGAGAGTTAAGTATAGGGAGGGGGTTAAAGGACCATGACCCACAGGGTACGTCCTTGGTCCTTAATGGGCTTTTTTTTGCAGGACATTCCCTGTATGTCATTGGTCCCTAGGGGTTAAACAATATTTAAAAAAATATATATATATAACTGTGGCTGGTTTGGAAAATCACTTGATAGTGAAGGGGTTAAGTGTGATATGAATTGCTTCAGAACAATTGAATAGCCTGGATTAAGTTTTTATTCCGGACCAGGAGTAATTTAGGCTGGGGTCAGACCAGCGCACTTTTAACGTGCGTTCTGGCGCACTTAATCACGGCCGCACTAGCAGCAAATGACGGGCAATGACGGCCAATATACGAAGTACGGTCGCACGAAAGTGCGGCCGCGCAACGCAAGTGGAAAATGAACGCATTTTTTCGAGAACGCAGAACCGCTAGTACGGACGTACAGAGTGCGCTGCGCCCGCTAGCGGTGTGTGTGTGTGTGTGTGTGAGATTTGGAGACGTCAGACCCTGCTCGTGTCCAGACACCCAAAGTTTCCTGGTTTGGATCCGTAAAAAATCACGCACGAAAATGCGCATCGTATGACCGTTTTCGCGAATTCCGTGAAAAAATACATCAATGCGTTCGGACGCACTTTTTTACGTTCGCGTGTAAAAATGCTTTCGTTTGACCCTAGCCTAAAAGGGACACTCTAGGCAACATGACCACCTAAGCTATTTTAGGTGGTCATGATGCCCGGAGTATTCCCTTGCCTGTCCCTCCTGCCTCCGCTCAGCCGATCGTTAGGAAAGGCTGAAAACAGCTGAGAGAGGCGGAGAACTTTACTCCGCCCTCCCAGCTGTCAGTCAGCAGAGCGGGAATCATATTTCCCGCATCTGCCGACTTTTGCCGAGTAGGAGACGTCATTGCGCTTTCAGCGCGATGACGTCTCCAACTCACCGCAGAAGCTGGCGGCTCCCTCTGAGGGTTAGTGTTGCGTGCATCCTCTTGCGCGCAACACTAATCCTCAGAGGGAGCCGGGAGGAAGCCTGCCGATTGGCTGGCTTATGTGAGAGGCGCGCATGCGCACTTCTCACGTAAACCTTAAGCCAAGAAGCATGAAGGACGGGAGCGGAAGAGGAGGGAGGTGATTATAAAAAAAAAAAAAAAAAAAAAAACCCCGCTGGAAAGAAGAGGATTTTAGGGTAAGTATCACAGTTACAAAAAAAAAAAACGAAAGATTTATTAAGGGAATAGGGATAGGTTAGGATAAAAAAACGGGGGGTGATTTTTTTGAGTAGAGTGTCCCTTTAATCCTATTTAATAGATCAGTCCGCTGAATTCTTCCTCCTGCTAAATACCTATGAGTCCCTGTGAGCCGCACAGCAGTGCACAGCAGATTCAGGACTCCGCGCAGAGATTGAGCAGGTAAGTGAAGCGCATGCGTTTAGGTCAGGAGGGAGAAGTCTGCAGCCTCTTATAAGCAGGAATAACTCGCTAAAGATAGGGAATAAATAAAGGGTGGAAGTTAGGGAAAAGCTTGAGTTAAAGGAATATGCTATTAAAAACAGAGTTCCCTTTATTTTTGTCCTTAAATAATTGGGCAGATCCAGCTGACAGCCTCTGCAGAAACATTTAAAATTATTTTCCTGTTAAGGCTGGGGTCAGACTAACGCATTTTTAACGTGCGTTTAGGCGCACTTAATCACGGCCGCACTAGCAGCAGATGACAGGCAATGACAGCCAATATCCGAAGTACGGCAGCACGAAAGTCCGGCCGCGCAACGCAAGTGGAAAATGAACGCATTTTTTCGAGAACGCAGAACCGCTAGTACTGACGTACAGAGTGCGCTCGGCGGCATAGCGGCGTGTGTGCGTGATTAGGAGACGTCAGGCGCTGCTAATGTCCAACCTACATAACGTCCAGATGCAAAAAGTGTTTTATTGACGATCCGTAAAAAAAATCACGCACGAAAATGAGCGTCGTCTGACCATTTTCGCGCATTCCATGAAAAAATACGTCAATGCGTTCGGACGCACTTTTTGACGGTCGCTGCGAATAATGCGTTCGTTTGACCCTAGCCTTAGGCTAGGGTCAGACTGAGGCAGTGCGAACGCGCGTGCAGCCGCACATAATCACGGCCGTGCTAGCAGCAGATGCCGGGCAATGACGGCCAATATACGAAGTACGGTCGCACAAAAGTGCGGCCGCGCAACGCAGGCGGCAAACAAACGCATTTTTTCGAGAACGTGAAACCACTAGTACTGACGTACAGAGTGCGCTGCGTCCGCTAGCGGCGTGTGTGCGTGATTAGGAGACGTCAGACGCTGCTAATGTCCGGCCAACATAACGTCCAGACGCAAAAAGAGTTTTATTGATGATCCGTACAAAATCACGGATGAAACTGCGCATCGTATGACCGCTATTGCGTATTCCGTGAAAAAATAAGTCCATTCGTTCGAACGCACTTTTTCACGGACAACGTGAAAAATGCGTTAGTCTGACCCTAGCCTTAGTGATTTAACTTTTGTCCCTCGCCACGTGCTGCTCCTGCTCTTCAGCTCAGGGACTACCGAAGTTGAAAGTCCTTGAAACTTTTCTGCGCATTTTGCGCTCCTAAACAATTGCTTAGTGTAGGAACCCGCAAATTGTGCAGCGTCTGCTCACTTTACGTACACAAGTTCTGCAGCGCCTGAGCAGAGCGATGGATCGGAGCTGCACGCGCATGCACAGATCTGATCCATCGCTGCCTCTCTGAGAACGCTCGCTACAGCGATTGGTCTCAGAGGGAGACGTCGCTCACTCTCTGTGTGTGACATCACTAATGACCAATCTGGTGATCGGCAGCTGGGAAATTCAAAATCCCGGCTGCTGATGTAACTGGGTAGAGGAAATGACTCCACTTCACCCAGCATTTTCAGCAGATCAGTGGAGCTTGGAGGATTGAGGACTCCTCACATCCTGACCACTTTAAAAGATAAAGTGGTCAGGATGAGTAGATTGTCCCTTTAAACATACATGCATGGTGTGTTGAAGCAGTCAATGTGTATTACAGAGTGTAAGGCCGTTTGTCTTGCACGATGGATAAGCAGACGGTGGTAATGATGATACGTTTGGTTATCACGGATGTACAGTCAAAAACCGAGCATGAAAGGAACGCGTCCAAAGAAAGCAGGTAACAATCGATCCATCAAGAGGTGGTGTGGAAACTATTGCTGGAGAGGTGGATTGGGGTCTCCAATAAAGAGCCGTGCAGAGACTTGGACGTATAGTTAAGGATTTGATGAGACATTTTTCGGTCCTTATTGCAGTTTAAAAAGAGAAATTTCTTTCTATTTCTTCCACTGAAACGCATGATCTATAATAGGTGCTCTGTGTGTCTTTATCACTGTGATGGATTTTGGTGCGTACGACATTGTTTCCCTTCAATTCTTTCACATAACCCCTCTTTTTGTTCGCGCTCTGACCTCATATGTCACCCTCTTTATACACGTGCAGAGACTGGCACCCGCACAGAGGGTCCTTACCCACACGGCTTCATAAATGACAACTTAATTGCACGTATAAATTATCTATTCAGCCCGTGACAGGCGCAGCTCACGATTCCCAGCGCTGAAACCTTTTTATAAGTGGAAAGTGTCAGTCAGAAAAAAAGAAAACATCACACAGAGAAACAATGAACCCGTCAAAAGATACTTTGGGAAGCGGAAAACATTTTATAACTTTATTAAATTCCCCCGTACCAAGATCATCAGGCCATCACATACCACCTCTGAAACAGCAGACAAAAGGAGCGATAAACACAATGGAGAGTAACAAATTATCCCTGCGCACACACAGTGCCGACATATTCAGTAGCGTTGTATAACGGGACAGAAAAACAAGCAATAAATGGCACAGAAATGAAAACTACAACCACAAAAGCCACATATTCTTCTGCCTGAAGTGAAGGTACAAAGATAAAAAGTATAACCTGAAGGAAATCACACAGACATAACCTGACCCCTCCCTGACACAAATCACACAGATATAACCCGACCCCTCCCCGACACAAATCACACAGATATAACCCGACCCCTCCCCGACACAAATCACACAGATATAACCCGACCCCTCCCTGACACAAATCACACAGATATAACCCGACCCCTCCCCGACACAAATCACACAGATATAACCCGACCCCTCCCTGACACAAATCACACAGATATAACCCGACCCCTCCCCGACACAAATCACACAGATATAACCCGACCCCTCCCCGACACAAATCACACAGATATAACCCGACCCCTCCCTGACACAAATCACAGATATAACCCGACCCCTCCCTGACACAAATCACACAGATATAACCCGACCCCTCCCCGACACAAATCACACAGATATAACCGACCCCTCCCCGACACAAATCACACAGATATAACCCGACCCCTCCCTGACACAAATCACACAGATATAACCCGACCCCTCCCTGACACAAATCACACAGATATAACCCGACCCCTCCCTGACACAAATCACACAGATATAACCCGACCCCTCCCCGACACAAATCACAGAGATATAACCCGACCCCTCCCTGACACAAATCACACAGATATAACCCGACCCCTCCCTGACACAAATCACACAGATATAACCCGACCCCTCCCTGACACAAATCACACAGATATAACCCGACCCCTCCCTGACACAAATCACACAGATATAACCCGACCCCTCCCCGACACAAATCACACAGGTATAACCCGACCCCTCCCTGACACAAATCACACAGATATAACCCGACCCCTCCCTGACACAAATCACACAGATATAACCCGACCCCTCCCCGACACAAATCACACAGATATAACCCGACCCCTCCCTGACACAAATCACACAGATATAACCCGACCCCTCCCTGACACAAATCACACAGATATAACCCGACCCCTCCCTGACACAAATCACACAGATATAACCCGACCCCTCCCCGACACAAATCACACAGGTATAACCCGACCCCTCCCTGACACAAATCACACAGATATAACCCGACCCCTCCCCGACACAAATCACACAGATATAACCCGACCCCTCCCCGACACAAATCACACAGATATAACCCGACCCCTCCCTGACACAAATCACACAGATATAACCCGACCCCTCCCTGACACAAATCACACAGATATAACCCGACCCCTCACTGGCACGATATATATTACTGTCACAATGGTTCTATGAGTATGCATGGCTTTAGAAGTTTGCTGATCATAGTTGTGGAACGGCTACAATCAGCACTGATTAACTTATCATTATTAATTATTGAAGCAGCTTCAATTCAGTAACACTGTATAATGGGATTGAGGCGGGATGGGTGCAATAAATAAATGCAATTCAAATTTTATATATATATATATATATCTATGAAGTCAGTACCCTGAGTAACATATACAGTATAAGGGCTTATTCACTAAACGTTGCTGTAACTAACAGTTAGAATCCCCATTGTTTGAATCACAACGTTGTTGCAGTAACACTACCGTAATATAGTGCATGTCCTGAGTGAGATCATATTGGTATATTACAATAAAACAATTTGTGGTGGACTTAACGCACAACCCCAATTCTGAAAAGGTTGGAACAGTATAGAAAATGCAGAAGAACAATCAAAAAGAGTCAACCGAAAACTCAGTTCGCCCTGTACTATATTGAAAACACATTATTTGATGTTTTACTTTGTTAATTTAATTTAAACTGAGGATACGTCTCAATTGATATTTTAAATTAATAAAATAGTACAAGCTTACAAGGAGGTTTTGCTAACTTTAAAATGTAACCTTAACAAAAGGTCGTGAACCCAACTGCATTAACACAAAAACTCAATTACGAAACAACAACAAAGATTAAAAATGTAAAATCATTTTTTATAGTCTGAATAAATATTAATTTAATATTAAATATGAATATAAAGATGCGATAATGCTGTTGCCGGTATCAGGTGCTGGCCGAGTAGCACTGAAGTCCTTCTCTTCCAGTCCTCTCCTCCGCAGGCACCTTGTTCATCTCTTCCAACCTTTTTTGTGGTGCTCAATCATAGCGGAGGCTCCCCTTCTTTTTGTCTTTGTTTATCCATCCTGGAGCTAATCTTGTCCTCTATTAGTTCTGCTTGGTGTATGAAAAATATTTATTTTAATATTAAATATAAAGTCGTGATGATGCCATTGCTGACGTCATACGACGTCTTTCTGGCCCGGGCCTCTCCTTCTCCGCTGGCGCAATGTCCATCTCCTACATCCCCTATATGCTTTCTTAACCTGTAACAGGGGGCCTCCAATCCACCAGCCAGGACATCCGGTGCTCCCCCGAAGGGGTCTGCTTCCAGCCAAGGGTGGCTTTATTTAACCATTTCAGTACCGAGGCACGAACAAAATGCAACGTTACGGCACATAGACTCGTTCATGCATGACGCGTGACTAAGGTTACCTGCCGAAACGTCTCATTCTATTCTATGTGCACTGAAATGGTTAAAAAAAGCCAAGTTGTGGAATACTCCTGAGTTTCCCTTCATATTTTGGGGGACCAGGTGATGTAGATAATGTATATTCTGGGTAACATTTTAGGTTCCAGATAATGTGCATAATGCAAGGTCTGTTTGACATTTTGGGGCATCGGGAAATAACATATGTTTTAGCAGGACTTGGGGATACAGACAACATAAATAGGTTCATGGTGGAATTTTGGGGTCTAGTTAATGGACAGGGTATGTTCTGTATAAGATAATGGGGTGCTGGTAACACCCCGATGGCATTGAATGTGTATATTGTGCATCTAATCTGCAGCATCAGTGAATCTCTGGCTGTATCTCACTGGCAGATGATGCTGAGTGCGAGGTATTCAATTATGCCGAAATGAGTAAATTACTTGGATAATTAGCAAACTCTTCTTGGAAGCTTCAACAAGGAATATGCTAATTGTGTACGAGGGGAAAGAAAAAAAAAGAACCAAGAGCACTATTTTAGAAGCGTACAGCATCGCCGTCATCATGGTTGTGCGTCAGAGTCTAGTTAAAGGCCCGGCGCGTTTATAAAATATGTTGCGAGCATGTCATTTGAGGGAGGTGAGATTAGCTGTGATGGGTTATTGAAGATTATAAAGCCACAAATAACCCCCAGACTGACGGCATTATCAATACAAACCTCAAGACAGATAAAAATAAAGCCCGCTGATGTATGCATTTTAAGTGGAATAAAACTGACGTGGGGAAGGGAAATTGTAGAAGAAAATAAAGGAGTTTGAAAATATAATCAAAGGGAAAATATTTAGTCTGACACAATTATTTTCGAAGAAATGTTTCCACAATTTATGGTATACGGAAGAGATCCCAATGTAATTTATTTTAATTTTATTCCTCATAACATGTACCTTAAAGGACACAGCACAGAGTATGTGCAATATATATATATACAGTTGTGTTCAAAATTATTCAACCCCCAATGCTGTAAAGGGTTTTAGGGAATTTAGTGACATTTGTAATTGTATTCAGAATGAAATCCTACAAGGACTTTTTAAAGAACCATATGCAACTAAAATGACATCAATTGGTTTTGTAATACAGTAGTACATGTTTCTTTTGTGAATTCTTCATTGACACAATTATTCAACCCCTTAAAGACTACCACTCTGAAGAACAGAGGTTCATTCAAGTGTTTTCAATCAGGTATTGAAAACACCTGTGGATGTCACGGAGCAGCAATAAAGCATAATAAGCACCAATTAGGCAGCTTTAAAATAACTGTGATACTCAGCTCCTTCTAGACATTTACTGGTGTGGTTACAAACATGGTGAAGTCAAGAGAATGGTCCAGGAAGACAAGAGAAGAGGTGATTACTCTTCACAGGAAGGGCAATGGCTATAAGAAGATTGCAAAGATGTTAAACATACCAAGAGAGACCATAGGAAGCATCATTCGCAAATTCAAGGCAAAGGGCACTGTTGAAACGCTACCTGGTCATGGCAGAAAGAAGATGCTGACTTCAACTGCTGTGCGCTACCTGAAGCGTAGAGGGGAGAAAAGTCCCTGTGTGACTGCTGAGGAACTGAGAAAAGATTTGTCAGATGTGGGTACTGAAGCTTCAGCTCAGACAATACGGCGCACACTGCGTAATGAAGGCCTCCATGCCAGAACTCCCAGGTGCACCCCTTGCTGTCTCCCAAGAATAAGAAGAGTCGACTGCAGTATGCCAAAAGTCATGTGGACAAACCACAGAAGTTTTGGGATAGTGTTCTGTGGACTGATGAAACAAAATTAGAACTGTTTGGGCCCATGGATCAACGCTATGTTTGGAGGAGGAAGAACAAGGCCTATGAAGAAAAGAACACCTTGCCTACTGTGAAGCATGGCGGGGGATCAATCTTGCTTTGGGGCTGTTTTGCTTCTGCAGGTACAGGGAAGCTTCAGCGTGTGCAAGGTACCATGAATTCTCTTCAGTACCAGGAGATATTGGATGACAATGTGATGCAGTCCGTTACAAACCTGAGGCTTGGGAGACGTTGGACCTTTCAACAGGACAATGATCCCAAGCATACCTCCAAGTCCACTAGAGCATGGTTGCAGATTAAAGGCTGGAACATTTTGGAGTGGCCATCGCAGTCACCTGACTTAAATCTGATTGAGAACCTCTGGTGGGACTTAAAGAAAGCAGTTGCAGTGCGCAAGCCTAAGAATGTGACTGAACTGGAGGCTTTTGCCCATGACGAATGGGCGAAGATACCCGTAGATGGCTGCAAGACACTTGTGTCAAGCTATGCTTCACGTTTAAAAGCTGTTATAACTGTAAAAGGATGTTGTATTAAGTACTAAGATTGAATGTCACTTGGGGGTTGAATAAAACTGATAATGATGTGAGCACAGAAAAGACATTTGTGGTTATTTCATTATAAATGTTATGTTATATTTGTCTGACCTACACGTGCCTCTTTGATTTAATTGTAAGCAAGATGACTGAATGATCAAAATCAATGTCAAACTGGCCAAAACACTCAATTTCAGTGGGGGTTGAATAATTTTGAACACAACTGTACATACACTTTAATCATTAAATCTGATAAAAAGAAATCCGTGATGGAGGAATAGTCATAAAAGATGGCCAAATAGCAAGTCTGGAAATAACCAGCAGATGTCAATAGAACGTCACCAGATTTTAGGATTTAGTATGCATGAACACTAATGATTCCAGGTATTCTAACTCACAGAAATGAATGGTTTGTATCAGTGTATCGCAGAGCTCCACAGCAATAAAACTCACAGTAATGTGCGGTGTGTATGAGCGTATCACGGAACTCCACAGCAATAAAGCTCACAGTAATGTGCGGTGTGTATGAGCGTAACACAGACCTCCCCAGCAACAAAAACTCACAGTAATGTGCGGTGTGTATGAGCGTATCACGGAACTCCACAGCAATAAAGCTCACAGTAATGTGCGGTGTGTATGAGCGTAACACAGACCTCCCCAGCAACAAAACTCACAGTAATGTGCGGTGTAGGGATGCACGATACCACTTTTTTAAGACCGAGTACGAGTACCGATACTTTTTATAAAGTACTCACCGATACCGAGTACCGATACTTTTATTTTATGTCATGTGAACGCTTTCCAATAAGAACAGACCTCATATAAAAATGCCCCCAGCTCACATGTATATACCCCCCCGAGATATATATATATATACACAATGCCCCCAGCTCACATGGAGATTGCCCCCAGCTCACATGGAGATTGCTCCCAGCTCTCATGGATATGCCCCAGCTCTCATGGATATGCCCCGAGCTCTCATAGATTTGCCCCCAGCTCTCATGGATATGCCCCCAGCTCACATAGATATGCCCCCAGCTCTCATGGATTTGCCCCCAGCTCTCATGGATATGCCCCCAGGTCTCATAGATATGCCCCCAGCTCACAGGGATATGCCCCAGCTCTCATGGATATGCCCCCAGGTCTCATGGATTTGCCCCCAGCTCTCATGGATATAGAAACATAGAAAATGTTGGCAGATAAGAACCTTTCGGCCCATCTAGTCTGCCCAATTACATGGATACTTTACCTGGATTTATCTTTTGTTTAGGATAGCCTTATGCCTATCCCATGCCTGCTTAAATGCAATCGCTGTTTTGGCCTCTACCACTTCTACTGGAAGACTGTTCCATGTATCCACCACCCTCTCAGTAAAATATTGCTTCCTGATGTTACTTTTAAACCTTTGCCCCTCTAATCTAAGACTATCAGGGTTATTCAGAGAGCGTGAAAAGCAGGAGAATGAATGGAGAATGAAAAATTCTAGGTCAAAATAGCCAAACCAGAAAAATTCACCCTTTCATCTCACTTTCCAAATCGGCTATTTTAACCTAGAATTTTTCATTCTCCTGCTTTTCACGCTCTCTGAATAACCCTGTATGTCCTCTTGTTTTGCTACTTTGTTTCCTTTTAAATATACTCCCTTCCTCTACCTTGTGGATTCCCTTTACGTATTTAAATGTTTCTATCATATCTCCTCTGTCTCGTCTTTTTCCAAGCTGTACATGTTAAGATCATTAAGCCTTTCCTGGTAACTTTTCTCCTTCAAGCCGTACACCATTTTAGTAGCCCTTCTCTGAACTCTCTCTAAGATGTCTATATCCTTCTGGAGATACGGTCTCCAGTACTGCACACAGTACTCCAAGTGAGGTCTCACCAGTGCTCTGTACAGTGGCATGAGCACTTCCCTTTTCCTACTGCTAATACCTCTCCCTTCACAACCAAGCATTCTGCCAGCATTTCCAAGCATTCTGCCAGCATTTCCTGCTGCTCTATTACATTGACTACTTACCCTTAGATCCTCTGAAATAATAACCCCTAAATCCCAACCCTCAGACGTATCAAATATTCTATATTCAGCCGTTGGGTTTTTACGTCCCAGGTGCATTATCTTGCACTTATCCACATTAAAACTCAATTGCCACAGCTCCCACCATTTTTTTAGTTTACCTAAATCATTTGTCATTTGGCTGATCCCTCCAGGAACGTCAACCCTGTTGCAAATCTTTGTGTCATCAGCAAAAAGACATACTTTTCCATTAATACCTTCTGCAATATCACTAATAAAAATATTAAAGAGAATGGGTTCAAGTACTGACCCCTGAGGTACCCCACTGGTAACAAGATCTTGCGCCGAATATGCCCCCAGCACACATGGATATGCCCCGGCTCTCATGGATATGCCCCAGCTCTCATGGATATGCCCCCAGCTCTCATGGATTTGCCCCCAGCTCTCATGGATTTGCCCCCAGCTCTAATGGATATGCCCCAGCTCTCATGGATATGCCCCCAGCTCTCATGGATTTGCCCCCAGCTCTCATGGATATGCCCCCAGCTCACATGGATATGCCCCCAGCTCTCATGGATTTGCCCCCAGCTCTCATGGATTTGCCCCAAGCTCTCATAGATATGCCCCCAGGTCTCATGGATTTGCCCCCAGTTCTCATGGATTTGCCCCAAGCTCTCATGGATTTGCCCCCAGCTCTAATGGATATGCCCCCAGCTCTCATGGATATGCCCCAGCTCTCATGGATGTGCCCCAGCTCTCATGGATATGCCCCCAGCTCTCAGGGATATGCCCCCGGCTCACAGACCTGGGGAAGCTGGCCGCGTGCATGTAAAGCACTCGGCCAGCGTTCCCCTCCGGCGGGCTGCAATACTCACCCCTTCCGAAGGTCCAATCGCACGGCTGTGGCGCGATCACGTGGCCTCCGGGCGCATCTGTGACGCTGCCTCCAGTCGAGAGGCAGCATCACAGAAGCGCCTGGCGGCCACGTGATCGTGCCGTAGCAGCGTGACCGGACCTTCGGAAGGGGTGAGTATTGCAGCCCGCCGGAGGGGTACGCTGGCCGAGTGCTTTACATGCACGCGGCCAGCTTCCCCAGCCACGCGGATACTGGCAAGCCGGCCCAGCGCTGGCTTCCGGTATCGGGGCGGGGGGGTGTATCGGGCCATTTGCACAAGTTTAAGTCCTCGTGCAAACGGCAGTATCAGCACTGATCCGATACTAGTATTGGTGCATCCCTAGTGCGGTGTGTGTGAGTGTGTCACAGAGCTCCACAGCAATAAAACTCACAGTAATATGCGGTATCAGTGTATCACGGAGCTCCACAGCAATAAAACTCACAGTAATGTGCAGTGTGTACGAGCATATCACGGAGCTCCACAGCAATAAAACTCACAGTAATGTGTAGTGTGTAGGAGCATATCATGGAGCTCCACAGCAATAAAACTCACAGTAATGTGCAGTGTGTACGAGCGTATCATGGAGCTCCACAGCAATAAAACTCACAGTAATGTGCAGTATGTACGAGCGTATCATGGAGCTCCACAGCAATAAAACTCACAGTAATGTGCAGTGTGTACGAGCGTATCATGGAGCTCCACAGCAATAAAACTCACAGTAATATGTGGTGTATTAGAGTGCATTGCAGAGCTCCACAGTAATACAATTCAGCCTGGGGTCAGACGAGCGCACTATTGCGCGCACAACAGCGGCCGTGCTGCGTCTGTGCAGCAAGTCTCCCCGTGAAAGCGCTAGGACGCATAGGAGGATCGAGCCGTGCATCGCTGAGCGTACTAACTGCGCTCAGCGAGGCGGCCTGACGGACGTCAAGTGGAAGGAACGTCCACTCTCACGGACGTTCCTTCCGCTTTTACTACCGCTTGTCTGACTCCAGCCTTACAGTAATGTGCGGTGTGTATGAGCCAAGCATGGAGCACCACAGCAATAAAACTCAAAAAAGTGATCTCTTTGACAGTATCTGTGTCACACTATAGTACTTTTCCCTGTAGGTGTTCTCGTCTTCTGTTCATATTAAATATTGGCCATTTTGGTGTGTTAGTGAAATTGCTTCCGGTTGCAGAGGTTTCAATAAAAACACAAACAACTCACCCACCTGTCATTCACTCATGTCACAGGTCTACGCTGGCGGCAGAGTCTCCCGGCTGAGAAATGAGTGACAGGTGAGACCAGGGGTGTGGGTTACATTTGCAGACAAACTCAGCATGGTGGAAAACCTAGACAGGCGGTACGTAAAGAGAAACGTCTCATTGAGAAATCCAACTGATCATTTTAATCAAGGATATATACATTCATAATATAAACATTATACATTTTGAGAAAAAAAAAGTGAAAACCACATATCCAGTTCCCTTTAAGGAACTAAAGCTTGGATAAACTTGACACACAATACAAAGGTCACTGTGCTCCTCTAGATCTCATTAATCTTTCTGTAGCGTCTGACCATGTGGACCACCAGCTTCTGCTCTCACTCTTCATAAGCTGATATTACTCCATCATCTTCTAATACCTAGCAACCCGTCACCGACACAGGATGATGCAACATTTACCCAAATCTTATGGCAAGCCTCCCTTTACAGCTGTGGTGTAGGATAAAACAGTAGTGAAGAGGCAATGGGGTGGGGGTGGGAATGTTAGACATGGCTGCAGCGGATCTATTGCGTTGTGTAGACTACCCAAGATAAGAGATGGCAGCTGAATGAGATCAGATAGTGGGTTAATAACACTTTATACTACCCCCTGGTAGTATCTGTATGGGTCTGACCCATAGACTCCATTCCTTGTGTTTAGAATGTCACTATAAGCGTTGTGTGTTTGGACAGCCATCTTTTTTCTTGGTTTACAATATGAGGAATGGTGTGGTGACAGTTCTGGACTGAGCACCGAACCCCACATTCCTACTTTACGAAAAGCCGACTTATCACTCTTAAAAATTTTAAATTCTCAGAATTGAAACCGAGACAGGATAAACTGAATCTCACAACAAAACTGTGCAAATTCTTTACTATCGGTTTATAGTAGAGGAGTTGTGTTAAGCTAGTTATGGATCAGGGCTCCGTGAAAAGACCTTGGGCTTTCATACAATGTCAGATCGATGAAAAGGCTGGTGTATGTGAATACTCGCGACGTGCCACGAGTATCCTTGGTAGTATCTGAATGAAGTACACAATGGCTCTTGTAGAGCTGTGTACGAAGAGAAGCAGAATAACCTTCAGGGAACACGTGCCATGCGCTGATACGTGTGAGGACAGCACTGAGAAATGCAAAGAAAAAAATCTCCAAGGTCAATCAGATAAAACAAGGTTATTCCATGAGATTAGAAAACCCTGTACTTCACCTTCTGAACCACAAATAACAAAACAGATTATTCAGTGAATACAGCGGCCCTGTGTGAAAGCGTCAGGCGTTACTGGATCGGAGCCTTGTGTAGGGTAGATAGGTTTATAGCTTTGGGGGTCTTGGCCACCATATAATTAGACTCTAGTCAGCCAATGTGCAGACCTGTAGCCCCCACAAGGGGTCAGCCCAGACAGGAGTCCTATACCGCGGGATCTGGTGGGAGATCCGGGCAATAGTTATCTCACATAATAAAATCTACTTGCACACTGTAACACTCTCCCAGCATTTCATCCAATGTGACTCTCTCCTAGAATCTCATCTATTGTGACTCTTTCCTAGAATCTCATCTATTGTGACTCTTTCCTAGAATCTCATCCATTGTGACTCTCTCCTAGAATCTCATCCATTGTGACTCTCTCCTAGAATCTCATCCATTGTGACTCTCTCCTAGAATCTCATCCATTGTGACTCTCTCCTAGAATCTCATCCATTGTGACTCTCTCCTAGAATCTCATCCATTGTGACTCTCTCCTAGAATCTCATCCATTGTGACTCTCTCCTAGAATCTCATCCATTGTGACTCTCTCCTAGAATTTCATCCAATGTGACTCTCTCCTAGAATCTCATCTATTGTGACTCTCTCCTAGAATTTCATCCAATGTGACTCTTTCCTAGAATCTCATCCATTGTGACTCTCTCCTAGAATCTCATCCATTGTGACTCTCTCCTAGAATCTCATCCATTGTGACTCTCTCCTAGAATTTCATCCAATGTGACTCTCTCCTAGAATCTCATCTATTGTGACTCTCTCCTAGAATCTCATCCATTGTGACTCTCTCCCAGCATCTCATCCATTGTGACTCTCTCCTAGAATTTCATCCAATGTGACTCTTTCCTAGAATCTCATCCATTGTGACTTTCTCCTAGAATCTCATCCATTGTGACTCTCTCCTAGAATCTCATCCATTGTGACTCTCTCCTAGAATTTCATCCAAAGTGACTCTCTCCTAGAATCTCATCTATTGTGACTCTCTCCTAGAATCTCATCCATTGTGACTCTCTCCCAGCATCTCATCCATTGTGACTCTCTCCTAGAATCTCATCTATTGTGACTCTCTCCTAGAATCTCATCCATTGTGACTCTCTCCCAGCATCTCATCCATTGTGACTCTCTCCCAGAATCTCATCCATTGTGACTCTCTCCCAGAATCTCATCCATTGTGACTCTCTTCCAGCATCTCATCCATTGTGACTCTCTCCTAGTATCTCATCTATTGTGAATCTTTCCTAGAATCTCATCCATTGTTGTGACTCTCTCCCTGCAACTCTCTCTCAGGATCTCAACCATTGTGACTCTCTCCTAGAATTTCATCTATTGTGACTCTCTCCTAGAATCTCATACATTGTAACTCTCTCCTAGAATCTCATCTATTGTGACTCTCTCCTAGAATTTCATCTAATGTGACTCTTTCCTATCTACTCTTAGAATCTCATCCATTGTTGTGACTCTCTCCCTGCAACTCTCTCTCAGGATCTCATCCATTGTTACTCTCTCCTAGAATCTCATCCATTGTGACTCTCTCCTGGCATCTCGTCCATTGAGATTCTCTCTCCTGGCATCTCATCCATTGTGACTCTCTCCCAGCATCTCATCCATTGTTACTCTCTCCTAGAATCTCGTCCATTGTTATGACTCTCTCCCTGCAACTCTCTCTCTCAGGATCTCAACCATTGTGACTCTTTCCTAGAATCTCATCTATTGTGACTCTCTCCTAGAATCTCATCCATTGTAACTCTCTCCTAGAATCTCATCTATTGTGACTCTCTCCTAGAATTTCATCTAATGTGACTCTTTACTAGAATCTCATCCATTGTTGTGACTCTCTCCTAGAATCTCATCTATTGTGACTCTCTCCTAGAATTTCATCTAGTGTGGCTCTTTCCTAGAATCTCATCCATTGTTGTGACTCTCTCCTAGAATCTCATCTATTGTGACTCTCTCCTAGAATTTCATCTAGTGTGGCTCTTTCCTAGAATCTCATCCATTGTTGTGACTCTCTCTCTGCAACTCTCTCTATCAGGATCTCAACCATTGTGACTCTCTCCCTGCAACTCTCTCTATCAGGATCTCAACCATTGTGACTCTCTCCCTGCAACTCTCTCTATCAGGATCTCAACCATTGTGACTCTCTCCTAGAATCTCATCTATTGTGACTCTCTCCTAGAATCTCATCCATTGTTACTCACTCCTAGAATTTCACCTATTGTGACTCTCTCCTAGAATCTCATCTGTTGTGACTCTCTCCTAGAATCTCATTCATTGTTACTCACTCCTAGAATTGCACCTATTGTGACTCTCTCCTAGAATCCCATCTGTTGTGACTCTCTCCTAGAATTTCATCTATTGTGACACTTTCCTAGAATCTCATCCATTGTGACTCTCTCCTAGACTCTCATCCATTGTTATGACACTCTCCCTGCAACTCTCTCTATCAGGATCTCCACCATTGTGACTCTCTCCCTGCAACTCTCTCGATCAGGATCTCAACCATTGTGACTCTCTCCCTGCAACTCTCTCTATCAGGATCTCAACCATTGTGACTCTCTCCCTGCAACTCTCTCTATCAGGATCTCAACCATTGTGACTCTCTCCCTGCAACTCTCTCTATCAGGATCTCAACCATTGTGACTCTCTCCCTGCAACTCTCTCTATCAGGATCTCAACCATTGTGACTCTCTCCCTGCAACTCTCTCTATCAGGATCTCAACCATTGTGACTCTCTCCTAGAATCTCATCTATTGTGACTCTCTCCTAGAATCTCATTCATTGTTACTCACTCCTAGAATTGCACCTATTGTGACTCTCTCCTAGAATCCCATCTGTTGTGACTCTCTCCTAGAATTTCATCTATTGTGACTCTTTCCTAGAATCTCATCCATTGTGACTCTCTCCTAGACTCTCATCCATTGTTATGACACTCTCCCTGCAACTCTCTCTATCAGGATCTCCACCATTGTGACTCTCTCCCTGCAACTCTCTCTATCAGGATCTCAACCATTGTGACTCTCTCCCTGCAACTCTCTCTATCAGGATCTCAACCATTGTGACTCTCTCCCTGCAACTCTCTCTATCAGGATCTCAACCATTGTGACTCTCTCCCTGCAACTCTATCAGGATCTCAACATTGTGACTCTCTCCTAGAATCTCATCTATTGTGACTCTCTCCTAGGATCTCATCCATTGTGACTCTCTCCCAGCATATCATCCATTGTTACTCTCTCCCAGCATCTCATCCATTGTAACTCTCTCCTAGAATTTTATCTATTGTGACTCTTTCCTAGAATCTCATCCATTGTTGTGACTCTCTCCCTGCAACTCTCTTTCAGGATCTCAACCATTGTTACTCTCTCCTAGAATTTCATCTATTGTGACTAGGGATGCACCAAGACTCTCTCCTGGCATCTCATTGATTGTAACTCTCTCCAAGCATCTTTTCCATCATGACTCTCACCCTACATCTCACCAATTGTGACTGTTCCCCAGCATCATTCATTGTGACTCTCTCTCCCAGCATCTCATACATTGTGACTCTCTCCCAGCATCTCATACATTGTGACGCTTTTACTGTTTCTCACTCACTGTCACTCTTTTCCATCTGCTCATTCATTGACTCTTTTCTTGCATCTCACCATTTCTGGTGAAAAACATGTCCATACAGCTCCTTACCTGTGTCCCTCTCCCCCTTCTTCCTCATCATGACTATCTCTGCCATCTGTAAGGTGCCCCATGAGTGATACATAGAATAAACATTCATTGAATGCTAAAAGAAGATGAAGAGCAAAAAGTAGATAACCTGCAGACAGGGTGGAGTAATTCACAGACATTTCTCCACGAGATTAGACCATGCATCAGTGCACACTGCTGAGGGGATTTGTGCATTCAGTGCTTCCAGTGGCATTGGCACAGGCTAGGCTAGAAATAAGATCCTTAAAATGTATGCCTGGCAAGGAAGGTGTTAATATCTGTCTCCCTTTGCTCCAATGGTAGAGCTCTGCTGTCTCCAACAGAGGATCACGTGACTCTGCAATGTCTCCAGCTCCTGCCTCTCTCTTCTGTCTGGTCCAGATCCGCTGCAGCACAGAAAGAGCTCAGTAAGGATCACAGAACGACAAGCTCCTGTATCCCTCCAGTAAGCTCAAATCTCCTAGCAGGCTCCTGTATCCCTCCAGTAAGCTCAAATCACCTAGCAGGCTCCTGTATCCCTCCAGCAAGCTCAAATCACCTAGCAGGCTCCTGTATCCCTCCAGTAAGCTCCAATCACCTAGCAGGCTCCTGTATCCCTCCAGTAAGCTCAAATCACCTAGCAGGCTCCTGTATCCCTCCAGTAAGCTCCAATCACCTAGCAGGCTCCTCTATCCCTCCAGTAAGCTCAAATCACCTAGCAGGCTCCTGTATCTCTCCAGTAAGCTCCAATCACCTAGCAGGCTCCTGTATCCCTCCAGTAAGCTCAAATCACCTAGCAGGCTCCAGTCTCCCTCCAGTAAGCTCCAATCACCTAGCAGGCGTCTGTCTCCCTCCAGCAAGCTCCAATCACCTAGCTGGCTCCTGTATCCCTCCAGCAAGCTCCAATCACCTAGCAGGCTTCTGTATCCATGCTCAAATCACCTGGCAGGCTCCCTCCAGCAAGCTCCAAATCACCTAGCAGGCGCCTGTCTCCGTCCAGTAAGCTCACATCACCTAGCAGGCTCCTGTCTCCCTTCAGCAAGCTCCAATCACCTAGCAGGCTCCTGTATCCCTCCAGCAAGCTCAAATAACCTAGCAGGCTCCTGTCTCCCCTCAGCAAGCTCAAATCACTTAACAGGCTCCTGTATCCCTCCAGCAAGCTCCAATCACCGAGCAGGCTCCTGTATCCCTCCAGCAAGCTCAAATAACCTAGCAGGCTCCTGTATCCCTCCAGCAAGCTCAAATAACCTAGCAGGCTCCTGTCTCCCTCCAGCAAGTTCCAATCACCTAGCAGGCTCCTGTCTCCGTCCAGCAAGCTCCAATCACCTAACCGGCTCCTGTCTCCCTTCAGCAAGCTCCAATCACCTAACAGGCTCCTGTCTCCCTACAGCAAGCTCCAATCACCTAGCAGGCTCCTAACAGGCTCCTGTAACCCTCCAGCAAGCTCGAATCACCTAACAGGCTCCTGTCTCCCTCCAGCAAGCTCCAATCACCTAGCAGGCTCCTGTCTCCCTCCAGCAAGCTCCAATCACGTTGTTAGCTCATGTATCCCTTCTGCTAGCAGTCACCTGGTAAGCTCCTGTATCCCGCTGGCAAGTTACTATCACATAGCAAGATCCTGTATCCCTCCTGCTACCTCCAATCACTTGCCAAGCTCCTGTATTTCTCCTGCTAGCTCCAATCACTTTCCAAGCTCCTGTATCCCTCCTGCAAGCTCCAGTATCCCTACTGCAAGCTCCATTCACCTGAGAGGCTCTTCTATCCCTGTGGCAAGTTTTTATCACTTGGCAAGTTCCTGGATCCCTCCAAGGCTAAGCTACAATTGTCTGGCAAGCTCCTGTATCCATCCTGCAAGCTCCAATCATCCAGCAAGGTCCTGTATCCCTATAGCAAGCTCCAGTCACCCAGCAATCTCCTGTATCCATCAGGCAAGCTCCAATCACCTTGCAGTGTCCTGCATACCTCCTACAAACTGCAAAAACCTGTAAAGCTTCTGCATTCCTCTGGAAAACTCTAACTAGCTACCACATCCTTCAAGCAAGTTAAAAACGAATGGCAAGCACCTGCAACCCCTCTAGCAAATGTCAATCCATTGGCAAGCGTCTGCATCCCTACGGCAAGCTCAATTCTTCAAGCTAGCACCCGTAAACGGCACCTTAGAGAGGATCTGATAACCTTATATAAATATCTACGGGCCATTATAAACCATTGTCTGGAAACCTATTCATTAACAGGACCATACACAGGACACGAGGTCACCCATTTAGACTGGACGAAAGGAAATTCAGCCTAAAGCATAGGCAGGGTTATTTTACGGTGAGAACAATAAAGCTGTGGAATTCTCTGCCTGTGGAGGTGGTTGGGTCAGAGTCTGTACAGACTTTTAAAAAGCGACTGGATGACTTCCTGCAGACACAGAATATTAAGGGTTATAATATTTAATATGTGGGTAAAAGCTTCTTGATCCAATGAGAAATCTGACGCCATTCTGGGGTCAAGAAGGAATTTTTCCCCAGTTTGTTGCATATTAGCGAGCATTTCAGACTGGGTGTTTTGCCTTCTTTTGGATCAACAGCAGTAGGTGTTGTGTGAGAGGCTGAACCCGATGGACGCATGTCTCTTTTCAGCCCATGTAACTATGTATCATTAAAGCAAGATCCTCGGTTAAAAAGGTGTTCCTGCTACTAGCTCTAATCGTGCCCTACATTGTTCGACTTAGCCCCTTCTTCTTGCGAGCTTTGGGACTCTTTCAGCAAGCTTTAACAATCACAAAGTAATAATATGATTATCCTCCCGATGTGCTCCAGTCTGTTACCAAGAGCTTTCACTCCATCAGCAAATGCTATATTAAATCCGTGGCAATCCACTAACAATTTCCGATTTTTCTTGCAATTTCCTATTTTTACTAGCTTGCTGTCAAACTCCTTATAGTATCCCCCAATCTATTACTAAAATCATGTATTAAAATATTTTTCCATGCACCTGTCCCCCTCCACATTCTCTTGTTATATGGTTAGCACCTAGCAAGCTTGTCAGTAAGCCAGGGAGTTCAAACCTGCCTTCAAATGCCTAGAAATCAAAATCCTGAATCCCCTTTAGCAACCTCACTGGTGCTAAAACCTGCTGAAAAGCTGTGACCTTCAAGCGAGCCCATACATAATCCCTCCAGAAAATTCAGATATTACGGTTAACTCTTGCCTAATCTCTCAGAAAGTTCTGATTCTCCCAAGCCACAGTCAGGAAACATAAATCCCTCTGCCAGCTCCAGCATCATTTCTGCAAGCTGCGACCTTGCAAGCCTCTGCACACTCCCCCTGCAAGCTCCAATTCTTGTGAAAGATTCAGCCTTCATTGCACACTCCCATATTCCTCAGTAAGCTCCATAACTGCAAGCACCTACATACCCCCTCCAAACACTGATATCTGCTGCAGGCTCCAGCATACATCCATCAAGCACCAGTCTCCTTTGCAAGCTTTGAAAGGAATACCCATGAGACATGGGAAAGACTGGACCAGCTGTCCTGCTCTCTGTGAATTCCCAGGACTGGCATTAGGGCATTGCCTGTCCCCTGGCCCCCATACCCAGGGCTCTGGTGAGTACAAGCGTTGGCACCTCTGTTTCACTATGTACTGCATGACCCTTACTACAATGATGCATACACCAAATCAGGGAAATATACATTATATGTATATGCATAATGTGAATTTAATTGTGTTGCTGGGTCCTTATGCACTGGAGAATTTTGTTAATATTCCTAATTCAGTCCTTGGCAGCTGGGTCTGAATGTCACAGCTCTCCCTGTCTAGATACAACCTCCTCAGCATCTCCAATTGAGAGAATCACAGATTAGGGTTTTCTGAAGCAAGTTTATTTGTCTACAATCTGTGCCTGGTTTGCTCTAAATACATCTGAAAATGTAAGAATAAAACCCTCTAATATCAATCCACACTGCGCCCTACACCTCTCTGGTATTTGAATGTTTGAAGCTGATTCTAATTATATTTTTAAAGATACAGTAACTTCCTATCTCTGTTTATGTTATTTATCCAAATAACATGTTACAATAACCATGTTACTATCTAAGGTGCAACTGTATCAGACTTGAGTTTAATGCAAAACCCTGGCAGTTGCTGAGAACTGAGAAGATGATATTGTAATGTAGTCAAAATAAGTAGAATCCTCCTCAATCAGCTGTTTTCCAAGACTTTCAGTTTCCATGTCAATTATCTTCAGTTCTCAGTACAACAAATAAAAACCATCTGACTTAATTATTTTCACAGGTGTGACTCATAACGTTATAATATAATATACATATATATCTATCCAAAAACATTTAGGGGTGTGTGTGTTTATTTATATTTGTGTTTCTGTGTTTATATGATATGTGTTAGTGCCACAGTTGTGTCACTATGTTTTACGTTGAAAACGTGCTTCAACCTGCTTCATTAAACTGGAATGACTTATGAGGTTGAAATTTGGCAGTGAGTTCCAGCTTGTGAATCACTACAGATCTGGAAAATTTCAAGTAATTTCATTAAGCTGCTTTTGAGATATTTATAACTGAATAAACAGGGGTTTGAGCAGAAAATCTCATAGGCTTAAAATTGGGAGTTTTATCTCACATTTACTCAGAAACCGCAATATATATATATAAAAATATATATATATATCAAAGTTCCCTGCCTGGTGCAACCATCCCGATTAGTTATACAGTCAGGTCCAGAAATATTGGGACATGGACACAATTCTAACATCTTTGGCTCTATACACCACCACAATGGAGTTGTGGAAACAAACACAATGTGCTTTAACTGCAGACTATCAGCTTTTATTTGAGGGTATGTACATCCAACTCAGGTGAACGTGTAGGACTTACAGCAGTTTGCAGATGTGCCTCCCACTTGTTAAGGGACCAAAGGTAATGGGACAGAATAATAATCACAAATCAAACTTTCCCTTCTTAATACTTGGTTACAAATCCTTTGCAGTCAATCACAGCCTGAAGTCTGGAACGCATAGACATCACCAGACGCTGGGTTTCATCCCTGGTGATGCTCTGCCAGGCCTCTACTGCAACTGTCTTCAGTTCCTGCTTGTTCTTGGGGCATTTTACCTTCAGTTTTGTCTTCAGCAAGTGAAATGCATGCTCAATGGTAGGGTTGCACCGATACCGATACTAGTATCGTTATCGGTGCCGATACCGGGTATTGCAGGAGTACTTGGTACTCGTGCAGTGCGCCCGATATTTCCCCCGATACCGGAAGCCAGCATTGAGCTGGCTTGCCGGCATCCGAGGGGCTGGGGCGGCTGTCCGAATGCTCTAATGGCATTCGGACAGGCCCCTGCAGCTCACGGCATTCATACTTACCTTCCACGAGCGCCGCCAGCAAAGATTCCGCGCGTCCGCTCGTTGGAAAGCCCCCAGCCTCGATCTCACAAACTCCCACGTGATCGCGGCTGGGGTCTTTCCAAAGAGCGCAGGCGCGAAGACTTTGCCGGCGGCGCTCGTGGAAGGTAAGTATGAACGTGATGAGCTGCAGGGGCCTGTCCGAATGCCGATAGAGCATTCTGACAGCGCCCCAAGTCTGGTCTGGGTGTGTGCACCAGTGTATGTATGTGTAATATATACACATACACACACAGAGCTGGGGGCATATCCATGAGAGCTGGGGTCAATCGCCATGAGAGCTGGGGTCAATCGCCATGAGAGCTGGGGTCAATCGCCATGAGAGCTGGGGGCAATCGCCATGTGAGCTGGGGCCAATCGCCAGGTGAGCTGGGGGCAATCTCCATGTGAGCTGGGGCAGTGCTGTATCTTGGCCTAGGCCCACAAGGCCTAGGCGGGGGGGGGCAGTTTCCAGTGGGGTGCCAAAAACAGCAGCTACTGTGTGTCAGTCTGGCCGGGAGACCCGGGCCTTGGCATTCCACCAGAGGAGGGGGGCCCAGGCAGCGGTGGATTGTAAACCCTTTAAGGACCTAGGGTCTTTAAAGTCAATGCATTTATGACGGAACAGTTCTGTCATTTGTCCTTAAGGGTTAATTAGGCAGCAGAGGCCTTGTTATGTTTTGTCTGGCTATCCATCATGAGTCTGACACTTCCTGGTGTCTCATTGTAGGGTCTGGTCAGCTTATTAACCCATTCAGTTAAATGGAGAGAGTTTTTCATTCTTACTAAAAACATTTTGTTAAAACTCCATTAATGAAAAAACTTAATTAAAAAAGGGTTATAAAAGAAGGGGGAGAGGGCTATTAAACTAGATCTTAATTAATACTCCACCTTATAAGTTACAGTTACAAGCATTTATAAAGCGCCAACAAATTCCTTAGCGCTGTACAATGGGAGAGACAGAATAACAAATATACACACATGTTACACACACTGAACAGAAGGAGCCTTGACCCTGCTCAAGAGCTTACAATCTAAGAGGAGAAGGGTGACACACTAGATGAGGTAACATAACACAAGAGAAATCTATGAGGATCCATAAACCGCTCTTTAAAAATACTTCCACGTTGTATGGCCATTTTAAGAGTGCAAAAAATAGCTGTATATGGCATGTGTCTCCTGCACTATCCAAAAACTGCTGGTTTCAATACCTAATACTATAACCTATTATATTAATATTACTATAGCATTAAATCCCACATCTAATAGACATATATAATAGGGATACTAGGCGATAGTGCAGGAGACCTGTATACAGGTATTTTTGAAAAAGATTTTTAGTAAAAATGCAAAATTCTCTCACACAGAGGGGGGGGGGGCGGGGGCCTTTTGTGGATTCTTGCACCGGGGCCCTGAGGTTCCTAGTTACGCCTCTGCTATAAAAGCAAGCAGCAACCAGGCCTTCACTGGCTGCTGGCATACTGCACTACTTGCCCAACGATTGTAAAGCTGCTAGGGGAGAGCCGAAGCTCCCAGACTCCCTGTATTGTGTCTTGTGTGTGTATATTGTGTAATGCAGACATATTGGTAAATCCCAGACTCCCTGTATTGTGTCCTCTCTGTGTATTATTATGTATAATGCAGAAGTCAACGGTAAATTTAGAGGGGACCCAAAAGTTTCCTAAACTTGTTGGCAGGCCTCTCCATGCAGCCTGTACTGCACTAAGTGGATGATGGCCACTGCATTATAGCAACAGCCATCTTTAAAACCAGAAAGTGTCTGGCAGTTTAAACAGGAGGTGCGGCCTTGAAAGGAAGGAGTGTGTCCAATTTAATTTAGGGGGTGCACGAGTTTAGTCAGGCCTAGGGCAGCACAAAACCTAAATACACCACTGGCTGGGGGCATTCTGTATATATATATCTCGGGGGGGGGATATATACATGTGAGCTGGGGGCATTTTTATATGAGGTCTGTTCTTATTGAAAAGCGGTCACATGACATAAAATAAAAGTATCGGTACTAGGTATCGGTGAGTACTTTTAAAAAGTATCGGTACTCGTACTCGGTCTTAAAAAAGCGGTATTGGTGCATCCCTAATCAACACACCCCAAATATATGGAGGAGCCCCTAAAAAGACACCCACACACCCCAAATATATGGAGGAGCCCCTAAAAAGACACCCACACACCCCAAATATATGGAGGAGCCCCTAAAAAGACAGCCCAAATATAAAAAAACTCTAAAAGAAAATACTTTAGGATAAAAAATGCTGCCCCCCCCCCGTCACCCTAAGCCTAAACAAGAATACAGCCCTGAGTTTATTGTTAGTATGGAAATGTGACAGCAAAAATTACAGGATTAGTACTTTTGAGAAAATCGTTAAAATTTTGGAACAGACAAATTTTAGCAAGAAGAACATCCTCAGGAAATCTGTCATTCGTCTTGTACTTGTGATTCTGGTGAGCGCCAGAGGGTTAAGCGGTTTTATTGAAATTAAAAATCACTATTTCCCAAGGCACAAAAAATACAGCTAGCAAAGCAAGGCAAGATCTCCGCAGTCAGGAGACAGAAGGGATTAGCATCCGCGGTATATGAGCCGTAATAATGCAGATTTTACACCGTGCAGAGAAAGATTTAGCCAGGCAAAAAAAAAACTAGAACAATTCGAGGGCCAAAAACATTATCTTTATTTAGCAAAGCTAAACGTTGTGTAAGATTCTGAATGATTCATACTGACTGCTAATTTGCCGTATTCTGCGCCCATCATTAACATCCGGACAAACGCAAAGATATTATTATCTGTGTCCACTTATATAAACTCGGTGATTTAACCCCTTTTTATTTTTCATCTTACACTGCATTTTGTTTTCCTAAAGAATTGGTGTTGACAGTGTAGCAGAATGGTTGGTCATTTGTGCCACATAGACATGTTGAGAGCTTATATAGTTGTGCCTGATCACGGAGCTGTGGTAAATCTTGGTCATGAAGTGGGGGGTTTGGGTCACATATTTGTGGTAGGTCTGGGTCACATAATTGTGGGAAGGTTTGGGACACACAGGGTTATCCAAAGCGATCCGAATTGCTTGAGAAAGGTAACCGAACGCTGAAAGTCAGTGTTCGGTTACCTTTCCTGGCCATTCGGCTATCCAGAGAGCAGGCAATTCGCCAAATCCTGGCGAATTGCCTGCACATACGGTGCCTGTTCGGTCCCTGTTCGAGGGCAGTGAAATCCCCATGAAAAAGCACTTCTTCGGCTGTTCAGAGAACACAATCCAGCAGTGAAAGGTTTCCGAAATGCCCTGCCATTCGGTGGTTTCATGCGGCAAATTTATTCAGGAGAATCCCATAGGCTTCAATGTTAAAAATATTCCCGTTTTAATTCAATATCTAATAAACCGTTCATTATAAAATTCTGCAGTAAAGAGTCTCTTTATTTATAGATTTTTTAGGATACTTTAAGCATTTTTCCATTTTTCTTAATTTTTTTTTTTTTAAAAGTCTGATTTTTTTTTTTTTTTTTTAACCCTTTCGCTGCTGAGCCTTTTCCCACCTCTGTGCTGAGGTCATTTTTACCAGTTTCGCTCATCATGTTTAACCGCGTTTTGAAGCCTTATTTTAATATATGACCCAGACATATATTATATATCGTTCTTTCCGGCAGACTGTGCAGATTCATAATATGTCATTATTATATGTATACGTTATGTCATGTCTGTATATTATAACAAAATATGCAATAAAATTAGAATTTTCAATAATTTACAATGTGTAAAGTGGTTTTTTTCACATTTTAAAATGCGATCGTTTGCGGTTATATTTTCTATGGGGTGCGCTTGTTAAAAAAATTAGAAATGAGGAATCGGTACTTTTTTTTGGGGGAAATTACGTGTTTTTTAGCAAACGCCCCCCATAGAAAAAATCGTTAGTGCAGCATCATTGTTCACATTATAATTGAAATGGGAACAATATTGTTGCACTAATAAATCTAAAAAAACCCCCAAAAAACTTTTTTTTAATTTTTTTTAAATTATTTTTTTAATTTTCTTTTTTACATTTTACATGGTCATGTTTGGTATCATTGGAACGGCCACGCTCTGGACGTTCCAATGATAGTAAACATTAACCCCTAGCTGTCACGGATTGGGAGATAGGGGGTTCATTGGAACCCCCTATCTCCACTATAGGTGGCAGCAAGGGGTTAATTTGAAAACTGGCGCCATCGAGCTCTGCGCGATGACGCCAGTCATTAGGGGGATATCCCGGAAGCTTGGCCGACATCCAAGATGTCGGCCAGCTCCGGGAGGGAACCGCGATACGGCGCATGTTGGCGCCATATCGCGATCCAGCCCCCTAGGGGTTAAAGACAGCCGCCGCTTGGACGGGCAGGCTGTGCCCTTCCAGGCGGTGCCTGCCTTTTAACCGCTGGCATGCACGGATGGGGAGGGGGAGAGGTCCGAAGGACCTCCCCCCCCTCCCATTCAGGCACCGCATGCGCAATGACGCCTATCGTGCCTGCCGGGGTCCCGGAGGTTGGGCTGACATCGATGATGTCAGCCCACACTGGGGGGCCGAGCGATCAGCCGGAATACCGGCTGATCGTGGGCTGCAAAGGGAGGACGCGCTCAGCGTGTCCTCCGCAGCCAAGTAGCAATGCGGTTGGACGCGCTGAGCGCGTCCACCGCATTGAAGTGGTTAAAGTTTACTTCTTTTTTCTGTAACAGCCCTCTTTATTATCATTCCCTGGACCTCCTGTGTAAATTTCAGACATTTTCGCTCAGTAGTTTCTTTGCAAACAGCTTTTCATTTTCACAGATTCATACAAACAGTTTTGCTAATTTATTCACTGCCTCCTCTGCTGCTTCGGCTCTGTGTGATTCGGCTCCTGTTCGGCTGCTTCGCTGCGTGTGATCGGCTCCTGCTCGGGTTTTTCGGCGGGTTAATCCAGATGTTTTTGCGGGTTTTCGGCGTGCATTCGGTGGGTTTTGCGGTTAGTTTACGTCGGGTTTTCGGCAGCTTTTCCCTGCAATTCGGGGACCCTGTGGTGCTTGCTGAATACACCGCAGGGTCACCGAAATGGGATCGGCAAAAGGAACCGAATTGAAGAGAACGAAAAGTCACCGAACGTGCGGTGACTTTTCGAATCTCTTTGAATAACCCTGACAGAGTTGTGGTGGGTCTTGGTCATGGGGTAGTAGTGGGCCTGGAGGTGGGTCTCGGTCACAGAGTTGTGGTGGGTCTTGGTCATGGGGTAGTAGTGGGCCTGGATCACAGAGTTGTGGTGGGTCTCGGTCACAGAGTTGTGGTGGGTCTCGGTCACAGAGTTGTGGTGGGTCTCGGTCACAGTTGTGGTGGGTCTCGGTCACAGAGTTGTGGTGGGTCTCAGTCACAGACCAGCATTAGGTCTGAGTTACATAGTATTGCTGGGTCTGGCTGACATAGTAGAAATGGGTCTAGGTCAAAGATTTGTGGTGTATCTGGGTCATAAATTAGAGGTGGAACTAGGTCATCATGTAGAATGTGGGTTTAGGTTACAGAGTAGTGGTGGGTCTGGGTCGCAGATTAGTAGTGGGTATGGGTCACAAGGTAGTGGTGGTTCTGCGTCATGGATTATTAGATGGTCTAGGTCACATAGCAGTTGTAGTTCTGGGTCTCTGGTGGGTCTGGGTCACAAAAATGTGATGGTCTGGATCGCAGAGTACTGGTGTGCTAATTTATTTATTTATTTAAAAAAGTATTTTACCAGGAAGGATACATTGAGATTTCTCTCGTTTTCAAGTATGTCCTGGGTTCAAGAACATTGAAATGTTACAGTTGTTACAGAAATACAAAGTAATACAATGCAAGATATTAAAAAAAACAACACAAATATACAGATTAACACAGAAAATAAATATGTAGGTAATAGTCCTTATGTTACATGTTTACAGGTGCATTCTGTATTGAGGTATATTAATAGAGTGACTTAAGACTGGGGGAAGATTTGATGCTGTCTGGGAGATTATTCCATAACTGCGGTGCTCTGTTGGAAAATGAGGATCGAGCCACTTTCTTTTTGTATTATGGTATTGTAAATTAGGTGCTGGTCCTGGATCGGAGGTTAAAGGATGAGGGAACTGCTAGGGAAAACCGTCTATTCAGGTAGAGTGGTATCTTCCCAGAAAAGCTCTTAAACACCAGGTTGGAAAGGTAAACGGTGTGGCTAGACCCCAGCGATGGCCAGTTTAGCCCTTTTAACGTGTCACAATGGTGGGTCATGTAGTTACATTGTAGCACAAAGCGGCAGAATGAGTTATACAATGTAGTAAGTTTCTGAAGGTGTGTTTGCAGGGCGGCTGCATACACTACATCTCCGTAGTCAATAGCCGACATAAGCATTTGTTGTACAATCTGCTTTGTTACCGCGGGGCTCAGGCAGGATTTGTTTCTGTACAGGGCACCTAGTTTGGGGTAAAGTTTAGATGAGAGTTTTTCGATGTGGGGCCAAAGGATAGATTTGGGTCTAACCACATACTAATGTGGTGGGCCTGGTCACATAAATTGGTTCTGACTAGAACATGCAGAATTGATCGATCTAAGACATCTGGTGGGTGAAAGTCTAGGTCCAGATTTGGGTGAAATGGTGGGTCTGTCAACAGACATGTGTCGGCTCCACTGAGAGGTGTACGGTCTGAACCATAGAAAGGCCTGTGGGAAGGCCTGTGTGTGCAATGAATTAGGAAGGCAATCATTTGGGAAGGCCAGTGTTTGTGAATCATACACAGAGAAACCTGGTGCTGGCAAAGCAGGCTTTGATGAATGAGGAATCAGAGACGCTTGTGTATGAATATAATGTATCAGGGCTGTGGAAAAATGAACGGAAAATTGTGGCATTGATATAAAATCAATTAGGTAGACTCCTGTAAGCATGTAATGCTCTGGGAATGATGGTGTTGGCGTATAATGTCTTGCACAGGCTCCAGTTACCATATAATGAATTGGAAAGGCTGGTATTAGTGTATTACGATTCAAGGCGACTGGCGGTGGCCCTTAATGAATTGCCGAGGCTCGCTGGAGTTACCATTTATTAACACAAGATCAAATTTAAGTCGCAGCTCTGTGTACGAAGCAGCATGTGGCCAATAAATACACAGCCTTGTGTACAAATGATTTGATTCATTTCAGCTCTGAGCACACTTAATAACAGCCAGTGACCTAATTAGCCAACGATCAGATGGCCGGGCCTCCGTGCCTGCCGAGCAGCGGGAATATTTCAGCCTTGATCTGGAAATGCCTGTGCGACTCAGGAATAACATACCCAGGTCTGAAGGACTGATACTATCAAGGACTTTTCAATCTCACAGGTTTGGGGCGAGTTCAATTAAATTTGGTCTGATTTACCTCTTGGCACCTCTCACGTGGCAGAGCCGGGTAGGTCCACGAGATAAAATGTGTTAATTATAACAGCCTGTGAAACCGTAAAGAGTGGGTGCAGGCACATCCAAGTGCCAAAAAATACACTTTAAAAGAATACTCTACTCATCCTGACCACTTTATCTTTTTAAAATGGCAAATATGTGAGGAGCGCCCACCCTCCCTGCGGCCCCTTTCTGTTTAAAACGCGGGGTGATAAAATGCAGGGTGAAGCTGAGGAGTTTCCTCCACCCACCCAGCGTCACCAGAAGCCAGGATTTTGAATTTCCCAGCTGCCAATCACCAAATCGGTCACTAGTGATGTCACAGACAGAGCGCAGCCGACGTCACCCTTTGAGACCAATCACTGTAGCGAGCGTTCTCAGAGATGCAGCGATGGATCAGATCTGTGCATGCAGCTCCGATCCATCACTCTGCGCAGGCGCTACAGAAATTGTGCACGTAAAGTGTGCAGTCACACTGTGGTGTGCAGTTTGTGGTTCTCACGCTACAGAAGTTGCATAGGAACGCAAACTGCGCAGAAAATCCTTAGGGACTTCTAGGTTTGGGAGCCCGAGCCGAAGCGGAGGGGCAGCCGGGGACAAAAGGTGAGTAAAATCACTGAAAATATTAAAAAAAAAAATTATCGGGCAGAGGCTTTCAGCAGTATTTACCCGATTATTTAAGGGAACTCTAGTTTTTAAGAGTATTCCATATAAAAATATATATACGTACATACATACTCTACCAGTACTATGGCTATGCAGCCTGCATTCTTTAAAATGTAACTGTGTGAAAACCTTTCCTGCGCTTCAGTGCAACACCCTTTCTCCATTTTTTACAAATCTGTGTATTTGCAATGTAAAATCAACAAAGGGTGAATAATTCAGTTGTTTCAGCCCCATTTAAGATCCCACAATTAATGCATGAAGCTCTCTAGGGGAACGGTGCAGCCTGAAGCCGTGTGACTAATTTAGAGATGAATTATACATTTTGTCCGTGCCATCATCAAATGTTTGTCCAAATTCCAGCTTTGTGGTGTATCCCGTGTCCACCCCGCGCTCTTGCTTTTCGTGCAGGGAAGCCATGTTTCTCAACTGTGTCACTAAACGCTCAGACCCCAGGGAATGATTTTTTTTGTTCTGGTGATGCCAGCAAACCTATACATATATAAATCTGTGGCTCCAGTACAATGTCTCTTTGGAGAAAATCACATTCCAAAAATGCTGATAAAAAAATAAATATTCCAGGCAGTTTTGTTCTTATAGTTGATGACGTATATGCATGTTAGGCTGGGGTCAGACGAACGCAGTGCGAACGTGCGTTCAGCCGCACTAAATTACGGCCGTGGTAGCAGCAAATGACGTCCAATATACGAAGTACGGCCGCACGAAAGTTCGGCTGCGTAACGCAAGCGGCAAATGAACGCATTTTTTCGAGAACGTGGAACCGCTAGTACTGACGCACAGAGTGTGCTGCGGCATGTGTGCGTGATTAGGAGACGTCAGACGCTGCACTGTCCGGCCAACATCACGTCCATTTGTTTCTTATAGCTCCGTCAAAAAATACGGTCGAAATTGCGGATCGTATGACTGCTATCGCGTCTTCCATGAAAAAATGCGTTCGGACGCATCAACGCACTTTTTCACGGTAGACGTGAAAAATGCGTTCGTTTGACCCTAGCCTTATGGAAAATGGTGATACCATCAGTTTCAGAGTTACTTAATCTCCGTTCCCTAAAACCAATAAACTGATGGAAATGCTTTTAATACAACATGTTAGATTTTAATTTCCTGTATAAAATATAAATATTTTGTCTTGAAATACACGGATAGGCAGATTATATATATATATATATATATATATATATATATTATTATTGCAGAAGCCATTTGCACATCACAGCAATTCAAAGAACTGCATCCCAGAGCTCCTGTGCTACATTCCCCATATGCAGCAGTGCAGCACAGAACTCTGGGCAAGACATGCAAATGACATGTCTCACTTTTTTGCATCCTGTGTCTGTTTTCACACAGAACCCTTCAATCAATGCCATGCCATACTAGATGGCTTTAATTTAGCAGAGATCAGGTTTATGCAACTGGCCAAAGTTAAGCCACTTCTGGACAGCGCTGTTTTGGGTTTATTGGACCCTCATCGGCAGATATATATACTGTGTGCACAATTATAAGGCAAGTGAGTGTTTTGACCAAATCATCATTTTTATGCATATCGTCCAACTCCAAGCTTTTTAAAGTTGAATGCTTATTGGATTTAAGCATAGCAGGTGATGTGTATTTGTGTATTGAGGGAGGGTGTGACCTTAGGAGATGAGAGTGATTCTTGATGGACCCGTGGCTGGATCAGTAACCGGCAGAGCTCTACTTCGACTCAGATACCAGCAAGGTGAAGGATGGGTACTGCAATGGGCTGGTATTATTAAAGAAAAGCTAGATGGACCTTTTTCGGGTTGAAGATGGACTCAAAATCAACTCCCAAACCTAGTGCCAGTTTTTAGAAGACACTTTCTTCAAGCAGTGGTACAGGAAAAAGTCTGCATCTTTCAAGAAGACCATGATATGAATGCAAGGACAATGCTCCATCACATGCAGCAAAGTAGTCCAATGCGTGGTGAGCCAGTATAGGCCTTAAAGATGAAAGAATAATGACATGACCCCTTTCCTCAGCTGACCTAAACCCTATTGAGAACTTGTGGTGTCATGCCCCAGCCCTAGGAGCCTGCTTGCATCCACTATAGGGTTAATTCCCATGCCAGATCCTGTGTGCTTTGCATATAACCTGGTCACACCCTACTAACCTCGCTCTCTCATTTTGTTACTATCCTGCTATGTGTGAGGTCCTGTGAGCTGCCTCTTCCTGTGTTTTGTCCTCATTACCCACCATCCCCTGTATCGTGATTTTCCTGTGGTTCCAGTGTATCAGCTTGCATCTGCCTGCATTGCATATTGTTACCTTTGCAAAGAGCTCCTGGTTCCAGCCCTGTGGATCCTTTCTGCAGTGGACACTGCATAGCTCACTATCCTGTGGACATAAGAGACTACACCTGTGTTCAAGCTTCATTCCACATTCCTGCTATCAAGGTACTTTTGCCAAGAGCTCCTGGTTCCAGCGCAGTGGATCCTGCCTGCAGTGGACAATACATAGCCCACAATCCCTGGAGACACTACCTGTATGCAGGTTGTTTCCAGTGCTCTGCTATTGTGTATCAGACTTGTTGCTGTGTGTTCTGAATATACATTTATTTACCAGCATAAATTCCTGTGTCTGCTTCATCTGCTCTCCCCCAGCGCTTGGGATATTATTATAAACCATAGGCCCTGCCATGGCTCATTCCTGGCTCTGGCCTGACATGTGGACCCTTCTTAAACGGGAGTTTCACGGTGAAGGAAAACCGTACACCCCTCTGAACAGTGTCTAAGGCTAGGGTCAGACTGAGGCAGTGCGAACGCGCGTTCTGGCGCACTTAATCACGGCCGTGCTAGCAGCAGATGCCAGGCAATGACGGACAATATACGAAGTACGGTCGCACAAAAGTCCGGCTGCACAACGCAAGTGGAAAATGAACGCATTTTTTCGAGAACGTAAAACCACTAGTACTGACGTACAGAGTGCGCTGCGTCCGCTAGCGGCGTGTGTGCGTGAATTGGAGATGTCAGACACTGCTAATGTCCGGCCAACATAACGTCCAGATGCAAGAAGTGTTTTATTGATGATCCGTACAAAATCACGGATGAAACTGCGCATCGTATGACCGCTATTGCGTATTCCGTGAAAAAATACGTCCATTCTTCGAACGCACATTTTCACGGACAACGTGAAAAATGCGTTAGTCTGACCCTAGCCTGAGACGTTGTAGTTGCTGCTGCACAAAAAGTTGATCGTCAACAGATCAACAGACTCCATGGATGGACGACTTATATCGGTCACTGAATTTGTTTTGAAAATGTAAAAAATCTTTGTAAATTTTGAGTTGTTTATTATTTTCACTTTAACAGAAGAAAATAAACAAGTGAGGCGGGAAAATTCTCGATTTCATTTAGTTGCATAATAATTCTGCACACTAAGGGCCCTATTACAATCTTCGCGCAAATACGCATTAATGCGAGGGGTAAACCCTTTGCGCTCAACGTCGTATTACAATGTCAGCGCAACAAACGCGTGTATACGTCTACCGCGGGTGAACCTGTGCAAACGCTGCGCGAGCTTACTGTACATCGCGCGTCCTGAACATTGTGAGCACAAATGCGTTTGTGCGCTGGTTCACGGATGGTATTACAATCTATGCACAGGAATTAACGCAACGACGTTGCGCGCATAATTTTAGCAACTCCTAAAAGCTGGTGTTAATGGAAAATTCTGTCAACCTGGCCGAACCCAAATGCAGCAAAGTAAAGTTACACATTCTACACATACCCAAACAATAAATTTGAGAAGTTGCGTCTGCGTTTTTTATTGATGCAGCATATATGCGCAGATTGACTTTGACACTTAACGTGAGGCAATTGTGGTTCTTAATTCTGATTGGCTGAATCGCGTGAAAAAAACGGTCCGCACACTGATTTCTGCGCACAACTTTGCTGCGCGCGTGTTTTTGCACGTTATTGCTCGAAGGAATGAAAAAATGTGCGAGGATTGTAATTCCAGCGTTGATTTACGTGCGTTAACGTTTAACGCTAGATGCACAAATTCACGCGTTGCGCGAGCGTTTTAACGCAAAGATTGTAATAGGGCCCTAATAGTTGCCCAGTAACTGTGCACACATGGATATTCTCCTAAGAAAGCCAAAACCTCACTTTTTACTTACTAAACCTCAAAACTGAATAGTTAAACATTTTGGATTGACCGAGAGCACTGTAGTTGTTCAATAATAAAATGAATCCTCAAAAATACAACTTGCCTAATAATTGTGCACACCGTCACCGTGTATATAAATATATATATGATCATAATACATTTTCATTGGCCCTCATTGTAAAAAATAGCCTTGGGGAGGAGACGAGGACCCCCTTTCCATCCTTTTTCCCCCCAGGTATATTTAGTACTTGTGCAGAGCATTTTATTATTGAGTGACGCATATGATTTCATGCAGTTTTCCATTAAAATGCGGCTTTAAAGTAAGTTTGAAATTAAGACGAGTATCTTTCTCTACGTAGTCATGGAAACGTGTTAATGTCTTGAACATGATTTAGATACCATTATTGTTCTTAATGTGAGTAGTTACTGGCTTATGAGAACATGATAGAGCGTCACCTGACCACCAGCCGTCACAACCCGATATGTGTGTGTGTGTATATATATATATATAATATATATATATATACAAAAACCGATTATCCAGCACTCAAGCTATGGCAATATATATATAGATAGGCCGGATGCCAAAATCACGAGTACTGCTATACTATATATATATATATAATCAAAACCATTAACCTGCAGCAGCCTTATGCAAAAAAAATAGATATCCAGATATCCTATAACAAAAATGATGTTAGACATACTCCTATAACAAAAAATTATAATAACTAATTTGTTATAGCATCGTTAAAAACCAAATAACAATGTTTAGGCTCTTACTGACTCATTATCAAGACTCATTAAGAATCTTAATAATGACTCAGAGCCAAAACAGTGATTTCAAATTTTTAACCATGCTATAATAAATTTGTTGTTTTTATATTTATTTTGTTATATACTCCAGTGCCTCCACCATCACTTTTATGATATATACAGTTGCGTTCAAAATTATTCAACCCCCACTGAAATTGAGTGTTTTGGCCAGTTTGACATTGATTTTGATCATTCAGTCATCTTGCTTACAATTAAATCAAAGAGGCACGTGTAGGTCAGACAAATATAACATAACATTTATAATGAAATAACCACAAATGTCTTTTCTGTGCTCACATCATTATCAGTTTTATTCAACCCCCAAGTGACATTCAATCTTAGTACTTAGTACAACATCCTTTTACAGTTATAACAGCTTTTAAACGTGAAGCATAGCTTGACACAAGTGTCTTGCAGCCATCTACGGGTATCTTCGCCCATTCGTCATGGGCAAAAGCCTCCAGTTCAGTCACATTCTTAGGCTTGCGCACTGCAACTGCTTTCTTTAAAGGGATACTCTAAGCAACATGACCACCTAAGCTATTTTAGGTGGTCATGATGCCCGGAGTATCCTGCCCTCTGTCCCCCCTCCCTCCGCTCAGCCGATCGGCTGTAAATGCTGAAAACAGCTGAGAGAGGCGGAAAACTTTACTCCGCCCTCTCAGCTGTCAGTCAGCAGAGCGGGAATCATATTTCCCGCTTCTGCCGACTTTTGCCGAGTAGGAGACGTCATCGCGCTTTCAGTGCGATGACGTCTCCAACTCACCGCAGAAGCTGGCGGCTCCCTCTGAGGGTTAGTGTTGCGCGCATCCTCTTGCGTGCAACACTAATCCTTAGAGGGAGCCGGGAGGAAGCCTGCCGATTGGCTGGCTTATGTGAGAGGCGCGCATGCGCGCTTCTCACGTAAACCAGAAGCCAAGAAGCAAGAAGAAGGACGGGAGCGGAAGAGGAGGGAGGTGAGTATAAAAAAAAAAAACGCCGCTGGAAAGAAGAGGATTTTAGGGTAAGTATTACAGTTACACAAAAAAAAAAAAAAAAAATATTTATTAAGGGAATAGGGAAAGGTTAGGATTAAAAACGGGGTGGTGGTTTTTTTTGTTAGAGTGTTCCTTTAAGTCCCACCAGAGGTTCTCAATCGGATTTAAGTCAGGTGACTGCGATGGCCACTCCAAAATGTTCCAGCCTTTAATCTGCAACCATGCTCTAGTGGACTTGGAGGTATGCTTGGGATCATTGTCCTGTTGAAAGGTCCAACGTCTCCCAAGCCTCAGGTTTGTGTCGGACTGCATCACATTGTCATCCAATATCTCCTGGTACTGAAGAGAATTCATGGTACCTTGCACACGCTGAAGCTTCCCTGTACCTGCAGAAGCAAAACAGCCCCAAAGCATGATTGACCCCCCGCCATGCTTCACAGTAGGCAAGGTGTTCTTTTCTTCATAGGCCTTGTTCTTCCTCCTCCAAACATAGCGTTGATCCATGGGCCCAAACAGTTCTAATTTTGTTTCATCAGTCCACAGAACACTATCCAAAACTTCTGTGGTTTGTCCACATGACTTTTGGCATACTGCAGTCGACTCTTCTTATTCTTTGGAGACAGCAAGGGGGTGCGCCTGGGAGTTCTGGCATGGAGGCCTTCATTACGCAGTGTGCGCCGTATTGTCTGAGCTGAAACTTCAGTACCCACATCTGACAAATCTTTTCTCAGTTGCTCAGCAGTCACACGGGGACTTTTCTCCAGTCTACGCTTCAGGTAGCGCACAGCAGTCGAAGTCAGCATCTTCTTTCTGCCATGAGCAGGTAGCGTTTCAACAGTGCCCTTTGCCTTGAATTTGCGAATGATGCTTCCTATGGTCTCTCTTGGTATGTTTAACATCTTTGCAATCTTCTTATAGCCATTGCCCTTCCTGTGATGAGTAATCACCTCTTCTCTTGTCTTCCTGGACCATTCTCTTGACTTCACCATGTTTGTAACCACACCAGTAAATGTCTAGAAGGAGCTGAGTATCACAGTCATTTTAAAGCTGCCTGATTGGTGCTTATTATGCTTTATTGCTGCTCCGTGACATCCACAGGTGTTTTCAATACCTGATTGAAAACACTTGAATGAACCTCTGTTCTTCAGAGTGGTAGTCTTTAAGGGGTTGAATAATTGTGTCAATGAAGAATTCACAAAAGAAACATTTACTACTGTATTACAAAACCAATTGATGTCATTTTAGTTGCATATGGTTCTTTAAAAAGTCCTTGTAGGATTTCATTCTGAATACAATTACAAATGTACACTAAATTCCCTAAAACCCTTTACAGCATTGGGGGTTGAATAATTTTGAACACAACTGTATAATTCTATTGATATGGCTCCAACTACCGTGTCTTCCAAAGGACAAATTTTGTTAGTGGGCAGTATTTATTCTCTTGGATCCTTGATTTGGTCTGCAGGAATATATTTAAACTGATCTACGATTTATGGTTAAAATTGCACGTCATTATTTGTTCCCAAAAAGATGATGTTGAAGAGAAAGAAAGCAGTAAATTGATATAATACTTAAAAAAAAGTACTAAAACAACTTCACTTAGATATGAAATGATGGGATAAATTAAAAATACACGGTGCTATCTTAACTGAAAAAAAAATCGATGCATAGAGGTGAAGTGCAGGTAGGGCGAGAGGGAAGGAAGATGGCAGCAGAGGCTCGGATCACTTTGCAGCACTCCGACCACAAAACTGAAGGCTTGTGATATGCTCTGAATGGGTAATGAGCGAGGAATGGGAAAATAAAAAATAACCTAAGGTCCCATTCACACTAAGCAATTTATCGTGTGGTTTTTGTAGCGATATCGCGCATATTTCCGCACGATATCCCTCTATGTAGCTTCTCCAATGCATTCACAGCTCAATTTTTGCCTGTAGCTCATCGCTGTAGCTTGTCGCTGGTACATGACCCTTTTTTTGATGATTTGCCACCCTAGATATCAATAATGTCGCGCAATATCGCGCATAACGGTGATATCGCGTGATATTATTGCTCAATGTCACGTATATGAGAATCATGCGATTTTCATGTCGCTCAGTGTGAATGGGCCCTAAAGTGATGCTTCGCTAACTCCCTTTCTCATTTCCAAAACTGCCAGCAAGTGTGGAGCTGATGATGCAACGCATTGTTTCATCAGAAACCTAGACCGTGGCGCTGCAGTGAGGAGACACGAGGGGGGGGGGACGACTTTGGAACCTGCATCTCTGAATTGTACACCGCACAAGGATAAGTGCGGTGTCATTGGAAAGGTCAGCGTCTGGTCTAATGATACCAAACATGACCATGTAATGAGTAAAAATAAAAAGCTGAAAAAAGTAAATCCAAAACGTATTTTTCTCTTTGTTCTACGGCAGAGGCAATATATGCTTTTACATACAAAACAAACAATGCCGCTGCACTAACTCAACTAAGGCAACAGATTCTGCCCCTTCTTTTGATTCGAGGGCAGAGAGAAACTGATTTTCAGTTTTATAAAATGATTTTTTTTTATATTTGCCCCAAAATGAAAATTTATTACTATGATTATTCTTTAGTTATAAAGCGCCAGCATATTCCGCAGCGCTGTACAATCAAACAGTCATTTTATTTATTTATTTATAAAGGATTTTACCAGGAAGGATACATTGAGATTTCCCTCGTTTTCAAGTATGTCCTGGGTTCAAGAACACTGAGTTGTTACAGAAATACAAAGCATGTTTCCTTTTCTTGTTTTTCTTTTTGGGGGGGGAGCTCCACATTTCAGTGCCTACAGGTTCCTGAGACACAAATCCTCCCCTGGGGGGGGGGGGGGGGGTAGACTCTACACATCCTTGCTACTTTAAGAAGCTCTAAATTGGGGGGTATGAGTTTACAAGGTGTGCTCTCTCCATGGTTCTGAAAGGACAATACCTCTACGCACAGGCAGAGGGCGACAAGAGATCCCTTCCATGCTACATGCATTCAGCAGGATCTTTATGAACTCAGACCAGATATTATGACTGTCAGGGCATCGGCCTAATCGAATCACATCGTGAGAGGGGAGATGGGAACTGTGTTAGTTCGCCAAGAACAAAGCATTTGTATCAGAATGTGCCTGCATTTGCACATAAAAAAGTACATTCTCATTTGACTTACTAGATTTTTTGTATCCCTCTATAAAGGGCAATCAGGCTGACCAGAATGCGACGTGAACTGCAACTCCCATTATCACTGACAGGCTCCAGCGTCTGCAAGAAATTCGTGAGGGCTAACGTCAGCAGAGTGAAAATAGAACAGTAGCGAGGCGGTGAGGAGGGTGTTATACAGAGGCAACGTAGAGGAGTGGGAGACAGATTGATGGGGAGGATATTCAGTTATTCCAGTAAATGAAAGAAATGTCTTCTGTGAATGTCACTGAGCTTGCCATCACTGAGCACATCTCAAATCAGCCCTGACTCCTCACCAGGCTGCTAATCTTAGAATCCGGGGCTGCAATTGTTTTTGTTCCGTTATGACGGAGTTTATTCAAGGACAAGTGAATAATCCCCCCTCCCGTTTACAGCGATATAACAAAAATAGATAGTGATTCAGGATAGGGGCCCTGTGATCTAACGATTCGTCAGATCGATCAGATGAACGCAATTAACGTGACACACAAATATATATAGACACACCGGGGTTGAACAAGAGAATAAACTAATATGGGGAGAATGAGCAATGAGTTAAACATTTATATGCGGCCACTTTATCCCGTTAACCACCAAGAACTGTTTGTTGGATAAAAATATTATAATATTTACTTAAAACATGGGATGTGTCAATAACACTTAAATGTAGGTGAAATAGCAATTCTGCAAAAAGAATGTTACTCTGAGAAAGATCATGGATTAAAATGCTGTAAATGTGCTACTTTTTTACTCTGCCTGTATTCATTAATCCTTTACAGAAATACCGCTGTGATGAAAGGTTCTAAACCCTAGATGGTATCGCTTATCTTGCACTATTTTAAATGGAGTGTGAATTATTAGCATGCGTACATACAATTGTTACTACTATTAATAATAATAAGATACCTGTGTATGGAAATTACAGTAACACCTTGTATCTGTACTGTACAGGGCTTTTCACTCATTATATCCCCCTTAATCTTGTCCCTGTACAGCAGCGACTGACCCCACAGCTCTCCCTGGCTGCTGGAACGCAGCAGTAAAGATTGTTAAGCTTTTAGTTAAAGTGAAGGTGGAGGCTGCTCCTGCAACTACCAAGATGCTCAGCCTGACAGTCAATTAGTATAGCATGAGGGGAAATGTAACTCCAAAACATCTGGATGGGCTGAGCTTGCTGACCCATGCTTTAGACCGGGGTTCAGCAACCTGGGCCCTCCAAATGTTTTGGAACTACGCCTCTAATTATGCTCAGCCAAGCTAATGAGTACTTGAGTATCATGGAAGATGTAGTTGGAAATCAATTCCCAGGAATCATTAAATGCAATGAATGACCAGAGAATCATGGGAGGTGTAGTTCAGAAACATCTGGGGGGGGGCAGAGTTTAATATCCCTGAATCTAGAGCAGGGGTTAGCAACCTTGGCTTTCCAGATGTTTTGGAACTCCATCTCCCATGATGCTCAGTCATTCATCAGCATGGATGAGCCACATGGCAAATGTAGTTCCAAAATATCTAGGGAGCCAAGGTTGCTGACCCCTAATCTAGAGCAAGAATGTCAACCTCTGTCTCCCCAGATGTTGATGGCCTACAAATCCCAAAAGTCTGTGAGTTCTATAACTGCACAGAGAATCATGGAAGTTGTAGTACAACAAGATCCAGAACGGATTGGAGTTTGACACCCTTGCTTTAGACTATACAGAAAACTAAAAGACATTTAATTTTCTCTGGGTCTATTTATTGTGGTGGCCCCATCACATCCTGGATACTTTGCTTATACTGTGTGTCAGTTTTAGATGGTTGCATCACTCAGTGTCAATATTATGTACCAACAATCCCTTTGTTTTAGAGTCAACTATACATGTTGTTCTTTTTCCGTAAAATAAATGTGTATTATTGAAGCAGTATTAATGGGATAAGATATGGTTAAAAGTATCAACATTTAATATATCACTTCACAATCATAAAAGGAAAATAAGAATAACCCAGATATGAAGACTGACACTAGTGTTTGGCACAGGATTCGTCCTCAAATCAGGAAAAATTGAAGAACGTCTCTTTTTATTCCATGTATCCACCTAGGAAATGGAAAGTCGTGCCTCCGTGGTGTGACAGAGAGCGCAGAGCCGTTCTATCAGCTCGTTCACTGTGCCGGGGGAGAGTCAATGGCTCTTGTTTGAGGAACAAAGGGGACATTCAGACCGCAACACCCTCAGCTGCAGGGCATCGTGGGATACTGAGATACTGGGGGATTTTGTTCAGAGAAAAAGTTCCATACGAAGGGCATTCCACATTATCTCCTTCTTGGTCCAGAGATTTAACCCTTTCAAGCCATTGAGGGTGTCATTCAGTCAACCATCAGGGAAACGCACGTAAACCACAAAATAAATCATTCCAGCCCATAGGTCTATATAAGCATTGCTCAGACCTTCAGGTGTGCCATTATTATACCCTAAAACCTAAAGCACAAAAAGAGTGAATTAAATCCATATAAATTAATGAGATATTCCCTGACGCAATGTAATATACTTAAATAAAGTGTGAAGACAAAGCTACTGCTAAAACCACAAGCAAATCATTTATAGCACTGCTACAGATTGGCAGAAGCTCTTAGGAATCCATGTTGGTGGACAAGACAGGCTATGACATCATAGTGTAAGTGGTACTACAGGCTTTTATGTGATAGTTATAGAAGTCATGTATGGTGATAGGAGAAGCCCTTAGGTCATTTAAGTTCTGTATATTGACAGGGCAGGCTCTTAGATCACAAAAGCCATGTATCTTGACAGGACAGGCTCTTAGTTCATAGACGCAATGTACATGAACAGGACAGGCTCTTAGGTCATATAAATTATGCTTGTCAACTGGACGGGCTTTTAAATCACAGAAGCCATGCATGTGGACAGGACAGGCACTTAGGTCTTATAAGTCACGTATGTGAAAAGGAGGGCCTGTAGATCACACAATTTATGTATGTGAACAGGACAGGCTCTTAGAAGTCATGTATGTGAAAACATAGGGTTCTTAGGACACATACAGGTCTGTTCAAAGAAAGGTGAAACTCAGGAGAATGACTGGAGAAGTGAAAATTCTAGGTCAATATAGCCAAACCAGAAAAATTCTCCCATTTATCACACTTTCCAAATCAGCTATATGGTCCAGATTGTTCTCTTCTCCTGCCAGTTCTCCTGGTTATCACCTTTCTCTGAATAGACCTGACAGTCTATGTATGGAGACAGGACAGGCTCTTAGACCATGTGATACCCACATGTGGACATACATGCAGACAATAAAACAGGACATGAGATGTGTACACGTGCACTGGGTATATCCTCTTGTCATAGTATGCGTTTATACACATTTCACAGGACATGCTCTCCGGTCACTGAACAGTTCACACACGTTTATTGGACATGCTCTCAGGTCACGGAATGGTTTACACACGTTTATTGGACATGCGCTCATGTCAGTGTACGTTTTACACAGCTATTTCACTGGACATGCTTTCTGGTCACAGTACGGTTGACACACATGTTGATTGGATATGCTCTCAGGTTACGGTATGGTTTACACACATGTTGGCTCGGCTGGACATGCTATCAGCGATATTAGGCCATATTACAAAGTTGGTGCTAACTTAACCAGAGCTGTTGTAAACTTACCAGGGCCATTATAGCCTATGGAGCTGTTTAGTTTACAACAGCTCTGGTTAAGTTAGCACCAACTTTGTAATATGGCCCTATGGTTTTAGTTGCAATATAGTAATTTGTTTTTTTTTCTTAAAAGGTTCAAAGCTTAGAGAATAGCGTGGGATGATCTAAAGCGAGTTGCCATAAAATATATGATTTATGGGTGACTGAGGCAGAGAGGCAGAATAAAGTAGTTGTGTATAAAAGCAAAAGAGAGAGAGCCTCAGCTGAACAGGCTCGTCTGGGGAGGGTGGGTCCTGCTGCGGGCTGTCGGGGTCCCTGTACTCCGTCAGTACAGACTTCACTTGGTATCGGGACCAGAGCCGAGTGTCACCATGAATCACAGGAAGAGGAGCTTCTCATTCGGAGCCTATGGGGGGTGAGTGGCCCATAGGCGCTGATAATCTGCAAAAATCGATCTGTCATGGAAAACTGCTAATCACCCATCACTGCCCCCCACGCTGATTACTGACCGATTACTGCCCCAGTGACTAACAGATCACTGACCCACAGAATAATCAATCACAATACCACACACACGGATTACTGACTAATCACTAACTCACACACTGATTACTGACTAACAGATCACTAACCCACATAATAACCAATCACTATCCTACACACACGGATTACTGACTAATCACTAACTCACACACTGATTAATGACTAACAGATCACTGACTCACAGAATAACCAATCACTGACTCACACACACTAATTACTGACCCACTGACTGATTACTTCTGCAGAGACTAACAGATCACTGACCCACAGAATAACCAATCACTAAGGCTGGGGTCAGACCAGCGCACTTTTAACGTGCGTTCTGGCGCACATAATTACGGCCGCACTAGCAGCAGATGACGGGCAATGACGGCCAATATACGATGTACGGACGCACAAAAGTCCGGCCGTGCAACGCAAGTGGAATTTGAACGCATTTTTCTGAGAACGCTGAACCGCTAGTACTGACGTACTGAGTGCGCAGCTGCGGCATAGCGGCGTGTTTGCGTGATTAGGAGATGTCAGACGCTGCTAATGTCCAGCCTACATAACGTCCAGACGCAAAAAGAGTTTTATTGACGATCCGTACAAAATCACGCCCGAAAATGCACGTCGTCTGACCGTTTTTGCGCATTCCGTGAAAAAATACGTCAATCCGTTCGGACGCACTTTTTCACGATCGCGGGAAAAAATGCTTTCGTCTGACTCTAGCCTAACCCACAAACTGATAACTAACCAATCACTAACCCACAAACTGATAACTAACCGATCACTGACCCACAGAATAACCAATAACTAACCCACAAACTGATAACTAACCGATCACTGACCCACAGAATAACCAATCACTAACTCACAAACTAATTACTGACCCACTGACTAACCGATTACTGTCACACAGAATAACTAATCACTAACCCACAGATTACTGACTATAAGAAATCACTGACCCACTGATTAGTGACCCATTGACTAACAGATCACTGACTAACCAGTCACTGTCCCTCTGACTAACCAATCACTCACGCACCAACTACAGCCCTACACACTAACGATTACTATCTCACCAACTACCGCCCTGCAATCTAAGCAATTACTGACCCACCAACTACCACCCCGCTGTTGAGTGGTCAGTGCGTCTACCTATAACAGAATCGGAGGAGTATGTATCCAGCATTAGACTAAGGGTTAACACAATACGGAATGTCAGAAGGAATGCCAAGGGTCGTTTACCACAGCGGATTATCAGGAAAGCCAGGGGTAGTATACCAGAGTGGGTTATCAGAAATGCCAGGGGTCTTATCTCCAGAGTAGTTAGTCAGCCAAGTGCCAGAGGTCGTATGCCAAATCGGGTAGTTTAAAGAATGGCAGGGGTTAAGAGCCAGGAGGAGAGTCACACAAGCCAAGCCGGTAAACAAAACAGTAAATCAGAACACACAGCACTGAGAGGAGAGATAACCACATCAGGGCAACTAGCACAGCTTAGGTGCGACTGGTTTTAAACCTGGCGGGCGCCGTGTCATCACTGGACCCCACTGATTACTGTCCCCAACAGACTAACCAATAAGTGACGCTGTGATTACTATCTAATGGACTAATCGATGAGTGTCCCAGTGACAACTGTCCAACAGACTAACCATGTAACGCCCCATGGACTAACCAGAGTACCGTACAGAGTAATCATTTAAAAATTCCCACTATAACTTAAAGAGCTGGCCAGAAATGAAGCTACTTATAATCGCTGCCATGTGCTGTGCCTGTGCATACTGTCCAGCAGGTAATCACGTGACACTCCCTTAATATGTCCCTTCCTGTGCGTTTCTTACCTTCCCAAATGAGTCCCTTCCTATCCTGTCTGTATCTCAGCATTTCCATGTTTTTATATTTCTAGGTGTCTCTATTTTATGCTTTTTGTCTCTCGTTTTCCTGAGTCTCTTTTCAATCCTTTGTATCAGCCATCTTTCTGTTTCTTCCTCATTTCTATCCTGTCTTTACATTCCTGGGAGACTTTCCAAAGTCCCTGATTTTTCTCTTTCATCTTCAAGAAGCTTTTTTTATTCCATTGTTAAAATCGGCTTTGCTTGTCTCCATTTTCCTTTGAATACCTGTCTGATATCTCTTGGAGTCTGTCTCTTTCCAATCTGTTTGATATCTTTGTCAGTCCGTCTCTTTCTATTCTGTCTGGTAGCTCCCTCAGTCAGTCTCTTTCCTCCACGTGTGTTTGATATCTCCCTCAGTCTCTTTCTTCTCTGTTTATCTCCCTCAGTCTCTTTCCTCCATGTATCTGATATCTCCCTCAGTTTGTCTGTCTCCTTCATGAGTATCTGATATCTCCCTCAGTCTATCTCTCTCCTTCATGTGTCTGATATCTCCCAGTCTGTCTCTTTCCTCTCTTTGTGTCTGACATCTCCCAGTCTGTCTCTTTCCTCTCTTTGTGTCTGACATCTCCCAGTCTCTCTTTCCTCTCTGTATGTCTAATAGCTCCCTCAGTCTCTCGCCTTCTTCTGTGTGTCAATGTGTCTCTCTCCTCCCTGTGTGTCTGGCTGTCTCCTCCCTCTGTATCACGGTCTATATGTCTCTCTCCTTCCTGTGTATCATTGTATATGTGTCTCTCTCCTTCCTGTGTGCCAATATCTATGGGGGTTATTCAAAGACATCCGAATTGTGGCTGAAAGGTAACCGGACACTGAAATTCAGCGTACAGTTACCTTTCCTGGCCATTCTGAAAGCAGGCAGTTGCCAAATGTTGGCGAATTGCCTGCACATACGGTTTGAGGGCAGTGAAATCCCCATAGAGAAGCAATGCTTCGTCTATTCAGACACCAAACAGCAGTGAAAGGTTGCCGAAATGCCCTGCTGTTCGGTGGTCTCATTCAACAGATTTATTCAGGTGATTCCCATAGGCTTCAATGTTAAAAATATTCCCGTTTTAATTCAATATCTAATAAACCGTTTAATATTCTGCAGTACAAAGTCTCTTTATTTATAGATTTTTTTAGGATCTGTTAGGCATTTTTTCGATTTTGTTTGGAAAAACATTTTTCCCGTTTTATTTTTTAAATAAAGTAAATAAATTAAGTAAATAAAATTTACTGTAACTGCCCTATTTATTATCATTCATTGGATTTTATGTGTAAATTTCAGGCATTTTTGTTCAGTAGTCTTTTTTGCAAACAGCGTTTCAAATGTACTGTTTTTTAATGTTTTTTCACCTCATTCGTCCACGTGGCGGGTTTTTCCGGCGGCTGCTCTGCGCTGTGATTCCGCGACTAGTCGGGTTTCTCTGGCGTGTTCGGAGGGGTTAATCCAGCTGTTTTCTGCAGGTTTGCGGCGAGTGTTTGGCAGGTTTTCCCCACTCTAAAAGGGCCCTGCGGTTCTTGCTGAATACACCGTAGGGTCGGTGAAATAAGATCGCCGAATCGCCCCGCAAAGTGCAGGGAACGAAAAGTCACCGAGGGTACGGTGACTTTTTGATTCTTTTTGAATAACCCTGTGTGTGTCTCTCTCCGCCCTGTGTCTGGCTGTCTCCTCCCTGTGAATCACTGTCTATTGTCTCTCTCCGCCCTGTGTCTGGCTGTCTCCTCCCTGTGAATCACTGTCTATTGTCTCTCTCCTCCCTGTGTCTGGGTGTCTCCTCCCTGTGAATCATTGTCTATTGTCTCTCTCCTCCCTGTGTCTCACTGTCTGTGTGTCTCTCTCCTCCCTGTGTCTGGGTGTCTCCTCCCTGTGAATCACTGTCTATTGTCTCACTGTCTGTGTGTCTCTCTCCTCCCTGTGTCTGGGTGTCTCCTCCCTGTGAATCACTGTCTATTGTCTCTCTCCTCCCTGTGTCTGGGTGTCTCCTCCCTGTGAATCACTGTCTATTGTCTCTCTCCTCCCTCTGTCTGGGTGTCTCCTCCCTGTGAATCACTGTCTATTGTCTCTCTCCTCCCTGTGAATCCCTGTCTATTGTCTCTCTCCTCCCTGTGTCTGGGTGTCTCCTCCCTGTGTATCACTGTCTGTGTGTCTCTCTCCTTCCTGTATGTCTAGCTGCCTCCTTCCTGTGTGTCTGGCTGCCTCCTTCCTGTGTGTGTCTGGCTGTCTCCTTCCTGTGTGTCTGGCTGCCTCCTTCCTGTGTGTCTGGCTGCCTCCTTCCTGTGTGTCTGGCTGTCTCCTTCCTGTGTGTGTCTGGCTGTCTCCTTCCTGTGTGTGTCTGGCTGTCTCCTTCCTGTGTGTGTCTGGCTGCCTCCTTCCTGTGTGTCTGGCTGCCTCCTTCCTGTGTCTCTGGCTGCCTCCTTCCTGTGTGTCTGGCTGCCTCCTTCCTGTGTGTGTCTGGCTGTCTCCTTCCTCTGTGTCTGGCTGCCTCCTTCCTGTGTGTCTGGCTGTCTCCTTCCTGTATGTCTGGCTGTCTCCTTCCTGTGTCTCTGGCTGCCTCCTTCCTGTGTGTCTGGCTGCCTCCTTCCTGTGTGTGTCTGGCTGTCTCCTTCCTGTGTGTCTGTCTGCCTCCTTCCTGTGTGTCTGGATGCCTCCTTCCTGTGTGTGTCTGGCTGTCTCCTTTCTGTATGTGTCTGGCTGTCTCCTTTCTGTATGTCTGGTTGTCTCCTTCCTGTGTGTCTGGCTGTCTCCTTCCTGTGTGTGTCTGGCTGTCTCCTTCCTGTGTGTCTGGCTGTCTCCTTCCTGTGTGTCTGGCTGCCTCCTTCCTGTGTGTGTGTCTGGCTGTCTCCTTCCTGTATGTCTGGCTGTCTCCTTCCTGTGTGTCTGGCTGCCTCCTTCCTGTGGCTCTGGCTGTCTCCTTCCTGTGTGTTTGGCTGCCTCCTTCCTGTGTGTCTGGCTGCCTCCTTCCTGTGTGTCTGGCTGCCTCCTTCCTGTGTGTCTGGCTGTCTCCTTCCTGTGTGTCTGGCTGCCTCCTTCCTTCCTGTGTGTGTCTGGCTGTCTCCTTCCTGTGTGTCTGGCTGCCTCCTTCCTGTATGTCTGGCTGTCTCCTTCCTGTGTGTCTGGCTGCCTCCTTCCTGTGTGTCTGGCTGCCTCCTTCCTGTGTGTCTGGCTGCCTCCTTCCTGTGTGTCTGGCTGTCTCCTTCCTGTGTGTCTGGCTGCCTCCTTCCTGTGTGTGTCTGGCTGCCTCCTTCCTGTGTCTCTGGCTGTCTCCTTCCTGTGTGTCTGGCTGGCTCCTTCCTGTGTGTCTGGCTGCCTCCTTCCTGTGTGTCTGGCTGCCTCCTTCCTGTGTGTGTCTGGCTGTCTCCTTTCTGTATGTGTCTGGCTGTCTCCTTTCTGTATGTCTGGCTGTCTCCTTCCTGTGTGTCTGGCTGTCTCCTTCTTGTGTGTGTCTGGCTGTCTCCTTCCTGTGTGTGTCTGGCTGCCTCCTTCCTGTGTGTCTGGCTGTCTCCTTCCTGTGTGTTTGGCTGCCTCCTTCCTGTGTGTCTGGCTGCCTCCTTCCTGTGTGTGTCTGGCTGCCTCCTTCCTGTATGTCTGGCTGTCTCCTTCCTGTGTGTCTGGCTGCCTCCTTCCTGTGTGTCTGGCTGTCTCCTTCCTGTGTGTCTGGCTGCCTCCTTCCTGTGTGTGTCTGGCTGTCTCCTTTCTGTATGTCTGGCTGTCTCCTTCCTGTGTGTCTGGCTGTCTCCTTCTTGTGTGTCTGGCTGTCTCCTTCCTGTGTGTGTCTGGCTGCCTCCTTCCTGTGTGTGTCTGGCTGCCTCCTTCCTGTGTGTCTGGCTGTCTCCTTCCTGTGTGTTTGGCTGCCTCCTTCCTGTGTGTCTGGCTGCCTCCTTCCTGTGTGTGTCTGGCTGCCTCCTTCCTGTATGTCTGGCTGTCTCCTTCCTGTGTGTCTGGCTGTCTCCTTCCTGTGTCTCTGGCTGTCTCCTTCCTGTGTGTCTGGCTGCCTCCTTCCTGTGTCTCTGGCTGCCTCCTTCCTGTGTCTCTGGCTGTCTCCTTCCTGTGTGTTTGGCTGCCTCCTTCCTGTGTGTCTGGCTGCCTCCTTCCTGTGTGTGTCTGGCTGCCTCCTTCCTGTGTGTCTGGCTGCCTCCTTCCTGTGTGTCTGGCTGTCTCCTTCCTGTGTGTCTGGCTGCCTCCTTCCTTCCTGTGTGTGTCTGGCTGTCTCCTTCCTGTGTGTCTGGCTGCCTCCTTCCTGTATGTCTGGCTGTCTCCTTCCTGTGTGTCTGGCTGTCTCCTTCCTGTGTGTCTGGCTGCCTCCTTCCTGTGTGTCTGGCTGCCTCCTTCCTGTGTGTCTGGCTGTCTCCTTCCTGTGTGTCTGGCTGCCTCCTCCTGTGTGTGTCTGGCTGTCTCCTTCCTGTGTGTCTGGCTGCCTCCTCCTGTGTGTGTCTGGCTGTCTCCTTCCTGTGTGTCTGGCTGCCTCCTTCCTGTGTCTCTGGCTGTCTCCTTCCTGTGTCTCTGGCTGTCTCCTTCCTGTGTGTCTGGCTGCCTCCTACCTGTGTGTCTGGCTGCCTCCTTCCTGTGTGTCTGGCTGCCTCCTTCCTGTGTGTGTCTGGCTGTCTCCTTCCTGTGTGTCTGGCTGCCTCCTTCCTGTGTCTCTGGCTGCCTCCTTCCTGTGTGTCTGGCTGTCTCCTTCCTGTGTGTCTGGCTGTCTCCTTCCTGTGTGTCTGGCTGGCTCCTTCCTGTGTGTCTGGCTGCCTCCTTCCTGTGTGTCTGGCTGCCTCCTTCCTGTGTGTGTCTGGCTGTCTCCTTTCTGTATGTCTGGCTGTCTCCTTCCTGTGTGTCTGGCTGCTCCTTCCTGTGTGTCTGGCTGTCTCCTTCCTGTGTGTCTGGCTGCCTCCTTCCTGTGTGTGTCTGGCTGTCTCCTTCTGTATGTCTGGCTGTCTCCTTCCTGTGTGTCTGGCTGTCTCCTTCTTGTGTGTCTGGCTGTCTCCTTCCTGTGTGTGTCTGGCTGCCTCCTTCCTGTGTGTCTGGCTGTCTCCTTCCTGTGTGTCTGGCTGCCTCCTTCCTGTGTGTGTCTGGCTGCCTCCTTCCTGTGTGTGTCTGGCTGTCTCCTTCCTGTATGTCTGGCTGTCTCCTTCCTGTGTGTCTGGCTGCCTCCTTCCTGTGTGTCTGGCTGCCTCCTTCCTGTATGTCTGGCTGTCTCCTTCCTGTGTGTCTGGCTGTCTCCTTCCTGTGTGTCTGGCTGCCTCCTTCCTGTGTGTCTGGCTGTCTCCTTCCTGTGTGTCTGGCTGCCTCCTTCCTGTGTGTGTCTGGCTGTCTCCTTCCTGTGTGTCTGGCTGCCTCCTTCCTGTGTGTGTCTGGCTGTCTCCTTCCTGTGTGTCTGGCTGCCTCCTTCCTGTGTCTCTGGCTGTCTCCTTCCTGTGTCTCTGGCTGCCTCCTTCCTGTGTGTCTGGCTGCCTCCTACCTGTGTGTCTGGCTGCCTCCTTCCTGTGTGTCTGGCTGCCTCCTTAATGTGTGTGTCTGGCTGTCTCCTTCCTGTGTGTCTGGCTGCCTCCTTCCTGTGTGTGTCTGGCTGTCTCCTTCCTGTATGTCTGGCTGTCTCCTTCCTGTGTCTCTGGCTGTCTCCTTCCTGTGTGTCTGGCTGTCTCCTTCCTGTGTGTGTCTGGCTGTCTCCTTCCTTGTGTGTCTGGCTGTCTCCTTCCTGTGTGTGTCTGGCTGGCTCCTTCCTTCCTGTGTGTGTCTGGCTGTCTCCTTCCTGTGTGTCTGGCTGTCTCCTTCCTGTTTGTCTGGCTGTCTCCTTCCTGTGTGTGTCTGGCTGTCTCCTTCCTGTGTGTGTCTGGCTGTCTCCTTCCTGTGTGTCTGGCTGTCTCCTTCCTGTGTGTGTCTGGCTGTCTCCTTCCTGTGTGTGTCTGGCTGTCTCCTTCCTGTGTGTGTCTGGCTGCCTCCTTCCTGTGTGTCTGGCTGTCTCCTTCCTGTGTGTGTCTGGCTGTCTCCTTCCTGTGTGTGTCTGGCTGTCTCCTTCCTGTGTGTGTCTGGCTGTCTCCTTCCTGTGTGTGGCTGGCTGTCTCCTTCCTGTGTGTGTCTGGCTGCCTCCTTCCTGTGTGTGTCTGGCTGTCTCCTTCCTGTGTGTGTCTGGCTGTCTCCTTCCTGTGTGTGTCTGGCTGTCTCCTTCCTGTGTGTGTCTGGCTGTCTCCTTCCTGTGTGTCTGGCTGTCTCCTTCCTGTGTGTGTCTGGCTGTCTCCTTCCTGTATGTCTGGCTGTCTCCTTCCTGTGTGTCTGGCTGTCTCCTTCCTGTGTGTGTCTGGCTGTCTCCTTCCTGTGTGTGTCTGGCTGTCTCCTTCCTGTGTGTCTGGCTGTCTCCTTCCTGTGTGTCTGGCTGTCTCCTTCCTGTGTGTCTGGCTGTCTCTCTTCTTGTCATGCCTCTGCGTTCATTGTAGGGGGTGTGGCTAGGGAACTCGGTATCCACCTCGCGCCCCTTTCCACAGGCAAGTTACCAGTTTAGGCGGGAAGACTTCGCGCGCAAACTGCGCATGCCTTGCACATTGCGGGATACGGGGAAGGTGTGGATTGGTTGCGATAAGCACGCTGCTTATGCCGGACGTGACGTGTGACGCAGAGCGTTGCCCGGTGGGGGTTTGCTTTGGATCGCCTCCTTCCGGGGTCTCCTAATTCACTGATCTCAGGTATTATTAATGACGTAATAATATGAGGTGGTTCTCTTTAATAAAATTAAATTTTTCAAGCAGTGTTAACTGTGAAGCTCTGAGTATAATGGAGGAGCTCTGGGCACTGGTACACATGTGAAGCTCTGAGTATAATGGAGGAGCTCTGGGCACTGGTACACATGTGAAGCTCTGAGTATAATGGAGGAGCTCTGGGCACTGGTACACATGTGAAGCTCTGAGTATAATGGAGGAGCTCTGGGCACTGGTACAAATGTGAAGCTCTGAGTATAATGGAGGAGCTCTGGGCACTGGTACACATGTGAAGCTCTGAGTATAATGGAGGAGCTCTGGGCACTGGTACACATGTGAAGCTCTGAGTATAATGGAGGAGCTCTGGGCACTGGTACACATGTGAAGCTCTGAGTATAATGGAGGAGCTCTGGGCACTGGTACACATGTGAAGCTCTGAGTATAATGGAGGAGCTCTGGGCACTGGTACACATGTGAAGCTCAGTATAATCGAGGAGCTCTGGGCACTGGTACACATGTGAAGCTCTGAGTATAATGGAGGAGCTCTGGGCACTGGTACACATGTGAAGCTCAGTATAATGGAGGAGCTCTGGGCACTCTGGTACACATGTGAAGCTCAGTATAATGGAGGAGCTCTGGGCACTCTGGTACACATGTGAAGCTCAGTATAATGGAGGAGCTCTGGGCACCGTGGTACACATGTGAAGCTCTGAGGGCTCTGCGGTACACATGTGAAGCTCTGGGCTCCCTCCTTTACACATGTGAAGCTCTGAGTTCCCTCCAGTACACATGTGAAGCTCTGAGCACCCTCCTTTACACATGTGAAGATCTGAGCTCCCTCCTTTACACATGTGAAGCTCTGAGCTCCCTCCTTTACACATGTGAAGATCTGAGCTCCCTCCTTTACACATGTGAAGATCTGAGCTCCCTCCTTTACACATGTGAAGCTCTGAGCTCCCTCCAGTACACATGTGAAGCTCTGAGCACCCTCCTTTACACATGTGAAGCTCTGAGCACCCTCCTTTACACATGTGAAGCTCTGAGCTCCCTCCTTTACACATGTGAAGCTCTGAGCTCCCTCCAGTACACATGTGAAGCTCTGAGCACCCTCCGTTACACATGTGAAGCTCTGAGGGCTCTGCGGTACACATGTGAAGCTCTGAGCGTTCTGCCATACACTTGTGATGCTTGGGTTAATGTGTGTTGTTGTAAAGCTCTGTCATTGCGTTCTGTGAAGCTGTTTGCTACATATATTTGTTTATGTTTTTTTGTGTGTGTGGTGGAATGTGTGAACGAGGTCTATTCACTAAAGGGTGAAGTTGAGAATCGACAGAAGAGAACGATCTATACCAAATAGCCGATTTGGAGAGTGAGATAAATCTGAGACTTTTTCTGGTTTGACTATTATGACCTAGATTTTTCACTTCTGCCCATTCTCCTGACTTCACCCTTTAGTGAACAGACCTGTATGTGATGTGTGTGCATGGCATATTCTTGGTAGTAGCTGTATGGAGAGTGAGTGGTGGTCGGGTATCTGCAGCGAGGCCGTGAGTGGCATAGTAAGGAGATTGGTACAGATCGAGGGGATTATTAGAGTGCAGTACAATGATATCTGTGTCCAGTGTTTAATATACAGAGAGCAGGGAGCTTAACTCTCTCATCCTCACATCAGGCCAGCGCCTCGGAAAGTAGGGCAGGCTGTGTGTGGGCACCGCGGGGCATCCATTCCTGCAGCTCTCCATCATTTGGCTGGCAGAGTAGCGAGTGTGCACTGAGCACCAGGAGCTGAGTGGAACCTTGTTTCCAGGACACATGCCTGGGTGGCGAATCCACAGAGATGTGAGTGCAAGCAGGACGAGTGGGGTGGACCTGCGTGTTTCAGAATTTTATAGTGAAATGAACTCATCGTTTTCCACCTCAGTGCCCAGCGCCAAGGTTTATAGAGGATTTCTGCGTAATGTGGCGTTGAGATGAGATGGACATTTTATAGCCTTGTGGGTGCACCGGATTTATTAGCGGATGTTTAATAGCCTTTTCAGCGATGTTATGGCGTTTCTCCAGGATTTATGGGTATTTAGATGTCCACCTGGAATAATATGACCTGGGGGTAGTTACGCTTCAGGTCATACAGAGATTGGCAAAATTGTGCTGGTATTTTGATTTACTGGGATATCATGGAATGTCTGGGATTGTTGACTCACGTCTGGTTATTTGTGGTTAATATGGCATACACTGGAAATTCAAGAGTATTGAGGTATGCAGGTGCTAATCGGTGTCTAATGTTTACTAATGTGTCTGTTTTACACATAATACAGAGAGGACACAATACAGGGAGCCTGGGATTCACTGATATGTCTGCTTTACACATAATACACAGAGAGGACACAATACAGGGAGCCTGGGATTCACTGATATGTCTGCTTTACACATAATACACAGAGAGGGCACAATACAGGGAGTCTGGGATTTACTGATATGTCTGCGTTATGCATAATACACAGAGAGGGCACAATACAGGGAGTCTGGGATTTACTGATATGCTTGTGTTACGCAGAGAGAGGACACAATACAGGGAGTCTGGGATTTACTGATATGTCTGTATTAGGCTAGGGTCAGACGAACGCATTTTTCGCGTCGTCTGTGAAAAAGTGCGTAAAAATGAATGGACGTATTTTTTTCACGGAATACGTGATAGCGGTCATACGATGCACATTTTCGTCTGTGATTTTGTACGGATCATCAATAAAACCCTTTTTGCGTCTGGACGTTATGTTGGCCGGACATTAGCAGCGTCTGACGTCTCCTGATCACGCACACACGCCGCTAGTGGACGCAGCGCACTCTGTACGTCAGTACTAGCGGTATCACGTTCTCAAAAAAATGCGTTTGTTTGCCGCTTGCGTTGCGCGGCCGAACTTTCGTACGGCCGTACTTCGTATATTGCCCGTCATTGGCCGTCATTTGCTGCTACTACTACGGCCGTGATAAAGTGCGGCTGCACGCGCGTTCGCACTGCGTTCATCTGACCCTAGCCTTACACATCATACACAGAAAGGACACATTACAGGGAGTCTGGGATTTGCTGATATGTCTATTACACATCATACACAGAAAGGACACAATACAGGGAGTCTGGGATTTATTATGTCAGCGTTACACATAATACACAGAGAGGACACAATACAGAGAGTCTGGGATTTGCTGATATGTCTATTACACATCATACACAGAAAGGACACAATACAGGGAGTCTGGGATTTATTATGTCAGCGTTACACATAATACACAGAGAGGACACAATACAGAGAGCCAATTAATTAGTCTTTGTGTCACTGATAGATAACAGAGGGGTGTTTTTACAGATTGTTTACATTTTCTATAAATATGCAAATCCTAAAGCAGGAAAGCCACGGATGGGAGGAATATTTTGTGTCGGACTCTTTTATAGCGGATTCATTTATTGTATCAAATTTCTTACTGGATGTAGGAAAAACAACAACAATTAAGAGCTGGTACATTAGTTGCTTAGATACTCAAGGCAAACCTACATCTGGGATGCTAGCTTCAGCACGTGGCTTCCAGAGGAATATTCAGAGGCTTTCCTGCCATGCACAAACACAGACTCCACGTGCAGGCTGGGCGGTATAAATCAGGACAATTTGATCCCCCCCCCCCTTAGTAGGAACACCCCTACTGATCATGTACAGAAATTAAAATTTCCTGCTAAATCAAGATAGAATTGGAGAGTAGAGATTTCTGAAACAGAAAACAAGTGCTTCTCCTGTGCAGGATATTATAGGGTCCTTGAATTTTTCAAAGTGCTGCATTTGCAGGACAATTATCCCACGGGCAGGGCCGCCTGTCCCGTTTTGATTTATTATGTCACCTCTTCCTGCTTCCCCATTGTAAAGCGCTACGGAATCTGTTGGTGCTGTAAGTACTTGTAACTGTAATGCTCCTCTGTATACTAACACTTTCTTGTGCAGCAACAGTAACATCTCTGCCCCGAGGAAGCAGAAAATTAACTTTTTTGTATATAGATTCAGAGACTTTCTTCTGTTGCTGCAGCATCACTGCTCCTTATTGTTATTGCCCCCCTTTTTTTCTGGGGACAGAATTTGTCCCCCCCCCCCACACAAACACACATGAGCAGTGGATCCTCTGTGCGGAAACAGTGGTTCCTCTGTGCGGAAACAGTGGATCTTCTGTGCTGCAACCAGGATTTCAATACACTGTAGCAGAAGTCCTCCCTTGGGCCCCAGCGGATAATATGTTTCATTTCAGATTTGTTATGACATAAATACAGTCCAGGAGCGTTTATTTGTAGACATGTTGTTTATCAGAGTTTCCAGGCAGCAAACTGGCAGGAAATGACAGGTCCATATGTACGGCAGGACCAGGCTCACTGTTTGTTTGTGTTTGCTTTTGATACAAGGAGATGAGCAGGTGTAACGCAGATTGTGATGTTTTGAGAAAGACGTATGATTAGTCCAGGAAGATGGGAAATCTATAGAAAATAAGATAAATGTGCCTTAAAGCAAATAGTATAGATTTATAACAAATTCACTTTGCATGGGTAATTTGTAGCAAATACTGGATGCAACTTAACCTTTTAATATATAGACCAATCTATGGATAGCTGCGATATGATCCATAGCTCAGAAGTCTTATTACTGTACTGCTGTCGATCGACAAAAATAGCTACGCTGGAGGGAAGGAGGGTTTTTTCCACCAATGAGGCATATTTGGGCCTAAAATTCTGCATTCCTTTTAATAAAAAAAATGAATTTTGAAGTATACATGATGCTTTAGTAATGTGTTGTGTCGTTATAATTCTAATAATATATCTAAATGATATTTTTAGTAATAAAGAGAAACACCAGTAATATTTACATATTATAGAGGATTAATGCTCCCTGACGTCGATATAAATAATTCTTAATGTTATCACTGAATGGCTGTGACCTTTTTTTTTTTAAATTAAAAAAATACCCAGCGGTGGAGATGTATATCTTTATTTGTGGTTGAGAACCACCACAGACACTGATTATGTATATTCCCTTATTTTTTGTAGGGCGGACCAGTCAGCTGTCTCCCACCGACACCTTCGGTAAGTAGGTTCATTAAGCCCAAACGTTTCAATTTAGTTTGAAATGGTTAGAATTTCATTGCAGGGTCTTATTGTCACTCGTTGCATTTTTCTGCAATAATCCCCATGCTGCAATGCTTGCTGGGAGTTCTTCCAGTACATACCTCAATACAAAATGCACCTGTAAACATGTAACGTAATGACTTTATTTCCTCCATATTTGTTTTTCTGTTAATCTGTATATTTGGTCTTGTGTTAATTTCTTGCATTTTACTATTTTGTATTTCTGTAACCACTCAATGTTCTCGAACCCAGGACATACTTGAAAACGAGAGAAATCTCAATGTATCCTTCCTGGTAAAATCCTTTTATAAATAAAATAAAAATAAATTGTACAACAGATTGACAAGCTGTCAGAAGTGATTTTAGTAATGGGTCTGATAGCGGTAGCGAATGATGCTCTTTTATAAGGTTTAAAAATTCAATTTTTGTACCTAATGAATATCTATTTTATTTTTTTTGGTCTTTAAGTTTATGGGCAAGTGCCAAAAGGTAGGCATTTCATTTAGCAACACACACCACAATGGTGACTTTCGGTTTTATGGGTACAAGAGGCTCAGAGTGTGGCGTGCACTGCCTGAGCTGGGGAAGGAGGAGAAAGACAAGAGATTTGATTGAAGCGAGATTGAATATTAACGAATTGCCAGCGAAATACGGTGCAATTCGACAGCAGAGAGATTCCCTGTAGAAGTATAATCTATTCAGAGAATGCCGAACAGCAACGAATAGTTGGCGAAATGCCCAGATTTTCGGTGCTTTCGTTTGGCAGGTTTGAACAGGCGAATCCCATAGGTTTTGATGTAAAGAAAAATTCCCTGTTTTAATTAATTTTTTTATTCATTTGCGGCAAAAAGTCTTTTTATTAATGGATTTCTTTTTAGACGTTTAGGCATTTTTCTGGATTTTTTTGGGTGAAGTTTTTAATTCCAATTTTTTTTTAAATGGCATTTTTTTTGTTCTGTTACAGAACTTTTTATTCTTACAAATAGGACCTTGTATATTATTTCCATGCATATTTGTGCATTATTTTTTGTTTAAAACGCCTTTAAAAAATTGCATTCATTTATTTATTTTTACTCCTGCTCGGCGGCTGATCAGAGGCATTTGGCAGTCAGTTCGCCGGATTGAAGGTTTCGTTCGGCAGTTTATCGGATGTGATCAGTGGGTGTTTCTGGGGCATTTGGCGGTTTATGGGATGCATTCGGAAGGTTTATCGGCAGTGTTCGGCAGATTCATTCGTCGCACCTCGGGGACCATTCGGTGAATGCTAAATTCATTGCATGGTTGGCGAATTGAACTCGCCGAATGAAAGATCCAAAATGTCAGTGCTCTTTCAGTAACCCGTTTAGTATATGGTTTGAAAATATATGTAACAAGATAGTGTTATATCTAGCGTTATATGTGTTTATGTTTATACCAGACTCTGCTCATACACAGAGACTAAGATTACTCGATCGTTTGTTGTTTCTTCATGTTGCTCAGATAAAGATAATGGCTTTTAGCCCTGACGGTGCCTGTAGATACACTGTAATTGATGGTTAAGGTGGTTTTCCCCTTGCCAGCGCTCTGGGGCATGTTGCTGAACATACTTACGTGGCTGCCACTTCTTTTGATTCATTAAGTATGAATTTGATCGATCCTCCCATTATGAAGGAAATCGATCAGGTGCACTCTGGTTTGTTCTTATATCTTAGATATCTAGAAAATTGATAAACATTTAGTGCAGAGGAAGTTTCTAGGCTGAAGGGAAAAAAATGTTATTTGAACATGTGTCTGGCTGGTAAGAGACAGTGCATTAATTAGTGCAACCAGAAAAATGTTTGACACTGTTTCTGGGCAACTTGGAACAAATGTAAAATACCAGTTAACATGAAGGGATCCACTGACCTGTGGCGATGTGTGTCTAAGCCGGCAGGCGTGATGAATGCTCCGCAGTTACAATATTGCAGCGTTCCTGGCCAGCGCATAATACATTACATAGCAATCATTTGGCAAACAGAGGGGCTTTCATAGGGCTTTTTAGGTCTTTAAAGGCACCATAGCAATGTTAAAGCAATTATCGTTAGTGAATTAAATACTTTTTAGTTTAGCTCAACCCTTTATCTTTGCCTATTCCTTGCAAGCAGATGTGTGTATATATGTATATATACTGTGTGTGTGTGTATATATATATATATATATATATATATATATATATATATATATATTGTGTTTAATATTGCAGAAGCCACCTGCACATCACAGCAATTCGATGAATTGCATCCCAGAGCTCCTGTGCCACATTCCCCATATGCAGCAAGGAATTCTGGGTAGGATATGCAAATGACCTCTGTCTCACTTTTATACATCCTGGATCTGTTATTACACAGAACCCTAAAATCAATGCTATGCCACACTGTGGCTTTGTAGCAAAGATAAGGTTATGCAACTGGTCAAAGCCACTCCCAGGACAGCGCTGTTTCAGGTTTGTTGAACCTTCATCAGCTAGGAGGCAGGCATGACCAGTTGCAGTGGATGTTTGGACCACTGCAACTGGTCATGCCTGCCTCCTAGCTGATGAAGGTTCAACAAACCTGAAACAGCGCTGTCCTGGGAGTGGCTTTGACCAGTTGCATAACCTTATCTTTGCTACAAAGCCACAGTGTGGCATAGCATTGATTTTAGGGTTCTGTGTAATAACAGATCCAGGATGTATAAAAGTGAGACAGAGGTCATTTGCATATCCTACCCAGAATTCCTTGCTGCATATGGGGAATGTGGCACAGGAGCTCTGGGATGCAATTCTTTGAATTGCTATGATGTGCAGGTGGCTTCTGCAATATTAAACACACTTATTATAGTGTGGAGGCTTTTTATCTCACTTTTAGTCCTTCACCACAACCCTTATAGAATATATATATATATATATATATATATGTGCAAGAAAAAGTATGTGAACCCTTTGGGATTACGTGGAGTTTTGCATGAATTGGTCATAAAATGTGCTCTGATCTTCATCTAAGTCACAACAATTTGAAAAACACAGTCTGCTTAAAATAATACAACACAATCATTATATGTTTTCATGTTTTTATTGAACCGAACATGTAAACATTCACAGTGCAGGGTGGAAAAAGTATCTGAACCTTTGGACTTAATAACTGGCTGACCCTCCTTTGGCAGCAATAACCTCAACCAAACGTTTCCTGTAGTTGCAGATCAGACCTGCACAACGATCTGGAGTAATTTTGGACCACTCCTCTTCACAAAACTGTTTCAGTGTAGCAATATTCTTGGGATGTCTGGTGTGAATCGCTCTCTTAAGGTCATGCCACAGCATTTCAATCGGGTTGAGGTCAGGACTCTGACTGGGCCACTCCAGAAGGCGTATTTTGTTTTGTTGAAGTCATTCTTTTGTTGAATTACTTGTATGCTTTGGGTCATTGTCCTGTTGCATCACCCATCCTCTGCGGAGCTTCAGTTGGCGGACAGATGGTCTTATGTTTTCCTGCAAAATGTCTTGATAAACTCTGGAATTCATTTTTCCATCAATGACAACAATCCGTCCAGGCCCTGAGGCAGCAAAGCAGCCCCAAACCATGATGCTCCCTCTGCCATGTTTTACAGTGGGGATGAGGTTTTGATGTTGATGTGCTGTGCCTTTTTCTCCACACATAGTGTTGTGTGTTTTTTCCAAACAACTCAATTTTGGTTTCATCTGTCCACAGAATATTTTGCCAGTAGTGCTGTGGAACATCCAGGTGCTCTTTTGCAAACTTCAAACGTGCTGCAATAATCTTTTTGGACAGCAATGGCTTCCTCCGTGGTGTCCTCCCATGTACTCCATTCTTGTTTAATGTTTTCCTTATTGTAGATGTGTCAACAAAAATGTTAGCATGTGCCAGAGATTTCTGTAAGTCTTTAGCTGACACTCTAGGATTCTTCTTTACCTCCTTAAACATTCTGCGCTGTGCTCTTGCAGTCATCTTTACAGGACGACCACGCCTAGGGAGAGTAGCAACAGTGTTGAACTTTCTCCATTTGTAGACAGTCTGTCTTACCGTGGACACATGACAATCAAGGCTTTTGGAGATACTTGTGTAACCCTTTCCAGCTTCATGCAAGTCAACAATTCTTGATCGTAGGTCTTCTGAGAGCTCTTTTCTGCGAGGCATGGTTCACATCAGGCAGTGCTTCTTGAAACCAGTAAACCCAAAACTGGTGTGTGTTTTTAAAGGGCAGGACAGCTTTCAGCAACACATCCAATAATATCACACTGATTGGACTCAAGGTTGGCTCACTCCTGGCTCCAATTAGCTCTTGGAGAAGTCATTAGGCTAGGAGTTCACATATTTTTTCCACTCTGCACTGTGAATGTTTACATGTTATGTTCAATAAACACATGAAAACATATAATGTTTATGTTGTATTATTTTAAGCAGACTGTTTTTCAAATTGTTGTGACTTAGATGAAGATCAGAGCACATTTTATGACCAATTCATGCAAAACTCCACGTAATCCCAAAGGGTTCACATACTTTTTCTTGCCACTGTATATATAATTATTATTATTTTTCAACAAACCAAGAGCACTCACGAGTCTTCGTGTAAGGCTCGTGTCAGACGAGCGCACTGATCACGTCCGTGTTGCCACACATTTGTACGTCCGTGGCAGCATAGCATTCTGACCAATGGAGCCCCACACACGAAGTACGTCATACGGAAGTGCGGACGCACAATGGACGCGGCAAACGGACGCAGGTTAGGCAAGAATGTAAATCCGCTAGAACGGACGCACAGAGTGTGCTGCATCTGCAATGTCCGCATAGCTTTGTGTGTGTGTGAGTGATGGAACGTGGTCAGAAGGACTGCATTTTTGACGGCCAGCATTTTTGACGGACAAAATATTTTTTAAATTTATTTTCCCTGCTACATCAGTCAAAAAAAAACGTCAGTCACAAAAATGGACTGTGTGGCCACTACCTTGTCGTCAGTCAGAAAGTATGTCCGTACTGCACAGACACACAGTCCGCACAGACTGCATTCGTCTGACCCTAGCCTAAAAGTCCAATCATTATTTCAATTAAATCAAAGATTGGACTTTAAAGTGAAGACTTAAAATGGTGCTTAAAATAAGCTTAATGGTGATTTTTGAGGAGCTGAGTACCTAAATTTTGGAGAAATTATATATATATAATCATACAGTATATTCACGGCCCGGCCAAAAACAAACTTACACACTGTAACATTTGGTTGTGTCGCCTTTTGCTGTGATTGCGGCACGCATTCGCTGCAGCGGCGTGTCATTAAGCTCATGCGATGTCACAGCATTTATTGGCGTCCAGAGTGGCATTAATTTGTGGCAAGATCTTGTATTGATGATGGGAGAGTCGCGGCGCTGCGTAAAGTCTTCTCCAGCACATTATCCCAAAGATTAACCCCTTAGTGACCGGGCGGTTTTACACAAATCCGTCCTTTAGTGACCGCTGCTGTTTTTACGTTTCTGCGCTGTTAGTGTTTAGGACAAATTTTCCTCTTACTCGTTTATGCAACCCACACATATTTTACACTGTTTTTCTCGTCATTAAATGGACTTTATAAAGATACCATTTTTTTCATCATTTCATATAATTTACTATAAAAAACATTGTGAAATATGACAAAAAAATTGAAAAAACACCACTTTTTCGAACTTTGACCCCCAAAATTTCTTATGTATCAACAACCGTCAAAAAAATTTAATTCCTTAGTAGTTTCTAAATTTAGTTCTGAGTTTAGCAATACCCAATGTTTACATATTCCTCGCTTTTTTCCTTATTTTATGCAACAATAAGTGCAAGTAGCACTTTGCCATTTCCAAAGAGTTTATTTTCAAAACTAGTGATAGTGACATTGTAACACTGATATCTGTCACTAATTCCTGAATAACCCTCCACATATACATATTTTTTTAAAGTACACAAATCAAGGTATTAAACTTGGGGTATTTTGACTCTTTCCATGCAAACCATTTTACCACAAATTAGGGCTGTGCAATTAATTGCAATCGCAATCGAATCGCAATTTCTGACCCTGCAATTTCTAAATCGCATAAGGCTGCAATGTTCTGCTCCCTGTTAACTTCCAGCGGCATGGTGCTTTGGGCGCTCGCAGGGGGAACCACGTGACGAGCCGCGTTCTCGCGGCTCGTCACATGGTTCCCCCAGGCGAGCGCTCAAGCTCCATGCCGCTGGAAGTTAACAGGGAGCCGAACACGTGGCGCACAGAGGTGAGCTGGGGCAGTATCCATGTGCTGGGGCAGTAATTCCATGTGCTGGGGCAGTAATTCCATGTGCTGGGGCAGTAATTCCATGTGCTGGGGCAGTATTTCCATGTGCTGGGGCAGTATTTCCATGAGCTGGGGCAGTATTCCATGTGCTGGGGCAGTATTTCCATGTGCTGGGGCAGTATTTCCATGTGCTGGGGCAGTATTTCCATGTGCTGGGGCAGTATTTCCATGTGCTGGGGCAGTATTTCCATGTGCTGGGGCAGTATTTCCATGTGCTGGGGCAGTATTTCCATGTGCTGGGGCAGTATTTCAATGTGCTGGGGCAGTATTTCCATGTGCTGGGGCAGTATTTCCATGTGCTGGGGCAGTATATCCATGTGCTGGGGCAGTATTTCCATGTGCTGGGGCAGTAATTCCATGTGCTGGGGCAGTATTTCCATGTGCTGGGGCAGTATCCATGTGGTGAATACTGAATTCATTTAGAATGTATGTAGCATGTTTGAAAAAGCAAAAACAATTGGCTAAATCGCAAATAAAATCGCAATCGCAATATTCATTCAAGAAATCGCAATATGATTATTTTGTCAATATTGCACAGCCCTACCACAAATCTATGCCAAAGTTTGAGAAAAAAAAAAGTTTTGGGGATTTGTTTTGAACGCAATTTAAGAATACATGTACTGTGAACTTTAAGGTTTACTGCCAAAAACCACCCCAAAATATGTTCAGCAACATCTTCTGAATAAATTGATACCACCCATGTATAGGTATGTCGGGTTTTTGGGGGCTAATGGGCCTTATTTGGGGGGTGCGCATTTCAGTTTTCCAACTTGGAATTTTCACATTTCGTCATCATGCACCCATGTCCTATTTGGGACATTTTTGAAGCCAGCCAAAGTAATTTACCCCCATCAAACCATATATTTTTAGAAAGGGCACACCCTAGGGTACTTCAAAGAGTTGTATTTTAACACTTTCCATGCACTAGCTCTATGTCAAACTTTCAGGTAGTCACTTTTTGTGTTATTTTTTCACACACATTGTAATTTAGGCATGAATTGTCAAATCCAGTTATGGGTTACTGCCAAAAAACACCCCAAAATATGTTCAGCAACATCTTCTGAGTAAATTGATACCGCCCATATATAGATTTGTTCTGTTGTTTTTGGGGTGCTACGCCAATCTTTTGACATGTGCTTGTCAATTTTCTAATTTGACATACAGTATCTTCTTTGCTTATCTTCTTTTTAGGGCCTTTTTACATACCCCATTTTATTAACGTGCATATATTTGGTAAGCTAACACCCCAAAGTATTGTAAATGGAGTGTTTTTATGCCATGGATGCAACCGTTTGCTCCAAACAAATTGGATACTGTTTGGTGGTCATTTTTCATTTTCACACCCACATCAGTTTTGGACTGTGATTTAGGAGACACTGTTGTTTGTTACTGCATGAAAACTCTCCAGGTTGTTTTCTGCAAGGTCTCCTGAGTACACAAATGCCCCCCATGCATAGGTTTGCCAGGATTTTGGGAAGGTTCAAATACAATTTTTATGACTTTGTCATTGGAGTTGAAATTGAGATTATTTCTTCAGCTAGGCCTAGCTTTGGTTTTGGGTCTACCGCATACCCCAGTTTGAATTATTGCCAGAAAATTGTTTATATTTGTTATGTTGACACCCCAAGGTAGGGATGCACCGATACCGATACTAGTATCGGTATCGGGGCCGATATTGCCGTTTGCACGAGTACTTGTTACTCGTGCAAACGGCCCGATACATCGCGCGATACCGGAAGCCGGCGCTGGGCCGGCTTGCCGGTATCCGCGGGGCTGGGGAAGCTGGCCGCGTGCATGTAAAGCACGCGGCCAGCGTTCCCCTCCGCCGCGCCAAATACTCACCCTTCCTGAAGTTCCGGTCGCTGGGCAGTGATGCGGTCACGTGGCCGCGGGCGCTCCTGTGACGCGGCCTCTCGGCTGGAGGCAGCGTCACAGATGCGCCCGGCGGCCACGTGACCGCATCACTGCCCAGCAACCGGAACTTCAGGAAGGGTGAGTATTTGGCGCGCCGGAGGGGACGCTGGCCGCGTGCTTTACATGCACACGGCCAGCGTTCGAGCTGGGGGCCAATCCATGAGACCTGGGGGCCAATCCATGAGACCTGGGGGCCAATCCATGAGACCTGGGGGCCAATCCATGAGACCTGGGGGCAATCCATGAGACCTGGGGGCCAATCCATGAGACCTGGGGGCAAATCCATGAGACCTGGGGGCCAATCCATGAGACCTGGGGGCCAATCCATGAGACCTGGGGGCAAATCCATGAGACCTGGGGGCAAATCCATGAGACCTGGGGGCAAATCCATGAGACCTGGGGGACATATCCATGAGACCTGGGGCAAATCCATGAGACCTGGGGGCAAATCCATGAGACCTGGGGGCAAATCCATGAGACCTGGGGGCAAATCCATGTGAGCTGGGGGCAAACCCATGTGAGCTGGGGGCAAATCCATGTGAGCTGCGGTCAATCTCATATAAATTTTTATGAGGTCTGTTCCTATTGGAAAGCGTCACATGACATTAAATAAAAGTATCGGTACTCGGTATCGGTGAGTACTTTTAAAAAGTATCGGTACTCGGTCTTAAAAAAGTGGTATCGGTGCATCCCTACCCCAAGGTATTGCATATGGAGTGCTTTGATGCCATGGATGCAACGGTTTTAGCCCAAAACATTTGAGAAGGTGTGTGACGGTAATTTTTCAATTTTCAGATTTTTACGCCCACATTAGATTTGGACTGTGATTTAGGAGACACTGTTGTTTGTTACTGCATGAAAACTCTCCAGGTTGTTTTCTGCAAGGTCTCCTGAGTACACCCATGCCCCCCATGCATAGGTGTGCAAAGATTTTGGCAAAATACAGCACCAATTGTAGAACATAAAAATGTAGGAATAAAATGTAAAAGTCTGGTGCAGTAAAAGAAAAAAAAAAACTAAACTGAACTAACTAACTGGAGTGTGAGAAAAAATAGAAAGGAAAAACAAATCACAGATCACGCACAGTGTGATATCTTGAAACAGTCCCCAAGACACAGAGCGGGTTGTCCAGGGCATTCTGGGCAGTAAAAGATTGTGTCTCTCCTCTGCCCCTTCTTGAAACACACCCTGCACCTTTTTTGGGGTTTCTGTTTGCCCTCAGTAGGGGGGATTTTATAAATAAAATGTGTAGCCCCAACAATGTCCCCCAACACCGCCCGGGGAGCAGGTGCATCCTGGTACAAAAACCCTGAAATGACCTGGAGCTGAAACTGTAAAAAGGACAGCGTCACTCCGGGGTTTGCCTTTTTGCAGAGCAAAAAGGCATTGTGGGTTGCAATTTGCATCAGGTAAATTGCAACCTTTTTGTACCAGGCCCTTGACTTCGGCATAATCTGGTAGGGCTGGAGCAGCTGATCTGCCAGATCAACCCCACCCATATGCCGGTTATAGGCTTTGATGCACACTGGCTTCCTGATGCGCTCAGCTCTGCCACGTACAGAGACCTCCACAGACCTCTCAGTGTGGATGGTGGATAGAAGGTATACATCCTTCTTGTCTCTGTACTTGACCGCCAACAGCTCCTCTTGGCGCAGAGCTGAGGTCTCCCCCCTTTTTAACCGGGTGCGGACAAGCTGTGCTGGGAAACCTACGCGGTTCTTGCGAACAGTACCGCATGCTGCTGTATCAAAACAATACAGCAGCTTGAACAAAAGGACACTCGTATAAAAATTATCAACATACAAGTGGTACCCTTTGTTCATCAGGGGAAAAAGTAGGTCCCACACAATCTTGCCACTGTTTCCTTGTGTTCTGGGCAACCTGGAGGGTCAAGGCTACTATCCTTTCCCTCGTACACCCGGAAGGCCTGAGTATACCCACTCTCGCTGTCACAGAGCTTCTACAATTTCACTCCATACCTGGAGCGTTTGGAAGGAATATACTGCTTGAATCCCAGCCTTCCCTTGTATTTCATTAGGGATTCATCCACGCAGATATTCCTTCCAGGTGTATAAGCCTCTGCAAACCTGGCGGCGAAGTGGGTAATCAGGGGGCGGATTTTATACAGCCTGTCAAACTGGGGATGCTCTCTAGGAGGGCACAGGCTGTTGTCACTGAAGTGCATGAAACGCAAAATGTATTCATACCTTCTACGTGACATTGATTGGGGTAAATGGGGGTAGAGCAGATGGGGCTACTGCTCCAGTAGGAGCGAATTGAGGGCTTCTTTATGATGCCCATCAGCATAGTAAGTGCCCAGAATTTCAGAAATTCTGGCACATCTAGCGGGGTCCATTGCTGCCTTGCCAAGTAGGAGTCTGGCTTCGCAGCACAATGCTGATGGGCATGCAGATTTGATTGGGCCACAATGTGGCCCAACAAATCATCCCCCATAAACACCTGCAAAAACTGTGTGGCGGTAAATCCTGCAACATCAATATTGATGCCAGGATTTGCCGTGAAAGGAGGGATATCTGGCCTCTGGCGATGAGGCACTACCCACTCCTCAGCTGGAGCTGTGCGTCTCCTGCTGGCAGGTGGTGGCCCAGGATCTGCATCAGAAACATCACTAGGAGATACATCAGCCAGCGTAGATGATGTATTTAGTGAGGTCTCTGAGCAGTTAGCGGGGTCAAAATCTGGGTCTGAGTCCGACGCAGATGCCTCAGATTCTGACGCCAGGATGGCATATGCCTCCTCGGCGCTGTACACCCTCTCAGACATTATATATAATAGATTATAAAATTTTATAATTTTATTATATATAAGCGGATTATTGGTTCTTAGAAGAACCGTTGGGTTTCACAAGAAAATACAAATAAACACCTAAATCTCTCTAAATCCCTCTAAACCTGCCTCAATTCTTCTAAATCTCCCTAAAATATCTCTAAATCTGCCTCAATTTTTCTAATCTCACTAAATCTACCTAAAATCTCTAACCTGTCAAATCTGATCTCTCTCTCTCGCTCACCAAAACACAAGTGAGGAGAAGGAGGGAGAATCACAGAGGTCACGGCCAATATTTACAAAATATTGACCTGACCTGACAAATTAGAATTTTTATTTAGATTTTTTATAACTTCTGATTGGATGTTGCTAGCCTGCCTCTCTGATGAGGCAGGCTAGGAACATCCCACACAGCCCCAAGATGACCCTGCCCTTAGAAGGGCAGCGCCATCTTGGCTGTCACATTTATTTTATTTTATTCATTTTTATTCATTTATTTTTCTTTTTTTACCCTTTTTTTTAGTCTGCTGGGTGCCTTGATCCCTCGAGGCACCCAGCAGAGCACCTGATCACTCATGTGATCTTTTTTGTACTGAGTGGCACTCAGTACTTCCTGCCGCTACCGGAAGTGATCGCTCGGGGGGAGCGATCACTGAGCGGACCGGCGGCAGGTAAACATATTGCAAGGATGCCTCGATGTCGAGGCATCCCTGCAATATACTCAGAGCAGCTGGAAGCGATACCGATCGCTTCCAGCGCTCTGTAGAAGTGCGGGGCACTTTTCCGGTCAAACTGGATGTTGATCGCTCCCGGGGAGCGATCACAAGGGGCCCCGGCACTTCTGTCCGCCATTGCACGGATGCCTGGACTCCCAGGCAGCGTGCAATGGCCCTGGAGCTGCTGGAAGCGATCTGATCGGTTCCAGCGCTCAAAAGACCGCAGGACCTACCATGTACGTCAGCGGGTCTAAAAGAGACCCGCTGCCGTGACGTACATGGTACGTCCGCGGTCTCTAAGGGGTTAACCTCAATTGGGTTAAGGTCTGGACTGTGCGGTGGCCAATCCATGTGTGAAAATGATGTCTCATGCTCCCTCAACCACTCTTGCACAACTTGAGCCTGATGAATCCTGGCATTGCCATCTTGGAATATGCCCGCTGTGCCATCAGGGGAGAAAAAACCCATTGATGGAAAAACCTGCTCATTCAGGGAGTCACATGACCTAATTTTATGCTGAAACATAGGCTAAGGTACATCCACGTGTTGGCTTTTTTGACCTTGCAGAGTGTGTGTGTGTGTGTAAATAAATAAATAAATAAATATATATATATATATACTGTATATATACAAAAGAGCACAATAACTGCCAGTCCAAACTTCCTTCTGGGGGAGGTTCCTTCAAATACTATAGGTCAAAAGGACATATCTGTATGTTTATACCCTGTAACCCTTGATGTGGTTTTGCTTGTACGTGTCTGGCAGCTCCCTCTGTTCGTCTCATGCTTTACTATCACAGTTACTCTGAAAGCAGAACAAGCGATGTATCACTTGACGCAGATCTGTAACCAGCACATCTTTTGCTATAGCTTTATATTTCTTTTTCCTTCCTAACATGTCATGGTGATCAAGAAAATGAATTGGGTTTAAGAAAAATATCACCCAGGAAAGTAAGTTACTCAAATGGAGTTAATTTTGCAAATTAAATCTCCTGGAAATGAAACGCTCGGCAAACCAGCAGACATGTCACCCGGCTGAGTAAAGTGCATAAAACAACTATCCAAATACAGCATAAGGCTAGGGTCAGACGAGCGCATTTTGTACGGACTGTGCGTCCATGCAGTACCGACGCAGTACTTTCTGACTGACGACAAGGTAGTGGCCACACAGTCCGTTTTTTTGACTGACGTATTTTTTGACGGATGTAGCAGGGAAAATAAATTACAATGCAAAACCATTTTTTCCGTCAAAAATGCTGGACGTATAAATGCAGTCCGTCTGACCACGTTCCATCACTCACACACAAAGCTATGCGGATGTTGCGGACGTGTCGCACTCTACACGTCCGTTCTAGCAGTATTACGTTCTTGCCTAACCTGCGTCCATTTGTCACATCTGTCATCCGTCAGAAGTGCGGACGTACTTCGTGTGTGGGGCTCCATTTAACACAATTGTATGCTATCACGGACGTTCTTATGTGCGGTAACACGGACGTGAACACTGCGTTCGTCTGACACAAGCCTAAACATTTACCAATGGCCCAGTCACGGCTCACTGGGGACTATTGTTGCTATAAAAACATAGAAACAAGTTGTCTAAGTAAACAAACATAACAGAAAACCAATGTAATGTTCGTCTGAATCCAATGGTTTCCATTATGGTCAGTTCACCCCATTTTTCTGTTTCCTGTGACGTCCACAACAGTGCATAGCTGATTCAGGAGTCAACACATTACTTAGATCAGTGGTCCCAAACCCTGGTCCTCCTCAGGTATCCTTAACAGCAGTGGGCCCCATCCCTGGTCCTCAGGGCCCACTAACAGGTTTTAAGGATTAGTTTGGAGATTTGCAGACTGAATCACTGAGCAGCAAATCATATCACCTGTGCTGTGCTTCAGATATCTGGCAAACCTGGCCTGTTAGTGCGCCCTGAAGACCAGGCTTGGGGACCACTGCTTAACAGGTCAGGATTTTAAGGATTACCTTGGGCAAATGCAGACTGAATCCTGCAATCCCTGCACAGCAAATCATATTATATGGCCTGTTAGGGGGACCTGAGGACTGGGGTTGGGAACCACTGACTTGATGATATGTAAAACACATGCGTTTAGGTCAAGAGAAAGAAGTCCTCAGACTTTCTTTAACCCCTTCATTACCAAGGGATTTTCCAGAAAACCATCACCGGAACCACTCTTTTGGAAAATCATGTTTAATTCTACAGTAAGACATATTTGGGAATATTCCCAATGTATTCCTTACTGTAATAACCTATTTTTCAGGTTGATGTCGCCATCTGCTGGCCAAAAGGAGTTACTGCAATTCTGATTTCTGTGCAGGATGAGCTGGGAGATGTCAAACAGACACATTCCCAACTGCTCATTGTGCCCAAGCTGCTAAATCGTTAGGGGCATGCTCTGGAGCCCAAATGCAAACACATTTTGCTTGCAATAAACAAACGTCATATTGACTATAATCGATGTAGGGGCACAAGTAGATTTTGATAGTGAAGAGGCTAAAAAAATAATATCTGTAAAGATAGACAATAATTAATGGATTTAAATTAGGAAAATGCCTGTTTTAGCACGATCAGCTGATGCAACTTTCATAAAAACACTAGAATGTCCCATTGAACCCATTCACTGTCATGACCGAGTATACTCAATCTTTAAAAGTTCCTGCAGGAGACCAACATCCAGTAAACCCAGTCAAGTCATATTCTCAAACTGCAAAGGAATTTAATTTATTGCAAATGAAAATACATTTGCAAATGGGCTCCAGAATGTGCCCCCAAATTATCAGTATCTCGGACTTCTCTACAGAATTGCTGAAGCTGTTTGAACAGTTTAGAGATATGTTTTCCGTTCACAGAAAGGCAGAGCTCCAGCTGTACTATTTATTATACATGCAGTAGTGCTTATAGCCAGCAGGGGGAGCCCATCAAACAAAATCAATGTCTCTGAATAAAGGAAGGGTACACCAACATTTTTTGTACTGTCTATAGTGGAACATGGTTTCCCATAATTCCACTGTGCTCCTGGCCGTGATTTTGTGGAAAAACCACTAGGCAATGAAGTGTTAACATATCTTCCCCACGGAGTGATTTTCCTCCGGGTTTAAGGCATTCGTTAGTGATATCATACATGAACTTTCCTCGGTTTGGCCGGATACACAATGAATGGTTTTCTTCATTTAATTATATTTTAGGGACCTGTCTGTCCTATCCCTGAGGATAATGTACAAAGCTTGGAACCATAAATTGCAATGACATATAAAAAGCCCTTCGCCCATTCCCTGTCTATAGACATGTGTTTTATTCTTGATTTTATTTAATACTTGGGGTGGCAATGTGTCAGAGACTCTTTGTCCACGAGATTGTCTGCTGGAGGGGTTTCCTAGGAATGGCATTTCCTGAATTTACTCCTAAAATTTCTTCTTTCTGTAATCACAGTTTATGCAAAGAAAACATGATCTCCTTATAACGAATTGTATTCCTTAAGCAAGTTTCAATGTGTTTGTCTATCTTTATGTCAGTATCATCTGTCTGCAGTGCTTCTCTACGAGACCGTTTCTTGTGCCACGTTCAGTTATTCTATGTCACAAATTCCCCAAGCCTTATAAATATCTAAAATATTCCCTTGAATTTGCCGACATCTACTATCCCTCACCATTATATAGATAGGTCTGTGGTTCTGTCCTGTGTCTGGAAGGATCTGTATTTCTATTATTCATCCCTGTGTATAATCCTCTATTATTCATCTTTCTGCATCTGGATCTATAATTCTTTATTATTCATACAGGTCTATCTGGATTATTATACATGCACCGCATGTGGCTCTCATTGTCTCAATATTCTATCATTTTTATCTAGTTCCTTAACCCTTTCACTAGCAAGTGTTTTTTATTGAAAAATACATCATAACATTAAAAGGTGTAACATTAATTTGAAACAAAGGAGGCATAGTTATCACTACAATTTTGATAAATATATTCCTTTATAAACTGTTGTTCTGAGATAGTTAAAACCTTTAAATAATGTAAATTTGCTCATTTTAACATCTCAGATATTGTGTTTATCCTTTACAGAAATATTGGTGGGATAAAAGGGTATAAACTCTAGACGGCATCCCTTATCTGGCACAATGTCACATGAGGTCTGCATTATCAGCATACAGGCAGATACAGTAAATGTGCTGCAGACAGATAATAAAGTGGTGATCTCCTGCTTACACTGGGTCTGCATTATCAGTATACAGGCAGATGCAGTAAATGCACTGCAGACAGATTATAAAGTGGTGATCTCCTGCTCACACGGGGTCTGCATTATCAGCATACAGGCAGATGCAGTAAATGTGCTGCAGACATATAAAACGGTAAGATCTCCTGCTTATCGGCACAATGTCACATGGGGTCTGCCTTATCAACATACAGGCATATGCAGTAAATGTGCTGCAGACAGATAATAAAATGGTGAGGTCTTCTGCTTATTGGGATTTGTAGTGATCAGATTGAGATTATTAGCACTGCAATATCTGTATGCGCCGCATAATGCCTGTGTATGGCAATTACAGCAACACCTTGTATCTGTATGTGCCGCATAATGCCTGTGTATGGCAATTAGAGCAACACCTTGTATCTGTATGCGCTGCATAATGCATGTGTATGGCAATTACAGCAACGCCTTGTATCTGTATGTGCTGCATAATGCCTGTGTATGGCAATTACAGCAACGCCTTGTATCTGTATGTGCTGCATAATGCCTGTGTATGGCAATTACAGCAACGCCTTGTATCTGTATGTGCCGCATAATACCTGTGTATGGCAATTACAGCAAGAGCTTGTATCTGTATGTGCCGCATAATGCCTGTGTATGGCAATTACAGCAACACCTTGTATCTGTATGTGCTGCATAATGCCTGTGTATAGCAATTACAGCAACACCTTGTATCTGTATGTGCTGCATAATGCCTGTGTATGGTAATTACAGCAGCACCTTGTATCTGTATGTGCTGCATAATGCCTGTGTATGGCAATTACAGCTACACCTTGTATCTGTACTGTACAGGGATTTACACTCATTATAACCCCCTGAATCTTATCCCTGTACAGCAGCGACTGACCCCACAGCTCTCCCTGTATTCTGCCCAATCCCTGCCTGCTGTGATACAGCAGTAAATATTTTTGACCTTTTTGTTACAGTGAAGGTGGGAAGTGTCTTTTTAGGGGCCACTCTGTATATTCGGGGTGTGCGGGTGTCTTTATAGAGGATTCTCCATATATCCAGGTTGTGCAGGTGTATAACAGAGCTGCACAGTAATAGAACTCCCAGCAGCCGAGTCTGTAAAAACTATAATATATGCTGTTAGAAATTGCTTGCTGTAAATAAGATACTTTCCTCTTGTTCTAAAACAAGATTTTTTTTTATTGCCATAAATGTCCCCAATAGGTCACAGGTATGTGTCTTAATTTCCTGTCGACATATTTATAATATTTTATTGATATGTGAAGGGGGGGGGGCAGCAGAACTTAACCTGCCTACGTAGTAATATCAACCCAGAACACTAAAGAGATATGCATATGGGGAGTAATTATTATCAACATTTATATAGCTATGCAAATTTAAACTTTACATTCTATTTCAGTGCAAAGTAGTGTATACCTGTTTTTGTCAGTGAAAGGGTTAATTCTGTATCCGTAACCCCTGCCTGCAGCTTTATAATTAATTTCTATTAACCTGTGAAATATCAAACGCTTCGCTCCCGTCCTAGGTGGATGATTGGTATCTCGCCTGGTTATCCCGTGTGCCGGACGCACAGAAACATCTGCCGTTCACTTGGAGAGATCAAGAGATATACAACCGTTAAACAGGAGATAAATTGATGCGATCTGTCATGTCCTCCTGCAGTCCTATACTGGCTGACAATTTATATCCAGCGAATATTACAATGTAAACCATTAATCCTACATTTCCAATCTTTAGCTTCTACACAATCCAACCGCAATATTAAATTCAGCTCAAGGAAATCCCAACCGCTTACTTTATTGAACACGTCTTTTGTATATGATGACATATGCCCTTGCCGCATGCTGCAAAAAAAAAAAAGTATGTGTATATTTCTCAGAACCGTACATTTCTGTTAAATATTATTGATGGGACAAAACCATATACAGCGCTTCCCGATGGGGATAATCTCAACACACAAATACCCAAATGAGCCTATATATCATGAGGATATAATGTCTTAACCCCTTCCCTACTACAATCGAGTTCACTTGATCTTCAAAACTACTTCTTCATGTGCTCGAGAACGTGTTAATGTGATCTGGGCGTATTCTAGAGCAGTGGTTCCCAACCGCGGTCCTCAAGTACCCCTAACAGGACAGGTTTTAAGGATCGCCTTGGGGAAAAGCAGACTGAATCCTGCAATCACTGAGCAGCAAATTATGTCACCTGTGCTGTGCTTCACATATCTGGAAAACCTGACCTGCTGGGGGTACTTGAGGACTGCGGTTGGTAACCACTGGTGTAGAGGAATGCAAACCTGTTTTGTTTATTGCAAATTAAATCCGTTTGCAATCGGGCTCCTGAACATATCCTTAAAGTCACAGTACATTGGACTTGACAGCCGCATACTGTGACACAGGGAACACTGATTGATATCTGGACTTGCTTCAGTGCCGGGATTGACCAGCAGAGAGAGCCCTCTACCTTTCAAATACTGCATATAGCAGGGGTCAACAACCATGGCTTTCCAGGTGTTTTGTAACTACATATCCCATGAGTCTCCAGCTAATCTGCCTGGCTGAGCACCATAGGAGATGCTGTTCTGATACATCTGGCAGGCCAAGGTTGCTGACCCCTGGCATACAGTATCTAAATGCACTGTCATTAAATACAGTGAATTTATACTGTTTGTGTGTGGTGGTGATGATAGGGTTAACGGGTAATATAAAGTGGTCCCTGCCAGTCCACTGTTCTTTAATGGAAAACTCCTTGGTTGTGAAGGGGTTAAAAGATAATGCTAGTGGTTTTTTTGTAGTAAGTCATAGGAAACCCAGCCTGGTAAAAGAGGCATTTTAGCAATTACTATTTACATAGTTTCTGCCTACACAGAGTTAATCCAATCTTACTTATTCAGAAGCGTTTAGGTGCTGCAATCCTCAACTCCGAGATCCAGGGCTTAATTTGCAGGGGATCCTGGGAAACTGTATCCAGGGCCTTTCAGTTTTGGCTGTCAGGGTTCCGTTACCTGTTTGCATGAAACTGGTACCTTATGCTATAGAATAGGGATTTATTTTATTTTTTTTGAGAAAGGATTTTACCAGGAAGGATACATTGAGATTTATCTGGTTTTCAGTATGTCCTGGGTGGCGAATATGTACCGTTCGGTGTCTCGCCCAAGGACACTTACTGGAGAGGTGCTCTGGCCCGGATTACTTGCTTGAAAGGGGTATGTAAGTGGGCAATTGAGTGCATAGCTTATTGTTTACACCATTGAGTTCTGTATGGTTGCCAGATCGGCCATGTTTTCCTGGACACCTATTACTAGTTTATGCAGAGGGGGCACAGGGAAAAGTGCTGCCCTGCAACATGTATACTTCATATGCTGCAGGAAGGAAATCGATGCATGTCACCTGGGATTCCTTTTTGATTTCTTACCTGCAGCAAATGAGTTCTACATGCTACAGGTTGCACTTTTCATGTGCTGCCCATCACCATGAATAAATTATGTGTGTCCAGGAAAATATGGCTGATCTGTCAACCCTAAGGCAGTGTTTCTCAACTCCGATCTGCAAGTAACCGTAACAGACCAGGTTCGCCGGATATCTGCAGTGCAGCAAAGCCCAGGTAAGGCTAGGGTCATTACGAAAGCAGTTTTAACGTGCGTTTAGACGCACGAAATCACGGCCGTGCTAGCAGCAAATGACGTCCAATGCCGGGGAACACACGAAGTACGGCCGCACGAAAGTTCATCCGCGCAACGCAAGTGGCAAACGAACACATTTTTTCTAGTACGGACGTACAGAGTGCGCTGCGTCCGCTAGAGGCGTGTGTGCGTGATTGGGAGACGTCAGATGCTGCACACGTCCAGCCAACATAACGTCCAGACACAAAAAGTGTTTTATTGATGATCCGTACAAAATCACGGACGAAAAGGCGCATCGTATGACCGCTATCGCGTATTCCGTGAAAAAATGCGTCCATTCGTTCGAACGCACTTTTTCACAGACAACGCGAAAATGCGTTAGTCTGACCCTAGCCTAATACGATTTGCTCTTCAGTGACTGCAGTATTCAATCTGCACTTCCCGAAGGAAATCCTTTTATATCTGACTAGTTGTAAAGCCTGCCCAGAGGGCAGTCTATTGTGGATATACTGCCCCTGTTCATGGATATACTGCCCCAGCTCGTGGATACTGCCCCAGCACGTGGATACTGCCCCCGCACGTGGATACTGCCCCCGCACGTGGATACTGCCCCCGCACGTGGATACTGCCCCAGCCTGCCCAGAGGGCAGTCTATTGTGGGTATACTGCCCCAGCTCGTGGATACTGCCCCAGCACGTGGATATTGCCCCAGCATGTGGATACTGCCCCAGCACATGGATATTTGCCCCCAGCACATGGATTTGCCCAGCTCATGGATTTGCCCCCAGCTCATGGATTTGCCCAGCACATGGATTTGCCCCCAGCTCATGGAGTTGCCCAGCTCATGGATTTGCCCCAGCTCATGGATTTGCCCAGCACATGGATTTGCCCCCAGCTCATGGATTTGCCCCCAGCTCATGGATTTGCCCCCAGCTCATGGAGTTGCCCAGCTCATGGATTTGCCCCCAGCTCATGGATTTGCCCAGCACATGGATTTGCCCCCAGCTCATGGATTTGCCCCAGCTCATGGAGTTGCCCAGCTCATGGATTTGCCCAGCTCATGGATTTGCCCAGCTCGTGGATTTGCCCCCAGGTCGTGGATATGGTCCCCCAGCTCGTGGATATTGACCCCCCCCCCCACCACCAGCGCTCATACTTACCTGTCGAGCGGCGCCAGGGAAGTGAAGATTTCCCCGCTTCCGGTCTTTGAAGGACCCAAGCCGCGGTCACGTGACCGGGGCTTGGGTCCTTCAAAGCGGAAGCGAGGGAACTTTCCTCCGCCGCTCGGGGGGTAGGATGCGCGCGGCAGCCGGGTAGAGGCTGCGCCTCTACCCGGCTGCCGCGCGCATCCTACCCCTGAGCGGCGGAGGGAACTTTCCCTTCGCCGCTCGGGGGACCCGTTAGATGCACACAGCAGCCGGGTAGAGGCTGCGCTCGCAGCCTCTACCCGGCTGCCGCGCGCATCCAACCCCCCGAGCGGCGGAGGAAACTTTCCTTCGCCGCTCTGGGGTTGGATGCGCGCGGCAGCCGGGTAGAGGCTGCGAGCGCAGCCTCTACCCGGCTGCTGTGTGCATGTGTAACCGCCGCGGCGAGCCGGCAGCCGGCTCGTGCCGCGGCGGTTGCATGCGCGCGCAACCACCGCCGCTGGTTGCGCGCGCATGCGCAGTAAGGCTTTGGCGACGGACAGCCAAAGCCTTACTCTTTTATTATATAGATCTGTTAGAGGTATTTGTGGACCAGAGTTGAGAAACCCTGCTCTAGGGTTGCCTTATTTTCCTGGATGCATATCATTTATTCATGCTGATGAGCAGTGCATGAAAAAAGCAAGCCTGTAGCGTGCATAATCCATACACTGCAGGCAAGAAATCTGATCTGCCTTGATTTCCTCCATGCAGCATATGAATTACATGTTGCAGGGCAGCACTTTTCCCTGTGCTCACCCTCTGCATGAAATAGTAATGTGTCCAGGAACACATGGCCGACCTGGCGACCCTAGATGAAAGACTGTCAGCAGCTGAGCGATTATTCAGCTAAAATGGCAAAACCAGTTATTTGGCGATCTGCATGAGCGTCTTCGAGAATGGTGACCCTGTTTTCCAAAAAGTTTTATAATCTCATGCAGAAAGGTTTATGTTCGGTTTTCATGGCAGCCAGTGATCGAGTCCTGTCATTTTACTGCTAAGCAGCAAATGAATCGTTTGCAGAGGAGAAAGTGAGTGGAGCTTCCCAGGACACATCCGAGCTAGAAATTGAATTTGAAAGCTTTTATTTTTTTGTCGCCGGAGCGATTACATAACAACGTATCGTTCCTCTGTCAGTCATCCGATAAAACCGCTTTACGTTCAGTAAATTACATCCGAGTGCTGCATTTACTGCTCTGCAGAGATCTCCACCAGCGCAAAGTACAGAGTGGTCCCTGTCTCCTGGACTGATGTCCCAAGGCAGTGCTGGTCACTAGGTTAAGTTTTTAGCATTGTCTTCTTGCTCTTGTATTTGCTCTGCACTGTATCTAGGGTTGCCAGGTCGGCCATGTTTTCTTGGTCACCTATCGCAATTTCATGCAGAGGGAGCACAGGGAAAAGTGCCGCCCTGCAACATGTATAATTCATATGCTGCAGGATGGCAATCAAGGCAGGTCACCTGGGATTCCTGGGATTTTCTTACCTGCAGCGTATGGATTCTACACGCTGCGGGGTTGCATTTTTCATGCACTGCCCATCACAATGAATAAATTATTTGTCCAGGAATACTTGGCCGATCTGGCGAAACTATTTCTGCCCTACATGGTGCCCTTTGCAGATGGCTTCCTTGGAGGTGCCTGCGGGCCAGCTTGCATACACTGCTCGATGTCTGCAGAATAAAATGCAACGCATATAGTACGTGTCCTGGCATCGGATCATGTGGCTGTGCCGCTGAGAGGCTCTCCATGCCCCGGTTCCCAGGCCATCCTGACACAGCTGGTTCTCACTAAGGCAAAAGAACTGCTTTGCAAACTTGCTGAAAGTGATGTTTTTTTGTGTTTATGTAGCAGAATGTGTGAAGTGCAAATCAATGTTAGATGTGACACCAGCCATGAAAGATAAGCTTGTCTCCGGAGACGTTCTGGGACATCTTCTAGCTCTTCTGAGAATCTATATACACACAGGGCTCCGCTGGGAATTCTCCTCTCGAATCTCCATTAGTCAGTTATCTGCAGAAGGTGTATCACGGGCCTTTTCAATGGAACGAATAAGGTGGTGGCCGGCCATGACATTGGGGTGACAAGGTGATTCCCCCCCCCGAAGGGAAAGAGACACCGCATGAAATAGTTATCCAGCTGGTCATCCTGTCATCAAAGGTCATTTGGTTAAAATAGTTTCATCCCATATGTGTCACTGGGTGCATCCGCTGTGTGATATTTTGTATTTGTGGGGGGCAGTATACCAGCGGGCTGCTTGCAATCGGGGCCGGTGTGGCAGCGAGTTGCTTGCAATCGGGGCCGGTGTGGCAGCGAGTTGCTTGCAATCGGGGCCGGTGTGGCAGCGGGTTACTTGCAATCGGGGCCGGTGTGGCAGCGGGTTACTTGCAATCGGGGCCGGTGTGGCAGCGGGCTACTTGCAATCGGGGCCGGTGTGGCAGCGGGTTACTTGCAATCGGGGCCGGTGTGGCAGCGGGCTACTTGCAATCGGGGCCGGTGTGGCAGCGGGCTGCTTGCAATCGGGGACCGCTTAGGCATGGTACCTCCCCACTTTCCCATACCTTTTGCCCTGTGCCCAAAGAAGTACAGGAGCTTCTTTGGGGAGTATTACAGCTCGTTTGCAGCCATAGACTTAAACGTGAAGGCGCTGAAATGGGCGTTTGCGCGTTTTCGTCATCAAAAATGTTCGTATGAACGCTCGGTCCGCACATGGCAACAGGCACAAAGTCTTTTTCATTGGACGCCTCCGTAAGATGGGAAGGTTTTTTTTTTTTTCATTGGACGTCTCCGTAGTCAATCAAAAAACGCGTACGACGCGCGTTTCTAATGGTTTGAACCCAGCCTCTGTCTACGTTAGATTGAGGCGCTGTAGATGTGGATCACTGTGATTCAGCGCAAGGTGTCTGGGAATCCTGTATGATGAGGGTATGGTAACCGGGAGTGAATGCATCTCGGGCTGACAATATCCAGTGAACTCAATACATCCTGCAATACCTGGGGGCGACACACACAATGAGAAAATTAATTGAATAATTACAGTGTTGAAACAATGCAGGCAAATACAGTTAATAACATAATGCAACAGTTGCAGGAACATCTGTACAACTTAATTAAATTGGAATGGTCCCTCGGGCGGATTCGAGAGCAGACTGCACTTAATTGGTGCAAAAATAGCCTTAATGGATGGAGGGCTCTCCAGTCAACCCTGACCGTCCGAACGCAAAAATATTTTCATATAGGAACGCGGAGCCGCAAAGGAAACGTTCCACATCGTATGAAAAAATCCAGTGTATTGAAACACAACTGCAGCGTGAGTGGCCAGCAGGGGCACATTAAAGGCTCTTTTTAGTCCAAGTACAAAGCGAGCCATTGTGATGGGAAACAGCGCGGACTAAACTAGGACTGATCAGCAAATGAACAATTTTGGCCAAAGCCGCTAACCCAGAACAGGGCTCTTTTTCTTTTTTTTCCCCCCTCTTTTTGTGTATTTTTGCCTAAGATGTGAATCTCTGGAGAATTCGCTACATTTTAAAGAATAATCATGTAAATTGTAAACACGTTTTTATGACTGCCCGCTCAGTGCATTTAAATGGGTGCTCTATAGAGTTCCTTTTTTTTTGGCCTTTAAATACTTAGGCAGATCCAGCTGACAAACTCTGCCCAATTATTATTCTTTTTTAGATGGATTTTACTCACCTTTTTGTCCCTCACCGAGCACTGCTCCTCCTCTTCGACTCAGGGACTCCCGATCCCGGAGGTTCCTGAAAGTGTTCGGTAGTATTTGTGCTCCTATGCAACTTGCGTAGCATAGGAACCACACATTGTGCAATGATAAAGGACTTGCAAACTTTTTGTACACAAGTTCCATAGTGCCTGCACAGCGCGAAGGATCAGGGCTGCCCACCACTCGCAGATCCAAACCATCAGCTGCCTCTCTGAGAACGCTCACTACAGCAGGTGGTCTCGGTGTGACATCGGCATGCTCTGCGTGATGACATCACTAGTGACCAGCAGCTGGGAAATTCTAAATCCTGGCTGCCGGTGACATTGGGAGGGGTGGAGGAAGCTCCCCCAGTGATAAAACCAGCTTGGGAGCTGGGAGTGGGACAGAAGGAGGGCAACGCTATACATTCTGACCACGTTCTACATTGTGACCGCTGTATAATAATAATAAAGCGGCAGATTGAGTGGAGTGTCCCCATTTAATATAAAAGGTAATAATCCTAACATGTATGTGATGCAGTGGGAGAGCGCCGCTTCATCATAGATAGAACATAGAATATCAATGAGAACATTGTTCTATTTATCTTTTTATACTCGGTACTATATATTAAATACTAAAAGCACATTATGTCTGCGACCGTCTGCCATAACAAAATGCATTCATATTTTAAGTGCTAGAACAGGAAAAGTATATCGAAAGATTTGAGTCATTTTCTAAGAACATCATTATCAGTAAAGACACGATTCCAGCATTTGCCGCCATTGCATTTTCTATTAAAGACACATCTCCAGCTCCTGCCCCCAGATGTTTATTGCCCACAATTCCCAGAATGCTTTGAGTGCAATAAATGGCCAGAGATCTTTTGGGAAGTGTAGTTCGGGGGGGCTGGAGTTTGAGATCCCTGTTATAAGGGGACCGTGAGCTCTCGAGCAGGCTACTCCCTCCTCCTGATTCGTGTGTAACATATATGTATATTTATTCTGTCTCTCCCATTGTACAGCACTAAGGAATTTGTTGGCGCTTTAGGAATACTTGTAACTGTAACTGATGCTGCAGTGTAGAGCTCCCCTTGCATACACTAAGGTGTTGATGTTGTATTGCATTCTTTCTTTTCATGTTCCCTATTGCTGCTGTTTGTTGTTTTTACAGTGTGTTCCCACCTACGAGATTTGCTGTGTCGTGGCAGGTGGGCCTGTACTTCTAATTCACATTGTAAGTAAACCAAAAGTCTCCTGTCATGCCATTGTATCTGTCAGCCCCAGCTGCCGGTGATCTGCCCATCGAGCGAACTTGCCATAATGGCGAACCGCGTCACTTCCGGTGCACCTACGTCACCAAAAGTGAGGCGGATCAGCTGGATACAGCATCCGGAATGCCAGTGAAACCTCTGATCCAGATCAGCGAACCTCCGTCACCGGAGTGGTGTTGTGATTGAAAGTCAAAACTCTGATCAGCTGCAGACAGGAAGGAATTACTTCCTCATATAAACACACAACCCCCCTCCCACGGCTCTGTATAGCGCACAAGCATACAGACTGTGACCCGCACACCCTGAATATATAGAGGAATCTCTAAATAGACTGTCTATTTCAAGATTCCTCTATTTATTCAGTGTGTGCGGGTCACAGTCATGGGCTTGTGCGCTATACAGAGCCGTGGGAGGGGGGTTGTGTGTTATACAGAGTGCAGGGTTGGATGACGTGACTGCAGTGGGCGGGCCCTGGGTTGGTGTATGAGGAAGTAATTCCTTCCTATCTGCAGCTGATCAGAAGTTTCACTGCCATTCCGGATGCTGTATCCAGCTGATCCGCCTCACTTTTGGTGACGTAGGTGCACCGGAAGTGACGCGGGTTCACCATTATGGCAAGATCGCTCGATGGGCAGAACACCGGCATCGGTTTCGGATTTGTCTTCACAGCTCACTGTCGCTGCGCTGCGCGCATGTATCGTGCACAGCCTCCCTGCTTCTAATCAAGGGTCTTATCTTGCAATTTGTATCTGTTGCTGCTTTGTTCTTTTTCAAAGCTTATTTGGTGAGAAACGCACATTTACCACGTCATTACCTAGACTGGATTGTTGGTGCATCTGTCAGGTGTAGCCGCCTCTACCGCGCAAGCACAGAGGTCTCTAAATTAAGCTGCAGCAGTTTTAACATTGGGGAATGCGGGTGAGAGCAAAATGTTATTTTCTGATGCGTTACATAACTCTGCTCTATCCAGGTAAAGTCAAAACTAAATGCAGATTATCGCATATCATCTGTTGCAAATTGGAAGCACAGAGAATAAGCGTGGCCAAGCATTATAGTGCCTCAATTACTCACTGGATACTGCGCATTCTCCAGTGTCCATAGACGTTTATCTCATCGGTGACCCCCATTACCAAAACCCACTTTATTGTCATGGTATTGGCTTGGTAGCAATGGGTGTGCATGCTTCAAATCGATCCTTTCGCAGTGTCAGAATGCCCCCATGTGGCAGACGCACTAAAGTTCTGCAAATCCGCGACACTTTCCGTCAGGGATGGATAGCCCGCAGATCTTTCTTTTATTGTTTTCCAAAATCTATTTTGCTTTTTTTTTTAAATTCTGTATTTTATTTTTTATAATATGACATTACAAGTAATACAAGTGCTGTATACGGAGAACAATATAAGAAATAGAGAAATTAAGTAAAGTAAAAAATAATGAAAATAAATTCTATAGAAAGGGGAAAGAGGGGGGGGGGTTAAGGGTAGGAAGGAGTATCTGCCTCCGTGAAGAGGAGTCTGTGCCATAGTCCCGTCTCTTATGGCAGCGCCGGGCATCCAAGCCACGCAGCAAAGATCTTCAGATAAAGGTGTGGAATGTCATGAATCTGAGCCGTGAGTTGCTCCATCATACGTGCCTCTGAACATTTCGAGGAGTTCTGGGTAGGAAGGGAGTGTTGGTTGATTCCAGTGCCTTGCCAAGGCTCTACGAGCGATTAAGGTGACTCGAGCGATGAGTTTGTTTTCACATCGTAGTAGCCCTTCCACAGGACGGGACAAAAGGAACGTCCATGGATTGATCTCCACCGGCCTTTCAAGAGCTTGATGAAGCCAATCCGCCAATGTAGCCCAATACGGACAAAGTTTAGGGCACAACCACCATTGATGGTAATACGTCCCGAGTTGACCGCAGCCCCTACAGGATAGTCCATTTGGGATAGCATGCATGTGATGTAGGCGCACCGGGTATTTTGCATCATTTTTAAGAAAACACACTCCATGCATAATATAGGACTCTAACTATTGGAATTAAGTACGTACATATGTTTGGCTTTCTGTCATCTACTTTTTAACTACAACTCCCATAATGCTCACTAGGGAGTTTTAATTCTGGATTTAGGAATGGAGAGTTTTAATGTCGTCCCCCCCCATTCAATGTCTAACCGTGCACCGAGCTCTTAGAAGAACTCGCCCGTTCAGGTCGCTCTTTTGGCTCCAGCTTCCGCAGGGACGGCTTTTCTGGTGAGGAGGAGCAGGGATTATAGTGCCTTGCTCAGGATTCCTAACAAGGATCTAGCAGATGCTGCTTCTCTAAAGGCAAGGTAACTGTCCTGCAAGGAACAGAGTGGGATTATAGCGGGTCCCAGAATCATTCGGCGGAAGAGTGAAAGCAGAATCAAGCTTTACTATGGTGCTCTGTTTTATACAGTTTTTTTTTTGTGGGGGGGGGGGAGCCACAGTAAGATGGAACATCCCTGGTGCTGCCCTGTCTCCTTCCCACATTGCCACCTCCAGTGTGCTTTCTCAACACTGCATCATCCTTTCCCACTGCTTTCTAGCTGATCCTGAGGGTGTAAGCAAAAAAGAATGATCGAACAGCGACAGACATGCTTACATAACTATATGTAAAATATTTAATAACCAAATGATAACACACTGAACAGTAAAATGGGGCATATCGCTTAAGCGGTTACTTCAGTTAGCAATGAAATAAAACACAGTTTGGGGTTCTGTTGCATCTCACATAGTGTATAACATTGGGGTGTGTGAAGGTTTAAGGCTAATGTCAGATGAACGCAGTCTGAGCGCACTCTGCGTGTGTGCACAACGGATGGTCGTACTGATGGAAGATACTGTAGACACCACACGGTGTCACGTTCATCCGTCTGAACAAGGTGAGAACCCAAAATACAGAACCTTTTAGGATGCAGGAACAACGCTGAATAAGTCTAGGAGGATTCGAAGATAAGATCTTTGGTGTATCAGAGTCTATAGTAATAGACTAGAAGAGTTGAGGAGCTTCTTGCTTGGACCAGAGTAGAAACAATTGTGAAGCGATTCCAGAGCGCGATCTCTGGCTTTATATAGTGGACAGGGTGGAGATGCCTCCACATCGGACGCCGCCCCCGCCATCTCCTATTGGAGGTCGGACTGTGGATTCCCCTCTCTGGCTGCCGCAGGTCCACGCCCCCCCCCCCTCCGCTGGCCATTCAGGGACTCAATCCGCCCCCGGGTGCCATCTTGGCTGGCTCCACTCGGCTGGTGTTCCACGTGGCCGCCGGCTGTGGCGTTGCTGGCAAGACGCCGCGCCATGCTGACCACTGGACGCCGCCGGAGGGGAGCGGCCATCCGGACACGGGATTTGCAGACCTGAGACCCAGGTGACCCTGGGGAGAGACGGCGCGGAGGCCCGCGGATCCCGAGGGGGTACCCGAGGCATGGACGGGAGCGGCTGCCGGTGAGTCGTGACACACGGTCCGTTTTTATTGACCGACGTAGAAATAAAAGGAAATTATGTGAACCAGAATTTAATATGAAAAATGATAATCGGAAAATGATATGAAAAGCCATTGTGTGCGTTAAGGTGCTGGACGTCGCAAATGCGCTCAGTCTGACTTTGTGTCATCATTCACACACAACGCTACGCGGACGTGGCGCACTCTGCGCGTCCGTCTAGCGTTTTTACATTCTTGCCTAACTTGTGTCCGTTTGCCACGTGCGTTGTGTGTGCGCTGTTCGGTGCGCACGTACTTCGTGTGTGGGTCTCCTATTGATTATGATTCTATGCTACGACGGACGTTTAACTGTGCGGCGACACGGACGTGATCACTGTGTCTGACGCTGGCATAACACTTTCACATAGTGGTAATTTTGGCCTCACATATGCAGCTTTACACGATTTCACAGCATAGTGAATACGAATAACCCCCATTCCTTCACCTCCAGTAAAGTGGAGAATAAGTATCCCTTAATGCGTATAACACATTTTATATTATGAATTACTGCCTGTGCCTTTAGTAACCTCGGCCACCGTTGGTGTGTTTTTTAATCCATCCTGGTGTTAACCAAACATAACATGTATATAGCAGGATGTTATTCTTTCTGCTGGCATCTGGCCCAGAATAATGCATATAACAGCAATATCCCACACAATATATCAATGTACAGCGGAGGCAATTCCTCCCATGGTACCACCATAAATTTTTAAAAATAAAGCTTTATAACCAAGCCAGAAGAAGGAGGCGCAAAATAATCTGTGCGTTAACTCATACACCGGAATACACCGTGCGTTATGTGACACAATGTAACCAATATCTGATAGGATTGTTTACTTTTGAAACATTTTTTTATTTTGATGCTGCAGGGAAAATAACCCAGAATGCAAGACTAATATTTACAGATAATGAAGCAAAAACTGTGCTTTTCGAGAAACAAACCATAGTTTGGTCAATATTTAACTATTCTCCTATTCAAAGCCCAGAATATCTCCCCTATTGCCAGGTCAGGTCAGGGCTGGGCAATACTGTATTTTAACTTTGTGTAAATTAGTTGGAAACCTAATAACATTGTAAATGTCAGACCGGTGTTAGTATATGGTTTGGGGTCAGGGTTAGTGTTAGGGTTTGCAATGCTTAAAACAGTTGAAATGAGGCACATGTAATTTACAACACTAAAATAAAGTTGGAATGTCGATCACAGTGGTTCTCAAGTTCCCCCCAACAGGTCAGGTTTTCCAGATAGCTCAAACACAGCACAGGTGATATGATTTGCTGCTCAGTGATTGCAGGATTCGGTCTGCTTTTCCCCAAGGTAATCCTTAAAACCTGTCCTGTTAGGGGGTACTTGAGGATCACTGTTGGGAACCACTGGTCTATCACATCATTTACACTGCTAAAATACAGTTTTACCCAGGGCTGTCGTACGCACGGTCCCCCAGATGCTGTTGGCCTACAATTCACAGAATTCCTTTTTAGTGCAATAGATGGGCCAGGGAATCGTGGGAGCTGTAGTTCAGAAACATCTGGAGGGATGGAGTTTGCCAGCCCTGACCTAGTTTGTAACGACGCTCTCTCTCCAGTAAAAATAATGCATCTGCCCTCAGACCTCCCATAACCTAGGAAGGGTCTTCCTCCCAGAATGCGGCAGGAGCCAGCTGGATGGCAGCTGGGGTGCTGTACCCCTGCGGGTCTTAGTATTGTGTATTACTCTTGGCTGTAGATCATGTACCTGCGCATTCAGGTGCAGATTATCCGCCTTGCAGTTACTGCTGTCAGTTTGTGCACCGATATCAAAGCAGAATTGTAAGATGACTAGAAATGCCCTGAGCGGTAACATGGATCAGGCTTTGCTGGTTAATGTGGTACACACGAGATGTTAAGGCTTCATGTCATGTTACATACATTGCTGCCAAAGGTACAAAAGATACCAAGGAAAGAACATTTCAGCTTCATTCAGCTCTGTGTGTGAGCGGAGGAAGCGGGGAAGGAATTTCTGTAGTAGGCAGCCTGACAGGGGATGGATATTGTGTTTTTTTTTCTATCTGCATGCGGCTGCTCCTGTCTCTGGTCTCTTACTGTTAGTCTTCAGCCGTCACTCTTTGTCTGGAGCTGTCTGTCTGTTATTATTTCTTTAGAGCTGTCTGTATCTTACCATTTTAGTGTTGTCTAACTCTTTTTGGTTCTGTCCATCTGTTCCTGTTTTGGTGTTTGTCTGGAGTGGTCTGTCTATTCCTCTGTCTGGTGCAAGCTCTGTTACAGTTTGGTGTTGTCTGTCATTCATTCTTTAGACAACACTAAAAATGGTAATAGACATCTCTATCTGTAACTCGTTGGTTCTATCCTTGTGTTACAGTTTGGTGTTGTCTGTTACTGTTTGTCTGGAGCAGACTCTCTGTTACGGTTTGTCTGGAGCAGACTCTCTGTTACGGTTTGTCTGGAGCAGACTCTCTGTTACGGTTTGTCTGGGGCAGACTCTCTGTTACGGTTTGTCTGGGGCAGACTCTCTGTTACTGTTTGTCTGGAGCAGACTCTCTGTTACGATTTGTCTGGGGCAGACTCTCTTACGGTTTGTCTGGAGCAGACTCTCTGTTACGGTTTGTCTGGGGCAGACTCTCTGTTACGGTTTGTCTGGGGCAGACTCTCTGTTACTGTTTGTCTGGAGCAGACTCTCTGTTACGATTTGTCTGGGGCAGACTCTCTGTTACGGTTTGTCTGGGGCAGACTCTCTGTTACGGTTTGTCTGGGGCAGACTCTCTGTTACGGTTTGTCTGGGGCAGACTCTCTGTTACTGTTTGTCTGGAGCAGACTCTCTGTTACGATTTGTCTGGGGCAGACTCTCTTACGGTTTGTCTGGGGCAGACTCTCTGTTACGGTTTGTCTGGAGCAGACTCTCTGTTACGGTTTGTCTGGGGCAGACTCTCTGTTACGGTTTGTCTGGGGCAGACTCTCTGTTACGGTTTGTCTGGGGCAGACTCTCTGTTACTGTTTGTTTGGAGCAGACTCTCTGTTATTGTTTGGTGTTGTCTGTTATTGTTTGTCTGAAGCTGCCCATTTCTTATGGTTTGGTAGAACCGCAGGCCCCATATAACCCTTACACACGTGAGGGGTTAATAAGAGTTTTGCTTTAGATGCCACACAATGCGAGTAGAAAAGTAGCTTGTATAAGATTAATGGCGCAGACCAGCTCCTGTGCGATTCCTGGGATCCAGAGTTGCCAAATCGGTCATGTTTTCCTGGACGCATATAATTTATTCATTTACATTTGCTGTACGCATTGAGATTTATGTTTTTTCACCATTCTTCATGATTTATAAATTATAACAAATTGCACATCATATGAGCTAAAACATAGGCTTTATGTACTGAAACTTACGGGTTTTCAAGTGAGGTTCAGAAAGCCGTGCCTAAACACAATCAGGATTATTCAAAGAGATCCGAATGGCTGCCAAAAGGGAACCGAACGCTGAAAATCAGCGTTCGGTTACCTTTCTTGGCCATTCGGCTATCCAGAGAGCAGGCAATTCGTCAAATCTTGGCGAATTGCCTGCACATACGTTGCCTGTTCGGTGCCTGTTCAAGGGCAGTGAATCCCATAGAGAAGCACTGCTTCGTCTATTCAGAGAACACAAACCAGCAGTGAAAAGTTCCCCTAATGCCCTGCCATTCGGTGGTTTCATTCGACAGGTTTATTCAGGCGAATCCCATAGGCTTCAATGTTAAAAATATTCCCGTTTTAATTCAATATCTAAAAAACCGTTCATTATAAAATTCTGCAGTAAAAAGTCATATATATATATATATTTTAAGCATTTTTCTGGATTTTTTTTTAACTTCTTTTTTCTGTAACAGCCCGCTTTATTATCAGTCATTGGATCATATGTAAATTTCAGACATTTTCGCTCAGTAGTTTCTTTGCAAACAACGTTTCAGTTTTCAAACATTCAAGCAAACGGTTTTTCTAATTTATTCGCTGCCTTCGTCTGCGGTGTCGGCTTTTTCCAGCGGCTGCGCTGCGTGTGATCGGCTCCTGCTCGGGTTTTTCCACCGGGGTTTATCCAGATGTTTTTGCAGGTTTCGGTGTGCATTCGCCCTCGTTTTGCAGTGAGTTTTTGGCAGCTTTTCCCTGCACTACGAAGGCCCTGTGGTGTTTGCTGAATACACCGCAGGGTCGCTGAAATGGGATCGCCAAATCGAATTGAACGAAAAGTCACCAAACGTGCAGTGGCTTTTCGATTCTCTTTGAATAACCCTGAATTTTTTTATCACACTCTTTTCTTTTTAAAGGGGGAACAAAAAAGTCTGCCTAACAATTAGGTTTAATCTGCTTCGAAACAGGTGCTTTAAGTGGTGATTTGAAAGTGGAAAACACCTAGAAGCACCTGCTAAGTCTGAAGTTTTCCTTTGTCGTTTGTGGGTTTTTTGACACTTTTTCTTAAAAAAAAAAAAAAGAAATATCAGGTAATTGTGTTTAATTACCTGGCGCTTTCTGTGCTTTTATCATAGCAGGTGTAGCTGTGATTTGAAAAGCACCCGTTAAATCACCAGCTAAATCCTTTTATAAAAGCCCTGCAGGCAGAAAGCGGCCGTGTCCTGTGATTAAATTAAAAATGGCACCACCTATCCAATGGGAACTTAAAACTGGACAAGAGTTCAGGGTGGAGACACATTTGTACACCCTGCCCACCTTCTGCACTGCTAGCAGGGGTCCGTAAGCCGACAATGTTGGCTTTGCGAGCCGCCACTACCGGCTACACAAGGCGTACAATAATGGAACCCGGGTTGGGGCCGTATATGCCCCTAGACTGTTGCCTAGTGGAAGCACCGGCCCTAATTTTTTGTAATATTTTATTATTATTAATCTCTATTTATAAAGCGCCAGCATATTCCGCAGCGCTGTACAATGGGCACAATACAGACAGGGTAACAATACATTGAACAACATTTGATAAGCCAGTACAGGAGGAAACGAGGGCCCTATTCCCATGGGAACTCACAATCTAGAAGTGTTGGGGGTATATGTTGTACGTATTTATTGTATCCTATGTATGCATTTCCTAGTGGCATCATATCTGTGCATTCCTTAACGCTCACATACACAATGTGAAATAATTAAGTGACCGCCAGACTCTGTCTCCCAGGGTACATGGCGGTGGCAATAAATTGAATTGCCCTTTAAAGTGCACTGGTTATGATCAGGTGCCTTTTGTTATGTCCCATCGGGGGGGGGGGGACACCGCAATGTCTTAGAGATCAATGTGATATCTCATCCCTTGACGAGATGTCAGTCTTACATTCCTGGTATTGACGTTGGGTGCAGCCATGTTTCCCCCTCTCTGGGCAGATCTTGGGTATGTTAGCTGCATGCAGTGAGTGTTTGGCTGTCCCGTTCTCCATGTGCAAGAAAATGCAACATTGCAGTATGTAGAATTTGTATACTGCAATCACAGAGAAATGCCAGGTCATGGGTCAGCAACCTTGGCCCTCCAGATGTTTTGGAACTACGCATCCCATGATGCTTGGCTACTAATTAAAGAACCTCATGGAAAATGAAGTTCCAAAACATCTTGAGGGCCAGAGTTGCTAACTACTGTGCTAGGTAGGGTTGCCTTATCAGCCATGTTATTTGGCCAGTAGATGGCGTCATCTATTGCCAAATTGAGTTAGAGGTTTGAGCGGCTGGTCTATTGTCTTCAATTTCTCCCTGCATCGGCTTCTGACAGCTGCTGAAAGCCTGTTATTTCAGAGCTTTGAGCAGCTGATTTTACAGTTTTAGCTCTTTGGGCATTATGTCCGCAGGGCTAAAACTTTGGGGGAAACTTCTGCAGCCCAAAAACAAACAAAATTCTTTTGCAGCAAACAAATTTAATTTGCTTTTGGGCTGCAGATCAGAATATTTATATCTCTATCGGGGCACCAGATGGTGCCTTTTTGAAGCTCGAGATATCTCTATTGGTAGTGAAGGGGTTAAAAAGGTCTCTGAGGATTTTGCTCTCATGTGGGAGACACAAATAGACAGGAGGATATAACCAGTGCTGAAACATTTTAGAGCTCTTCTACCAAGAGCATATACGCTAGAGCAGGTGTCGGCAACCTTGGCCCTCCGGATGTTGTGGCACCACATCTCCCATGATGCGCAGGTACTCATTAGGTTGGGTGAGCCTCATGTTAAATTTAATTCCAAAACATCTGGATGACCACAGTGTCTGACCCCTGAGTTAGGAGATCTGGAAACTATGGGCCCTATTACAATCTTCGCGCAAACGTCAGCGCAAAAACGCATTAAAGCAAGGGGCAAAACCCTTTGCGCAGAACGTCGTATTTCAATGTCAGAGCAGCAACGCGTGTATACGTCCACCACGGGTGAAGCTGCGCGAGCTTACTGTACTTCGCGCGTCCTATACTTAACAAGGTGAGCGCAAATGCGTTTGTGCGCTGGTACACGGATGGTATTACAATCTATGAGCAGTTTGTAACGCACAGCCTTTGCGCGCATAATTTTAACAACTCCTCCTAAAAGCTGGTGTTAATGGCAAATTCTGACACCAAATACACCAGCCCAAAAAAATACAGCAAAGTATAGTTACACATACCAAACCAATAAATTTGAGAAGTTGTGTGTGCATTTTTTTTTATTGATGCAGCATATATGCGCAGATTGACTTTCAGGGGCGCAAAAACTTAACGTGAGACAATTGTGGTTCTTAATTCTGATTGGCTGAATCGCGTGAAAAAAACAGTCCGCACACTGATTTCTGCGCGCAACGTTGCTGCGCGCGCATTTTTGCGTGTCCGTTTTACGCGTGTTATTTTTTGACGGATGAAAAAATGCGCGAGGATTGTAATACCAGCGTTGTTTTACGCACGTTAACGTTTAACGCTTCGCAAGAATTCATGCGTTGCGCGAGCGTATTTTGCGTGAAGAATGTAATAGGGCCCTACATGTGCTGTTCTTTGAGCTGCCATATCCACCAGTTATTCCTACAACCATACTGAAATTTAATGCTAACAGGCCATGAGATACGCTGCCCTATCGTGCAGTATGTAGTGTTCATATGTTGCAGTCAGATGTAAATCAAAGCATAGGTTTGTCTTTGAGAGATTGTTTTAAATGACACAAATTACATTGGCAGCACATTAATGGCGTCATCCATTGGCATGCAGAATAAATTTATATATCCAGGCAGCCATAGAGGATTGTGCAACCTGCAGATCATCTTGTGCAGGACTCACGCCTGTGTGTATTTCTTCAGGCACAGGAATTAGATTGTTAGCTGTGTGATGCAGGACGGCTATAAACGAAGAGACTCCCCTTAATAAAGGAACTATAAAGGGGGACGTATGAAATATTAATGAGGGCAGGGAGCGGCTCTGCTCCCTTTGTCTTGGAGACCCCTTATGAGCAATTCACTGCATTAAATGGGGTCACAGGAGCAGTGACCTCAATAACCGGGAATAAAAACATGTCAAATTGTGATTGAAATCCCCCATGGAAAATCAGGATTCACTGCTGCAAACGGCCTGGGGCAGGCAGATGTTTTCATCCTGGAATAGGGATCCCCTTGGCTTACTTTAGACAACATTACTGGAGCACATCAGCCCCCTGGCTCCCTGCAGAGTAAAAAATAGGCAGCACAGTCTTAATCTGGTTACCATGACAACATTTAAATTCCCCCCACCCTACCCAGCCCTTTTTCTGTGAAATGATGGAGAAGGGGAGAGATTGGGTTGATACGGGCTATACATACAGATCCAGATGGAGGCTCAATGGAGAAAGAGATGGGGGGAAAAAAAATCCATGAAAATAAGATGCGGGGAAGAAAAAAAAAATGTATGAGCACTCAGACATTGTGTACCAATTTATTCTATAGAAACGTTGTCTTTGTTTCTGGGAAATGAGTTCCAGTAAATACAGAATGCAGACATTACAGCAGAAGGAAACTGTATCCTGTGCGATGTGCTGTACATATTGCGGAGCCGAGAGGGTAAAGAATGGCTCTGCATCCCAAAATGATGATGATAAGCACGGCAAATTAAATCCCTTAATTGCTGCAGTTTAAAATAATGTACGTGGCAAATGAACGCTTTTAAATTATGGGAACGTAACAAGGGAGCTGTGATGTAATGTCACTTAGGGCAGGGCTTGACAAATTTGCTTTGAATCTAGGAGCCAGATAAAAAAGTTAGGAGCCATTTTTTTTTTGTTATGGTAATAAGTGAGCGAAGGTCTCCAGTCTCTGCCTCTGTCACGGCTACTACAGTTTGAAATGTATGAAGTTCTTAAAGACCCTAAGAAGGATATTAGGCAAAAGCTGAGGGGCGTAACTCTGTGTAAACCTGCAATCTGTAAAGACACACATCAGAGCAACATAAACGAGAGTGTGTTGTGCTGAGCATTCATGTCTCTGTGTGATACTTGGGGTGGAGGAGCAGTGGGGGAAGCTGGCCCTCTGGCAATCGGCAACAGCATGAGGCAGAGCCCCCCCCCCCCAGAGCTGCTGGGCAGATACTGCAATAAAGATTTCTCACGCTTGTGCCAACAGTGGACTGACAAAAGCCCAGGTGCCAGGACGCAATTTCTAGTCGCCATGGTGACCTGGCGCCTGGGATTTGTCGAGCCCTGATTTAGGCTAATGTCAGACGAACGCAGTCTGAGCACACTCTGCGTGCCTGCATAACAGACAGCCAAGCTGACGGAAGATATTGTAGACACCACACGGTCCATTTTTTTTTTTTTTTTTTTACGGACGTAGAAAAAAAAAAAAGAAATATGGGAAATAAAATTAATATGAAAAATGCTAAAAGTATGAAAAGCCATTTTGTGCGTCAAGGTGCTGGACGTCGCAAATGTGCTGCGTCTGACATCTCATCACTCGCACAGAATGCTATGCGGACGTGGCGCACTCTGTGCGTCTGTGGGAGCGGTTTTACGTACTTGCCTAACTTGCGGCCATTAGCCACGTGCGTTGTGCGTGCGCAGTTCGTTGCGCGTGCACTTCGTGTGTGGATCTATGCTACGACGGACGTTAAACTGTGCGGCGACATGGACGTGATGACTGCGGTCGTCTGACACGGGCCTTAGGGGTTATTCAAAGAGCTCCAGTGTTTGCCTAAAGTGCAAATGATGGGAATCCATACAGAGGCAGGAGGACCTGCACAGTGAATCCTCGCCTGCCACAATTTGTATCTCCTTTTTATGCAATGCTGGTGTTTGTCGCCGTTGCAATATTGGCAAACACCGTTGCTTTCTGAATAACCCACTTGGTGATTAAATCGCCAGCTTTCTGAAGAATGGTCCGGTCGGAGGCACAAGTGTGTGGGTCCAATTTGCTTGTGACCAGTACTTTATAGTCTCGTGTGTGTGTGTGTGGGTGTCTGTGTGTCTTTCTCCACATGAGCAAGAAGGCAAGCATATTTTATGCCTACACTGACCCTTTACCCCTTCCCTACCAAGCTGTATTCCATGCACTTCCAGGACCCAGTTAGGGTAAACATTAATGTACCCTTCAGGAACCCCCCCCCCCCATTTTTCCAGAGAACGTATGCTTGAGTGGCCAAAAAGCGCTACAACATGAATTCTATATCTGAAGCTATTTGCTTAAAAGAGAAATTAAACCAGAAGCAGTTTAAACTGCTTCAGCACCTCGGCTGACCTGTCCGAGGTGCTGAAAATTCACGGGCAAATTCTGGAGTCCTATTTGTAAACACATTTTGTTTGCAGTAAGCAAAATTCTTTTGTGTTGCTCCAAAATATGACCAGATGGAGTTTACACGATGTTGGGCTCCTGCCGGAGCTTCTGAACATTGACTATACTTCACTATGCAGTGAAAGGGTTAAAGCTGGGCTCTTTGGGATTCACTACGGAAACTGTAAAACCTGTATAATTTTCCTTATTTATACTGTGGTAAATGAGCTGCTCGTTACTGTGTGATCCCAGATCACCTGCTGTGTGGCTTCATATAAGCAAATATTGATACTTTATTGCAGTTAGAGCTGCCCGGGCAGACGCACTGTCTGCAATGATACACATTGTCTCAATTTTACAGCATAGTGTTTATAAATCAGTTTATTCTGTGATTTCTCTCGGGAGCTGTCATTGTAGCACTTTGTTCTTCCTGCTATAGTTTTGGCCGAAGTTGTCTAGCTTAGAGCGCAGTGTCGTTTTCTGTGGGATTTCCACTGGTTGTTTTCTGCTTAACTTGTTAAGCAAAAATGTCTCTGTAGTTTCCGCTGTAATGCTCTGTAGTTTCCGCTGTAATGCTCTGTAGTTTCCGCTGTAATGCTCTGTAGTTTCCCCTGTAATGCTCTGTAGTTTCCGCTGTAATGCTCTGTAGTTTCCGCTGTAATGCTCTGTAGTTTCCGCTGTAATGCTCTGTAGTTCCCCTGTAATGCTCTGTAGTTTCCGCTGTAATGCTCTGTAGTTTCCGCTGTAATGCTCTGTAGTTTCCCCTGTAATGCTCTGTAGTTTCCGCTGTAATGCTCTGTAGTTTCCGCTGTAATGCTCTGTAGTTTCCGCTGTAATGCTCTGTAGTTTCCGCTGTAATGCTCTGTAGTTTCCGCTGTAATGCTCTGTAGTTTCCGCTGTAATGCTCTGTAGTTTCCGCTGTAATGCTCTGTAGTTTCCCCTGTAATGCTCTGTAGTTTCCGCTGTAATGCTCTGTAGTTTCCGCTGTAATGCTCTGTAGTTTCCGCTGTAATGCTCTGTAGTTTCCGCTGTAATGCTCTGTAGTTTCCGCTGTAATGCTCTGTAGTTTCCCCTGTAATGCTCTGTAGTTTCCGCTGTAATGCTCTGTAGTTTCCCCTGTAATGCTCTGTAGTTTCCCCTGTAGTTTCCGCTGTCATGCTCTGTAGTTTCCCCTGTAGTTTCCGCTGTAATGCTCTGTAGTTTCCGCTGTAATGCTCTGTAGTTTCCGCTGTAATGCAGATGAATTCTAGTCCAGGATCTCCTGAAAAAGTAAGCTGGTAAGCACAGCAAAATAATATTTATGAAAGAAAAATTAAAAAGCCTATAGATCTGGAATCTGAAACGCCTGCCCCTCAGATTGCCTAAAATCCATAGAATTCTTTGATTCTCTGGCCATTTATTACAAAGGGAGGTGTAATTCAGAAACATCTGGGGAGGAAGGGTACAGAATTTGAGACGCTAGCTTTATACCTGGGGACTCTCAGGGACACGCTGCAGGTTCGTGCTGATGTCTGTCTGTCCCGGGAAGGCATTTTCTGCTTGTGTATTGTTGTACGAGAAGGGATAAGCAGATGTGATTGTGTTCAGCCAATTAACTTCCACTCACATTTTCGGGAATTGGTGAGCTGCATCAGCCCCACTCGGTATCATTAAATACCTGGTAATTGTTACTGGGGTGGGAAATTTATCCGTGAGACCCCCTTCCTGGAGGACAATGAGTAGCAGGTGTATGGGGAGGCTGGGTCAGTCTGGGAGGGTGTCTTCTCTGTCTCCGAGAGGGGACGGGAATCTCAGGATAAGCTGTGCAGAAGCGGATCGTGATAGGAGAAGAAGGAATGGGATGGAGAGGGGGGAAGGGGATTCAGTGCATGAGCAGCAGAGATTTGCTATCGCTTTCATCCGCAATACACAGCAAGGTGCAAGGGAGCAACGCTGACACTCTGTGACTGGCACAGTGCAGGGGAGCAACGCTGACACTCTGTGACTGGCACAGTGCAGGGGAGCAACGCTGACGCTCTGTGACTGGCACAGTGTAGGGGAGCAACGCTGACACTCTGTGACTAGCACAGTACAGGGGAGCAACGCCGACACTCAGTGACTGGCATGGAGCAGGGGAGCAACGCTGACACTCAGTGACTGGCATGGTGCAGGGGAGCAACGCTGACACTCGGTGACTGGCAATATCCAGACGAGCTATACTGAAACTCACCCACTGGCATACAGCCTAACAGTGCAGGGGAGCAACTCTGACTCAATCGCTGGCACTGTAAAACGGACACTGTGCAGGGGAGCAATACTGACACTCAGTGACTGTGCAGGGAAGCTACAGAGACACTCACTGGCACAGTGCAGGAGATCTGCACAGACACTCATTGGTACAGGGCATGGGATCTACATACTCTCGCATTGGCACGGTGTAGGGGATCTACGCTGACACTCTAGCTGATTCTCCGCCTTCGGGAAGGATTGTGGAAACTGACAGACACTCTGACTCAGTCATTGAGACTGTGACCTTCAACCTATGGCTCTTCGACTTCTTGGGATTTTAAGTCCTTCAGCTTGGAGCATTGAAGGAAGACCTTTGCATGGTAGGTTTTTACTGTCTGTTCTGTTTTTGGGGAGCGGGATATGGTGCTGATGAATATGGCCGGGCTGCAGATAGGACCATCCTGGGTACGCTACATGAACCCAAACTTGAAGTGCATGCATGGTGTGGGACGTCATCGTTCAGCGATGGTTATTACAACTGACAGAGTGCAGTCACTTCTGGTATTGGTTTACAAATATCCAGCACTGGGTGAATGAATGTGATCACAAATATCCAGCACTGGGTGAATGAATGTGATCACAAATATCCAGCACTGAGTGAATGAATGTGATCACAAATATCCAGCACTGAGTGAATGAATGTGATAACAAATATCCAGCACTGGGTGAATGAATGTGATCACAAATATCCAGCACTGGGTGAATGAATGTGATCACAAATATCCAGCACTGGGTGAATGAATGTGATCACAAATATCCAGCACTGGGTGAATGAATGCGATCACAAATATCCAGCACTGGGTGAATGAATGCGATCACAAATATCCAGCACTGGGTGAATGAATGCGATCACAAATATCCAGCACTGGGTGAATGAATGCGATCACAAATATCCAGCACTGGGTGAATGAATGCGATCACAAATATCCAGCACTGGGTGAATGAATGTGATCACAAATATCCAGCACTGAGTGAATGAATGTGACCACAAATATCCAGCACTGGGTGAATGAATGTGATCACAAATATCCAGCACTGGGTGAATGAATGTGATCACAAATATCCAGCACTGGGTGAATGAATGTGATCACAAATATTCATTCTGGATTTATTATAGTCATAGATACTGTGTGCTATTGTCCGTTTGGCGTCACATGGAGATATTCGGGTGTAGTATACTCTGCCTTGACCGGTTGTCAGAAATACTGTATTAATGAGTGAAGCTGTCACAGTCAAGCAATGTCACTGTGTGAGTTTTGACATAATCACTGAATTCAATTCCATGTACATGAATGAGGTCCATATACGACGTGTGCTTTATTTCGCTTTGTTACATTATTCTCCGTTTCATTCGCATATACACTAGCTCGAGTGAAAGTGTTTGCAGATACTCAACACAAGTCTAGAAACACCACCGCAATGTTCAGCCTACAAAGTGTGCTTATTGTAAATGTCAGTCAACGTTTCAGCCCCAAGCAGATACTCCTGCCAGCGGGTGTGCATAGAAACGCAGTCTAGTTTTGAGTGATTGCTGCCTCAGATACTTAAGTATGGTTTTTGGTTTTAAGTAGGGTGGCCAGGTCGGACATGTTTCCCTGGGCACCTATTACTATTTCATGTAGTGGGAGAGCACAGGGAAATAGTGCTGCCCTGCAACATGTATAATTCATACGCAGCAGGAAGGAAATCAAGGCGAGTCACCTGGGATTCCTTTATTTCTCACCTGGAGTATGTGAAGTCTACATGCTGCGGGGTGGCATTTTTCATGCACTGCCCATTAGCATGAATGTACACTGCTCAAAAAAATAAAGGGAACACTTAAACAACACACTGTAACTCCAAGTCAATCACACGTCTGTGAAATCAAACTGTCCACTTAGGTAGCAACACTGACAGTCAAGTCCACATGCTGTTGTGCAAATGGAATAGACAAAAAGGAGGGAAGCAAGACATGCCCAATAAAGGAGTGGTTCTACAGGTGGTGACCACAGACCACTTCTCAGTTCCTATGCTTTCTGGCTGATGGTTTGGTCACTTTTGAATGCTGGCGGTGCTGTCACTCTAGTGGTAGCATGAGACGGAGTCTACAACCTACACAAGTGGCTCAGGTAGTGCAGCTCATGCAGGATGGCACATCAATGCGAGCTGTGGCAAGAAGGTTTGCGGTGTCTGTAGCGTAGTGTCCAGAGCATGGAGGCACTACCAGGAGACAGGCCAGTACATCAGGAGACTTTGAGGAGACCGTAGGAGGGCAACAACCCAGCAGCAGGAACGCTACCTCCACCTTTGTGCAAGGAGGTACAGGAGGAGCACTGCCAGAGCCCTGCAAAATGACCTCCAGCGGGCCACAAATGTGCATGTGGCTGCTCAAACGGTTAGAAACAGACTCCATGAGTGTGGTATGAGGGCCCGACATCCACAGGTGGGGGTTGTGCTTACAGCCCAACACCGTGCAGGACTTTTGGCTTTTGCCAGAGAACACAAAGATTGGCAGCTTCGCCACTGTGCTCTTCACAGATGAAAGCCGGTTCACACTGCGCACATGTGACAGGGTCTGGAGAAGCCGTGGAGAATGTTCTGCTGCCGCAACATCCTCCAGCATGACCGGTTTGGCAGTGGGTCAGTAATGGTGTGGGGTGTCATTTCTTTAGGGGTCGCACAGCCCTCCATGTGCTCGCCAGAGGTAGCCTGACTGCCATTAGGTACTGAGATGAGATCCTCAGACCTCTTGTTAGACCATATGCTGGTGTGGTTGGCCCTGGGTTCCTCCTAATGCAAGACAATGCTAGACCTCATGTGGCTGGAGTGTGTCAGCAGTTCCTGCAAGTCGAAGGCATTGATGCTATGGACTGGCCCGTCCGTTCCCCAGACCTGAATCCAATTGAGCACATCTGGGACATCATGTCTCGCTTCATCCACCAACGCCACGTTGCACCACAGACTGTCCAGGAGTTGGGGAATGCGCTGTCATACTGGGACCACCTAAACATCAGCAGCCTCAACTCATACCACCATAAAGCCCTACTGGCCAACAAGGACCACCCCAAACCATGTGGGCTGCAACAACTCATTTCCCCCCTATCATCCAAAGCCCCCATGAAAGCAACCTGACAAAATATCATATAAAGGCCCTAATTAACGATTCCAGGGAAAACTATATCAGAGAATGGAGACATGATATAGCAAACTCCAAGAAACTCACCATTTACCAATCCTTACAGAGGGAATACAAACTGGCCCCATACCTGGAGCTACTACAAGACCCCAAGGACAGACAGATCCTGAGCCAGTACAGACTGAGCGCCCACAGCCTGGAAATCCAATCAGGGCGGCATAGACAGACCTACAAGCCCAGGGAGAATAGACTGTGCCAGCGTTGTGACCAGGAGGCTCTGGAAGATGAGGTCCACTTCCTCCTACAGTGCCCCAAGTACTCAGCACTGAGGGAAACTCACTTCCAGAGACTCTCCGCTCTCATCCCGGACTTCACCTCTATAGAAGAGACTAGGAAACTCCACATCATACTGGGAGAAGAGACGAGGAAACTCCACATCATACTGGAAGAAGAGACGAGGAAACTCCACATCATACTGGGAGAAGAGACGAGGAAACTCCACATCATACGGGAAGAGGAGCCGGCGGTGAAAATATCTGCCCAATATGTCACAGACTGAGAGGAACATGAGCGATCCTGGACTTCTAAATCCCCAACACGGACTCGCCCCCATCCCCCTTCACATTATCCCTTACCCCTGATAATGTCCATGGACTTGCCCATTCCCCCCATATATATGTCCCACTACCCCCCCCCCCCTCCTCCAAAGTTATATTACAGCACTGGTTAAGCAGTCACTTTGTAATATTGCCCCACGTTTTGGAATTACATCTGCTATGATGCTCATCTTCTCATTAGGTGCTTGGAGCCTCATGGGAAATCCAGTTCCAAAACATCTGGAGGTCCTAGGTTGCTGGACCCTGCTGTAGGAAATAGACCCTGCATCTCCTGTATAGGGAATTCCCTGCCAGATGGGATGGAAGCCCCATTTCTGTTGCCATCACGCTCATGCACAATACGGTCAGTGAGCAGGGGTCATTCTGCAGGGAGGGCTTACAGCCTGATGTGGGAGAAGCCCCAGATTCGCACAGTTCTGTGGGATCTTGCGGGTCGCAGCTGCAGTGAGCCAACTTGTCCAAATATCGGCAAATAAAATGCCGATACCGATATCAGTAATTTTCTGAATATCGGCACCGATAATCGGCTAAACCGATATCAGTCTATCCCTAGTCTCGGGTACTCGGGCTGGTTTGAGCGGTCTCGTGTACTCGGGCTGGTTTGAGCGGTCTCGTGTACTCGGGCTGGTTTGAACGGTCTCGTGTACTCGGGCTGGTTTGAGCGGTCTCGGGTACTTGGGCTGGTTTGAGCGGTCTCGGGTACTCGGGCTGGTTTGAGCGGTCTCGGATACTTGGTCTCGGGTACTTGGGCTGGTTTGAGCGATCTCGGGTACTCGGGCTGGTTTGAGCGGTCTCGGGTACTCGGGCTGGTTTGAGCGGTCTCGGGTACTCGGGCTGGTTTGAGCGGTCTCGGGTACTCGGGCTGGTTTGAGCGGTCTCGGATACTCGGGCTGGTTTGAGCGCTTGCGCTCTAGGGTGCTCATTGGAGAGATGAATAGGTAGATTACTGAGGGCATGGCAGGGGTGCTCTGTGATTATTAGGGTCACTGATTTAGATCTATGCAGAATTGGGGTAATGCGGTTGAGGTGCTCTGTGTAATTCAGTGTTTGGGAGTTGTCCTATGAATTGATGCGTGGCTATGGTAGAAGGAGGATTCTCTACAAACATGCATGTGTTTTATGCCACACACATGATCTTTCATCCTCTTTCTCCAGAGCTGACCCATGTTTGCATGTTCACGGTGTGTCTTGACAGTATGGAGGGAGCAGGAAGCACATGCCAAGTTCCTGAGAGCAACTCGAATCTTAAATGATAAACAGGTTCCTTCGTTCAGTCCATTGTGAAATGCCCATTTTGAGAACCGATGTAGGCCTAGTGGACACTGGACACCTACTTACAGGGCTGCCTCTGCTCTCCAATATTTATCATATAACTTGCACCTTTACAAATGAATCCTTTAGCCCAGGGATCTCAAAATCGACCCCCCGTCCCCCATGTTGCTGGACTACAACTTCCGTGATTCCCAACCGCGGTCCTCAAGTCTCCCCTAACAGGCCAGGTTTTGAGGCTCACCTTAGGGAAATGCAGACTGAATCCTGCAATCACTGAGCAGCAAATCATATCACCTGTGCTGTGCTTCGGTTATCTGGAAAACCTGGCCTGCTGCGGGGACTTGAGGACCGCGGTTGGGAACCACTGATCTGTTACATTGAAAGATTTCTAGGAATTGTAGTCCCATCGACCTATGGGCAACCAAAGGGTCAACAACTTTTCCTCCAAATGTTTAGGAACTACATCTCCCTCTGTTTCTCAACCACTCATTAGGATGGCTGAGCCTCATGAGAAATGCAGTTCCACAACATTTGGATGGCAAGCCTGCTGACGCATGCTTCAGGGTTTATTCCCTGTCGATAGGTTTGCGTATTGTAGACAAGTAAATACATGCGAACAGTAAAAATTCTCCCGTTCCTTTTTTTTGTCTGTTAAATATCTCAAACAAAAAATAAGAAACCATTGTTGATTAAAGGGCCATTATAGGGTTAACTTAAAACAGAAGGGGGGTAGGAAACAGAGGGGTTAAACTTTAATTATTTCTGTCCCCTCCACACTTCTCCCTCCAGTCTGAACCCATTAGTTTCCTTTACATTCTCCAGTGCTGCTCTCCCTCTGTATGATACAACATGTGACTGGGTGTTCCAGCCAATCCTGTCGCTCGCAGTGCAGGATGGCTTTGATACCATTGGATGGAGCTGGTACTCCAAGTCAAGGGAGCATGAGCTGTGGGTGGGGCTACGTCCCTGCATCTGGATGGCTTAGTCAGCCCTCTGAGCCCCACTCAGAGTGGAGAAGAGGAAGCTCACAGCAGCGTGACCTCTCCGCCGGTAAGAGTGAGCATTCACACTGTGCAGAGTGCTCCTTTTAATAAATGCATTTACATGAAGGTGTCCCTGTGTGGTTAGTTTGGTTGCTGGATCCTCCTGGTTTTCCTGGACACATTTAATTTATACATGCTGATGGGCAATGCATAAAAAAATTGCACTCTGCAGCATGTAGAATCCATGGGCTAAGGCTAGGGTCAGACGAACGCAATTTTCGCATCGTCCGTAAAAAAAAGTGCGTCCGAACGCATGGACGTACATTTTCACGGAATACACGATAGTGGTCATACGATGCGCAATTTCAGCCGTGATTTTTTTTTACGGATCCAAACCAGGAAACTTTGGGTGTCTGGACATGATGTTGGCCGGACATGAGCAGCGTCGTGACGTCTCCTAATCACGCACACATGCCGCTACGCCGACGTAGCGCACTCTGTACATCAGTACTAGTGGTTTGACGTTCTTGCAAAAATGCGTTCGTTTGCCGCTTGCGTTGCGCAGCCGAACTTTCGTGCGGCTGTACTTTGTGTGCCTGCGTAGACGTCATTTGCTGCTACCACGGCCGTCCTAAAGTGCGGGTAAACGCACGTTCGCACTGCGTTCGTTTGACCCCAGCCTTAATCCCAGATAAGCGGCCTCCATTAGATTGTGGGTTTCTTGCATATAGACTATACATGATGCAGGGTAGCATCTTCCCTGTGCTCTCCATCTGCATGAAATCGTAATGTGTCCAGGAACACATGGCCGATCTGACAACCCTATTTGTAGACCAAAACAATGCTAGATTTATTTATGAGGACATTGAGAAAAGCCCTCATCCTCCTGGTATAGCAATGGATACAGACACGTCGGCTCCTCCGTGAATATAACATTCCAGCACTCTTAACCCAGTAGCTCACAGAAGGTTGTCTAGGGTCTTAAGTAGCACTCAGACCTTCCTCAAGCTCCTGTACCCGTCCATCGGGGTTATTCCACCGATCCACGGTCATAAATGGCATTGGGATTTTTTGTCCTTTTTCTCTTAAGTGCTGGTTGTGATGTTTAATATCAGATATTTTACATTGTAGACCTTTCAGATCTTACATTAAAAACACAAGCTACAATGTTAAAACATTCCTTCTTTAAAGGAGCCCAGTTGTTGTTTGCTTTGTGTAGCCCTGCGCGGCGGCTGCGGCGTCGTCCCCCCCATCCCTTTCTGTAAAGCACATCAGCTGTTCAAGGCTGGGAGGAATTTTTAATTTCAACTCGTTCCCCGCACACCTGGTGTCCCCTGCAAAATCACTTGGCCAGATCATCCGACACACAAACGTCACAGAAGGACAGCCGCACCATTATACACACCAAGGTGACGTGAACACAGCGAGCCGCAGTGAATCTCCGGGTATATTCTTCTATGTTCCGGGCTATCAAGACATTCTCCCAATTACAATACACCGATTTATTTTTCATGTCTAGATGCACAGAAAAATATTTTTGATAGATAATGGTCTTTTAGGTAAAAACAACAAACCTACATTTCTTTGATTCTCGTCTCTGGCAACATCTCAAAAATCCGCTGCATTTAGGCACGGGGCAGACGAGCGCACTCATCACGTCCGTGTTGCCGCACATTTGTACGTCTGTTATAGCATATAATTATGACCAATGGAGCCCAGACACAAAGTACGTCTGCACCGAATTGCGGACGCGGCAAACGGACGCAGGTTAGGCAAGAACAAACGCACAAAGTGCGCTGCGTCCGAAACGTCCGCACAGCTTTGTGTGTGTGAGTGATGGAACGCATTTATACGTCCAGCATTTTGACAGACAAAATGTTTTTCAGATTTATTTTTCCTTCTACATCCGTCAAAAAAGTCACAAAAACGGACTGTGTGGCCACTACCTTGTTGTTAGTCAGAAAGTACTTCCGTTGTGCACACACACGCACAGAATGCGCTCGTCTGACCCGAGCCTGTCTTTTTAGGGGTCCCTTCATATATTCAGGGTGTGTGGGTGTCTTTTTAGGGTCTTCTCCATATATTCAGGGTGTGTGGGTGTCTTTTTAGGGGCTCCTCCATATATTCAGGGTGTGTGGGTGTCTTTTTAGGGTCTTCTCCATATATTCAGGGTGTGTGGGTGTCTTTTTAGGGGCTCCTCCATATATTCAGGGGGTGCGGGTGTCTTTTTAGGGGTTCCTCCATATATTCAGGGTGTGCGGGTGTCTCTTTAGGGGCTTCTCCATATATTCAGGGTGTGCAGGTGTCTTTTTTAGGTGTTCCTACATATATTAAGGGTGTGCGGGTGTCTTTTTTAGGTGTTCCTACATATATTCAGGGTGTGTGGGTGTCTTTTTAGGGGTTCCTCCATATATTCAGGGTGTGCGGGTGTCTTTTTAGGGGTTCCTCCATATATTCAGAGTGCGCGGGTGTGTCTTTAGGGTCTCCTCCATATATTAAGGGTGTGCGGGTGTCTTTTTAGGGGTTCCTCCATATATTCAGGGTGTGCGGGTGTCTCTTTAGGGGCTTCTCCATATATTCAGGGTGTGCAGGTGTCTTTTTTAGGGGCTCCTCCATATATTCAGGGTGAGTGTCTCTTTAGGGGCTCCTCCATATATTCAGGGTGTACGGGTGTCTCTTTAGGGGCTCCTCCATATATTCAGGGTGTGCGGGTGTCTTTAGGGGCCCCTCCATATATTCAGGGTGAGTGTCTCTTTAGGGGCTCCTCCCATTTATTAGGGTTGTCAGATAAGCTATATTTCCTGGACAAAATAATTTGTTCTCGCTGATGGGCAGTGCATGAAAAATGCCACCCTGCAGCATGTATAATCCATATGTTGCAGGAAAGGGATCCCAGGTGACCTGCCTTGATTTGCTTCCTGCTGCATATGAATTATACATGTTACAGGACAGCACTTTTCCCTGTGCTCTTCTCTGCATGAAATAGTAATGTGTCCAGGAAAACATGGCCGACCTGACAACCCTAGCAGCAATTGCACATCTGTCTTGGAGCTCCACCTACTGAGGTGAAACATAGCAGCTCCTGGTGATGTAGTGGGGTAAGTCCTGGCTGCAACATCTCTTCAAGCATTGATTTTCATGTGCTGCTATATCTTCTCCCCTGATGGGATACCGAGGCAAAGTGCACCTGGGCTGTGGCTTATGTAAGCAGGGATTCATAAAATGAACATGAGCAGGGTATAAACCTATATGCTTGAGATTGGTATATTAAATTTACACCCAGATCGGCCATGTTTTCCTGGACATATAATTTATTCATGCTGATGGGCAGTGCATAGAAATGCCACCCCGCAATATGTAGAATCCATACACTGCAGGTAGAAATCAAAAAGGAATCTCAGACTAATCCTGACTTGGAAACAGATTTACCTCCAGCAGCATATGAATCATTCATGTCGCAGGGCAGCTCCTTCCCTGTGTGAAATGTAATGTGTGTCTGATCTGACAACCCTATTTACACCATAAATTAACCGTGAGAATCCCAGCTGCTATTGGAGGAAATGAGCGGTTATTTTTCACCCTGGTATCCTCTAATAATCTGTGCTGAAGGAGTTTATGGCCTACCGCTCCCTGAGTCGATTCTTCAGTCACCTCCCTGGAGGACAGGATGAAGGTCAGGCAGGGGATCCAGTGAAATCTGCAGAGATTAACATGACTGTTCCAGCTCTGCCGAGACCTATGATCCATGATTTGCATACAGTCTCCCGGCTCAGAATATAAACATGTTACAGTGTGAACGAATACATTTTATCTGCTGATATCATGCAGCGGGATCTCGCACATTCAACCAAGGAGGAGCTCAGGGAATTCTGTGCTGTAAACTGTGACTTTTATTGCACCTTTTAGCACTAATTCAGTGTATTTAGCACAGTGTGTATTTAACATGTAAATAAAGAGCAAAGAAGACTAAAAGGCAGAAAAGCCATATAGGGACCAATTAACTGCTTGTAGCCCTAGTGATTGGGAACAGCTTGTTATAAACTGCTGAGGGAAATGGGGAAACAATGGGGATTATTTCCTAAACCATGCAAAGCTCTATTAGAGGGACACTATACGGTCGCCAGATCGGCCGCGTTTCCTGGACACACATCATTTACTCAAGCTGATGGGCAGCGCCTGAAAAATGCCACTCCGCAGCATGTAGAATTCGTATGCTATAGGTAAGAAATCAAACAGGAATCCCAGGTGACCTGCCTTGATTTCCTTCCTGCAGCGTATGAATTATACATGTTGCAGGGCAGCTCCTTCCCTGTGCTCTTCTCTGCATGAAATAGTAATGTGTGTCCAGGAAAACACGGCTGATCTGGCAACTCTAGCTCTGTATGGTGAGTCTCCAATGCAGAAATTTGCATCAAAAGAAGGAGCAGAATCTGTTGCCTAAAAATGAAGCAAAAATGGAGCGTAATGTTAGATAGATCTGTCTATTTATCCCTACGTTTAAAACCAGAACAAACAGTAACTTAACCCTATCACTGGAAAGTGACTCTCCAATTCAGCTAGGAGCCTTGATTTCACACTGGGGAATTTGGAGCATCTTTATTTTATTTAACGTGATTTTTTTTTTTTTTTTTTTTTTTTTTTTTACCGCGCCATTAATTTTAAGGGCTTTTTTCCATGTTTTATACTATTGTGAAACTCTTCTATATAGGCGCTGTTTCTCTATATAATGATCTTCCACTATTTACAGACTGCAGGAGTCTGCAACATTGGCCCTCCATATATTTTGGAACTACACCTCGCATGATGCTCCACCACTTGGTTTGCTGAGCCTCATGGGAAAATATAGTTCCATAACATTTGGAGAGCCATGGTTGCGGACGTCTGCAATAAGAGATCAGTATACAAAATTGTATGTACAGGTGCTTCAGATTTCTAGAACGCGCGCGTCTCTTTTACAGAGTCTGGTTTTCCATATAGTGACCGCTGGCAGTGTAGTCTTGTTTTTATTCCACATAATGGATACGTTGCGTAGATACATTGCGGCACAGAATGTTCTGTATAATGCTGAGCACCCACTTATATGATTGTATACTTGTATAAGAATGGCTTCACAAATACTGTATATATTTTTTTACTCCTTTTGTACTTTTTAAAACTCTTCCCTGTCGCTGGCAAATCCGTAACAAATGCAGAAAACGTTGCAATTTTTTTTTTCTTTAATAAATTGTTAAAATCCATCGCCATCTTCTAGATTAGATTATAGTTCACTTTCCGGTGGGTTTATGGCAGCTTCCCCCTGTCATATCCCCTCCCTTTTATATATATCTTGGTACCTCCTGGCTTGCCCCCCCCCCCATCTCATTCAATTTTTTTATTTTTTTCCGAGCAGCAGAGAAATAAGTTTATTATCCGGGCCGCGCATCTCGTTACAACTCCCAGAGGGGTCTCAGGTTTAAATATTGATGTGAAATCTTTTTTTTTTTTTCCCAGCGTTCTGATTAAAGACATGAAGTGAATCTTGCACTGATCTCTGCTTGGTAATTAATCCCACTTCCAGCGCATTCTGCCGTCCTGGCTGCATTAGTGCCGGCTCTACTCACATGCTGTAGGGATTATTCGCTAACCGGCGTTCTTTTATGGGGTTAATCCCCGGTGGGTTACGGTGGAGCAAAACCACTATATTTAGGAAGCTGCAGCGTAGTTCTACGTCCTTTGCACCCTTCTTTCCACCAGTTTCTGCCAAAGTTAATTTGGTGTTTGCTGTATGGTTTCTGCCAAAATTATTTAGTGTGTATTTCCCAGCAGTTTCCTCCTGTGATTCAGTCGAGGTTGTCTAGTGTCATTTTCCACTGTTCTCCCATACAAGCTATGGTGAGGTCTTCTAGACCTAATATAGAGCAGAGCTGTCAAACGCCGGCCCACAAGATGTTTCTGAACTACAACTCCCATGATCCTCTGGCCATCTGTTGCATTGAAAGGATTCTGGGAATTGTAGGCACCAACATCTGGGGAGCCGTGAGTTTGACAGCCCTGATATAGAGATACCTTCACCGGTGTTACAGTAACCTTGAAACGGCACTAAATGCAGAATCTCCGAAGTTTCTCCTTATTATGTAAGAATAGTGGTGGCACCTTTTCTGTCTGCTCACCGTTCTTTGCAGCAACTTCAATTGCTGGAGTTAGTAACCTTCTCTGAATTGCTAAACGTTCACAACAGAGCGAACGCTTTGCATGCTGGCATCATTCTTTCTACGAGCGTTCGGGGGGCAGCAGCACGCGTTCGGGGGGCAGCAGCACGCGTTCGGGGGGCAGCCGCACGCGTTCGGGGGGACAGCAGCGAGCACTGCAGGCAGCACTGACCATTCATTATGCGTAGGCACTGCATTTCTTGTGTATGAAGAAGTTCTGAGATACACAATTTGCGTAGCTTACGTCACGTGGCTGCAGGGACTTTGCATTTCGGAAGTCCTGACCTGAAGAGGAGTGCACGAGGGAGGAAAGGTGAATATTTACAGCTAAACTAAAACCTAATTCATCAAAAGCCGTCAGCAACACCTGTCCGATTTAAGGTGGGGGGGGGGGATTTGTTAACAGCATAGTGCAGTGACTTTCTTTTTCATGCTGCAATGTATATAGTGGCAGCAGTTAAATTTTACAGCATAAACTGGGGAATTTGGCTGAAAAAATCCTTATTAAAAAACTCCAAACCATATAGATGTAATATAGGCCTCGCTTTGACGAACGTACAACGAGATGGAGGGAGACAAAGGAAAATAACATCTTACGGGGGGGGGGGGGGTCCGTCTGATCTCAGTGGAGTTGTCTTCCTTAAGGAGTATAGATAATATTTGTGTTTTCTTTTTTTTTTTTTCCCTGTTCCCAGTTAAGTGATATTTGGTTTTGTTCCCTTTCTACAGCTTGTGTACATAATATTAAGGGTTATAATATTTAATATGTGGGTAAAAGCTTCTTGATCAAAGGAGAAATCGGATGCCATCTGGGGGCAAGAAGGAATTTCTTCCCAGTGTGTTACATATTCGGGAGCGCTTCAGACTGGGGTTTTTTTTGCCTTCTTTTGGATCAACAGCGGTAGGTGATGTTTGAAAGGATGATCTTGCGTCTTTTTTCAGCCTGTGTAACTATAGGGATTAATTGAAGACTGCCGAGTTGGCCACCAAATTGCACTGAACGGTGAAAAAAAAAAAAAATCCAAAAAAAAAACCAATTCTCGTCAACTCCCCACCCTTGTGGCTTTATTGTTCGATTCTAGGATTTTGCTCAGTATAAGCTTCCAGACCTGAGGAAGAGCGAAATAGCCTTAAAGACCAGCTTTTGAGAGTAAGGTCAGACGAAAGCAGTTTTAACGTGCGTTTAGGCTAGGGTCAGACTAGCGCAGTTTTAACGTGCGTTTAGCCGCACAAAATCGCGGCCGTACTAGCAGCAAATGACGTCCAATGCCGGGGAACATACGACGAACGGCCGCACGAAAGTTCGTCCGCGCAACGCAAGTGGCCAACGAACGTATTTTTTCGAGAACGTCAAACCGCTACTACTGACGTACAGAGTGCACTGCGTCCGTATAGAGGCGTGTGTGTGTGATTAGGAGACGTCAGACGCTGCTAATGTCCGGCTAACATAACGTCCAGACACAAAAAGTGTTTTATTGACGATCCGTACAAAATCACGGACGAAAAGGCGCATCGTATGACCGCTATCGCGTATTCCGTGAAAAAATACGTCCATTCGTTCGAACGCACTTTTTCACGGACAACGTGAAAAATGCGTTCGTCTGACCCTAGCCTAGGGTTAGACGAACGCATTTTTCGCATCGTCCGTAAAAAAAGTGCGTCTGAACGCATGGACGTACTTTTTCACGGAATACGCGATAGCGGTCATACGATGCGCAATTAAGGTCGTGATTTTTTTACGGATCCAAACCAGGAAACTTTTTGCGTCTGGACGTGATGTTGGCCGGACATGAGCAGCGTCTGACGTCTCCTAATCACGCACACACGCCGCTAGTGGACGCAGCGCACTCTGTACGTCAGTACTAGCGGTTCGACGTTCTTGCAAAAATGCGTTCGTTTGCGCGGCTGAACTTTTGTGCGGCCGTACTTCGTGTGTGGGCCTGCTTTGGACGTCATTTGCTGCTACCGCGGGCGTAATAAAGTGCGGCTAAACACACGTTCACACTGCGTTCGTCTGACCCCAGCCTTAAATGTAATGTTGGTCCAATAAAAAGGTATCGCTACGCACTGCTATACTCTGGTGATAGAGATATATACTGTATGTATATGTGTATATATCTTTATCTGTATCACCGTGTGTGGGTGCTTGTGGATCCTAAAAATACCGCTCTGCGGCTCATGCTGGTCACACTATTTCATGCCCCCAGGGAGCTGTTGATGTGATGTTAGAACAGAAAGTGTATTTCCAGCATATTTTGAAGAGGAGGGAGTTTGACTTGCCTGAATGTGCAATGTATCACATGCCTGTTGAAGATTATGTAGAATGTATGATGTCTGCTACGGCATGTATACAAACTAACCCATTCAGGGTCTAAAGTCAATGGCCGTATTGTACTCACAATTTTCAGTACTGGCTTTTTGGGGAGAATTGTGTATTTATAGAGCATTTCTGGTGTTGGCTTTGACATGCAGTATGTAGTGTTGGCTTTTTGGGGTACATTATGTAATGTTTTCAGTGTTTTGCTTTTCGGGGTGCAGGATGTAGGGTTTGCAGGGTTGGCTTTTCAGGGTGCAGGATGTAGGGTTTGCAGGGTTGGCTTTTCAGGGTGCAGGATGTAGGGTTTGCAGGGTTGGCTTTTCAGGGTGCAAGATGTAGGGTTTGCAGTGTTTGCTTTTCAGGGTGCAGGATGTAGGGTTTGCAGGATTGGCTTTTCAGGGTGCAGGATGCAGGGTTTGCAGGGTTGGCTTTTCAGGGTGCAGGATGTAGGGTTTGCAGGGTTGGCTTTTCAGGGTGCAGGATGTAGGGTTTGCAGGGTTGGCTTTTCAGGGTGCAGGATGTAGGGTTTGCAGGATTGGCTTTTCAGGGTGCAGGATGCAGTGTTTGCTTTTCAGGGTGCGGGATGTAGGGTTTGCAGGGTTGGCTTTTCAGGGTGCAGGATGCAGTGTTTGCTTTTCAGGATGCAGGGATTGCATTGTTGGCTTTTCTGGTTGCAGGATGTAGGGTTTGCAGTGTTGGCTAACTAATAAAAAGGTTCAAGTATACCCTGAATATATGGATGGAAGAACCCCTAAAAAAACACCCGCACACCCTGAATATATGGAGCCCCTAAAAAGACACCCACACACCCTGAATATATGGAGGAACCCCTAAAAAGACACCCACACACCCTGAATATATGGAGGAACCCCTAAAAACACACCCACACACCCTGAATATATGGAGGAACCCCTAAAAACACACCCACACACCCTGAATATATGGGGAGCCCCTAAAAAGACACCCATACACCCTGAATATATGGAGGAGCCCCTTTTAAAAGACACCTATACATTTTGAATATACAGCCCCTTAAAGGTGGGCAGAAGGTCTTTGCTATATATGATATACAGTTATTGAAACAAGACAAATGGGAATAATGCAATAGTCTTCTTTTTGAAATCGGTCCACTCCATATGTGAGATACTTGTGTCTAGGGGAGTTAACACTAGATGGTCATTGAATTTGAAAAGAAGGCCGAGCACAGGCCCAAAATGCTGTACTGTAACAGAGCTTTGCTATGACATCTCCAAACCAATTTGTCTGCTGTCCTCCACTCCCTGGCTTCAGTTTTTCCTAAGCGCGGCACATTGTTGTTCACCTCCCTCCCTCCTAATACCTGACTGTGCCGGTGAGATTGGCCCCACGGGGAGACTTGTCCTCCCTCGTTGCCACGGCCGGTACTTTGCCCTTTGGGACACAACACTTCAGAAAAACAAAAACCCAAATAGAAAACAAGTTCATTGCTGGTAACGTGAGGTTATTCAATCTGAGCAGGAAACCTCAGCTCAACCATAGGAATGGGGAGAGCAGCCGGCATCCTATATCAGACACTGGAGAGTATAGAACTTTAGATATAAGAAATCGATCAGAAGTACATAAGGGGCTTATTCACTAAGCATTGCTGTGGCCATGAAATTCACGTAGTTCCAAAAGTTAATTAAAATGCAATCACTGTAACTATGGTGACCTTCAGCTATGGTAGAGACACGACTTTTTTTACCATGGCTTTAAAGACACTGCAATCCAGCTGACGCATCATTCTCAATAGCAAGGGTTAGAAATTTGGGTTAGGTTTCAAATTAAGGGTTAGTAATTTGTGCTTTTGTTGGGGTTAAACCTAACATTCTGCTTCATTTTTAGGCAACAGATTCTGCCCCTTCTTTGACTCTTGCATCAAAAGAAGCAGCACAGCAGAAATAGGAAAGCATATATGTACAACAGATAGAGTGTGGAGTAAGGCAAAATACACATATATATTAATGCACATGAATATCCAAAGGGTCAACACCTCAATATGTGTGCATGCACAAGGATTTACCAAAAAAGTAGATGACATGATGCCGGTATTTGATATATGGGTAAACGGATGCCAATGTTCTTAGGTACATGAAATGAAAAATTTAAAAAAATAAATACATTTAATTGTGTTTTTTTTATTCATCCCCTTTTTAGCATGTTTTTTTAGTTTTAATTTTATTTTTTTAGCTGTGGGGCAATATGGGTCGGCCTCCTCCTGTATGTACATATTTGTACATTTAGGATTTTAATATATAGGTTATGGAATAAAGAGTGATAAGGACTGGATTAACCCATTTTTTTGAATCAGGGGGTCCAATAAACAAGACCTAGTAGTTATTGGTATGTAACAATATCTGATTATGTATAGGAATATGCCCCCCTACGTTGGTGTGTTTGTCCCCGGTTTTATTAGTTTTAAGGCTAATGTCAGACGAACGCAGTAAATAAATAAATCACGTCCGTGTCGCCACACAGTTTAACGTCCGTCATAGAATCCTGATCAATAGAGACCCACACACGAAGTGCGTCCGCACTGAACTGCGCATGCACAACGCACGTGGCAAACGGATGCAAGTTAGGCATGAATGTAAAACCGCTAACACGGATGCACAGAGTGCGCCACATCTGCGTAGCGTTCTGGGCGAGTGAGATGTCAGACGCAGCGCTTTCACGACGTCCAGCACCTTCACGCACACAATGGCTTTTCATATCCTTTTTCATATTAATTTTGTTTCCCATATTTCCCTTTTTTTTCTTTTTCTTTTTCTACATCCGTCATAAAACACAAACTGTATCTTCAGTATCTTCCATCAGAACTTCTGTTTGTAAACTGCAGCCCTTCTATGCATCGTGTTTAATTATTTGTATCACTGAGGTTTTAAACTGGTGATCTCCATTGAAACCGGTAAAAACTTTTATCAACTGAATCACCTGTGGTGGAAACTATATCCTCTGTTTAGCTTTGGCAGAAACAATCTTGGAAATTGCGACGCAAACCCCTTTGGAAACTCATTGACATTGGTCAACTTTCAACAGAGCATGCGGTGAAAAGTATAGAGAACTACGGCAGCGGTTCCCTGCTGGGTTCACACCTGCACGTTCTTCAAATGTGTGCAAAACGCTTGTTTTTTACGTGCGTTCGCGCATACGAAAAACCGCGCATTTCAGCGCGTTCGCGGCTATGCGCACCAAAAGAAGCTCCCGGAATTCTTTGGGCGCGGGACGTTTTAAAGCGCGGTCCTGCGCGCTTTAAAACGCCCAGGTGTGAACGGGTCCCATTGAAAAGCATGGGATTTCCCCATACATGCGTTTTAAAGTGTGCAGGAACGCGCTTTAAAACGTCTAGGTGTGAACGGGGCCTAAAATAGTGAATTCACCGTACATGACACAATGGTTCATCAAACTAATAGGGTTATTCAGAGAGAGGTGAAAACCAGGAGAATTCTCCCATTTATCTCACTTTTCAAATCGGCTATTTGGTCTAGATTGTTCTCTTCTCCTGCCAATTATCCTGGTTTTCACCTCTCTCTGACTATCCCTGTAAATCAATTTAAAAAAAAAGGAAAATTCTTTTGGAAAAGCAGTTCTTGGTGAATAATCCCTACAGATAGACTAGATCTTGGTATAGGTAGAATAAATAAATGCTGGATGCAATAGATAGGGCTGTCAATCTCCTGTCACCCAGATGTTTCAGGACTACAACTCACATGATCCCCTGGCCATCTATTGCATTCAAAGAATTCTGGGAATTGTAGGCATCAACATCTGTGGGGCCGCAGGTTTGACAGCCCTGGAATATGCCTTCACTTCAGATCTTTTTGCCATAAACGTGCAATTATGTTGACCTCTAAAATCAAAATTTTGTGAAATAAGTCCCAAAATTCTTGTCCCTGTCACAGGAGTCATGCAAGAGCGATGGTCTTGTGCAGCCGTTCTGTAGTACAACCATTAGCCCTTTTATTCTATGCTTCACTGTGGTGCAGGGATTTTTATTGGAATCAGAGCTCGGTTTAGGATTTAAAGCCTCGGACGGAGTAAAACACCGGAGACGGTTTGGTATACACTGGGTTTTGCATGCCTGACGTCTGCTGATGTTTGTGCATTGGTTTCTATGGAGTCAAACAGAAGAGCAAAATCTCTTGTCAAAGGTTAGAAGTGCAGGGTGTATCTATCTTACTGGGAGTATATTCTGCAGATAATCAGACTCGTTGCTACACTGCGAACTAGAACACGGCAGGTAAGTGAATCCCCAGCTAAATCCAGAGATTTGCTACATCTCTGCAGTCACTGGGCGTTTAGGACAATCAGATTCTGCTTCTGTTACCTGAGCTTTATATCACTGCCTTTAATTCAGCTATTGCAAAACTATTTTCTGTATTGTTATTCTTATTCTCTATAACAATGTTTGCTGTTACTGTTTACACTGGGAGGCTATCCCAGGTATTATATAGATCCCTGACTCTCTTACTGCTCCCACTGGGAGACTATTCCATGTATATACTACCCTCTCTATATCACTGTTACATGGAATAGCCTCCCAGTGGGGGCAGTAACAGTGATATAGAAAGGGTAGTAGATACTGCCCCCACAGGGAGACTATTCCATGTATCTACTACCCTTTCTATATCACTGTTATATGGAATAGTTTCCCAGTGGGGGCAGTAACAGTGATATAGAGAGGGTAGTATATACATGGAATAGTCTCCCAGTGGGGGCAGTAACAGTGATATAGAAAGGGTAGTAGATACTGCCCCCACTGGGAGGCTATTCCATGTATCTACTACCCTTTCTATAGCACGGTTACTGCCCCCACTGGGAAACTATTCCATGTATCTACTACCCTCTCTATATCACTGTTACTGCCCCCACTGGGAGTCTATTCCATGTATCTACTACCCTTTCTATATCACCGTTACATGGAATAGCCTCCCAGTGGGAGCAGTAACAGTGATATAGAAAGGGTAGTAGATACTGCCCCCACTGGGAGGCTATTCCATGTATCTACTACCCTTTCTATATCACTGTTACTGCTCCCACTGGGAGGCTATTCCATGTATCTACTACCCTTTCTATATCACTGTTACTGCCCCCACTGGGAGGCTATTCCATGTAACTACTACCTTTTCTGTATCACTGTTAGCCATTGCTTTTCTCATTGAAAGCTTAATCCAGATTTCTTACCTTTGCTGTTACTGTCTGCCTACGTTTCCACATAAAGTCTGTGCTAGGTATCTCCTAGATCAGTGATGGGAAACCTTGGCGCCCAAATTTTCCTGAACTACATGTCCCATGATGCTCAGCCAGCCGTAGGCGTGACTCAAGCATCATGGGATATGTTCTTCCAAATCATCTGGGGTACCAAGGTTCCCCATCACTGTCCTAGATGTTTGGAGTGATGGTGTGTCTGCCTTTTCATATATGAAAGACCAGCGTAAAGGCTTCTGTCCTGTCTCCCATGCGGTCAGGAGTCAGAAACACAGGGTGTTTATTGAGACATTGTGTTAGGCTACGTGTCGGCCCAACAGATCTTTCTATAGTTTATGGTTCATTTAATAATCTTTTATATGTGAGGAATTTATCAGAAACATTGGTGTCGGTTTAAGGCTAGGGTCAGACTGAGGCAGTGCGAACGCACGTGCAGGCGCACTTAATCACGGCCGCACTAGCAGCAAATGACGGGCAATGACGGCCAATATACGAAGTACGGTCGCACAAAAGTCCGGCTGCGCAACGCAAGTGGCAAACGAACGCATTTTGTCGAACGTAAAACCGCTAGTACGGTTGTACAGAGTGCGCTGCGTCCGCTAGCGGCGTGTGTGCGTGATTTGGAGATGTCAGACACTGCTAATGTCCGGCCAACATAACGTCCAGATGCACAAAGTGTTTTATTGATGATCCGTACAAAATCACGGACGCAAATGCGCATAGTATGACCGCTATCGCGTACTCCGTGAAAAAATGCGTCCATTCGTTCGAACGCACTTTTTCACAGACAACGTGAAAATGCGTTCGTCTGACCCTAGCCTTAAGGGCTGCAAACCCCGTATTCCAGCCTTGATCGCTTCGCAGTAAGGTCCGGCACTCCCTGGCAACCTGACAAAGACTTGCCCCGGTGTCAAAGCTAAGAGAACAGACTCATATGGGACTAAGGATATTCAAAAAGAACAATTGCTGTCAAAGAGTCTCCCCCCCCCCCCATCAATTTGTTCTTGTCAACTTTATGAATAATAAAAATAATATATATATTTTTAAAACATGTTTTTATTATATCTCTATACATTTTACAGGTATTGTAATTCCCACTAATTAATATGTGGCTCTCCAGGGCTGTTATTATTTTATGTTCTATTAAATCCGTTTCTGATAGCTTGCACTGTCTGGGTTGGGTCGGACACACAGAATTTATGATTTATCGTGGAATACGTTTCTGTGCCCCCAGAGATCACACAATCTGCTGCCTCTCATTGTGCAAAATGTAATCTTATTTTCTCCTATGAGGTTGCTGCATTACATGTCGGTGACCTTTTCACAATGTTGGCAGTAGAGTTAAAATGACAAAGGAATTGCTAGTTTTAGACTGTATATAGGGAAACCATTTCCAACGAGTTACTGTATCCTAACTATGCAATTCCTATAGTACATGAGATGTTTTTGTATTGCAATCAAAATATTTATTTACAATATATAGAATAGCTTGTAGCGTGTCTGTATAATAATAATAATGCCTGGGCACGCTGTCACAGATAAACATCACACTGGTTAAGGGTAAAGGTTAAATTCTACTGACAGTGTTTATGCTGAATTATTTTGGGAGCTCCGTTATTTTGTTGACAGAATCGCTCTTGCCTTTAGGAGCTGTAAACCCGGAGAGCGATCGGGGAACCTGGATTTTTACACCTTCGCAGTACTTCTTTCTTTATTCTTTCACTCTGTATAGCATGTGCAAAGGATTCTTACCATTGTGATAAACCAGCCGTACCAAGGGCCAGATTGACATGACGGTTATTGGAGTTGGAGCTTCAGGCCCATTACAGGCATAGGTGCGAGGCCCTGCAATCTAATAGACCTTATAAAAAAGTTGCAGAACAAGTCAGCTCTAGTATCCGCAAGTTTGCTTTCTGTGACCTATATGTCTATATAAAAAAACACATGAATTTATAAAGTGCTCTACTCCAGGGTATACAGAGTTATTATTCAGCCCCACCTCGTGGCATTTTGTCTGTATAAGAATCCGTTACATAGAAGCATATATTTGTAGCAACTATACTTCTCCGTGTATTCTTTAGAAGCACAGCAACAATTTAAACTTTTTGATCCAGTTTATGCATTTTATCACCTGTCTCTTGTCAAATAATTTCTTTACATTCTGCTTTATTTGGATCCGGATGAATGTACAGTGCATTTGTGGGTAATTTGTTTTAACGCTTTTTTCCTATATATTGTCATTTGTTCCCTGTGTATGCACCCTTGACAAAGGCTTGATAGCCGAAACGTTGGGGCACTAGCTCTCTGCCTGTTCCGATACTGATGAGACTCCTTGGTATTTAGCTATCTTTATATTTGGTTAATTTTTTCTTTGATTTTGTGCCGTTGTTTCAACTATTGGTGATGTTTTATTTCCTATTCATCCAGGCTGTAGTTTTTGTCATGATTTCTGTTGTATAAGCTTTGTCCCCCCCCATTAGGAATTGGGATATATTGACATTATTTTGTATTCTGTTCTATAGCCTGTGATATACTATACTATTGACTTGAACAAAAAAAATTTGAATTCAACAGTATATGTAATTTTTTGCTTGATATCAAACTTTATTTTTTACTTTGTGCTTCCTAGTTGTATATGTTCTATATTTAGGACCCTTGAGGAATGGTTCAATTATTGGTTAGCACCCGTATTTGTGTATAACAGTTTTTTTTTTGTATATTATTTAAATTAATGCTACATTTATCAAGTAAATTTAAGACCCTGAAAATAATTTTGTAGCATATGACCGATTAATGGGGGATTTATGAGCCATAACAAGGCATAAATATATTATAGATTTTGGCATTGAAATAGTCCTAATGTAGGCTACCTCTGGACTCACGGAGAGTTATCTCTCACTTGGCAGAGCAGGAAAAACCCCTGCGGGGGAAACCCCTGGGGAACTGTGGCATGAAGGACTGCCCCTCTTTCTGGACAATAAGAGGTTAATGTATATATTCAGTAGACTAAGAACTTGTTCAGTTAAGGGGGGGGGTGAGTAAAAAGACAAAGACAGACATCCACAGACAGATGTATATAAACAATCGTTATAAACGGATTAATGTGGACATAACCTGCTGAACACTTGGCAGATACCTGCTACCCCTTTTACGCAAGTCTCCCCAACGTAGCGCGCGCTGCCATCTAAACATTGGAGATGTACTGTCATTGAATTGCATTCACGTATTTAGCAAATACCACCTGAAATCCTGGAAAAGTGTTGTTTTCTCCCTCTTTTAAATCCTTATGTGTCTCCAGCAGTTTACAGTCATGATGCTGGAGTTCGGAGCGGCTGCACAGCGAAACTACAGTGCATTTGTTATTTGGGGAGCTGCCTTCATAGTCTGTCGTACTTTCCATCTTCGTTTCTGTTGAATATATTTAGTGTAGAATTCACCGGTATTTTAGCCACTGGTGTCCAGTGTCATTTTTGCCATTATTTCTGTCTATTTTCAAAGAATATTTACATTTTTAATCCGACAAAATGAATTCATGGTAGTTGCAACAACCAGTGAACATCGTCAGTTAGTGTATAACCTCCTTATGACCTCCCAGTGACTGTTTACACTGAAGTGTAAGCTCACATGCCGCCGCCGAGGTAAATCTTTGGTTTTTTAGGTGCGATCTAGTGGTGTTGCACTGGTTCTAACAGTGGGATCCTCTTAAAACTGCACCAAACTACCCTAAAAACTGACCGCTATCCTGCCATTCTACAGGTATGTCCATTACACACTCAGAAATATACATTTAATTGAAACGGAGAAAACACCTTGTGAGGCGTTAATTTCTCATGCTGATTACAGGATCCGGGAGGAAGGGCTTTTGAGATCTCATGAACTCCACGAGATCACGGCTGGTGGATCCCAATGAGCGGCCGGGCTACAACTCTCTGGCGTTGGCCGCTCGAAGGTAGAAGACACCGGAGGAGCCTGGCAGCGTGCCGAACACTGCCCCAAAGAAACCGGCCGGCAAGCCAGCCCAACGCTGGCTTCCGGTATCAGGGGGGCCTCTGCACGAGTACCAAGTACTCGTGCAGGTCCTGGTATCGGCACCGATACTAGTATCGGTGCATCTCTAAATCATAACCTGTACTGTGTTTCAGATATCTGGCAAACCTGGCATGTTAATGGGCCCTGAGGACCAGGGTTGGGGACCACTGCATTAGGGATTGCTATGGCAGTGATGTCCAAACTCCGGCCCCCCAGATATTCCTGAACTACAACTCCCAGAAATCTCTGCATTAGATGGATGGAGAAGCATGGGAGTTGTAGTTCAGGCACATCTGGGAGGGCCAGAGTTTAGACATCTCTGCCATAGCAATCCCTAATGCAGTGGTCCCCAACTCTGGTCCTCAGGGCCCATTAACATGCCAGGTTTGCCAGATATCTGAAGCACAGTACAGGTTATGATTTACTGCTCAGTGATTGTGGGATTCATTCTGCATTTCCCCAAGGTAATCCTGCAAACCTGGCCTGTTAGTGGCCCTGTGCACCAGAGTTGGGGACCCCTGCCCTAATGCATATAGCAGTGGGAAGTTGTGAGTACCCTCTATACAGCTGGTGATTCCAGAAGTGAGTTACTTTCTCTGTGTTTATAGTATTGTATACATTAGTTTTGGCCTAATTATGACCCTGATACCTCCATACCAGCATTACCTGCTGTGACGGCCAAATAAAAACCGCCCAAACCCAAAATAAAACGAACAGGTTATTTACAAACTGTCCGAATCATAGCTAACATTTATTTAGCGATTAGCCTTCACGCCGTGTTCCCTGCGCTTCTTGTGTCAACAGCCTAGAAAAACCCATCCTTGTTCATTTTTGCATAAAGTCATGGCATGCGCGTGTGTCTGAGCGATGGACGCTCGCCCATTGCAGTGTGACTGCAGAGGCTCCTGATTGCTGTCTTTGCGGTCACAGCCCGCACACGTTACGCTTTGCCATACGGCTCTGTATCCACTCTGCAGGCTGCGGCATAACAGCTGTGTTCTCATTAGCACCATCTTCATTAGCTGCATGCCTGGCATACTAATGACCAATTAGTCAGAGGTGCCACCAATCAGCGCCGGGTCCCAGGCGCGCCTCGCACAACGAGCGCTCGCTGCAAGATCAGATTCGCCACAATGAATCCCGCCAATACATTATAGTGGCACGCTACCCTTCAGTGTACACAACCCCGTGACTCTGAAACCTCTTCCCCATCTGAAAGCGAACTCTGAGAATGTTTAAAAATGATACAATGTAGACAAATATGTAGAACCATGACAGTCCAGCTACTTAAAGCCTGAGCATCCCTGATCTGAAACGCTCTGGACCAGAAGTGCTCTGGATTTGGCCTTTTGGGATATTTGCAATAAATAATGAGATATCTTGGGGACCCGAGTCTAAACACAACATTAATTTATATTTCACACCGCCTGAAGGGCGTTTATACCGCATTTTAATCATTTTGTCCCCATCACATGACCATCATATTGTAAAATTTAAAAGAGAATTAAGAGACCCTATTTTGTGGGTTTCTTGATTTTGGCCCAGAATGTGAAATGCTGTGTTTTTTTTGGGGGGGGGGGGGGGAGATTCTATTTTACACACTTTGTTGATAGTCGGTGCTCAGATTTCAGATTTTGGAACATTTCATATTTAGGATTCTCAACCTGTATATGTCAGGCAGACAGATATCAGAATATTTGGTTACAACGTTTTCATAATCAAAAGATGTCCAAGCTCCTGCCCCCCAGATATCCATGAACTACAACTCCCATGCTTCTCCATCCATCTAATGCAGTCAGGGATTTCTGGGAATTGTAGTTCAGGAACATTTGGGGGGGGCGGAGTTTGGACATCCCTGATAGACACCAATGCTCTTTGTTGGGCAGGTCCATCATATTTGACGTTTCAGGAAAAGGAAAAAAATTGGGAGTGTGATATTTTAAAAGTGAATCAAGAGGCCAATTTTTGTAGATTTCTTGATTTTGGCCCAGAATGTGAAATGCTTTTGTCTGTTTTTCTATTTTTGTGAATAATCCTCTATGCCAGGGATGTCACGCTCTGCCCCTTCTAGATATTACTGAACTACAACTCCCATGATACTCTGGCCATCTATTGCATTAAACGATTTTCTGGGAATTGCAGTCCACCAGCATCCAGGGTGCAGAGTTTTTCGTTCCTACTCTTTTTAAGAAACCCCATATTCATCAAACTTGAAAGATCATGTAAAGCCGCTGAGGTGCGCATGTAGCCGGCTGCCTGCAATGCACTATTGATAAGCTACTGGAGGGAGATCATGTGACTTATTGCAGAGGTAACAAAGCACCGTTTCATTCCTGAAGCGTATGAATGTATATCTTGCCATTGAGCACTTTCATGTGCCGCCTTTTGGTATACAGAGTGTGCAGAATCATGTGTGTTCATGAAAGCGTGGCAGATCCGTTCTGTTTGCGTCACAACGCCGAATTCTCTATTTAAGAAAATGCCTCAAGGATACCTGATCTTGGATTGGCAGGTACTGTTTAATGAGTGATCTCCTAGGGTCGCCAGGTCCGCCATGTTTTCCTGGACACACATTACTATTTCAAACATTTGGGAGCACAGAGAAAAGTGCTGCCCTGCAACATGTATAACGCATATGCTGCAGGAAGGAAATCAAGGCAGAGCACCTGGGATTCCTTTGTGATTTCTTTCCTGCAGCGTATGGATTATATATGCTGCCTGGTGGCATTTTTCATGCTCTGCCCATCAGCATAAATACATTATGTGTCCAGGAAAATATGTCCTGCATGGCAACCCTAGTCACAGCTCCATCCTATACAGGGAATGCAAGCTGCAACATTAAATTCTATAAAATGCATTACAATGTTTCCTGTTGTGTTGTCAGTGAATAATCCATCTAAGGCTAGGGTCAGACGAACGCATTTTTCACGTTGTCTGTGAAAAAGTGCGTTCGAACGAATGGACGTATTTTTTCACGGAATACGCGATAGCGGTCATACGATGCGCATTTTCGTCCGTGATTTTGTACGGATCATCAATAAAACCCTTTTTGCGTCTGGACGTTATGTTGGCCGGACGTGTGCAGCGTCTGACGTCTCCCAATCACGCAAACACGCCGCTATGCGGCCGCAGCGCACTCTGTACGTCAGTAGTAGCGGTTTGACGTTCTCGAAAAAATGCGTTTGTTTGCCACTTGCGTTGCCCGGACGAACTTTCGTGCGGCCGTTCGTCGTATGTTCCCCGGCATTGGACGTCATTTGCTGCTAGCACGGCCGTGATTTCGTGCGGCTAAACGCACGTTAAAACTGCTTTCGTCTGACCTTAGCCTTACATGTGGTTTTTGTGAAGCTCCGATTGGGGGGGGGGGTGTATAAACCTGTAACCTGTATGTAAAAATAGTTTGTCTTGTATAAAGGTATACTTTACAAGTCACTGTGCTTTACAAGTCACTGTTCCTTAGTCTGCCCTTTAATGTGTGGAGATTGCAGTGAGCAGGGATTTATCTGGCTGCTCTTAATCCATTTAGCATATTTGCGAAGGTGAGACTGTTAAACCCTTCATGACAAGTATTTAAGCAAATCCCTTTACATCATACATTTCCCTAGTTTTAAAGGTATCATGAATGTATCAGATCTACAGCAATAAAACCCACGCTCATACACAGCACACATTGTGCGTTTTATTGCTGTAGATCGGTGATACGCTGATACACACCACAGATCTGTTTCACAGAGCTCCACAGCAATAAAACTCACAGTAATGTGCTCTGTGTATCAACACTTACCTCTGATCTTCCCTGAGCCACTTGCTGCCACCGCACACCACATGTAGAAGGAAACTGGGAACAAATGGTTTCCAGTGTCCTTCCACTGAATCTGCATGGGAGTGTACACTCAATCCAGCACATGGCTCGGGTTTAGTCGCCATGGAGTGTTTGTGTATCTCCAGGAGGCGATTAGTAGCGGTGGCAATGCAGACAGTAACAGATGGTGGCTCCTGTACGCTACATGTCAAACAGATAATAGCAGCTCACTTGTAATGGTGCCATTAATAGGAGCCACAAAGGGATTATGGCTCACGACACATTCCCTGTTAGCAGCTCAGACGGGTTAATCACACGTTAAACGTAACCAAAGCCATTGTAACCTTAGAAACGTCATAGACTTTTTAGTGTATCTGGTGAATTTTACGCCTGACTCAGAATCCAGCTTTGGGTTTGCTGTAGAGAAGTGTTGACTGCAGGGAGGGGGAGTTAGCTTTCATGTCTGATGTCATCTTATCCTTTAAAAGTCTATGCAGTTGCTACGTTTACCAGAGCTCTGGCAAAGCTTACACCTGGCTTGGAATACAGCCCAGACATCCTGTTTGCATCCTGGACGGGCAGCAAGAGGAATGATGGGAAGGAACCCCTGGAGCGCTTGTTCTCATTTTTCCTAAGACATGACAAATTAACTATTTAGTGAATGGTCCTCGTACTTTCATGAAATCTGAGTCCCCAAACCAGTTATCGGACGTCTGTGTAAACCGCCGAATTGCACCAATTTATTTTTATTTATTCATCGGCGAGTTCCACTGAACCGCAAAAAAGTCTCCTATTCTCCTAATAGGAGCTTAACGCAATTAGGCTGGGTTCACACCTGCACGTTTTTTGACGCTCATAATAACGCGTGAACGCCAATAACAGCGCGTTCACGGCCATAGACTGCAGCATGAACACACTGCAATACGCCCCAAAGAAGCTCTTGTTCTTCTTTGGGCGTAGGACGTTTTACAGAGCGTTCCTATGCGCTGTAGAACGCGCAGGGGTGACCGGGCGGCATAGGAAATTATGGGATTTCTGTGTTTAGGTGTTTTACAGCGCACAGGAACACGCTGTAAGGCTAGGGTCAGAGTGGGGCAGTCGGAACGCGCGTGCAGACGCACTAAATCACGGCGGCAGTAGCAAGCACATAACGGCCAATGACGGCCAATATACGCAGTACGTGCGTACGAAAGTGCGCCGACACCACGCAACCAGCAAATGAACGCATTTTTCTCAGAACGTGAAACCGCTGCTACTGACGTACAGAGTGCGCTGCGGCCGCATGGCAGCGTGTGTGCGTGATTAGGAGATGTCAGACGCTGCTAGTGTGCGGCCAACATAACGTTCAAACAGCCGGATTTCCCTAGACTTCTTTTTACCCCACCGTCATGAAATACGTCCAGAATTGCGCATCGTCTGACCACTTAAGCGTATTCCGTGAAAAAATGCGTGCGCACGCATCGACGTACATTTTGACGGTGGCCGCAGAAAATGCGCTCATCTGTCCCTAGCCTAAAACGCCCAGGTGCGAACGGGGCCTTTTAAATGTGTCCATATAATAAAAAGGGTCTTTTAAAAAACACAAAAAGCTGTTTTAAAAAATGTTTTTTGCTGTCAATGAAAAGAAACCGTCTTTAGAATTTTTTATTTTTTTTAAAAAAATTACTTTTAATCTTCTGGGATTCACCTGTTGAAGAGAAACCCTGAAAATCAGGGCATTTCGGTGGAATTTCGTGAAGTTCGACATTCTGTAAATAGTCTTCTATGGGGCAATTTTGGTGCCGGGGAATTTAACCATATTTCCCTGTCTATTCACTAAACTGTCAATTTGGCAAATGAATGAATTGGCCCGAAATTGCACAGTGCGGGGAAATTTACCATCTGGTGCAATTCGGGGCCATGTCGGAGGTTGGGAATGACCTCTCTGATGTTAGACTCTAACCTGTAACTAGTCAGCCTTACATAACTGTGATGATTCCGCTGATTTTGGATGCATTAGTCTGTCCCTGCTGTTGTTTGCTAACAGACAGGCCCTACTGATGACGTGTGCCCTGTGGGTGCTGCAGCCTATGCCCGCTGCGCTGCCAGCTCTCCACTGTCCCTCTTGAGTATCTGCGTGGTATCCTGCAAACCTGGCAGCAACGAGCATTGGAAGATCATTAAATGGACCCACTCGCCCGGATCCACGGCAGACAGACGGGTTTCAATGTACACAGCGCATGCTGTTTCCAAGTTAAACACAGCGTTACTGGCACTGCTTTCCTGGCATTAGACATTCTGGTGACTGGCATAATTTTCAGTCCGTTTGGGATTTTTGCAGTCGGCTTTATGCTGCGCATGTCATAATTTTTCTGCTTTTGTCCATTTTGCTTTTATCCAGTTGTAAAGGTTTGTAGTCCTCTATCTGTAATGACGGCGTCCCTCGCTCTCCTGGCCCAGCTCGGTCCCTAGTTACCCCTTTGTCTTATCAATCAATCAATGCGATCAATAAATTACAATACATTGCCAAATGCAGGCCTCATTATAGCCAATAAATCTCCGCGTCGCTTCCAGTTGAGCCACTTATTTTTGAGTGAGTTGTTACCTTGTACTGCTCCTCTCTCACAATTCTTCTCGTTTTCCAAGTCATCGAGTCCTAACTGCTGCTGCTGTTTCTTGGCTCGTACGGCAGGTCACAATACATTTACTCTTAACAATTTCTGTATGTTACATACAGCATCTTTGCCCCCCCCCAATGTTTTGGAACTATAACTCCCATTATGCTCAGTCACTTACAAGGTTGGTGGAGACTCATGGGACATGTAGTTCCCGAAGCATGTGGAGGGCCAGGCTTACTGAGCTCTGTTCTACAGGAAGCACAAATGTAATGGGAGCCGTAGAGTGTTTTTCCCGATCTCTTGTTATTCAATTCCAAGACAAATATATATACTCTTTAAAGCTGGTATTAAAGGGACACTCTGAGCATTGAATGAACTGCATGTCCGAAGTGTCCTCCCCCTTCCTTCCTACTGTAGGGCTGATTCAGCCCTCTGAGTGTGGAGGATTAGCTCCGCACAGAAAGCTCTGATCGGTGAGTGTTGAACTTTCTTCCTGGATCCCCTTGATCATGTGACCGCTGCGGTTTGAGAGGAGGTTTTTAGTCTTATAAAAAATAAAGATTTTATAACATACCCCTCTCACCAAAAAGAAGAGGAGGGTGTGAGTGTGTCACGCCTCTCTATGGACTCTGGGAGGGAATACCAGTGGAGGTGTGGGTAGCCAGGGGCAGCGTTGCATTGCAGGTGGCAAAAAGTTATAAACCACCTAGAACGGCTGACTTTGAATTGATATTGTTACGGACTACATAATACTACCTCAATAACATGTGAGACATTATGTCTTTGTGTCTTCCTAACAACTGGGCAGTGCAAAGCCCCTGCAAACAGAGGGCTGATTCAGCCCTCCGAGAGCTCCCATCCAGAGAGGGGGAGCTCCGGGCAGCATGACTACTCCGATAAGATTGAGTTTCCATTAAGGACCTGTGCTTTTACCAATTTTGCCATGTCCACGTTCACCTGGGATTATTCCACTTTTTCATTTGGTGCACCCGCACATAATATATACTGGTCTGTAAAGGACACATACACCTCTCTATTTCTGTTCAATGTATATTTGTATAGAATACTTATACGTGGAAAAATCCAAAATGGTTAATTTTTTTTTTTTAAAAAAACACCTTTGTTCTGTTTTAGATCTATATTCATTTTGACGCTGTGAAATTTTTTTAAAAAAAAGGTAACTCTGAACCGACTGAGATCAGTATGAACCTGGCGTTGTCTCTTTTTCCTTGCGTTGTATCGTGGTTTTCATGCTGAAATTTTGCATATTCAATGGGTTGGCACATGGATTGTCTGCCCAGTAATATCACAGTTGGCTTTTGCTGCTCTGCCCGGCTTGCTAGTCAGTCAGCAAAAGCGAAAATGCAATTTCCACTCCCTCTGTAGCTCAGAATGTGGATTTATGTGCACGTCGCTGGGTCTTAAAGCACCGGGCTGTATGATTGAATAGAACACCATGTGTTCCACCGGAGAAATGCAATTTTGTTTATTGCAAACAAAATGTGTTTACCTTTGGGCCCCAGAACAAGCCCCGACCGTTCTGCAGCGTGGGCACGTCTTAAAACCAGCTGGGAATGTGTCTGACATCTCCAAAGCTGATCCTGCACCGAGACCTGACCTGCAGTAACTCCTTGTGACCAGCAGAAGGCGGGGACATCTCCCTGCCAATTTTTTTTTTATTACAGTGGGGAATACAGTGGGAATTTTCCCAATATTTTCTACTGTATCATTAAAAATGATTGTCCAAAAAAACACTAGTTCCTGATGGGTTTTTGGAAAATCCATAGGTAGTGAAGGGGTTAAGATTTATGTGGACATTTGTTGATCGCCTCTTTGATATCGTCGGTCACCTTTTACCCCTAATACTCTGTGAATTGATGCCACTGATGTGTAATACCTTAACTCTTTCACTGCTGAGGACGTGTGGGGAACGTCCTCATTGACACCTAAGGAAAGATAGGGGTGGAGATGGGGGGTTCTACCCCGATATCTCCCGACTGTTAGCAGCTAGCAGGGTGATGTTCGGTATCATTAGAAATGCCAGAGCATGACCTTTCCAATGATGCCAAACATGACCATGTTTTTTAAAAATAATAAAAGAAAAACATGTTTTTTTTAAGACGTGAAATGGCTAAGCAGTGAAGGGGTTAAGGACCAAGGGTCTGTCTTTAACCCCTTCACTACTGAGCCATTTCACGTCTGTGTGCTGAGCTCATTTTTTGCCGCTTTTGCTCATCACGTTTAAACCATGAAGTCATGTTTTATTACAGGACCCAGACATATTGCATATCCTTTTTTTCCCGGCATATTCAGAATATGTCATTATTCTGTGTATACGTCATGCCCTGCCTGAATATTATAACAAAAAATGCAATAAAATTAGAATTTTCAATCATCTACAGCGTGTAAAGTGTATTTTTTTTCTCTCACGTTTTAGCCTCCGAGCCTTTGAGGTTATATATTCTATGGGGTATGTTTGTTAAAAAAATTAGAAATGGGAACATGTTACTTTTTTGGGGGGGGGGGGATTGCGTGCTTTTTAGCAAACCCCACCCCCATAGAAAAAAATCGTTAGTGCACCGTCATTGTTCACATTATAACAGAAATGTTAACGATATTGCTGCGTTAATAAAAGTAACATAAAAAAAAGATGTTTTTGGAGTCGGAGAATCCAAAGTTTATTCCCTTCGTTGCTGTTGAACTACAGCCCCAGTATGTCTTGGCAGCCACAGACTTGCCCTGCATCATGAGACTTGTAGTCTCCAATGTCTTCGTTTTTAAGCTGCCGGCTCTATCTGTATGTTCACATTTATCTCCTGTTTGAATTTCAGGCGTCATGAAGGACAAAGCCAGCTCATTTCTTATACTTTAGATTTATCCAGAGCAAATTCCACTTCCGTTGACAGTGCACCCCACTTTAAGGTAAGAGCCCCTTCTGCATGCCCCCCCCCCAGCCGCATTACTCTGCATGGGAAGCTTCCCTGTATAAAGCTTTAATATCTGCATGAACGTGCACTAATAACTGTATAGAAGGATATCACTTCTTCGCCGCCTCCACCTCTCTATCCATTAGCCACCACACTCAGGCGTATTAAATATTTTTATTTAAGAGGTTATTCTGGAGAAAATTGCATTTCCTCCCAGCCCTGACTTCCATTTACAGCCTTGGGATTCAACAATGTTAAGCAATGGTGGATGCCGGGGAGCTGGAATCTATGCCCCGCGTTGTGGGTCACTAATGGATTTTCATTTCCACCTGTAAATAATTCAATGCCTTTTTGCAGAGTTCTTTTCCAGGGCTTTTCTGCTCCATAACGCTATAAAGGAGTCCCAACGGAGCAGACTGGAGTACCTTCTTCCAGGATAAATCCCGTTAATTGATGCCTAGGCCTTAACGATGCCCATGTAAACGCGTTTTACCAAGGCTGCTCTTTTTTTTATTATTATTATTCTAGCTACAGTAATCCTTTCTGCACGCACGCACCACTCCATTGTTTCAGGGGAAGATGTGGAATGCCTAACGTGGCACAAGTGTCACCGCCTCGGAAAGCATTCTGGGGTTATTTATAAAGAGCAAATGTTCTAAAAGTGGAGAAACCTCCAGGGACAGGCCATTGCTTTCCACTGGAATAGATCTTCATAAATGAGTTGATCAGTGTCTAAAATATTAATATATATATATTTTTTTCTTTTAAAACTAGATATAAATATATATATCTAATATCTCTCCATCTCTCCAAGTCAGCTGTGAACTTTTACCAACTCCATAGGCTTTAACAGCTCTGGTAATTTTGCCGGCACCCTGGTTAGGCTGGGGTCAGACTAACGCATTTTTAACGTGCGTTTAGGCGCACGAAATCACGGCCGCAGTAGCAGCAAATGACGGCCAATATACGAAGTACGGTCGCACGAAGGTCCGGCTGCGCAACGCAAGTGGAAAATGAACGCATTTTTTCGAGAACGCAGAACGGCTAGTACTGACGTACAGAGTGCGCTGCGGCCGCATAGCGGCGTGTGTGCGTGATTAGGAGACGTCAGACGCTGCTAATATCCGGCCAACATAACGTCCAGACACAAAAAGTGTTTTATTGATGATCCATACAAAATCACGGACGAAAATGCGCATCGTATGACCGCTATCGCGTATTCCGTGAAAAAATGCATCCGTTCGTTCGAACGCACTTTTTCACGGACAACGCAAAAAATGCGTTAGTCTGACCCTAGCCTTAGCTGGCGATAAAGATATCCAAGTCGATAGATGGACCAGCACTCAAGGGTCTCTCCGCAAAAAACACTATTGTGAGACACAATGTCAACGTTTACGTTTCAGTAATTTTAACTTTCTTGTGGATGTAAACATTTTGTACTAAAATATTTTTGTTTTGCGTTTTTTTTTTTTTCTTTACTTTTTCTGGAAAGATCCTGGAGCTCTGGCCCATCTACTTGGATATCATTAAAACTGACTAAAGCACCGAGCAGCTGTTTATGGGAATCCCGATTGTGAAAAAGTGCTCGTTCCTTCTGGTTCCCAAGTGGTCAACGACAAATTCCACTGTTGCAATGGGCTAAGGCTGGGGTCAGACGAGCGTAGTGTTCACATCCATGATTGCGCCTAAAAGTACGTCCGTGATAGCATGACCGAAAGCCCATTGGAGCCCACACACGAAGTATGTCCGCACTGAACTGCGGACGCACAACGGCCGCGGCCAACGGACGCAAGGCAGGCAAGAACGTACATCCCCTAGAACGGCCGCACAAAGTGCGCTGCGTCCGCAACGTCTGCATAGCTTTGTGTGTGAGTGATGGAACGTGGTCAGACGGACTGCATTTATACGTCCAGCATTTTTCACGGACAAAATGGTTTTGCTTTTTAATTTATTTTCCCGCTACATCCGTCAAAATATACATCAGTGAATAAACGGACTGTGTGGCCACTACTGCGTCTTCCGTACTGACGTACGTCCGTGTGCACGGACGTACAGTCTGTAGAAATCACGCTCGTCTGACCCTAGCCTTAATGTCCTTGAGCCCTGCTTAAATGATCACGCTTTCTAGGTGAGGGGGTGAGTGTAAATTTTGAGATTTTTTATATATATTCTCTCAAACCAGAGGGAGAGCACTGCAATTACATAAAATACACTCCAGCACTAAGGTGTATTTATTTATTTATTTCCCCACGAAACACACACTGGTGCACGTGACTTTGAAATGTTTTTTTATTATTATTAGTATTTGTTTTAAACTTCCCACCAAACCTATTGGCATCTTTTTTTCATTCTACAAATTTATTCATATAATTGCCTTATTAAAGTTACATGGATTTTGGATAACCCAGGGTCGGGATGTATGTAGTCTGCACTTTAAGTGATCATCCACATGGAGCTGTTCCTGCTCTGAACATTAGGGGGCACTACACAATCCATGTGTTTCTAGGCAATACAGTCTTCACATCTTCCTCCCTCCCCAGAGTGGTGGTTCAGTCCCCCCCCCCCCCGGAATTAAAAGATTAATTTCTTTTATAGATTTTTGGGAGGGGTGTACATCTGGAGAGATTTGACAATTGGGGGGAGCTATAAATACAAGATCATTTTACATTTTTGTGCGGCTTTACAGCTTGGATTTCTGCAAAAACATTGTAATAGAGGAGTGCCGGGTAGTATAGGGAGCCTTAAGTCTGGGGTAATTAACAGTTTGGACCAATTAGCATCTCGGGTGGCATATAATGCTACAGTACACACTAGGGAATATATATATATATATATTTGTATGTGTGTATATAGTCGTGTTTATTTTTGCAGAAGCCACCTGCACATCACAGCAATTTGATGAATTGCATCCCAGAGCTCCTGTGCCACATTCCCCATATGCAGCAAGGAATTCTGGGTAGGATATGCAAATGACCTCTGTCTCACTTTTATGCATCCTGGATCTGTTATTACACAGAACCCTTTAATCAATGCTATGCCACACCGTGACTTTGTAGCAGAGATAAGGTTTATGCAATTGATCAAAGCCACTCCTAGGACAGCGCTGTTTCGGGTTTGTTGGACCCTCATCAGCAGGAGCTAGGCATGATGACCAGTTGCAGTGGATGCTTGGACCATAGGTAAGTAAGTGTCTATAAGGGTGTGGTGGAGGACAAAAAGTGAGATAAAAAGCCTCCACACTATAATAAGTGTGTTTAATAGTGCAGAAGCCACCTGCGTGTGTGTGTGTATATATATATATATATATCTTTATTGCCCCTGTCTGACCGTACATTCAAGTCTTATATTAAGCAAGGGCTGTCAAACTCCAGCCCCCCAGATGTTGATGCCTACAATTCCCAGAATTCTTACAATGCAGTAGATCTAAGGGTAAGTAGTCAATGTAATAGAGCAGCAGGAAATGCTGGCAGAATGCTTGGTTGTGTAGGGAGAGGTATTAGCAGTAGGAAAAGGGAAGTGCTCATGCCACTGTACAGAGCACTGGTGAGACCTCACTTGGAGTACTGTGTGCAGTACTGGAGACCGTATCTCCAGAAGGATATAGACATCTTAGGCTAGGGTCAGACGAACGTGATTTCTACGGACTGTACGTCCGTGCACACGGACGTACGTTAGTACGGAAGACGCAGTAGTGGCCACACAGTCCGTTTATCACTGACGTATATATTTTGACGGATGTAGGAGGGAAAATAAATTAAAAAGCAAAACCATTTTGTCCGTGAAAAATGCTGGACGTATAAATGCAGTCCGTCTGACCACGTTCCATCACTCACACACAAAGCTATGCACACGTTGCGGACGCAGCGCACTTTGTGCGGCCGTTCTAGAGGATGTACGTTCTTGCGTCCGTGGGCCGTGGCCGTTGTGCGTCCGCAGTTCAGTGCGCACGTACTTCGTGTAACGGGCTCCTATGGGCTTCCTGTCATGCTATCACGGACGTACTTTTAGGCGCAATCACGGACGTGAACACTACGCTCGTCTGACAGCAGCCTTAGAGAGAGTTCAGAGAAGGGCTACTGAAATGGTGTACGGCTTGAAGGAGAAAAGTTACCAGGAAAGGCTTAATGATCTTAACATGTACAGCTTGGAAAAAAGACGAGACAGAGGAGATATGATAGAAACATTTAAATACGTAAAGGGAATCCACAAGGTAGAGGAAGGGAGTATATTTAAAAGGAAACAAAGTAGCAAAACAAGAGGACATAGTCTTAGATTAGAGGGGCAAAGGTTTAAAAGTAACATCAGGAAGCATTATTTTACTGAGAGGGTGGTGGATACATGGAACAGCCTTCCAGTTGAAGTGGTAGAGGCCAAAACAGTAATTGAATTTAAGCAAGCATGGGATAGGCATAAGGCTATCCTAAACAAAAGATAAATCCAGGTAAAGTATCCATGTAATTGGGCAGACTAGATGGGCCGATAGGTTCTTATCTGCCGACATTTTCTATGTTTCTATGGCCAGAGAACCATGGGAGTTGTAGTTCAGAAACATCTGGGGGGGCTGGAGTTTGACAGCCCTCTATTAAGCCCCCCGTCACTTTATACCTCTGTACATCATCAATACATCCAGCTGACCAGCCTGGAAGAAACGTAACCCCTTGTATCTCCTGCAGCTGTTCCCCTTTGTCATATCGGTATGACCCGGGTACCTTTTTTTTTTTTTTTATTGCTTTCCTGCTCCATTTTTGTCAAAGTTCTTTAATCTCCATCAATCATAGACCATTTTCTCACTTGCACAATTTATTAACATGCAGCTTAACGTGTCGATTCCTCGTGTTCTATGAAATCTAAGGAGCTCATTGAATGTGTAGGGACAAGTGAAATCCCTCCCACACTGCCACAAGCTTTTATTATTATTATTATTCTTCTTCTTGATTTATTATTTATCCATTTTAATTATTTTCTATTTGACTTCCACGAAAAATGCAGTAACAGTCAAGTCTTGGTGATTAATATCCTTCTAATAAATATCCTGGTACGTTGCTAAGATTGTTCAGCTAAATGTGTGTTTACAAGGATGTTTGTAGAGAGCGGCCGCCCTCCCCACCTTACGGCAAATTGTCTACGGCAGCCAAGGCAAGGGCGCAGCCGGAGCTTCTCTATATTACACTTCATTTCATTACTGATAAGGGGGAACATTTGTGACAAAAGCGGGGGCTGGCTGTAGTGGGATCTCCATCCGTATCACGGTTTAATCCCTATCAGGGTTATTCAGAGAGAGGTGAAAAGCAGGAGAATGACTGGAGAAGTGAAAATTCTAGGTCAAAATAGCCGATTTGGAAAGTGAGATAAATGGGAGAATTTTTCTGGTTTGGCTATTTTGATCTAGAATTTTCACTTCTCCAGTCATTCTCCTGCTTTTCACCTCTCTTTGAATAATCCTGTATGGGTGTGCTTGGCAGACTGCACAGTAGGTGGCGCTGCAGCAGGTTTTTGAAGCAGGATGTACAGTTTTTCTCCATCCTTTGCTCGGTTTTCTCATGGTTAATTAATGCATTAACCCAGTGATTATAGATTATATTATTCATTTGAGGTTTGCTGACAAACAGCAAAAATGTCTCAGGCGCCCTATCAATTTCTTACAGACCTATTTTATCATTTAAAAATGTGTATTAAGATTGCCCCCCCCACTCGTTTGTAGGATTATGATTGATTGGTTTGCTATTTACTCTATTTTCTTCTTTTTAATTTTTGCTCCTGATGTTTATTAATTGTCTGTTTTGTTTTTAGAATTTATGGAAGATTAAATACATTTTATTTAGTAAAAAAAAGTTTTCTTAAATAACACCATTCCCCATTGTGCCATTTATATCCATTTTTGCCACCGTCCTATTGCTCGCACACCCTGTTGTACTCCTTCACTGAGATTTCTTACGGCATACCAGTAGGTTTGTCGGATTGTCCATGTTTTCCTGGACATGTATAATTTATTCATGCTGATGGGCAGTGCATAAAAAATACCTCCCCCGTAGCATGTATAATCCATACGCTGCAATAAAGAAATCCCAGGTGACCTGCCTTGATTTGTCCTCCATTATATGAATTATACATGTTGCATGGCAGCACGTTTTCCCAGTGCTTCCCCTCTGCATGAAATGGTAATATAGGTCCAGGAAAACATGGATGATCTGGCGACCCTACATACCAGTGTGCCTTGATACAGAGTCTTAAGATCCCTATATTAACCTAGGGTAGGGGGCCGTAACCTTGACCATCCCAGGTATTTTGGAACTACATTTCCCATGAGACACTTCCAGCCTAATGAGTAGCTGAGCATCGTGGGAGATGTAGTTCCTTAACTTATGGAGGATAAAGGCTGCTGACCCCCGCTTTAGATGATACTAGTACATCAGAAGCATAATATGAGCAAGGAATGTATCTAATCTATAGATTGTGAGTTATTTCTGGAGCAGGGCCCCCCCCCCCTCTGCCTCATGTCTCTGTGTTTTATTGTAACTCCTGTACTGCGCTGCAGAATATGTTGGCGCAACAATACAAATAAAACTGATAATATTAGCAGAGCAAGACCAGACCAGAGCAGAGAAAGTGAATTAGTAATAGATTTTGCCCGGTTTGAACTCCTAAACCCGCTGTTTAGTAAATATTCCCTTTGGCGAAGCAGCACCTTCAGCACAAACGCCGGTAAATGTAATGAGACCTGAATTAGAAGGTCACCGTGTCGGCTCTCAAGGAGTTAAACTTTCAGAAAACCCAGCCTTTATTATATAAGCGCTCATTAAATAATTATGAGATTTGTAAGTGTTTCAGGTCGCCAGGCCAGACGTTAGGAGGAGTCAGGTCAGCGGATGAATTCCTATGGAGGCCACAGCGTGGCCTGGGAGAGCGGACCTTTGTCGGGACAGTTTCCAGTGATGGGTCAGGGCGGCGCAGCTTGCTCTAAATTTTTTTGTTAATTATTGGGTGAACAACAGACATGAATTCTGGTATGCACAGGGCTTTAGGTCATGAAGCTAAAATAAACTGTATGGCCTCTATGTGCAACTTAGTAATTTAGCTGCGTGGTTATCCTCCATGATGGTCAAGAGCAATGTATCAATATATGGGATTCGGCCTTGTAGAGTCTCCTGTCTCTATATTCGTGTTCCCAGATCAGCCATGTATTTATGGACCTATATATATAATTTATTCAGGGTGCTGGGCACTGGGCAGTGCATGAAAAATGCTCCCCTGCAGTAGGTAGAATCCATCTGCTGCAGGTAGGACTTGAACGCGGAATCCCAGGTGCACAGCACTGAGTAGATAACAGAATTCCCTCCTGCACCATATGAATTATACATACTGCAGGGCAACACCTTCTCTGTGCTCTCACTCTGCATGAAATAATGTCTACGAAAATATGGCTGATGTGGCAACCTTTATATATATATTTATATATCTGGGCTCAAAATTTCAAGTCTCGAGCTACTAGCCAGGCCTTAAGTGTTACTCGCCACCAGTTGCCCCACCTAACCCCTACCCTTATTAACTCCACCCCAAACACACCCTCTTAAATTATCTTCTGAAATGACACTGTTAAATGTTTTAATCAGAATAAAGATATAAAGTTACAAAAATAAATAACATTAATACACAGACATCAGACCCTAGTGTGGGCAGAGAGGGACCAGATGACAACCGCCACGACAGTGTAGGCATGGGCAGCAGGCGTCCAGCGCTGCCTCTCTGACGTCGGAGGGGACCGCCATCCAGGGTTCCTGGCTGGGTCACAAAAACCCACAACAACCACAGCCGTCGCCAGACAATGCAGCGCAAAACAATTTATCATGCCTCTGCGTCTGCAATCCCACTCCCCCCTCACTTAATTTCTATTCGCCAATTGATAAAGTCTCTGTGGTGCTAAAACGTTGACACTGTGATGTAATAGGCTTAAGGCTAGTGTCAGACGAGCGTCTTTGGAGAGCGGAAGGAACGTCTGTGAGAGTGTATGTTCCTTCCACTCGATGCCCGACTGGCCACAGTGACACCTATAGAGGAGATATCACACAATGGATGCACCCAGTGACACGTATAGACGAAATATCACACAATGGATGCACCCAGTGACCCGTATAGAGGAAATATCACACAATGGATGCACCCAGTGACACGTATAGAGGAAATATCACACAATGGATGCGCCCAGTGACACATATAGAGGGAAATATCACACAATGGATGCACCCAGTGACACATATAGAGGAAATATCACACAATGGATGCGCCCAGTGACACATATAGAGGGAAATATCACACAATGGATGCACCCAGTGACACATATAGAGGAAATATCACACAATGGATGCGCCAGTGACACATATAGAGGGAAATATCACACAATGGATGCACCCAGTGACACATATAGAGGGAAATATCACACAATGGATGCGCCCAGTGACACATATAGAGGGAAATATCACACAATGGATGCACCCAGTGACACATATAGAGGAAATATCACACAATGGATGCGCCCAGTGACACATTTAGAGGGAAATATCACACAATGGATGCACCCAGTGACACATATAGAGGAAATATCACACAATGGATGCGCCCAGTGACACACATAGAGGGAAATATCCCACAATGGATGCACCCAGTGACACATATAGAGGAAATATCACACAATGGATGCGCCCAGTGACACATATAGAGGGAAATATCACACAATGGATGCACCCAGTGACACATATAGAGGAAATATCACACAATGGATGCGCCCAGTGACACATATAGAGGAAAATATTTTTCTCGTACGTTTAGTTAAGAAAAAAAGCACATGTAAGATATCAGCAATATAAAATAAACACAAGGAAATTTCATTTTTTTGGTGGTAGGGGCCTTTAAATAATTGGGCAGATGCCCAATTATTATTCTTTTTTTTTTTTCTATTGTGATGATTTTACTCCCCTTTTCTCCCATGCCGCGCGCTGCTCCTCCTCTTCAGCTGAGGGATTCCCGAACAGAGAAGTCTCTAAAGTTTTACTGCACAATTTGCGCTCTTATACAATTTGTGTAGGGTAGGTACTGCAAATATCACAGCGCCACAAGACCTGTGCACTTGACAAACTCAGGTTCTGTAGCGCCTGCGCAAAGCGATGGATCGGAGCTGCACGCGCATGCGCAGATCTGATCCATCGCTGCCTCTCTGGGAACGCTCACTACAGCGATTGGTCTCAGAGGGTGACGTCGGCCGCGCTCTGTGTGAGACATCACTAGTGACCGATCCGGTGAACAGCAGCCGGGAAATTCAAATATCCCAACTGCTGGTGGTGGTGGGGACTCCTCTACTTCACCCTGTGATCCCGTGAGATTGGGATCAGGGAGAGGGCACTCCTCACAGCCTGACCTCTTTACAGCTATGAAGTGCTCAGGAGGAGTAGAGCGTCCCTTTTAAACACAAATAACGTTTTAGACCAAAAACCTGAAGACAAAATTATATATATATCTCTTCCACCCATAAAACCTGATCTGTGCCATCCACCGAGACGTGACCAGGTTGCATTTGCACCGTAATCGCCTCTTGCTGTTCTTTTCATGTTTATCCAAGCTAGTGGAAGATGAAATAGACAGCGAGCGAGAGCTGGGGTAATGAGATCTGGGGGCCTCAGGAAAAGACAATGCAAGATGCAGAGATATCTGAGATCGCAAGCTTGGCCTAAATAAATAAATACTCCCAGGTCAGGTGCCGCAGAGAGGGAAGCTGATACGACTGGGGAGGCCGGTCTGCTAAACTGTGCTTTTATTTTTAGCTTCATAGAGGTTGGAAATAAATATCGGTTTACAGTGGCCAAGATCGTAAGCCCTGCAGGCTATTATATAATGTGATTATTTGCATGGCAAGCCTGCAAAACAACAGTGGCTTATCTGGGTCAACGAGCTTATATCACAAGCAAATGACATGCATTAAAGGGACATTATTATGCCAGCCGTTAAATGTGATGAATCACCTAAAATTACACGCTCTCTGTCCATTAACAGAATGTGAAAAATGTTCAGACGTCTGTGTGCACCTGTACATCTAAATACAGTATATAGATACTCACAGAAATAGGTTCAGGAACAAAAGGGAGGCAATCATACTGATGTGATACAATGTGTAATGTATCAGCCTTTGACACTGTATCACAGGCTGGTACATTTACTGCTGAAAAAGACCTCTGAGTGCTCTTCCCTTTTTGTGTGGGGAATATAAAATAGATAGATATATATCTAACACAAGTATAGCAGTACATATATACTGTGTGTATATATTTATATTTATATTCTATTAGGCCGAGTCAGTCTAGATGCCAAAATCACAAGTGTAGCTTGAAAGCTTGTCTTTTAAATGTAGCATTAGTCCAATAAAAAAATATCACCACGTAATGCTATACTCGTGACGGAGATATACAGTGTATATATATATATATATATCGTATCACGTACTCTCTTCCAAGTCGATTGGCAGCAGTATCATTAGGAGCAGTAGTTGCTTATATACCTGCCGTGAATGCTTGTAATGAAACCACAAATGCAGAGGTTACGCTACCCTTTTCTGTACATTCTGAGCTCTATTAACTTCTTCGCGCAAACGTTAACGCGTGCGCAAAAACGCATTAACGCGAGGGGGGGGGAAAAACCTTTGCGCAGAACGTCGTATTACAATGTCCGCGGAAAAAATGCGCGTTAACATCTACCGCTGATGAACCTGCGCAAACACTTTGCGAGCGTAATGTACGTTGTGCGTCCTATACTTAACATTGTGAGCGCAAATGCATTCGTGCGATGGTACACGGATGGTATTACAATCTATGCGCAAATTTTAACGTATTTGAAAAGCTGCAGCAAATATACTCTGACTTTGACAGGCGCAAAAACTTAACGGGAGACAATTGTGGTTGTTAATTCTGATTGGCTGAATCGTGTGACATAACAGTCTGCCCACTGATTTCTGCGCACAGCGTTAATGTGTTAATGTGTTTTTGTGTGTCTTTTTTCCACGTGTTCTTTTTTTACGGATGGAAAAATGCACTCGAATTGTAACACCAGCGTTAATTTACGCACGTTAACGTTTAACGCTGCGCGCAAAAAAAAATAGCGCTGCACAGGCTCTCTGTGGATTATTCAGAAAGTGCCATTATTTGCCGATGTTGTACATTAAAGGTAAATCCAAACAGGGGGTCACAGGGAAGCTTCTGCGGCAGCTGCTTGGATTGTATTGCTTGTGAAGCGCCAGTGTTTGATGCCACTGCGATGCTGGGGGGGGGGGGTTTGCACTTTCTGAATAACCACCCTCCCCTCCTCTGTCTGTTGCGAATTTTATTTGTTTTTTATTTCTGTTTAGTAAATTGTACAGTAACAAGGTAACGTAGACTCACGTGTGATGGAGCGTGTGGAGTGATGGAGTGATGGAGTGTGATGAAAGTGAAATGAATTGAAGCACATTTGGCCGCACAGAATGTAACAAGGTCATCATTTGAGACTGGAAGAGTTAATGGCAATTCGAGCGAACGAAGAACCTCAGTTTTTGTTTAATGTGGTTAAATGGGAGTCCAGCACAGATTATTTTTTTCGTGTGTTTTGTGCATGAAGTTGAGCTGATACTGCCGGATTACTCTGCCTCCAATTGTGCTATTAATGGAACACGCTACTGAAAAATCGCGTGTCCTCGTTTTTGCCCTTAGTTGGGCGGAGCCTGCTGATATCCGCTTCCCAATTTGTTTTTTACTTTTTTTTTTTCTTTATGGTGATATTACTCTGATTTTTTTCCCTAGCCATGTGCAGCTCCTTCTCTTCTGCTCAGGGAGTCGTCTCTTCTGGGCAATTTGTACTCCCTTCGCTACTTGTGTAGGGAATACAAATTGTGCACCGCAACGGGATTTACAAACTATGTACACAAGTCCCGTGCACAATGGTGGATCTGAGCTACACACGCAGATTCGTACCATTGGATTTTTCCCTGACGCCCGCTGGCCTCACGGGTGGTCTCGGAGAGGAGACGTCAGCACGCTTGAGCGTGGCTACGTCTCGAGTGACCGAATTAGTGACAGTCGGGAAGTTCAAACCTCTGAGCTACCTGGTCCTTCGGGGGGGGGGGTGTAATCTCTCCAATCCACCCCGCATCTTAATCCGTTCGGAGGTCCTGGGAGGAGGATAATCCACACATCCTGCGACACTAAAATAAGTGGACAGGTAGAATGGCTCTTTAAGTATCTTGCGACGCGGTCATGAACGACTTCTATATGTTGTGTACTTTGAAAAGGATCCATTAGATTGTGTCCAGATTGAGAAGAACAAGCTATTCCAGTGTAAATCGTTCACTTTGTCTGGAGCTGATATTCCTAAAATTAACCACCCAAAAAATCCCAATCTCCTCTCTGGTGACACCGCTTCCTCTCACGTGTGTAGCTGAAATCAAGAAACCACAAATTGTTCCTATTGTGTTTCTACCATCCGAGCAAGGTCCCGCAGAGCTCGCATCCGGGTCGGGCTTGGTTCCATGGAGTCCTATTGGCTCTAATAGCCGGTACCAGTGCCGGTGCTTCGGGTATCTGTTTGCGGCTCCAATTATTGCAACTCGTGCCGCTACTACAGAGATGTAATAGTCCAGTAACTGGGATTTTTTTTATTTTTGGTCGTCTTGATGGCTTCATGATAGCGACGGGGTTGGTTCCCTGGTTAGGAATAGAGCAAGACTGAGTCTTCTATTAACTTCACTTATGGGAATCAATTCAGAAAAATTCAAACCGTATCATGTACGAAGAGTCCTTTGCGTGATGGAATGGGACTAAAAACTGTAATATCATTCACTGCATTGTATAAAGCCTATAGTGAAAAATAAGGCGGCCCATGATGCCAGACAAATCACACCAAAATACCAGGGTCCCAGGCAATTGAAGGCAGCGAGCCCAGCCGCGGCTTGAGGATCAGACAGAATGCTGCTTGATAAGGGCTCAGAGAGGAACCAAAACATTGCACCTCGTTCCAATAATAAATCTGCTCTCCTTTTAATGCACCACGGAGTGACTGGCTCTTCTGTTTGATACTCAAGCATTGTATAAAGCAAGGCTGTCAATCATCAGCCCCCCCCCCCATGTTTTTGAACTACAACTCCCATGATCCCCTGGCTATCTATTGCATTGAAAGAGCTCTAAGAATTGTAGGCATCAAAATTTGGGGAGGGGGGTATCTGTGGGGTGTCCTGGAGGAAGCTGCAAACTACAGGAATAGACATAAATTATTTGGGGCAGGTCAAGTAGAGGGGAGAAATGACCTCTGGGGTCTCCAGGGTGAGTCAAGGGAGAGTGCAATATACTAACCAGGGGGACCAGACATTCAGGTGGGCTTCAAGTGGGCTATGGATCGTTCTCCATCGTTACGCAGGATGCACAAAGCTTTTACTAACCCAAAGACTAACTAGTGACTCGATGTCACTGACCCTACTATCAATCTAGCTGCAAGTGTGAGTATCCGGGGTCTGTTACAATGTGTCTGCGGTCAAACAGAAGTGTCACATTATGCTCTAATCCACAGCTAGGTTACTGAGACACATGGAAAGGTTTTCCGTCATTTTCTCCAACTTTTTAACTTCAAAATGTTAAAAGCTAAAATGTTGAGGTTGTCATGCAGCCGGTCGGATCGAGCAGAATCTCGAAATCGCAGATCCCAGCGCCGCTATCACTTTATACAATGTACACTCAGGGATCTCTATCTGTAGCCCCTCAAATGTTTCTGAACTACAACTCCCATGATTATCTAGCCATGTATTGCTTTTAAAGGATTCTGGGTATTGGAGGGCTGGAGTTTGACATCCCTGTGTACCAGAGATGTCCAAACTCCGGCCCAGCAGATGTTCCTGAACTACAACTCCCAGAAATCTCTGACTGCATTAGATGGATAGAGAAGCATGGGAGTTGTAGTTCATGGACATCTGGAGGCTGGAGTTTGGACATCCCTGCTGTATACAGTCACGCAGCTGCAAAATCAATACCAATCAACTTGTAATGCCAAGATCAGCAGCAGAAATTACACCAAGACTCATAATTACTGCGCCTTTATGTAATCACTGCCGGACCTGTAATGCAGCTCTATTTTGTCCTAAAACATTGCAATTTCCTTCTTATCTGTAATCCCCCAATTTTCTAAATGCACATCATAGGGTGTGATCACACGAAACCGGCTTCAGGAATTTCTAGATCTTGTGCTTTTTGTTGATTAGATAGACAGACGGGGGGGGGGGGGGTAAAGTTACTGTCAGAATTGCAGCATGAAAGGACAGTGCAAAATGAAATTCCAGAATTGGATACATAATGAAAGAGTGGCTGAGAACATAATATGGAAACTTTATGAACTCATTGTATCTAATGCGGGAGGAGGGTGTGGATTATAAGGGAGCAGACCGGACAAACCATGAAATACGCTAAAAAAATAAATAATATATTAAAAAAAATACAGAGGAGAAAACCCCAAAAACTTCCAGGGTTGTTCAGAGAGATTCGAAATGTCGCCGCACGTTCGGTGACCCTTCGTTTCCCGCACTTCGGGGCGATTCTAGTTCGCCGACCCTGCGGTGTATTCAGCAAGTACCGCAGGGAAAACCCGCCGCAAAGCCGCCGAATGAAATGCTTAAAAGATCTATGAATAAAGAGACCTTTTTGCTGCAGATTAAAATAATAAACGGTTTATTAGATATTGGATTTAAACGGGAATATTTTTACATTGAAGCCTATAGGGTTCGCCTGAATAAACCCGCCGAATGACACCACCGAACAGCAGGGCATTTTGGCAACTTTACACTGCTGTTCGGTGTCTCTGAATAGACTAAGCATTGCTTCTCTATGGGGATTTCACTGCTGCCGAACAGGCACCGTACGTGCAGGCAATTCGCCAAAATTTGGCGAACTGCCTGCTCTCTGAATAGCCAAATGTCCTTGTTCGCAGATTTTCAGTGTCCGGTCACATTTCGACGACATTTCGGACCTCTCTGAATAACCCATATGATGTGTGTAAACTGGAGGATAATAATAATTACAAAGTAACAATGATGATAAAACGCTCTGTTACTTTATGCATTCGTTAAATTAAGCGTTTTATTCTTGTTTCCTTTTTGGTATGTTTTTCCTTTCCAGAACGCTCTCTTAAAGCGATATACCCCCCATTTGGAGTGTCTTGCCAGCCCTAGCACCAATGCTCTCTTGCTGGTTTGGGCTGGGAGAGCAGCTGTTCCCCATTGCGCGACGCGCAGAGCTCCGGGCTGGATGGCTGGCTGCCTGGCTGGCTGCACGGTACCTGCCTTTTTGGCAGCAGCTGTCAGTCTGGCTCCACGCCCATTAAACACACATGTAAAGGGAGTCTGGCAGAGCATTTCCTTCAGAGAGTGGAGGCATGAGAGGCAGGAGGGAGGGTGGGGGCAAAGTAGGCAGGAATTTAACAGAGGAAGGGTGACAGGCAGCAACTTCGGAAGTTTTCGGTCACTGGAGGTTCCAAGTACAGCGGAGGGGGCTGCTCCTGGCCTGTAGGATGGCAGGAACCAAGTGCACGAGCCGCCTGGAGGATCGGGATCCTGACTGCTCATGGGAGGCATATTCTGTGAGTATATTCCTGCTACAGGACTGATTCATTGATACGTTTATGTTTCAGGCTTGTGTTTTCTGGATCCCCTGAGTGAATACGTCGTAATACATCATTTAATGTGAAAGTCTTCAGATTGCCGGTTAAACAGCACAGGTTTAGTCACTCAGTTTCTCATCTTTTCAATACTCTGCATTTATTTCTAGCGAGAGGCTCCGTGCTTTACCTGAGCACTTTATACAATGAATCGCTTTACCTGAGCACTGTATACAATGAATCGCTTTACCTGAGCACTGTATACAATGAATCGCTTTACCTGAGCACTGTATACAATGAATCGCTTTACCTGAGCACTGTATAGAATTATTCACTTTACCTGAGCACTGTATACAATGAATCGCTTTACCTGAGCACTGTATACAATGAATCGCTTTACCTGAGCACTGTATAGAATTATTCACTTTACCTGAGCACTGTATACAATGAATCACTTTACCTGAGCACTGTATAGAATGATTCGCTTTACCTGAGCACTGTATACAATGAATCACTTTACCTGAGCACTGTATAGAATGATTCGCTTTACCTGAGCACTGTATACAATGAATCACTTTACCTGAGCACTGTATACAATTATTCACTTTACCTGAGCACTGTATACAATGAATCACTTTACCTGAGCACTGTATACAATTATTCGCTTTACCTGAGCACTGTATACAATGCTTCGCTTTACCTGAGCACTGTATACAATGCTTCGCTTTACCTGAGCACTGTATACAATGAATCGCTTTACGTGAGCACTGTATACAATTATTCGCTTTACCTGAGCACTGTATACAATGCTTCTCTTTACCTCTGAACTGTATGCAATGATTCACTTTACCTGTGAACTGTATACAATGCTTCTCTTTACCTGTGAACTGTATGCAATGATTCATTTTACCTGTGAACTTTATGCAATGCTTCCCTTTACCTGTGAACTGTATGCAATGATTCACTTTACCTGAGCACTGTATGCAATGCTTCGCTTTACCTGAGCACTGTATGTAATGCTTCGCTTTACCTGTAGTGCATGATTTGTTTGTTGTGAGCTTATGTCTTTGCTCTCTATGCATTGCTCTATTCCCCTTTGACTGTAAGCTCTCGAGCAGGGTCCCCGCTCCTTCTGTTCCGTGTGTGTAACATGTTTGTATATTTGTTATTCTGTCTCTCCCATTGTACAGCGCTACGGAACCTATTGGCGTCTTAGAAGTACACAAATAGTAGTATGATTTGTTCTTCACTGAGCAGTGCTCTGCTATAGTATGGCCTATTACTCTTTGAATTGTGCCTTATCAGTGATACTGCCTGTTACTACATACATCACCGCTCAGTTAGTATGTCCCATTACTCACTGTGATCGTTGCTGTATGTGTAGTATGTGCCATTACTCGCTGTGAGCGGTGCTGTATGTGTAGTATGTCCATTTGCTCGCTGTGAGCGGTGCTGTATGTCCCATTACTCGCTGTGAGCGGTGCTGTATGTCCCATTACTCGCTGTGAGTGGTGCTGTACGTGTAGTATGTCCCATTACTCGCTGTGAGCGGTGCTGTATGTGTAGTATGTCCCATTGCTCGCTGTGAGTGGTGCTGTATGTGTAGTATGTCCCATTACTCGCTGTGAGTGGTGCTGTACGTGTAGTATGTCCCATTACTCGCTGTGAGCGGTGCTGTATGTGTAGTATGTCCCATTGCTCGCTGTGAGTGGTGCTGTATGTGTAGTATGTCCCATTGCTCGCTGTGAGCGGTGCTGTAGGTGTAGTATGTGCCATTACTCGCTGTGAGCGGTGCTGTACGTGTAGTATGTCCCATTGCTCGCTGGGAGCGGTGCTGTACTTGTAGTATGTCCCATTGCTCGCTGTGAGCGGTGCTGTACGTGTAGTATGTCCCATTGCTCGCTGTGAGTGGTGCTGTACGTGTAGTATGTCCCATTGCTCGCTGTGAGTGGTGCTGTATGTGTAGTATGTCCCATTGCTCGCTGTGAGCGGTGCTGTACGTGTAGTATGTCCTATTTGGTCTGTAGTATGGTCCAGTACTCTCTGTGTGCCTGCTGTCTGTAGTATGGCCCTGTACTCTCTGTGAGCCTGCTGTCTGTAGTATGGCCCTGTACTCTCTGTGAGCCTGCTGTCTGTAATATGGCCCTGTACTCTCTGTGAGCCTGCTGTCTGTAGTATGGCCCTGTACTCTCCGTGAGCCTGCTGTCTGTAGTATGGCCCTGTACTCTCTGTGACCCTGCTGTCTGTAGTATGGCCCTTTACTCTCTGTGAGCCTGCTGTCTGTAGTATGGCCCTGTACTCTCTGTGAGCCTGCTGTCTGTAGTATGGCCCTGTACTCTCTGTGAGCCTGCTGTCTGTAGTATGGCCCTGTACTCTCTGTGAAAAGTGCTGTGCATGTAATATGTTCCATTGCTGTCTGTGAGTGATGTTCTGTCTGTAGTATAGTGTGTAATTGGCTGAGTAATGCTCTTTGTAGTATGGTGTGTTACTCGCTGGGTAGTTTTCTTGCTCTGTGGCTTGTTGTGGCAGAATGAGTAGTGTCTTATCTTTAGTATGATGTGTTGCTCTGCGTTGTTTCGTGTTACTCACATGTTGCTCTCTCTTTGCTTGTGAGTAATGGTATGAGTTATCACATACTGGGCCCTTTGCATACTAGCTGTTACACGGATCCACTCGTTAATGTCTGCGGCCGCTATTTCGAGTCACACACTTTGCTTTAACAGCTGCTCTATCAGCCAGACTGAGAATACCGCGCTATTCTAAGGTCGCCCATTATTCTCGACCTGAGTCGCTCTACAGAAATAACTACCGGCTTAAAGACTCACCCCCCCCCCTCTCCTTGCTGCACATTATAGAACAAATAATTCCCGGTGTCCTTCCTACGCTCGCACAGGATCGCCTGGTCTCCATGGAGTCCTATACACCCCAGGAGTCGGTACCAGCTGCAGTGCTGCCGGTATCATTTAGCGATTCCCTCCTGTTGAGTCAAGCCAATAAAGTCCTTCGCTCGTAATGATGTCGTAACAAGCAGACGCTAAGGGTCAGCGTCTCACCCTGTCATTTCCCCAGCTGTCAATCCGAGTGGCCCGTGTGAGCATCACTGTGCCTCTTTTAGAGGTCAGTAAAGTTTGCTCTCCTCCAGAGGAGCGGGATGACTTCTATATGTGAGCGCAGTACATTCAGCAAACCGTATGGCATGATTCCGTTTTCTAACATGTTGCAGTAACAGTTGCTCTGTATTAAGTCGTGTTAATTCTGTGGCTGAAAGAAACATTTCTGAATGATTTCTGCTCCTCGGACAGTTTGCGCCACGTGTCCTGTCTTGGCACATTGTATCGGCAGGTGGTATTCAGGCTATGCGAGGTCTGATATTCTCCACGATGAGGTTCCTGTTAGTTATTGGTGTTCCAGTGCACACGGATATATAGTCTTATCTCGGGAGAAATCGAGTCCCAGACAGACATTGTGTGCCCTGGCTCCTCAGATCTTTCTCTGCCACCGGGACGATGCCTCTATAGGAGGTTTGTGTGAGCTGGGCGAGTCTGAGATCACTCCTGAGATATGATCGTCCATTCCTGGGAATTGTCAACATCTCCTCTTGGCCTCGTGTAGATTCTGCTCTGCGCCCGGATGTTGGTATTTATGTTTGTACACATGCAAATTCCCTTACACGGCGTAACCTGCCCTGCTTTACTGCCCGGGGAGGCAAGAGCGGCATTGCTTGTATACAGTGTGCAGCGAGAGCACACATTGACGTTATCCACATAAAACCATCATAAAGCTGCTTTCCACTTTTTTGGGGGGCAAAAATCTTAATATATCGTTTTTTCCCCCCCTCTGTACCACAGAGCCATGTTAACCCTGCCATGTGTATAGTGCATATACATCCCTTTCCAGTGTTTCAAATGACTATAGGGGACACACACATTTTAGGGAATGTCACTGGATGTGGGGCCAGAGACCAGGATATTCCCAATTTTTATTTTTTTTATACTGGCTTTACATCAATTTGGGGTAATTAACAAATACAAGAAAAAAAGCCTCATTCGTTGAATCCTGAGCGATTTCTGAAAACCTTTATTATCGAGTCTCTTGTTTTTATTTTTATTGCTGAGCAGCTGTTATACATCCACAAGCCCCCCTGAATATATGTAGGAGCCCCTAAAAATACACCCGCACACCCTGAATATATGGAGGAACCCCTAAAAAGACACCCGCACACCCTGAATATATGGAGGAGCCCCTAAAATTACACCCACACACCCTGAATATATGGAGGAGCCCCTAAAAATATACCCACACACCCTGAATATATGGAGGAGCCCCTAAAAACACACCCTGAATATATGGAGGAACCCCTAAAAAGACACCTGCACACCCTGAATATATGGAGGAGCCTCTAAAAAGACACCCGCACACCCGGAATATATGGAGCAACCCCTAAAAAGACACCCACACACCCTTAATATATGGAGGAGCCTCTAAAAAGACACCTGCACCCCCCGAATATATGGAGGAGCCCCTAAAAACACACCCTGAATATATGGAGGAGCCCCTAAAAACACACTCACACACCCTGAATATATGGAGGAGCCCCTAAAAAGACACCCACACACCCTGAATATATGGAGGAGCCCCTAAAAAGACACCCGCACACCCTGAATATATGGAGGAGCCCCTAAAAACACACCCTGAATATATGGAGGAGCCCCTTTAAAAAACAGAGATGTAAAGCATGTGTACTTCCTGTTGGTGTCTGTCGCTGATTTATAATAAAGATGAATTGAAGGATAATCGCAAATTTTAGGTCAAACTAGTGTAGAGAAATTAATATGGAAAAACATTAAAATTCAAGTATTTCAGTTTATTTAGTTTTAAATTAGTTTAGTCAGTAGTGCCGGTTCTTTTTAGTATGTGTAGAACTTCTCTTTTCCCTTTATTGGCTGTATATTTTCTGACGTTTTCTACCCAGAGTGTGTGATATCCATCCATCCATCCATCCATCCATCCATCTCCACCGTATAAAGCGCCCCTGGCTGACATTTAGGTTTTTAATAAGCTTTTTTCTTAGCGTCAATTTACAGTTCTTCGTCCAGTAACGCTGATCTTCCATTACAACTATATACTTGTTCCGCCCTGGAAATTCTTCCCCACATGTTCTCATGCACATCCTGGCTGTGCGCCCCGTGCTGAGCTCTGAGAACAGACACATTGTACCTCAGACATACCCCGGGCATGTCACTGATTCTGCCTATAAGATTACTCGCAAGACATTCTTGGCACAGAGCCTGAAATCCACCTGGATTCCTCTTTATTTCAGATGATTGCAGGAGAAAGTCAGAGTAAATATACTTTTATGTATGAAGCCCCTTATTCTGAAAAGTCCTAGGGATGGGGGGTCGTTTTAAATGTACTCTCAGCACGTGGACACACGTTGTGTTAGAGGAGCAGAACGTATTCTTACCAAGGTGAAAATAGGCCCTGTGCCTGATGGACCAAAATGTCAGAATTTGATTTTATGCTTCACAAATAATGTTTTTATTTTATTTTTAAATTAAATGTAAAAAGAGAAAAAAAATTATATACATTTTATTATTTTGATATTTGTGTCCTTTTATTTTTAAATTAAATGTAAAAAGAATTTTTTTATTATATATATATATATATATATATATATATATATATATATATATATATATTATATTCCATTTTATTATTTTGATATTTGTGTCCATTTTCTATTTGTTGGGTTTCATGCCAGATCCGGCTCCCTGTCAGGCTCCTCTCACCAGGTTTCTGGCGTTCACAATAGGGTCTAGTTCATAAAACCCCATATTATGGAGAATTACATATTTTAAGTAGGTTTAAGTTGCATCTGTTTTAACCCTTTCACTGCTGAGGACGTGTGGGGAACGTCCTCATTGACTCCAAAGGAAGGATAGGGGTGGAGATAAGGGTTCCTTTGAACCCAAAAAAGACTTTTTTCAGCTAGCAGGGTGATATTTGGTATCATTAGAAAGGCCAGAGCATGGCCTTTCCAATGATACCAAACATGACCATGTTTAAAGTAATGAAAAATATTAATAACAATAATAATACAAAAAAGAAAAATGTGGTTTTTTTTAAGCTGTGAAATGGCTCAGCAGTGAAGGGGTTAAACCAAGTGTTTGCAACCTGGGGCCACCGGATGCTTAGGAACTACGTCTCCTGTGATGCTCAGCTGATCATTTAGGTTAACTGAGCATCATGGGAAATGTAGTTCCAAAGCATCTGGCGGACCTCTGCCCTAAACCATGCAAGTAGAGCATTTAATGCATCTCATTTTCACCACTACACATACCCCTCTGATATTTGTCTCCTGCGTTTGGCATCTCCTGCAGATCCTCGTGAATACTTCCTAATACAATAACATCCTATAATAAAACCAACAAACCACACGTTCTGTACCTGTGTTTAGGAATTAACCTTTTTTTTCTGTTTCCAAACTGGGGAAATTATCCATGAGGACATTGTGTGCTGTCATCACCGCACAGACTGACCTTATTATTATTATTATTATTATCGTGGTTGCGGAGCAAGAGATGTAATTAGCCTACTCTCCTTAGGTTGTTATTAGTGGTACATACATATAGTGCATTTGTCTGTAATACAAGCAGAGGTTTATAGTCATCGCTGTAGGTCACAGGTAGACGGCTTTCACGGTGCAGCACGGGGCGAGTTTGTGGCCCTCGATTTGTACAATAAAGGCTTTCATTAAGGTGAGTGGAAGCGTTCTCCTCATCCCTGACAGGTTGCGGGTTAGTGTTCAGAAAACAGGGGCTCGTGTATCCGTTAACCCTGAGATGGTTAAATAGGCTTCCTTTTCTGGTTCAGCAAAGACCGAGTCCCCACGTGTACTCTCTAACAAGCCAAAAAAAAGCTTTTCAAAGGTCCGACCCGATATGTTGTTGCTGCCTATTAAAAAAAAAGTTAAAAACCCAAAATAAACAACTTTCAATTGTGGTATAAGAAGAGAAAAAAAATTTTTTTTGGTTCCTGTAGCCAACTCTGGGCCCAATGCCAGCTGAGCCATTCAGACTGGTTCCCAACCTCAGGTCCCCCTAACAGGCCAGGTTTGCAGGATTAGGATGTGTGAAGCAAAGCACAGGTGATAGAATTTGTTGGTCAGTGATTGCAGGATTCTGTCTGCATTTCCCCAGGGAAATCCTTAAAACCTGGCCTGTTTGGGAAACCTGAGGACCTGGGGCTGGGAACTACAGCGTTAAGCGAATGGTTCCAGCTGCTGTCACAACGTCGCAACTGGGAATGTGCGTCAAGTTACTGTAACTGGAAAGCTCCTAAGCTTTTTATCGGAGCGTTAATTTGTGGCTACCTAGATCAGTGGTTCCCAACCGCGGTCCTCAAGTACCCACAACAGGTCAGGTTTTCCAGATAGCTGAAGCACAGGGGATATGATTTGCTGATCAGTGATTGCAGGATTCAGTCTGCATTTCCCCCCAAGGTAATCCTTAAAACCTGGCCTGTTGTGGGTACTTGAGAACCGCAGCTGGGAACCACTGACCTGGAGAGTAGAAAGAGCTATTCCTTGGCAACTCGTTCTCAAATCCAGATGATATTCAGAAATTAATAAGACCCTGACTTCTTTTTTTCTAACCCCCCCCCCCCCGCTGCATTCTCTTCTTACCGACTCATTTGGTATCGAGTCCCTGTTTTTCATGGAATAACTTTTCATCTTCTGAATGATTTAATTGGGCTTGTGATGTGAAATTTGCTGAATGATCGTATTCTTTCAGAAGTAAATATTTTTGTGTACGTCAGCATTTTGATTTGTGGAATCAGTGATTCTAATTTTGGGGTTTATTGTATCCGTTAATGTGTTTGTTGTGGAATTTATTCTGTTTTCAGAGTTTGGTTCTTACTGTATAATGTTGCTTTTGTGGAATCTTTAGTTTTTTTTTTTGTTCTGTTGATCAGTATCTTATCTTTGCTTTCTTTGTATCTTTCACGGGTTTAAACTCGACACAAACGTGCAGGCATGAAATATCCTCTAGATTGTAAACTCCTATGAGCAGGGCCCTCTACACCTCTTGTTCCCATCCTATATCCATTTATCTTGTTCCCTTTGGTTTTTGTAAAGCGCTGCGGAAACTGTTGGTGCTATATAAATGATGACAATAATAATAATATGTAAATAAACTCAGGATAATCAGAGGGGATCTGATAACCTTATATAAATATATACGGGGCCATTATCAACCATTGTCTGATAACCTATTCATTAACAGGACTATACATAGGACAAGGGGTCATCCATTTAGACTGGAAGAAAGAAAATTTAGCTTAAAGCATAGGAAGGGTTATTTTACGGTGAGAACAATAAAGCTGTGGAATTCTCTGCCTGTTGAGGTGGTTGGGTCAGAGTCTGTACAGACTTTTAAAAAACGACTGGATGACTTCCTGCAGACACAGAATATTAAGGGTTATAATATTTAATATGTGGGTAAAAGCTTCTTGATCCAAGGAGAAATCTGACTGCCATTCTGGGGTCAAGAAGGAATTTTTTCCCAGTATGTTGCATATTGGCAAGCGCTTCAGACTGGGTTTTTTGCCTTCTTTTGGATCAACAGCAGTAGGTTATGTGGGAGAGGCTGAACCCGATGGACGCATGTCTTTTTTCAGCCTATGTAACTATGTAACTATGTAACTATAACTAAATTAAAGACAAACTTAGGCCCCAAGAATTTACAATTCACTTGTAGGTCATTGATAAACAGATTTTGCAGCGACTAGCAGAGGGACTACGTGGAGTACGTGAGAGGGTCACAGCTTGGTAGTGCTTAAGAAACGTAGCTGCCAAAATATGTCTATTTTTGCCATGTGGATGTTTTAATATTTTATGCTTGTCTGAGCAGGATTTCTATACACGTTCCTGCTGGTCATTAGTGTTTCTTTCCTGTATACCATTGTACAGCACTGGGGTATATGTTGGCACTATAGAAACAATAAATATCATTACATACATCAAGGTGGATATTTATCCGACCAACATGGATTTGTTTACCTATAAAGTGTCTCTTGGAGTTTTTTGCAGAGTTAACCCATTGATTTCTGCGTTGCAAGTATCACATGTAACAAAGCGGCTGCGATGAGATACAAGTATAACATTCGTCTGATTGGGCCTTAATAAGCCCTTATTAGCCTGGGTGCTGTCCATGGTGCTGAAAGACCCTCATTGTTCTATCCCATGTTATCAACCACCTCACTGGCGTTGCCTTTCACATCATGATCATTCATATAGCGCTGACATATTCCACAGCGCTTCCATCTGGAGTTGGAAAGGTAACATCAGCAATATGTGCTGTACCTGCTGCTGCAGCTCTGTCTCCAAGCAGCCCGTAACAGCGAGGGCATAGGTAAGGCTGGCAATATTAATTATTTGTCACATACTGTAGCACCGCGTACTATAAACTTCACTGACACACGGGGAGTGTCGCGCGAATACAAAGCTACCGGGACACTCGGGTCTTACAGACATGACCGAGTCAGCTGCAGCGCTGAGATCTGTCTTTACAGACTGATACAGTAATGATTTCATTCCAGCCACATTGAAATATCTCAGACTGTGGGTGCAGAGAGGCCGCGGGACATCCCATTAATAAACCACAATATGTGTGAAAATGGTCTTAGAGTCTGTAGAACAAATCTGGATTAAAAGCTTGATGTTTGTTGTAAAAGGACTGAAGGCAAAATAAAACAAAAACGTCTCCCGTTTATACATATTATTGGAAATCGTGTCTTCTCTCGAACAGTCTGGCCGCGTTTTCCAAACCACTGAGCATCTTCTGTACAGGCAGCGCGGGGGGGGGGGGGGTCTGTCTGCTCTCTGATTGTATTTACTGCCAGGATACCATGTTATTGTAACTTCTGTGTGCTTATTACTTTGTGCTGGAATGCGACACACAACAAATCTAAATAATGATTAACAAAATGATGTACAAAGCAATGTGATCACAGTAAGTAACCCCTTTACTCGCACGTAACGCTCTACAGGTGCAGAGATAATTCTCCTGAGCTCTGAACAGACTCTCATTGCGCCCCCAGTCTGTAAAAACACAATACTTTAGAGAAGTCTTTCTGCTCCATTCCTAATCCCCCCCATTGTATCTTTCCTGATATCCCCCACACAGCTCCCATGCACCCCATTACTTCTCACACTCTGATATTTACCCTTACAACTGTGCGTCACACCACTACTCTCAGATTTTAAGTTCACGTGGGCAGGGTCCTCTTTTCCCCTTTTGATTGTAAACTCACGTGACCAGGCTCCTCTTTTCCCTTTTGATTGTAAACTCACGTGACCAGGCTCCTCTTTTCCCCTTTTGATTGTAAACTCACGTGACCAGGCTCCTCTTTTCCCCTTTTGATTGTAAACTCACGTGACCAGGCTCCTCTTTTCCCCTTTTGATTGTAAACTCACGTGACCAGGCTCCTCTTTTCCCTTTTTGATTGTAAACTCACGTGAGCGGCTCCTCTTTTCCCCTTTTGATTGTAAGCTCACGTGACCAGGCTCCTCTTTTCCCCTTTTGATTGTAAGCTCACGTGACCAGGCTCCTCTTTTCCCCTTTTGATTGTAAGCTCACGTGATCAGGCTCCTCTTTTCCCCTTTTGATTGTAAACTCACGTGATCAGGCTCCTCTTTTCCCCTTTTGATTGTAAGCTCACGTGACCAGGCTCCTCTTTTCCCCTTTTGATTGTAAGCTCACGTGACCAGGCTCCTCTTTTCCCCTTTTGATTGTAAACTCACGTGATCAGGCTCCTCTTTTCCCCTTTTGATTGTAAACTCACGTGACCAGGCTCCTCTTTTCCCTTTTTGATTGTAAACTCGCGTGAGCGGCTCCTCTTTTCCCCTTTTTGATTGTAAACTCACGTGATCAGGCTCCTCTTTTCCCCTTTTTGATTGTAAACTCACGTGACCAGGCTCCTCTTTTCCTTTTGATTGTAAACTCACGTGAGCGGCTCCTCTTTTCCCTTTTTGATTGTAAACTCACGTGATCAGGCTCCTCTTTTCCCCTTTTGATTGTAAACTCACGTGAGCGGCTCCTCTTTTCCCCTTTTGATTGTAAGCTCACGTGACCAGGCTCCTCTTTTCCCCTTTTGATTGTAAACTCACGTGATCAGGCTCCTCTTTTCCCCTTTTGATTGTAAACTCACGTGAGCGGCTCCTCTTTTCCCCTTTTGATTGTAAACTCACGTGACCAGGCTCCTCTTTTCCCCTTTTGATTGTAAACTCACGTGACCAGGCTCCTCTTTTCCCCTTTTTGATTGTAAACTCACGTGAGCGGCTCCTCTTTTCCCCTTTTGATTGTAAGCTCACGTGACCAGGCTCCTCTTTTCCCCTTTTGATTGTAAGCTCACGTGACCAGGCTCCTCTTTTCCCCTTTTGATTGTAAGCTCACGTGATCAGGCTCCTCTTTTCCCCTTTTGATTGTAAGCTCATGTGACCAGGCTCCTCTTTTCCCCTTTTGATTGTAAACTCACGTGACCAGGCTCCTCTTTTCCCCTTTTGATTGTAAGCTCACGTGGGCAGACTCCCCCTTTCCCTCTTAGATTACATGCTCACGTGACCAGGCTCCTCTTTTCCCCTTTTGATTGTAAACTCACGTGAGCGGCTCCTCTTTTCCCCTTTTGATTGTAAGCTCATGTGACCAGGCTCCTCTTTTCCCCTTTTGATTGTAAACTCACGTGACCAGGCTCCTCTTTTCCCCTTTTGATTGTAAGCTCACGTGGGCAGACTCCCCCTTTCCCTCTTAGATTACATGCTCACGTGGGAAGGCTCCTCTTTTCTCGTTCTCAATGTGTCAAACTTGCTTGTTAATGTTATGTTTGTATTGTCCTGTCCATTGGACAGCGCTGCGGAATAAGTTGGAGCTTTCATAAACAATATGTGCAGAGCTATGTGATTCGTGCATGATACGAGCCTGCATGTGTGTAAGATGTTCTGTTTTGTTCTTAATACAGAGGTCTGTATGTACGTTTGCACATGGTAATGGGGCAGTATACGTTCTCACTCGGTAAAAGACAGGTTCTTCTGCTTTTAATGACGTCTCAGGACATTCTTTACTAATGGAATAACACATGCTGCAGGCTTTAGGGAAATGTTACTGTTCTGTGCAGATGGATAACCTGTAAAGCGCTCTGTCCCCTCAGTCCTCTGCCTATTATCTCCTTTATTGTTTTGGGGTGCATGCCAGGTGGACAACGTTGTCCCAAACTGATGTGGCGTGTCTCCTGTTTTGTCAGAGCGGTTTATGCTGGACACTCTGTAATCCCATCGATTTTTATTCTTGGTGACGTCAGTGACCCTCTGTCAGATGATGCTGCACTTGCTTCCATGAAAATGCACCGTTTGTGCCAACATTATTATTTTTTTCTTACAGCTGTTCATTACACCATCCTGGGGACTATTGATAAATACATGAATTATTGATTCTCTGCATAGCTTTAATATGTCCCTTCCCTCATACTGATTGTCACGTATGTACATGTACTTTAATGTGTCTGCGGGCGTCTCACCACCTCTGTCTTCTCCACAGAACTCCGACTTGTTTGAAATGATTGAAAAGATGCAGGTAGGCGATTTATTTTACACCGATCATAATGTCAGTGCTGGAAACCACTCGAAACCTTAACCCTTTCACAACCAAATACAAAAAACAAAGTTTAAAAGGATTTTGCCTTGACATCATGAAAATGATCATGCAAATGCCCTTTTCCATACCTTACCGTATACATACCTTCTATACTCTCCCCATTTAATTCATTTCCCCTGCTCTCTCCTGTCACTCAAACCTTTGCATATTCCGCTTTCAGCATAGGCCTCTATGCCATAGATTTGTTTTTTATTTTTGAAAACCATACCTTTCCTAGCACATTGCATAGACCAGACGGGACCTTTCACCGAATACACCAAAGTAAACCCATACGTATAATGTTCAGCTGAATTGGGGTGAAACAGTAAGTGGATCTCGTGGGATAACGTTTCAAGGCCAGATCCACATTTTATTTTAAAAAGAGCTTTGTAAGAAAGGGGTTCATATGTGGAACTCAGCAGAATTAAAGGGGAATTATAGGGTAAAAACAGGATGGGGCCATAGGGGTTAAACTTTAACCCCTCCTACCCCCCCCCCCCATCTCTTGTTATCCTTCAGGTATGTTTAAAACGCAGCATTGGTCTCTATCTGCTCTCCTTCAGAGTTGTCAAACTCATGGCCCCCCCTAGATGTTGAGACCTATAATTCCCAGAATTCTTCCTGTGTAATAGATGGCCTGAGAATCATGGGAGTTGTAGTTCAGAAAAATCTGTGGGGCCAGAATTTGGCAGCCTTGCTCTAAATGGCAGCTTGTCACGTGACTGCGGGGAGGAAGGAATTCCATTGGCTCTTTGTGTCTAGAGCATTGACAGCCATTGGATGGGGCTGGTTCCCAAAGGTCCCGACGGCCAAAAATCTGAACTCTGTGCCCTCTGACTTCAGGTGCTGGGTGGGAATAAGCCCCAATCCGGCCTCTGCGACCCCTCCAGGGTGGAATAAAAGGCTGAGGATGCTCAAGGCGCTGTGACCATTCAATGTAGAGCGCCTCTTTCACTCGGGTGGTTAAATTGTATTCCTCGGTTCACTGATTCCTTAACAAGAGTTGTATTGGCCCAGGTAATGCGGTGTTCCTGTGGATAACACGTAGGAATGCACATGTGTTTGCAGGATTTGGATTTATGATCTGTCACAAACTCATCCAACAGGAAATACCTGGAACGTTCCCAAATGACATCGCATAGCATTTATTTATGTAACAAAATTATGCCATTTAGGAGCCATGTTTTACCACTTGGGCAGTAAACCGGGTTATTTACATAAATATCCTATGGATGATGCAGATACTCACCGTAAATCTCTGAATAATCACCATCTTACTCTGGAAAGTGTGTGTGTGTGTGTGTGTGTGTGTGTTGTGTGTGTTAAAAATCAGTGGCTTTATTTATTAAACACCGTATTCTCTGTTCAGTGATTTACGCTTAGGTTAATAGTTTATGGTGAATATTTTTAAAGAAATACTTAATAAAGCTACTGATTTTATTACAGATCTATGTACAAACTTTCACTGTGTTTCCAGAGTAAAGTAGTGATTATTCATTAAATGTTGAAGAGTACAACAATCCCTTAATATCGGTATATTTACACCAGGGAAGACTCTTAGAAAAAAATGGGTGTTAATTGGATGCTGGGTATGCAGTATATTTAAGACAGCAACTTTGTTGTTCCTTTTGGGTTCATTAATCTCTCTGCTTCCAGGGGTGCAGAATGGACGAGCAGAGGTATTCTCTCCCTCCTCCTCTTAAGGTAAAGTGATTTATAGCGAAAAAGAAAGCTTTTCTTTATTTAATTTTATAATAATAACAGATACTGATTTCTGTTTATAATTTTGAACTTGTGTAGCCAGCATAGGAGGGCTTGGGAGTGTCAGCAGCGGGGGGGGGGGTGTTCTAGCCTTGTGGGCCGCAGCATCACGGTGACATTCTGGTGCTGATTAAATCTGGTGTAAGGTGCGCTGAATGGCGTACCAACTGGTGTTAAATCCAGTCAGCCCGGGTAACCGGCGAGACCAGTGTGTCACTGGGTATATTAGATGGGCCGTTTCACAGTTTCCATGCCAGATATTGTAATTTTACCTAAACGGCTGGTTTTCTGTAAGGTGAATGTGTAATTACATCCCGAGCCTGCGTGTGGCCCCTGGGGCTGCTATCAGGTTAACCTTTCTATACCGGCTAATGTATGTTTAATGAGGGTTCATTCAGATGTCAGACTAGCACTACGCTCCAATATGGGTGGGGGGAGCTATTCCGGATTTGCCAGAGGTCGGTAAAATAGCTCAACCATGTAATAACCGTTTGCTGATCCAAGGTGATATCTGATTATGGGGGGGGGGGCGGATTGTCCCCCTCTATCAAAATTAGAAATCTATTCAAATAGAGTTTATCCGCCTCCTTCGGATCAGCAGCAATAACCAGGGGGGGGATAGAGCGACACTAGAGGAATTGTTTTTTATAACTTCTGTTATTATGTAAATAATGCATTGATAATATTATTCATATGATAATGTGTAAGGGGAGCATGGGATGCAGACGTTCTGGGACGCTGTGCTTAACTGGTCGTTTCATTGTTTCCGCAGACTGAAGAGGATTATATTCCATACCCCAGTGTCCATGAGGTAAGACTGTGTAAAAGAACAAAGGGGGTCGGGAATATATGCATGGAAGGGACATTTTAAAGTCTATCCAGTAAGCACTGGAATTTCAGTGCTTTCATTTCGGTGCACTTCGGCAATTCAATTTCTCAGAGCGGTGAATTTACTATTCAGCGGATGGTCAGTCGTGCGTTGAAGATGGAGTTGCTGACGCACCGTGAAAAAGTTGGAGAACGTTGCCCAAGAGCAGCAAAGTGGCCTTGGCTAAATCCACCAAACTGCACAACCCCCCCCCCCCCCGAACTCTCCTATTCTTATAATAGGTATTTAAAGCAATAAACATGCATTAAAATGTGTCTAAATAATAAAAAAGGTTCCTTAAAAATAATTAAAAGGTCTGGTGTAGAATACAAACAAAGGGCCCTATTACACTCCTAACGGTAGCGCTCACCTGCATGATCGCTACCGTTAGCTGCGGTATTTACCGCATATTACAATCCAAACCCGTTTGCGTTTGGTACCTTGCGCTTTGCATCGCGAGGTTAGCGTACTTTGCGCTCCCTATACTTAACATGGGGAGCGCAAAGTGTTAATCAGCATTAGGATTACAAAGTCCCAGCGCTGATTAACGCCTGGCTCTGGTCAGTGAAAAGTTAACCAGACCCAGAACCTGGTGTTAACGGATACCGCTTCTGCAGAATCCATTAACACCAGGCAAAAAAAAATAAAAAAGCAGAACAGATACTCACCCTCTGTCCCGCGGCGAGGACCGCGGCTCTGTTCGCCTCCTTAAAAAAAAAACAAAAAAAACAATGGGAAAAAGAAATTTAGTAAAAAAAAAAAAAAAAATTACGAAAAGGCGTTAAATAAAAATAAAAATACTTTTTTCTGAAAATGAAAAGAATAAACTTAAAAAAAACATAAACTTTTTTACATTGAAACCTATGGGATTTGCCTGTTTAAACATGTCGAACTGGAACACCGAATCAGGGCTTTAACGGACACTTCGGTGCAGTTCGGCAATCTGTGAATTGATTAACCATGACTTCTTTATGGGACGATTTCAATGCCGCTGAAGTGCGACGAACTGCACCGTATTTTGCTGTCAATCCCCCTGTATTTGGCGAATAGTTTAGTGTCTAACCTCTTTAACGTGGCACCACGACGGGGCTACAAAAAATGGCGAACAACGCTGAACTACGTTACCACCTGCCATTATGTAAACTGCAGCTGTCCTCCATTCAGAGCAGGGCTTTGAAGACCACCTCGCCTTGCTGTTCGGCGCAGTCTCTTTGAATCCTGCTTGCAGGGAAGACATAGCAGGTGAATGCAGAGGTGCCCGGAGTTGTATCGAAAGCTGTGCACTGTGAAAATCTGCGTACACGGCTTACGGAAATGTCTGTAATGTTACAAGCATTTATAAAGTGCCAACAAGTTATGTAGCGCTGTACAAAGGGAGAGACAGAATAACAAATATACATACACAGAACAGGAGCGAGGACCCTGCTCCAAGAGCTTACAATCTAATGTCTTTCATTATTCCCCCCACAAGGGTTGTACCACTGCATACTTGTCACATACAAGCAGGGGATTGTACAAGCCCATATCGGGGGAGTATGGGTGGCATTATAGAGCTTGCCGACGTCTGTATATACAGCTTTCAATTCAGCAGGTGCCTCTGCGCTGCCCCGCAGGCAGGGTGGGAAGACGCCGCTGTGAATGCCGAGACTCCGAGTGGGAGACTCGCAGCCTAGAATACCTCGGACTCGTTGACAAAGCTGTTACCTGAAAAATGCCTACAACGGATCCTAAAGGATCAGATCAGGACATCCCGAAGTGCTGGACGGCTTCGGCTGAAACTATGCTGAGAAGTACCTTCAAGCTATGGTGGCATTTCCCTAAACAGAGAATTTGCCAAAGCTTTGCCGAACTTCATCCATCTTAATTCACCAAAGTAAAGCTGCCATTTAGAGCAATATGTGATTTATTTTATTCATGTTTACATTTCAGGATTACACCCAGATATCCGTATGCTGCGCGTGACGCATGTTCCGTTTAACCAGGCGTCACTATTATATTGGCAATGTTGAAGACTCACAATGCAGTGTTTTTTTGGTTTTTTTTTCATGCTTGTTCCAGGTACTGGGAAAGGACGGACCTTTCCCCCTGATCCTTCTGCCGCAGTTTGGGGGATACTGGATTGAGGGGACCAACCATGACATATCTGGCTTCATGAACTCCGAATGGGCGCACTCTCCAAGTATGAAAGTGAAGCTCGAGAGCAACCACATGGCCAAGATCTACCACAAGCACTTCCTGGGCAAGGTGAGGCCGAGCGACAGACGGGGCGACACAATGTGTTTCTGCTAACATGTTACACTGACTTGGCAAAGTGCCATGAGCGAGCGCCGCGCATTATCTTAGGACGCACATCCACAAAACATTAAATGCAGAATACAATGTAGCTACTTTGTTATTAATAAATGGTCTGACATTCTGTCTCTATTCAATTGTCCCGAAAACGTATTCTTTCCGCTACCCATCGCATCTCGAGCCTCTTTAAACCATTTACCTCGAATAATGACATTTAGTTTAACTTTTAAACTGAAAAATAGAAAAGTGGATAAATCTGTTTTGTTTTATCGCTGAACTTGCTGTATTCCTTTCAACTCTGTAACCTGGTATTGACCCCCCCCCCCTTTGCCTTTTTCACAGCAGCGGGTGACAGGAGTTTTGCTTTTGTGTAAAGGAAGTAAATGAGCAGGGAGCCGAGTCTGCTGAATAAATAGGATCCGTTTCTTGTAGGAGCAACAATGTCAATGGTTTAATTTGCTAAAATGCTTCTTTTACCAGACGGGATTTATTAAGAGCCATATTACAATGTTGGTGCTAACTTAACCAGAGCTGTTGTAAACTTTAAAGCTCCATAGGCTATAATGGCTCTGGTTACGTTGGCACCAACTATGTACTATGGCCCTAAGGCTTTAAAAATAAAAACACAGGAATATCCCATTAAAAATCGAAGTTTAGTAGAAAATAAGCGTACAATCTTTACTTTTTTTAATAGCCATTATGAAACGTGTGTGCGGAGATACTCCTTTTCTTTGAAAACAGCGCACCTCCAGTGTACACACCTTTGCAAAGGTGCTATAGATTCACTACATAACCTGTAAATCTCCTCTACAATCATGAGCGATATTTATAAAGGTAAATGATTAAGATCCCACAGAGACATGAAGTGCAATGTTTGATTTTCCAATATGAAATTCAAAATAAAACCGATCCTAAAGCCTTATAGCATCAAAGGAGAGCAATACTATACCCCCCTACGCCATCATTAAAAATGCATGTGCATGTACGTCTGAGCTGTCCTCTTAACACCTGCCGTGGGATACGGTTTCCAACCTCACATTGTCAGGTTTTGCCGCTCCCACCTGGGTTGGACCAGAAAGGTCCTTTTCAAAGAGAAGTATGCCGGGCGCGTTACTTGCTCCAGGCCTTAAATGCCGATTTAGTAGATGAGGACTTTTTTTTTATGACCATTTCCTTATGTTTTTTTTCCCCCTCATGTTTCTGTTTGTTTTCCTTATTCGAGTTTATTTAATTCATATTGTAAAATGAAATACCTGTAACCGTGCTCTGCGCCAGCGATTTCTAGCCAGAGATAATATTCAGGTATCAAAAGAACACATGTATAAATAAATTTAAAAAAAATTGTCTGTTTTTTTATTTCTTTTTTATTTCCACGACCCATCAGGCTTCATAGTTTCCATGCGGTTTTATGGTCGTGTGTTCAGGGTATTATCAGTATCATTTAGCACTTTGTCGTATTGGTCACTGATTAATATATCTTTTAAAAACCTTGTTTTAAATAATATTTGAAAATAAATAGTGTTTGTTACATATAAACACCGGCACATGGTTCAAAATAATCAGGGTTATTCAGAGAAAGGTGAAACTCTGGAGAACTTTTGGAGAAGTGAAAATTCTAGGTCAAAATAGCCGATTTGGAAAGTGAGATAAATGGGAGAATTTTTCTGGTTTGGCTATTTTGACCTAGAGTTTTCAATTCTCCAAAAGATCTCCAGAGTTTCACCTTTCTCTGAATAACCCTGTGTAATCCCTAAAGTAGTGGCCCGGCTGAAAAGTAACTCGCTACTTCGAAGTCCATAGTTGCAAAGGGACATCTTTCCACTGGACCTGCATAAATTATCGCTCTCCCTGGGCGACAGGGCGAGTGGAAGTTTCGGGCCCTGACTTTATATATTCCCATACACACTGCCTGGCGTAAAAAAAAAAAAAAACTCACCTCCTGGATGTTACTCCGCTAATAGGTGCTGGCCTTCCATTGGATAATTACTGCAGCGATTACTATGTTTCAGCATAAAATGAGGTCACGTGACTCCCTGAATATACTGAATGAGCAGGTTTTTCCATCAATGGGTTTTTTCTCCCCTGATGGCACAGCGGGCATATTCCAAGATGGCAATGCCAGGATTCATCGGGCTCAAATTGTGCAAGAGTGGTTGAGGGAGCATGAGGCATCATTTCCACACATGGATTGGCCACCGCACAGTCCAGACCTTAACCCCATTGAGGTTAATCTTTGGGATAATGTGCTGGAGAAGACTTTACGCAGCGCCGCGACTCTCCCATCATCAATACAAGATCTTGCCACAAATTAATGCCGCTCTGGACGCCAATAAATGCTGTGACATCGCAGGAGCTTATCCACACGATGCCGCGGCGAATGCGTGACGCAATCACAGCAAAGGGCGACACAGATATTACAGGGGGTGAGTTTATTTTTTGGCCGGGCCGTGTGACATTTCATCAGAGACTCCTCTGTTATGTGCGTTGAAGATATTTTTTTAACCGCTGCTGTCCTCCAGTCTGCGTGTCCTCCAAAGCCTGCGTAGTACAATCCCTCTTCTCTGTACCCTCGCAGACGTACCCCCTATTCCCGAGCCAAGTGTATCTGGTAGTGTTTGCTCATACAGCTTTTGCTGGGCTCAGAGTGTTGGTTGACACCACAGAGCGACATCCCATTAGGATTACGCCTTCATAATCTTATCTGCTTTCTCTAAAACGAGCCGGACTCGCTGTAATTAAACGACATGATGGCAGACGTCCTAAGATCTCTTTAATTGACCTTCTAATTGCTGCCTTTTTGAAGCGATTAGTTGCCCTTTAACTGCATGAGGCTGGACGGTCGTTTCTTTGTGTGGATCCTATTTTCACATCCCCGTGTTTTAACCAACAACGTGGAAAATCCGAAGCCTCTGATTGCCCCGGGTTACCCTGGCGGCATTGAGCCTTGCGCAGAGGGGGTGTCCAGTGCACACCCTAACAAACATCGGTCCTGTTTGTCACACACTTAGATCCCTTTGCAGGGCTCTCAAACTCCGGCCGCCCCAGATGTTTCTGAACTACAACTCCCATGATTCTCTGGCTACCTATTGCACTGAAAGAATTCTGGGAATTGTAGGCATCAACATCTGGGGGGCGTGAGTTAGCTTTTGAATATTTCTCGCACAGAGCGTGATAATTGACTTATCCCTGTATACACTTGTATTCTGAATGTTTTTCTACTGAAGCCCACGGAGTGTAAATTCATAATTTAATTGTAATTTAATAACTGTTCTGTGAGTGCGCAACGAAACGAACCGTGCACGCCAGTGAGTAATTGATACAGAATCTGCATTAAATAGACAGAACAGATGTAATCAGATTTAACTCAATTTTGTGTTTTAATACATAGAGCAGTTATAATTAAGCAAGAGTAATGTACTCCCTGTGGAGGAAAATTCCACTGTTTTATCTCTCTACTTTTTATCCTATCTTACTGTAAACAAGCTACAATGAGCAGCCCCCTCCCTCACTGTAGCAAAAAGCTCAAACGTTACTGCTTTATTCCAGCAGCCAGGGATGTGTCAGAATACAGGGGGAGCTGTGGGGTCAGTCACTGCTGTATAGGGATAAGATTCAGGGGGTTATAATGAGTGTAAATCCATGTGCAGTACAGATACAAGGTGTTACTGTAATTGCCATACACAGGCATTATACAGCACATACAGATACAAGGTGTTACTGTAATTGCCATACACAGGCATTATGCGGCACATACAGATACAAGGTGTTGCTATAATTGCCATACACAGGCATTATGCAGCACATACAGATACAAGGTGTTGCTGTAATTGCCATACACAGGCATTATGCAGCACATACAGATACAAGGTGTTGCTGTAATTGCCATACACAGGCATTATGCGGCACATACAGATACAAGGTGTTACTGTAATTGCCATACACAGGCATTATACAGCACATACAGATACAAGGTGTTGCTGTAATTGCTATACACAGGCATTATGCGGCACATACAGATACAAGGTGTTACTGTGATTGCCACACACAGGCATTATGCGGCACATACAGATACAAGGTGTCGCTGTAATTGCCACACACAGGCATTATGCGGCACATACAGATACAAGGTATTACTGTAATTGCCACACACAGGCATTATGCAGCACATACAGATACAAGGTGTTACTGTAATTGCCACACACAGGCATTATGCGGCACATACAGATACAAGGTGTTGCTGTAATTGCCATACACAGGCATTATGCGTCACATACAGATACAAGGTGTTGCTGTAATTGCCATACACAGGCATTATGCTGCACATACAGATACAAGGTGTTGCTGTGATTGCCACACACAGGCATTATGCTGCACCTACAGATACAAGGTGTTGCTGTAATTGTCATACACAGGCATTATGCAGCACATACAGATACAAGGTGTTGCTGTAATTGCCATACACAGGCATTATGCAGCACATACAGATACAAGGTGTTGCTGTAATTGCCATACACAGGCATTATGCAGCACATACAGATACAAGGTGTTGCTGTAATTGCCATACACAGGCATTATGCAGCACATACAGATATTGCATTGCTAATAATCTCATTCTGATCACTACAAACCCCCATTAGCAGGAGATCTCACCATTTTATTATCTGTCTGCAGCACATTTACTCACACAAAGGTCATTTCTGCCTGAATGCTGATAATGCAGTCCTGTGTAACCTAGCGCAAGATAAGAGACACCATCTAGAGTTTACATCCTTTCAACCCAGTGAAATTTCTGTAAAGGACAAATGAAAACTTACAATAATGTAAATGTGTTCAATTTTAACTATTTCAGAAAAGCAGTTTCTGTGCATATTTTCTTTTGTATTTCCCTTCCCATGTATCAAAGGTTTATGATAAAAAAAATCTTCAAAAGAAACAAACATTTATTGGTCGTGAAGGGGTTAATAATTGGGCAATCCTCTGGGATATATTGTTATTTATTGTGCAAGTAAAGGAAGATCCTGCTAACCTTATTATGGAAAGGTAACTTCAGAAACATTTTTATTTTTTAGGAACATTTTAACTATTACTCCATGGATTCAGCGCTCGGGCATCTCGTCTTTTCCATAAAGTATGATGTCATCGGTGACCAGGAACATCTTCGTCTCCTCCTAAGGTATCGGCTTCGCACACAGCAGCTCGTGTTGGGTTCCAGTCCCCTCCAGCTTTTATTCCCGTGCTGCCAGGGGAGGGACCCGCCATTCACATTTATAAATGAAAGAAAGCCGATACGCTGGAGCTGGAGACAAAGAGGTCATACAGTGGATCCACAAAGCCGCCCTGCTAAGACTCATGAGAAGCAAAGCCCGAATAGTGCTGTAAAACCACAGAGACAAAGGATATATCATTCAGTTCTAATTCAATATTCAGCTTGTCTTTTATACAAATAACATTCTAAATCTGCTACATTTTAATTTACAGTTACAGCAGCACTTATATAGCGCCAACAGATTCCGCAGAGCTTTACAATGGGGAAGCACAAGTGTGAGACCTAATAAATATGATACATAAGGAAGAGGCGACCCTGCCTGTATGATAATGGTCCTGCTGAGGTGCTTAAATAGTGACTTAAATATTATCATAATGTGAGTCAATGTATGTTCAGCTCACGTGGAAAAAGACATTGGTACCTTATGTTCCTAGTGAGTTCAATTTTCCTAAATGTTGTTAATGAAAACACGGTCTTGGATAATAAAAAAAATAAAAATAAAAAGTTGTATATTAAAATCCAAATCAGGGACTTCTACCTGTTTTTACAGGCTGAGCGTCCCTTATCTAAAACACTCAGAGCCAGAAGTGTTGGGGGTTTGGGGATATGGCATATATTAATGGGATATTTTGAGGACCCCATTCTAAGCACGACCTTCATTTACGTTTCGCACATACCTTATACACGTGGTTAATCCAAGACTAAAGGGACACACCGTGCTGAATGAACCACCAGCTGGTTGACCAGCTCCCTTTCAATGTTTACCGAGAACTTTGCTTGTTACAGGACCAAATGCAAAACCTACCACGACGTCATCCCAATCTCCTGCTTGACAGAATTTCCAAATGTGGTTCAGATGGCAAAGGTAATTCCTGAACGCGATGCCGTGTGTAATTCCTGCTGCATATAACCTATGTCAGGCAATTGAAACCAGTCTTGTCCACCATAAGGTCTGCATGAAGTCCTCCCATAACCCTACTTCTTGATACCCCATAACATTTCATATAATCTTTCCTGTTACCCCAAAGTAATTCCATATAATCTCTCCCGTTCCCTCAATATTATGTTTTATTATCCTTTTCTCTTTTTTCAATGTTTGGTTTTATTATCCTTTTCTCTTTCCTCCACGTTTGGTTTTATTATCCTTTTCTCTTTCCTCCATGTTTGGTTTTATTATCCTTTTCTCTTTCCTCCATGTTTGGTTTTATTATCCTTTTCTCTTTCCTCCATGTTTGGTTTTATTATCTTTTCTCTTTTTTCAATGTTTGGTTTTATTATCTTTTCTCTTTTTTCAATGTTTGGTTTTATTATCCTTTTCTCTTTCCTCAATGTTTGGTTTTATTATCTTTTCTCTTTTTTCAATGTTTGGTTTTATTATCCTTTTCTCTTTCCTACATGTTTGCTTTTATTATCCTTTTCTCTTTCCTCCATGTTTGGTTTTATTATCTTTTCTCTTTTTTCAATGTTTGGTTTTATTATCTTTTCTCTTTTTTCAATGTTTGGTTTTATTATCCTTTTCTCTTTCCTCAATGTTTGGTTTTATTATCTTTTCTCTTTTTTCAATGTTTGGTTTTATTATCCTTTTCTCTTTCCTACATGTTTGCTTTTATTATCCTTTTCTCTTTCCTCCATGTTTGCTTTTATTATCCTTTTCTCTTTCCTACATGTTTGGTTTTATTATCCTTTTCTCTTTCCTCAATGTTTGGTTTTATTATCCTTTTCTCTTTCCTCCATGTTTGGTTTTATTATCCTTTTCTCTTTCTCCATGTTTGGTTTTATTATCCTTTTCTCTTTTTTCAATGTTTGGTTTTATTATCTTTTCTCTTTTTTCAATGTTTGGTTTTATTATCCTTTTCTCTTTCCTCCATGTTTGGTTTTATTATCCTTTTCTCTTTTTCAATGTTTGGTTTTATTATCCTTTTCTCTTTTTTCAATGTTTGGTTTTATTATCCTTTTCTCTTTTTTCAATGTTTGGTTTTATTATCCTTTTCTCTTTTTTCAATGTTTGGTTTTATTATCTATTCTCTTTTTTCAATGTTTGGTTTTATTATCCTTTTCTCTTTTTTCAATGTTTGGTTTTATTATCCTTTTCCCTTTCCTCCATGTTTGGTTTTATTATCCTTTTCTCTTTCCTCCATGTTTGGTTTTATTATCCTTTTCTCTTTCTTCAATGTTTGGTTTTATTATCCTTTTCTCTTTTCCTCCATGTTTGGTTTTATTATCCTTTTCTCTTTTTTCAATGTTTGGTTTTATTATCTATTCTCTTTTTTCAATGTTTGGTTTTATTATCCTTTTCTCTTTTTTCAATGTTTGGTTTTATTATCCTTTTCTCTTTTTTCAATGTTTGGTTTTATTATCCTTTTCTCTTTTTTCAATGTTTGGTTTTATTATTATTTCTCTTTTTCAATGTTTGGTTTTATTATCCTTTTCTCTTTTTTCAATGTTTGGTTTTATTATCCTTTTCCCTTTCCTCCATGTTTGGTTTTATTATCCTTTTCTCTTTCCTCCATGTTTGGTTTTATTATCCTTTTCTCTTTCTCCATGTTTGGTTTTATTATCCTTTTCTCTTTTTTCAATGTTTGGTTTTATTATCTTTTCTCTTTTTTCAATGTTTGGTTTTATTATCCTTTTCTCTTTCCTCCATGTTTGGTTTTATTATCCTTTTCTCTTTTTTCAATGTTTGGTTTTATTATCCTTTTCTCTTTTTCAATGTTTGGTTTTATTATCCTTTCTCTTTTTTCAATGTTTGGTTTTATTATCCTTTTCTCTTTTTCAATGTTTGGTTTTATTATCTATTCTCTTTTTCAATGTTTGGTTTTATATCCTTTTCTCTTTTTTCAATGTTTGGTTTTATTATCCTTTTCCCTTTCCTCCATGTTTGGTTTTATTATCCTTTTCTCTTTCCTCCATGTTTGGTTTTATTATCCTTTTCTCTTTCTTCAATGTTTGGTTTTATTATCCTTTTCTCTTTTCCTCCATGTTTGGTTTTATTATCCTTTTCTCTTTTTTCAATGTTTGGTTTTATTATCTATTCTCTTTTTCAATGTTTGGTTTTATTATCCTTTTCTCTTTTTTCAATGTTTGGTTTTATTATCCTTTTCTCTTTTTTCAATGTTTGGTTTTATTATCCTTTTCTCTTTTTTCAATGTTTGGTTTTATTATCTATTCTCTTTTTTCAATGTTTGGTTTTATTATCCTTTTCTCTTTTTTCAATGTTTGGTTTTATTATCCTTTTCCCTTTCCTCCATGTTTGGTTTTATTATCCTTTTCTCTTTCCTCCATGTTTGGTTTTATTATCCTTTTCTCTTTCTTCAATGTTTGGTTTTATTATCCTTTCTCTTTTCCTCCATGTTTGGTTTTATTATCCTTTTCTTTTTTCAATGTTTGTTTTATTATCCTTTTCTCTTTCCTACATGTTTGGTTTTATTATCCTTTTCTCTTTTCCTCCATGTTTGGTTTTATTATCTCTTTTCTCTTTCCTCCATGTTTGGTTTTATTATCCTTTTCTCTTTCCTCCATGTTTGGTTTTATTATCCTTTTTCTTTTCCTCCATGTTTGGTTTTATTATCCTTTTCTCTTTTTCAATGTTTGGTTTTATTATCTATTCTCTTTTTTCAATGTTTGGTTTTATTATCCTTTTCTCTTTTCCTCCATGTTTGGTTTTATATCCTTTTCTCTTTCCTCCATGTTTGGTTTTATTATCCTTTCTCTTTCCTCCATGTTTGGTTTTATTATCCTTTTCTCTTTCCTCCATGTTTGGTTTTATTATCCTTTTCTCTTTTTTCAATGTTTGGTTTTATTATCTATTCTCTTTTTTTCAATGTTTGGTTTTATTATCCTTTTCTCTTTCCTCAATGTTTGGTTTTATTATCGTTTTCTCTTTTTTCAATGTTTGGTTTTATTATCCTTTTCCCTTTCCTCCATGTTTGGTTTTATTATCCTTTTCTCTTTCCTCCATGTTTGGTTTTATTATCCTTTTTCTTTTCTTCAATGTTTGGTTTTCATTATCCTTTTCTCTTTTCCTCCATGTTTGGTTTTATTATCCTTTTCTCTTTCCTCATGTTTGGTTTTATTATCCTTTTCTCTTTCCTCCATGTTTGGTTTTATTATCCTTTTCTCTTTTCCTCCATGTTTGGTTTTATTATCCTTTTCTCTTTCCTCCATGTTTGGTTTTATTATCTTTTCTCTTTTTCAATGTTTGGTTTTATTATCTTTTCTCTTTTTTCAATGTTTGGTTTTATTATCTTTTCTCTTTCCTCAATGTTTGGTTTTATTATCTTTTCTCTTTTTTCAATGTTTGGTTTTATTCCTTTTCTCTTTCCTACATGTTTGGTTTTATTATCCTTTTCTCTTTCCTCCATGTTTGGTTTTATTATCTTTTTCTCTTTTTTTAATGTTTGGTTTTTATTATCTTTTCTCTTTTTCAATGTTTGGTTTTATTATCCTTTTCTCTTTCTCTTTCTCAATGTTTGGTTTTATTATCCTTTTCTCTTTTTTTCAATGTTTGGTTTTATTATCCTTTTCTCTTTCCTACATGTTTGCTTTTATTATCCTTTTCTCTTTCCTCCATGTTTGGCTTTTATTATCCTTTTCTCTTTTTACATGTTTGGTTTTATTATCCTTTTCTCTTTCCTCAATGTTTGGTTTTATTATCCTTTTCTCTTTCCTCAATGTTTGGTTTTATTATCCTTTTCTCTTTCCTCCATGTTTGGTTTTATTATCCTTTTCTCTTTCTCCATGTTTGGTTTTATTATCCTTTTCTCTTTTTTCAATGTTTGGTTTTATTATCTTTTCTCTTTTTTCAATGTTTGGTTTTATTATCCTTTTCTCTTTCCTCCATGTTTGGTTTTATTATCCTTTTCTCTTTTTTCAATGTTTGGTTTTATTATCCTTTTCTCTTTCCTCCATGTTTGGTTTTATTATCCTTTTCTCTTTTTTCAATGTTTGGTTTTATTATCCTTTTTTCTTTTTTCAATGTTTTGTTTTCATTATCCTTTTCTCTTTCCTACATGTTTGGTTTTATTATCCTTTTCTCTTTTCCTCCATGTTTGGTTTTATTATCCTTTTCTCTTTCCTCCATGTTTGGTTTTATTATCCTTTTCTCTTTTCCTCCATGTTTGTTTTATTATCCTTTTCTCTTTCCTCCATGTTTGGTTTTATTATCCTTTTCCTTTTTCCTCCATGTTTGTTTTATTATCCTTTTCTCTTTCCTCCATGTTGGTTTTATTATTATCCTTTTTCTCTTTTCCTCCATGTTTGGTTTTATTATCCTTTTTCTCTTTTTTCAATGTTTGGTTTTATTATCCTTTTCCTTTCCTCCATGTTTGGTTTTATTATCCTTTTCTCTTTCCTCCATGTTTGGTTTTATTATCCTTTTCTCTTTCTTCAATGTTTGGTTTTATTATCCTTTTCTCTTTTCCTCCATGTTTGGTTTTATTATCCTTTTTTCTTTTTTCAATGTTTTGTTTTCATTATCCTTTTCTCTTTCCTACATGTTTGGTTTTATTATCCTTTTCTCTTTTCCTCCATGTTTGGTTTTATTATCCTTTTCTCTTTCCTCCATGTTTGGTTTTATTATCCTTTTCTCTTTCCTCCATGTTTGGTTTTATTATCCTTTTCTCTTTCCTCCATGTTTGGTTTTATTATCCTTTTCTCTTTTTTCAATGTTTGGTTTTATTATCTATTCTCTTTTTTCAATGTTTGGTTTTATTATCCTTTTCTCTTTTCCTCCATGTTTGGTTTTATTATCCTTTTCTCTTTCCTCCATGTTTGGTTTTATTATCCTTTTCTCTTTCCTCCATGTTTGGTTTTATTATCCTTTTCTCTTTCCTCCATGTTTGGTTTTATTATCCTTTTCTCTTTTTTCAATGTTTGGTTTTATTATCTATTCTCTTTTTTCAATGTTTGGTTTTATTATCCTTTTCTCTTTCCTCAATGTTTGGTTTTATTATCGTTTTCTCTTTTTTCAATGTTTGGTTTTATTATCCTTTTCCCTTTCCTCCATGTTTGGTTTTATTATCCTTTTCTCTTTCCTCCATGTTTGGTTTTATTATCCTTTTCTCTTTCTTCAATGTTTGGTTTTATTATCCTTTTCTCTTTTCCTCCATGTTTGGTTTTATTATCCTTTTTTCTTTTTTCAATGTTTTGTTTTCATTATCCTTTTCTCTTTCCTACATGTTTGGTTTTATTATCCTTTTCTCTTTTCCTCCATGTTTGGTTTTATTATCCTTTTCTCTTTTCCTCCATGTTTGGTTTTATTATCCTTTTCTCTTTCCTCCATGTTTGGTTTTATTATCCTTTTCTCTTTTCCTCCATGTTTGTTTTATTATCCTTTTCTCTTTCCTCCATGTTTGGTTTTATTATCCTTTTCTCTTTTCCTCCATGTTTGGTTTTATTATCCTTTTCTCTTTTCCTCCATGCTTGGTTTTATTATCCTTTTCTCTTTTCCTCCATGTTTGGTTTTATTATCCTTTTTCTCTTTTCCTCCATGTTTGGTTTTATTATCCTTTTTCTCTTTTCCTCCATGTTTGGTTTTATTATCTTTTTCTCTTTCCTCCATGTTTGATATGATCTTCCCTGTTACTTCTCGTTAATCTGTTTGACCCTCCCTGTGTTACCCCAATGTTTTTTTTCTCCTAGGCCTGACTCCATAGTCCGGTTTTCCACATGATTATGTACAATCACTCCCACCACTCGCTGTCAATCTGTATAGTCGAATCCATTGTTGCACTGGTTTGCATGTAACCTGCTCATTGAATGTTTTGTGTTTTTCAGCTCGTTTGTGAAGATGTGAATGTTGATCGGTTTCATCCAGTCCTATATCCAAAGGTGAGAATACTACGTGTGATCCGTGTTGTAACCAGACCTCCTAATACCCATTAGCAATTCTCAATATAGAGATGTATATTCACCGCACAGAATCCACGTTAACTTTCTCCCCATCCCATAACTTAATCCTCCGTTAAACGGCCGTTGCCTAGCAATAGATTAACTTGCATTAGTATCATTATTAAATGCTGTTGAACTCTGAATGTCTTTGAGCATTTTTCAACCCAATTACGTGACTTTATTCTTCGCAAATTAGCATTTTCTATCGCTGTCTAAAGAGCGGTATAAGAAATAATCATCCCTCTTGTGAAGTATATAGGAAATGTTGTAGGGGCGGAATGTAGAAAAATAAAAGTGCAAATCCTGTATTATACAATTAAAAGATTGGGGCAAAACCACGCGTCTTCTCAAATAGGCCGGCAGGTAAAACCGCACGGAGCTGTGACACGTGCGTCAAGCGCTGGTTTTTAGCGGTTCACTATCCGGGTTATTCAAAGAGATTCGAAAAGTCACAGCACGTTCGGTGACTTTTCATTCTCTTCAATTCGGTGCAAATCGGCTTTCCCATTTCGGCGACGCTGCGGCGTATTCAGCAAGCAGCACAGGGCTGTCGAAGTGCAGGGAAAAGCTGCCGAAAACCCGGCGAATGCACGCCGAAAACCTGCAAAAACATCTGGATTAACCCGTCGAAGACGCTGGAAAAACCCGAGCAGGAGCCGATCACACGCAGCGAAGCCTCCAGAAAAAGCCAACACCGCAGAAGAATGCAGTGAATAAATTAGGAAAACGGTTTGCTTGAATGTTTGAAACATGAAACACTGTTTGCAAAGAAACTACTGAGCGAAAATGTCTGAAATTTACATATGAGGTCCAGGGAATGATTATAAAAAGGGCTGTTACAGAAAAAATAAGTAAACTTAAAAAATAAATTGTAAAAAATCGGACATTTAAAAAAAAATTCAGAAAAAATGCTTAAAATATCCGAAAAAATCTATAATAGACTTTTTACTGCAGAATTTTATAATGAACGATTTTATTAGATATTGAAATAAAACAGGAATACTTTAACATTGAAGCCTATGGGATACGCCTGAATAAACCTGCCGAATGAAACCACCGAATGGCAGGGCATTTCGGGACCCTTTCACTGCTGGTTTGTGTTCTCTGAATAGCCGAAGCAGTGCTTTTTCATGGGGATTTCACTGCCCTCAAACAGGCACCAAACAGGCACCGAATGTGCAGGCAATTCGCCAGGATTTGGCGAATTGCCTGCTCTCTGAATGGCCAAGAAAGGTAACCGAACGCTGATTTTCAGCGTTCGGTTACCTTTCTCCAGCCATTCGGATCTCTTTGAATAACCCGGTTTGTGTTGGCCATAGATAAGGGCACGCCAGACTAAACGCTCGTAAGCAGTAAAGAAGTGGCACAATCCAAGTGCAGCGCTGATACTTACCCGGACACAGCCTTCCATGTCATCAGAACGCGTGAGATTATAGACAAGTTTGTTACAATGTATCACACTCCACGGGGCAGCTTTTCAAGCAGGGGTCAAGTCCTAAAATGAGTCCAAATGTGGAAGAATTTCTGAATTTTTTTTTTCACATTTCGGAATCCAGGAGATTCCGATGTTTGAGAGGAAGGAGATCAGGGCAGGGGAGCCATGATCCTCATTCTGTCGCAGCCCCGGTGTGTACGCAACTACGTATACTGGGTTTTCTGCAGACATGCTGCACAGAGCCAGCCTGACTCATTGCAGCATGTCACACGCTGGGGCTGCAGTGTGTTTAGAATTATGTGTTTGTATATATGTATTTCAATTGTAGTGGAGGGCAAAAATGCGAGATTAAAATCCTCCACACTGTTTATTATTGCAGAGGACATTTACACATCCTAGCAATTCAGAGAACCGCTTACAGAGCTCTTGTGCTACATTCCTCATATGCAGCAAAGAACTCTGGGTAGGATGTGCAAATGAAGTCCACAGCTTCTCACTTTTTTTTTTTTTTTTTTCTCATCTAGGCTCTCCAGGTACATTCTATCTCCTGCTGATGAGGGTAAATGAGCCCGAAACAGCTGTACAGGAGTGATTGTGACTTAAAAGCCATTTAATATGTTACATTGGACAAGGCGGGTTCTCTGTTATTACAGAGCCAAGATGCAAAAAAAGTGAGCAGCTGTGGACCTCATTTGCATATCCTACCCAGAGTTCTTTGCTGCCTATGGGGAATGTAGCACAAGAGCTCTGCAAGCGGTTCTCTGAATTGCTAGGATGTGTAAATGTCCTTTGCAGCTATAAACTTGAATGAATATACATACACAAAACAGTTTGTAGAAGTTCTACACTCACGTTCCACCTTATTTCCAATACCCTGGATTGTTGAATATTTTATGGAAAATCCTTGAGTGCTGGCATCTATTTAGATATATATATATTTTATATTTTGACCCGTAAAGCTTTCAGTTATACTCTCCAAAGCTTGTCTTTTAAATGTATCATTGGATATATATATATATTACAGTATATATATGACATAACTAGGAAACCTATATTTGAACACCTGAGTAAAATCTTTCTAGTTTGCTGGATCACCCCTTTCCACCTGCAAAAATAGTGGAGGGATTGCGTTCCCGCTCGACTTGACCTCTTGTTTCCAGAGACTTTACATATATTTTTTTTAAACCGTTCTTCCTATTCTTGTTTGTGCATGTCACAATCCTTATATTTTCTATCTTTTACTTACGCTTCCTCTTGTGCAGTAGCTGAGATTCAGACGCCGCCGCACAACCCTGAATCTTTACTTTGAATTAGAATTATTTAGTGACGTAATATTGAATTGCTCATTAATGATGGTGATTTCTTTCCACAGGCATCTCGTCTGATTGTAACATTCGATGAACACGTCATCAGCAATAACTTCAAATTTGGGGTAATATACCAGAAGACCGGACAGGTGAGGCTTTAATGAGCAGAGTCTTCATAGCAGAGGTCAGAAACCATGGCCGTCCAGGGGCTCCATCACCTCCTTCAAGCTAACACTAGCGTCAGCTTAAAGAAGATCATAGTGCTGCACCCACATCGCCTTAGAGTCGCTAACGGGTTAAAAAAACCTGTTAGCGCTCGTTAATAAGTGATTCGGAGCGAGTTTACTGTACTTTGCGCTCCCCATGTTAGTTATAGAGAGCACAAAATGAAAGCACAGATTAACTAGCGTTGGCATCACTTGGTCCTAAAGAAAAAGTTACCCCAGCTCAGAGGGGCAGGTAATGGGTTACGCTGCTGCAGAATCCATTACCTGCAGCTCAAACCCTCCCAAAAAAAAACACATACTCACCTCTCATCCCACGGCGAGAACGGTGGCCCGATCCGCTGCTTCAGGGAGCAGAGTGAGACTGGGGGAAGAAAGTCCCTGGTCTCCCTCCACGAACACTCCGCCCGACCAGCAGGATCTCACGAGAGGCCAGATCCTGCCGGTCATGTGACATGGCAGCAGAAGCCTCCATGGATTCCTGTAGCGTTGCTCTCAGCATCCACGAGCCTAGCGATCGCTAAGGGGCATGCTGCCGGACGTGGCGCCTGCCCCGCGATCTGCTGGGGAAACCTGGACACTAAGGGGAAATTAGCAAAGGCTAATTTTTCCCATTTAGCGTCCTGGTTTTAGCTCTGGGCATGCGGTAGTGCCCCAGATGTTTTGGAACTACTTCTCTCCCGATGCTCAGCCTCTCAGTTTGGCAGAGACTCTTGGGAAATGTAGTTCCAAAACGTCTGAAGGGCCAATTCTGCTGACCGGTGGGATGACCTGTTTGTGATTATTGGTTTGTGTCACTGTGAATACTTTACATGAATATGACATTTAGTTGTTATGTAATGGTTCGTGTGTAACGAGGTGTGACGCGTGAAGGTCAGTGTGACTGTGTTACATTGTAATGTGTTGATTTTGGGAGTAATACTAGACGGTAGTGACAGATTTGTAACCGTCTCGACATGGTGTTAATGCTGGTCTCAGGCTTTGCATGGGTAATCCTAGATGTTGGCGATGACGCGCTCTACAGGGGGTAACGCTCAGCGACGTTAACAGGGTGTCATGGGGTTAATTCTAGATATCAATGACGAGTAAATGAAGGCCGACAGATAATATATTGTGTAATCTGTGCTTTAGACAGCCGAGGAAGAGTTGTTTAGCACAACGGAAGAAAGCCCAGCGTTTATTGAATTCCTGGAGCTTTTGGGAGAGAAGATTCTTCTTCAGGACTTTAAAGGGTAAGTGATTATATCATTGTTTTATAAATATATTCCTCAACTTTGTGTCGCTGATCTATAGAAATCAATATATGTTCTGATAGATATTTATCTCTCTCGCTGAAGGACAATACAGATAAATGTTACATGATTGGCCAAGCAACTGGACTACCCCCTATACCAGGGTTTCTCGACTCCAGTCCTCGGGACTCACTACAGGCCAGATTTTGCAGATCACCTTGGGGAAATGCAGACTGAATCCTCCAATCACTGAGCAGCTAATTAGATCACCTTTGCTGTGCTTCGGATATCCCACAAACCAGGCCTGTTAGTGGGTCCTGAGGATGCGAGTTGAGAAACACTGCCCTATACAACTCTCTATACCCCTAATTGTTATGGGTAGTGTTAGGGTTACTTCTAGGGCTGGGTTACGGTTTCTGCTTGTGTTAGGGTTAATATTGCACAAAGATCACTTTTTTTTTTCTTCAGTTGGCAGAATGATTCTGAATTTACCCAAAGTGCTCGGATTGGTTAATAAACATTTTATCTTTTTTTTTTCTTTTTGGCAATTTGTAATTATGAATGTTTCCGTATTGCCGAGGGGGAAAAAACGTATTCAGACAAAACAAAATGCACATACCTAGGCATTAACCTATAAGCTAAGGTCCCCGCTTCCTGATGTCATCTTCATGATCTGTTCCTGTGTGACATCATCTCACTTCTACTTTGTCCCTTTTTTTTTTTTTCTAGCAGCCCAATTTCTCTTTTTTTTTCTTTTTTTCTAATTTTTTTTTTGTTGACTTGTCATTCAGTATCAACCCCTTCTCCTCCAGCCTGTCGTTTAGCAGCTCCCCAAAATACATTCTTCACCATCAACCCTAATAACCCTGTGTGGAATCCTCTTTCCTCTAGTAATGGACAGGACGCTGGGAGACGTTATCAATCTGTAAAAGCAAGTTCTAATAGACACATGCACTCACTTCCGAGACGAATAGTAGAAGTATCTGTCAAGGCAGGGAACCAGATGTTGCCCAAAAAAACTCTTCAAACACTTAGGCTGGTGTATACAGTCAAAACGTTGCTGCTGAGCATCCGATAAAGTGGTCTCCTATTGGCCAGGAGCGCTGCGCACCTTCTTCACAAAGAAGTATCCACTCTGTAAGACTCTACACTTTAAAAAAGGAAAAGCGAGCGGACGCTTAAAATGCTGCTTCTCTTTACTGTATCTTTCTCTCCCACCATCCTACATAATCTTACAGCCATAATGTCATGCCATTGGCGATAAATATGTGCCCCTTAATTTCAATTTGATTGATTTTTGGTATATTTGCAGGTTTCGTGGGGGTCTGGATGTAACGCACGGACAGACGGGGACAGAATCTGTTTACTGCAACTTCCGTGGCAAAGAAATCATGTTTCACGTTTCCACGAAGCTCCCGTACACTGAAGGAGACACCCAGCAGGTAGAAATCCAAAAACCCTCAACTATTTGTCCACCGTCAGTGGTTTAGCTATACGGTTACACAGTGAACAGGGTCTGTACTTTTCACATAGAGTAATAATGTGTGATTGCATTGTGTCTCTTGTGTGCAATTCTTCACGAGTAACCGTGTCCCACATGACGTCCTCCCTCCTATCCCATCGCTACACCTACCTCTGCTCAGACCGAAGGCTGCCACTTAAATCCCACGTGCTAAGCCTTTGTCACAGGAATCACAACTGAATTTTTATTCATTCATCCACTCTCTTTAACCCCTTCCCTCCTCAGATCGAGATAACTTGGGTCTTCAAAGTCTCCATCAGATGCCTAATATCAAGCTATCTCGATCTGCAAACAAAACATGTGTGTTGCAAACAAATTGTGCTTGCATTTAGGCCCCAGAGCATGCCCCTAAAGGTTTAGCACTCTGGACATGATGCCCAAGATGCTAACGCTTTAAAACCAGCCGGGAATGTGTCTGCATTTAACATGTATAGCTTGGAAAAAAGACGAGACAGAGGAGATATGATAGAAACATTTAAATACGTAAAGGGAATCCACAAGGTAGAGGAAGGGAGTATATTTAAAAGGAAACAAAGTAGCAAAACAAGAGGACATAGTCTTAGATTAGAGGGGCAAAGGTTTAAAAGTAACATCAGGAAGCATTATTTTACTGAGAGGGTGGTGGATACATGGAACAGTCTTCCAGTAGAAGTGGTAGAGGCCAAAACAGTAATTGAATTTAAGCAAGCATGGGATAGGCATAAGGCTATCCTAAACAAAAGATAAATCCAGGTAAAGTATCCATGTAATTGGGCGACTGGATGGGCCGAAAGGTTCTTATCTGCCGACATTTTTCTATGTTTCTATGCATGACATCTCCCCAACAGATCCTGCTCAGAGCCGAGAACTGCAGTAACTCAATTTAGCCAGCAGATGGAGACCTCTCCCTGACAAATGGGTTATTACAGTCAGGAATACATTGGGAATATTCCCTAATATTTCTTACTCTATTATTAATTAAACCTAAACTTCCAAAAATACACTGGTTCCTGTGGTTTGTTTTTCTTTTAACTACTTGGTAGTGAAGGGGTTAGAAGTCAGCATATTCTCGTGCAATACATTGATGACAAAACCCAACACCTACTCCTTTACTTTTGCCTTTAATGGTGTCAAAGTGTGTGTAGCCACAGTAACTAGTTGTGTTTTATGAGTGTGTCATGGCAGCCACTGTATATCTAAAAATTATATATATATTGTATTCAAAAAAAGTCACACCTGGGATTTTTCAGCAAATAAAAACTTATTACACGTGATACAATTTGTCAACGTTTCAGAAATTCTACATTTCCTTCATCGGTTGCGTGCGTGCGTGCGTCACATCCCTCCCATCCTCACTCAGGCCAGTACTGGGATGGAAAGGCTCAAGAAATGCAGCAACCCCCCCCCCCTAAACTCGTTTCAGCCTACTTAGGCCTCATCAGGAGGGTATAGCTGGCACACCTCTAGGCCCCTCGTGCGATTGCTCTATGTCTGCAACCTCCGCTATATGTTGTATAAATACCGCCGCTCTGATAGTGAAAGTTGTGTCATACAGACCAGCACCGTTATATGATCTTTTAAACATTGTCTCCTTTTTAAACTCTTTGATTTTACAATAAAAACTTGGTAAACAACCCTGATTAATAAAGAGAAACCTAAAACCTCTATTTTATAAAGGACTAGTTTGTTGTTTTATGTTCTTTTTCTGTTTTAACACTTTCTTGCTATTTTATTCTCAGCTGCAGAGGAAGCGGCACATCGGAAACGACATTGTGGCGATACTCTTCCAAGACGAAAACACACCTTTCGTGCCCGACATGATCGCGTCCAACTTCCTGCATGCTTACATCGTGGTGCAAGTAGAAAACCCCCTGACAGAGAAGACGCTGTACAAGGTAATAATGCGAATGAATGCATTTAACCTGAACAACGTATGCGACCGGGGCTGCCATTCCCTACACAGATTGGACGGTGTCTCCCTGAAAGTGGACACGCTGCCACGGTTATAGAGCCAGCAATATCCGGCTCTCAGCCATGTGAGTGGAATACTTTCTCACATTAAAAACAACACAAAATATCAATTATTTGCACTATTTGCGCTTTCTGTTTTTTCTTTGTTGAAGATTAACAAGAATCAGGAGCCTTTGGAATTTAAGTACGAAATTTATTTTCCTTTGATATTCACGTTACATTCATATTTTTACTGTGGAGCAAAACCTTTTCATGGATCACCAGAAGAAAAGATTATTATTATTTTTATTTAGCGTTTTTGGAATTTTTCACACTATGGACATTTTGTGCCTGGCAGTAAATGAAGTGCCTGGGCTCCCCAGGCGCACCCCCTTCACTCTGTGTTCTCGTGTCTTTCAGATTGCCCTCATTAGAAACAACTCATAGGGTCCCACAGCACCAAATATGTATATATTAAATGGAACCACTCACATGCATGGCTAAACGTCAGCACCCTTTGTGTTCTGAGCAACTTGTTGCAATGAAGTCCTCGCCTCCGGGCATCCAAGTCCATGGCAAATAATAATAAGTAAAAATTAAGCCAATAATGCAAATTATAAAGAGAAGTAAACCTGATTTAATACATTAAAACAAACCTACAAAACGCCAAAGGATAAATACTGGTAGATAGGGTCAACGCGTTTCGTCCTATGGTCTATTTATTTATAAAGTATTTCACCACGAAGGATACATTGAGATTTCTCTCGTTTTCAAGTATGTCCTGGGTTCAAGAACATGGTTACAGAAATACAAAATAGTAAAATGCAAGAAATTAACACAAAACAAATATACAGATTAACAGAAAATAAATATGTAGGAAATATAGTCACTATGTTACATGTTTACAGGTGCATTCTGTATATAGTCACTATGTTACATGTTTACAGGTGCATTCTGTATATAGTCACTATGTTACATGTTTACAGGTGCATTCTGTATATAGTCACTGTGTTACATGTTTACAGGTGCATTCTGTATATAGTCACTGTTACATGTTTACAGGTGCATTCTGTATATAGTCACTATGTTACATGTTTACAGGTGCATTCTGTATATAGTCATTGTGTTACATGTTTACAGGTGCATTCTGTATATAGTCACTGTTACATGTTTACAGGTGCATTCTGTATATAGTCACTGTTACATGTTTACAGGTGCATTCTGTATATAGTCACTGTTACATGTTTACAGGTGCATTCTGTATATAGTCACTGTTACATGTTTACAGGTGCATTCTGTATATAGTCACTGTTACATGTTTACAGGTGCATTCTGTATATAGTCCCTATGTTACATGTTTACAGGTGCATTCTGTATATAGTCACTGTGTTACATGTTTACAGGTGCATTCTGTATATAGTCACTGTGTTACATGTTTACAGGTGCATTCTGTATATAGTCACTGTGTTACATGTTTACAGGTGCATTCTGTATATAGTCACTGTGTTACATGTTTACAGGCACATTCTGTATATAGTCACTGTTACATGTTTACAGGTGCATTCTGTATATAGTCACTGTGTTACATGTTTACAGGCGCATTCTGTATATAGTCACTGTTACATGTTTACAGGTGCATTCTGTATATAGTCACTATGTTACATGTTTACAGGTGCATTCTGTATATAGTCACTATGTTACATGTTTACAGGCGCATTCTGTATATAGTCACTGTGTTACATGTTTACAGGCGCATTCTGTATATAGTCACTGTGTTACATGTTTACAGGCGCATTCTGTATATAGTCACTATGTTACATGTTTACAGGTGCATTCTGTATATAGTCACTATGTTACATGTTTACAGGTGCATTCTGTATATAGTCACTGTGTTACATGTTTACAGGTGCATTCTGTATATAGTCATTATGTCACATGTGTACAGGTGCATCCCGTATTGAGGTAAGATTTGATGGCGTCTGGGAGGTTATTCCACATTTGCGGTGCTCTGTAGGAAAATGAGGATCGAGCCACTTTCTTTTTGTATTGTATGTAAGGTGCAGGTCCTGGATCTGAGGTTATAGGATGAGGGAACTGCTGGGGGAAGCAGTCTATTCAGGTAGGGTAAGAGTAAACACAACGTAGGACTACTGTGGCGCTAAGAGAAGGATAGGGTATATGTATACAAAAGGGAGCTGCTAGAATCCTATAAGGTTAGTCTGTCCAACTAACAAGCAAAGATAAATATACAAACACATGTGTTTGTATATTCAGGTAGGGTGGCAGCTTCCCAGAAAAGCTCTTAAACACCAGGTTGGAAAGGTGAAGGGTGCGTTTAGATTCCAGCGACGGCCAGTTTAGTTCTTTTAACATGTCACAATGGTGGGTCATGTAGTTACATTGTAGCGCAAAGCGGCAGAATGAGTTATACAATGTAGTAAGTTTCTGAGGTGCGTTTGCGGGGCGGCTGCATACACTACATCTCCGTATTCATCAGTGTATATATCCTTTGGCATTTGGACCCTCTCAGGTCTAGCTTTCTGAGTCCTGATTTATTAACCCCTTAGGGGTGGGGGTATATTCATGGTTTTATGATTATATTTTTTTTCATTGTTTATTGTAGGTTTGTTTTTCATGCATTAAATCAGGTTTTCTTCTCTTTATACTTCGCATTATTGGTTTTATTTCTAGGCTTTTGGTGCTGTGGGATTATACCCTATGAGTTGTTTCTATTCTCGCCCTCATGGAAAGCTGTCACTTAAACAACTGAAACTTGTATCTACCGTGTAATGATCCAATTAATTCACCAAATCTTCATAATTCATCTCCTACATCCCAAGGTTACTGTCCCGTGTAACCAGCACGAGCGTGTCGTCCCTTCTAAACGAGCCGCACTTTATTTAAACACTAGAACCTGAATTTCATGTGAAAGCAGTTAGAGAATGGAAATCATTGATTTTTCTTCCTGTAATTGGAGGCTTTCAGTAATGTGTTCCATTTCCTGTAGCTCCGCTTTACTAGTATTTAGCACAAAGCTTCTCTTTCTCTCCGTTCCTCCGAAAACATAGGTGCCACAAAAATCCATCACCGAGATTGCAGTGATTCTTTTTTTTAAATATGTATATATATAACCCCTTACTGTAAAGGCTAGCCACCCTAACGCAGTGAATTCTGTGCATCCACCACATGATGACCCCCCCCCCCTCGTTCAATAGACCATTAGCTGCAGATTAGTGGTATTTTGTATAGCAGGTCAGTGGATTCTCTGTTTTAAGGGCTTATTCACTAAACAGCAAATTAGTGGAGAATTGACGGAGGGTGATTTTTTTTTTCTTTGTCCTTAAATAATTGGGCAGATCCTTCTGACAACCTCTGCCCGTACACAAGCTCCGTAGCACCTGCGCGGAGCGATGGATCGGAGTTGCACGCGCAGATCTGATCCATTGCTGACACTCTGAACACTCGCTGCAGCGTTTGGCCTCAGAGGGTGACATTGGATGTGCTCTGTGTGTTAAGTCAGTGGTTCCCAACCCTAGTCCTCAGGTCTCCCTAACAGGCCAGGTTTGCAAGATATCTGAAGCACAGGTGATGTGATTTGCTGCTCAGTGATTGCAGAATTCAGTTTGCATTTCCCCAAGGTAATCCTTAAAACCTGTCCTGTTAGTGGTGGGCCCGGAGGACCAGGGTTGGGGACCACGGTGTTACATCACTGGTGACCAGTAGCCGGTAAATTCAAAATCCTGGGTACTGGTGACGCTGGGTGGGATGGAGGAAACTCTTCCACTTCACTCCACAATATCTCTAGATCGGGGGAGCCGGGATGGGGGAATAAGGGGGGCCCTCCTCACATGCTGACCCCTTTAAAACAAAGTGGTTGGGATGAGTAGAGCTTCCCTTTTTAAAAGTGAATTGCACATTTTGGGTCAAAATACCTGAATAATCAATTTTATTTTATTTTACCATTTTTTTTTTTTTTTTTACAATTTTCCTCAAAAACTTTTATTATGGAGGCTCCTTTTTTAAAAACCCAGCTGTCTGCTCTATATCTCCATGCTTTGGCACAGGGCAGATCAGGGTCTTTTCATTCGGTAGAGGACTCCTCATTTTATCGTTTTTCCCTCTGGCGTCAGCGACCTTTTCAGTGCGGGGAGGGGGTATTATGAGATGGACCGTTATGAATTAAATTCACAGGCCGGCGCTTTTCAGCCGCCCTCGTTTGCTGCATTAATCCTATGTCTGGGCAATGTTCAAAGGGACATTATGCAGCAATAAATGGGATATGTACGTGAAGACATCTGAAGGGTCCGCACCTGCTGTTTACCTGCCAGGCCGTCATTCACGCGGAGCATCTGGAGGGAGCTGGCTGCGCACGATATGGCAATTTAAAAAATAAAGCGTTCCGAACCTCCGCCATGCAGATTAAATGAGTGCAGACGTGCAACGCTATGGCGGCCAGCGGCTCGTAGCGACAGCCTTTTCGCCGCGACTTAATGCTGTTTGGATGTAAACACTTGAGAAGATTGAAGCCTGTAATTAGAACGCTGTCGAGAATTAATGCAGATAATTAATACGGCAACAGCCGCCACATGTAGGACAAGGAAACGTAAATCTCACATCTGTATCCCTGCAGCCAGGGGCTTAAGCCATTCCACCGTCTGCCGCGGCGCACAACCAATGCCTTTTCCAATAAACGAGGCTAATAAAGGGGCTCTGCCACCCCAATGCTCCCTGTGGACGCTCATAGAGGACGTCACCCCGTATATTTTTTTTTTAAATCGCTCAGCGGGTGTTTTTTCTTCTTCCCTTTTTTTTATATTGGTTTTAAAGTTTAAATTTTATTTAATTTTAGCAAATACAGAAAAAGAGGGGGGGGCACCAAGAATAATAACACTGGGCAGGTCGAAAATTAAACGGGGTCTATCGGCCATGTTTTCCTGGACACATTACTATTTCACGCAGGGGAGAGCACAGGGAGAAGTGCTGCCCTGTAACATGTGTGATTCATATGATGATAAGAGTGAAATCAAGGCAGGTCACCTGAGATTCCTCTATAGTTCCTTACCTGCAGTGTATGGATTATACATGCTGCGGGGTGGCATTTTTCATGCACTGCCCATCAGCATGAATAAATTATGCGTCCAGGAAAACATGGAGGATCTGGCGACCCTATATCAAAGTCATCTGTACGTTTGTTTTTATATATTTTATAAATGCAGAAATGAAAAGCTTTCACGGCTTGAGCGCACGGAGAAAGGTCAAACAACCACTTCCTGTTTCCCTTGCAACGGAATCGTGGGATCTGCTCTGCAAAGCCTAGCTTTTGATTGGCTGCTGAAATCACAGAATCTTTCTATTGTTTTATTATTTTATTTGCATCTTTAACCATCAACGGATCTATAAACTGGCTCGGGAAATACGGTGGCGTATGTGCAGGAACAATGGTAGATTCTCTCATAGCTGGGCGAGTCGGCAATACAGTGTGATAATGTTTCCTTTTCAGGTACAATGTGTAATGTTTGTGTTTGAATCCATTGACTGTCAGATTAGCTGCAACTCATTAAACTGGAGGATAACACGTCCTAATAACAAGCGATATATCTGCCGTTTGCTGTAACTTTATAAGTGATACACACCGCCTGGGAAAAGAGAAAGTGCCCACCTGAATGTAACTCAGCCATTAGGTGCTCGCCTTCCATTGGATAATTACTGCAGTGATTAATATGTTTCAGCATAAAATGAGGTCATGTGACTCACTGAATTTACTGAATGAGCAGGTTTTTCCATCAATAGGTTTTTTCTCCCCTGATGGCACAGCGGGCATATTCCAAGATGGCAATGCCAGGATTCATGGGGCTCAAATTGTGCAAGAGTGGTTGAGGGAGCATGAGACATCATTTTCACACATGGATTGGCCACCGCACAGTCCAGACCTTAACCCAATTGAGGTTAATCTTTGGGATAATGTGCTGGAGAAGACTTTACGCAGCGCTGCGACTCTCCCATCATCAATACAAGATCTTGCCACAAATTAATGCCACTCTGGACGCCAATAAATGCTGTGACATCGCATGAGCTTATCGACACGATGCCGCGGTGAATGTGTGACGCAATCACAGCAAAACGATGCCGTGGCGAATGCGTGCCTCAATCACAGCAAAATGATGCCGTGGCGAATGCGTGCTGCAATCACGGCAAAAGGCGACACAACCACATATTGCAGCGTGTGAGTTTGGTTTTTTTTGGCCGGGCAGTGTGTGTTTAATGTTCCTTTGCTTTCTTGCAGGTCTCTGTCACTGCCCGGGACGATGTGCCTTTTTTTGGTCCCCCACTACCAGATCCAGCTGTTTTCCGCAAGGTACGGATCATGACTTGTTCTTGGTATCCTCTGAATTCCAGGTGGTGATTCCATATAGTAAAGGCTCGCCGTTACCAGACGAGCATGGCGTGACGCGTTGGAGGGAGGTTATCATACCTGTAGGTACGAAATGTCAGCTCAAAAAAATGAATAAATACAAATAAATCCGGGGGCATCGACACAATGTGAACATACAATAAGCACAGAAAAAAAATCGCATGACATTATTTTGTGTATTATTGTATGTTACATGTTGTTACCAGAAGTGATTCATAGATGTCTTTAAGGTGGTCACTGGTCACTCCATGGATCGTGGTGGCCCTTGCCTTGCATGATGGGAGTGCGGCTCTGTATTGTGAAATTATTAGCAGAAATGATCCGTGGCCGGACTCGATACACAGTATGTCACATTTAGACTCATCCGTAGAGAATCCGCTGGTCATTTTTTCTCTTTTTTTCTCTTTTAGGGTCACGAATTTAAGGAATTTCTGCTGACAAAATTGATAAACGCAGAGTATGCCTGTTACAAAGCGGAGAAATTTGCAAAGCTTGAGGTAAGGGTGACCTGCTAAATGGAGTGAGTGTGAGCTGACGGCAGGGAGGGGAGTGAGCCCTAACCCGAGTGAGTACTCACTGAGTGTTAGCTGACGGCAGGGAGCGGAGTGATCCCAAGCCTATACTTACTCAGTGAGTACTCACTCGGGTTGGTGTGAGCTGACGGCAGGGAGGGGAGTGATCCCAAGTCTATGCTTACTCAGTGAGTACTCATTCGGGTTGGTGTGAGCTGACGGCAGGGAGGGGAGTGATCCCAAGTCTATACTTACTCAGTGAGTACTCACTCGGGTTGGTGTGAGCTGACGGCAGGGAGGGGAGTGATCCCAAGTCTATGCTTACTAACCCGAGTGAGTATTCACTGAGTGTGAGCTGACGGCAGGGAGGGGAGTGATCCCTAACCCCATACTTACTAACCCGAGTGTGAGCTGATGGCAGGGAGGGGAGTGATCCCTAACCCCATACTTACTAACCCGAGTGTGAGCTGACGGCAGGGAGGGGAGTGATCCCTAACCCCATACTTACTAACCTGAGTGATGTTTTCTATGCTGTGGCGAGGGGCGTGAGCACCTACTAAGTGAGAGGTGTATGGGGCGCGCACTGCTGTGTCCAACCCTTGATTTCTGGTATTACCTGGTAACAGGTACCTGCTCCCTTTAACCCCTTCGGTCCCGTTGTTAGATTATCTGCTGATCGCTGGCTGTTCTTTACACAGTTGTGTTGATTTTATGGCAAATCCTGAGTGTCGCCTCTTACTCTCAGGAACGCACACGCGTTGCGCTATTGGAGACGTTGTATGAGGAGCTGCACATTAACAGCCAGTGCATGATGGGTCTGTGCGGGGACGATGATAAGATGGAGAATGGAGGCGGCGGCGGAGGGGGTTTCTTCGAGTCTTTTAAGGTGAGACGAAGATTATACCATAACCGGGTTCATTGTGAAGTGAACACCGATCCCAATTCCTCGCAGAAGCTGTTCTCATTCCGCCGCCATGAATAACGTGCAGGCATGACTGTAATGTGCTGCAGGGATTACACCTCGCGCCGGCCTCTGATCCGTATCACCTTCATTCACAGTGAAATAAATCATACAGCGTGTAAAGTGTCACTCACTGTCAGGTTACAGCACCCGTACATTAATGTCACCGCCCTACAAACACATCCTGTGCTGCGATACACATACAGGGTGCGCCGTGGAATAGAGATACACTGACTGTGCTGCAGCACAAATACAGATACACACATCCTGTGCTGCAGCGCGCATACAGATACACGCAGACTGCTGCAGCGCGCATACAGATACACGCAGACTGCTGCAGCGCGCATACAGATACACGCAGACTGTGCTGCAGCGCGCATACAGATACACGCAGACTGTGCTGCAGCGCGCATACAGATACACACATCCTGTGCTGCAGCGTGCATACAGATACAAGCAAACTGCTGCAGCGCACATACAGATACACGCAGACTGTGCTGCAGCGCGCATACAGATACACGCAGACTGTGCTGCAGCGCGCATACAGATACACGCAGACTGTGCTGCAGCGCGCATACAGATACACGCAGACTGTGCTGCGGCGCGCATACAGATACACGCAGACTGTGCTGCGGCGCGCATACAGATAAATGCAGACTGTGCTGCGGCACGCATACAGAGACATGCAGATCGTGCTGCGGCGCGCATACAGATCCACGCAGACTGTGCTGCAGCGTGCATACAGATACACGCAGACTGCTGCAGCGTGCATACAGATCCACGCAGACTGTGCTGCAGCGTGCATACAGATACACGCAGACTGTGCTGCAGCGTGCATACAGATACACGCAGACTGAGCTGCAGCGTGCATACAGATACACGCAGACTGTGCTGCAGCGCGCATACAGATACACGCAGACTGTGCTGCAGCGCGCATACAGATACACGCAGACTGTGCTGCAGCGTGCATACAGATACACGCAGACTGTGCTGCAGCGCGCATACAGATACACGCAGACTGTGCTGCAGCGCGCATACAGATAAATGCAGACTGTGCTGCGGCACGCATACAGAGACATGCAGATCGTGCTGCAGCGCGCATACAGATCCACGCAGACTGTGCTGCAGCGCACCTACAGATACAGAGACACGCAGATCGTGCTATATTGCAAAAGATACACAATCTGTTTTACAGTAGAAAGAGGGGCCTGGATCATGTTGCGCTGCACAGGTAGATACATACCAGCTGCTGCAATACTCAGATACACATGTGAACTGTAATATATTACTCACAAGCCGCATACACTGCGGCAGAGTATGTAACTAGCACAGACAGACACGCGCACAGACTGGGTTGCAATGAACAGATATGTGCACAGGCTGTGTTACAGTACAGCCACACTGGGTTGCAGTAAAGACACACACACACCACGCACCCTGGATTGCAGTAAAGACACACACACACCACGCACCCTGGATTGCAGTACACGATACATTCGTACACATGCCATTTGTAATGCATAATACTTAGAGCTCAGAGACTGGGCAGCAGCTTGCAGGAGCCTGTGGCCAGTGATCCCCGGGTGGATCCCGCTCAGGTCTCTCTCTTGCACACAAATTATCCCGCATGCAGCCTCCCTGGGCTAAGCGCCTAATCCGGCGACATACACAGATCGGCACCGTCCTCGCTCACTGATTTGATTGAGTTGGGTCTAATGAGAGACCCAGATGGTTTTCACAGTAAATATTTGTTTGATCAGATTTGAAATCTGCAGCGGCAGACAGGCTCGGCACACGCTCGGCACACGCTCTGCACACGCTCAGGCTTTCCATCCATTTCCTCCCCATATTTAATCCCCCTGATTAATCCGTTTTAATGAATCGGGAATGCAAGACGCCTGATGCTGCATTACTAGACGATCCCTGAGGTATGGAGACCTCGAATCGTGAAGGAGGCGCATTCTAACCTTTCCAGTCATTATTCACATAGAATTAAGAAATCCTGCACTTACACTTTAACAATCCGCTGATTTCACCAAAAATTCACCTGTCATTCAGTGACTCCTCCGGCTGTCGTGTCAGCGCCGAGTACTAACAGGTGACCGGGTCCTTTCTGTACATTGTTACTGCTGCTTTAGCGACGCAGGTTCGATGTTCGCTCTTTGTGTTCTGCGCCGCTGGATTGCGAATCTGCAGGAATTATACTGAGATTGCTGAAAACCTCAAAATTACCGGCTTCCGGCCCGGGGAATCTGCTGTGCTGGAAAATAACCGAAACGTGTCAGGTTTGTGTTGCAGGGTTAGACCAGGGATCTCAAACTCTGCCCCCCCCCCCAACTCCCATGATTCTCTGACCATCCGGTGCCTTCAAAGAATTCTGGGGTTTGAAGGCAATAAACATCTGGGGGGGGGGTTGATATCCTGACCTAGACCATTAATTGTTTAACCCCTTCACTACCACATGATTTTTCTATAAAAAGAAACCAAATTGATTTATGGGAAACCGCTTTCCATTACCCAAACCGTAATAATGTAACGGCGCAATAGGCTGATTATTACAGTCGGGGGGCTCCCCCTACTGGCCAATTCTTGCTACTGCAGCCTGTGTCTCGTACCGACGCGGCCAGTGCCCATAACCGAGAATGAGAGTAGGTTGTTGAGCTGCAGCACCTCGGCTGGCGCGTCGTGTATGCTGCAACGTTAGGAACGTGTTCTGGAGACCGTATGCAATAAATTTAATTCCTTTGCATCGCTGCACCATAAGATCCAACAGAGTGTCCTCCGTTTCAGGGCACCAGATGGTACTTTTGAAGATGGAGTATACTCTGTCATGGTAGTGAAGGGGTTAAGGTGCGGTCTTGTTAACTGGTCGGATTTCTGTTTGTGCACAGCGCGTCATAAGAAGTCGCAGCCAGTCGATGGACGCCATGGGCCTGAGCAGTAAGAAGCAGCACACGGTCTCCACCAGCCACAGTGGGAGCTTTGGGCACAATAATCCAGAGAACACCAAATCCCCGGGAATAGTAAGTACTATGTACCCAAACCCTCCATGGACAGGTCCCAGATAAGATTATCCATGCCATGACGTACCATTCTAATCAAATCTACAGATAGAGATTGAAATGTGTATGTATGTATATATATATATATTCTACGTCTTGAGCGATGCACTCGGGGGCTTATTTAAATACATTAAAAATACCGACGTTTCAGCCCCTAAAGGCCTTTCTCAAGGTGATGCTGGAGATTAAACATTTACACATCCCAGCGATTCAGAGAACTGCTTTAGAGCTCACGTGTTACATTCCCCATATGCAGCAAAGAACTCTGGGAAGGATATATATATATATCTGTCACTGGAATATATGGAAACTAGAATTTTTACTATTCTCTTTGAAGGATTGAGTGAGATTATATATATATATATATATAATGTATAAAGATAAAGTCTGTACAGGTATCTTGGCCGAACGCTAGATATTTTATAACTATATTACAGAATGTGCCGCTGATATTTGTGGATAATTTATGTCGCCTTTATTATTGAGGCGTATTTTAAACCTAACGTTCCCTCGCTTTGAGCGATACACACCCTTAAACACCGAGGTCAGACATGTGCTTAATGTGCATAATAACTCACTAGGCGTCATTACTGACCACTAACGAGCTCCTAATCAGACACTGTACTGTTACCTAATTAACCTTAAATGAATTGCCAGCGCGGCGTTCTCTGCGCCTGAGCTTGCGCTGTATTTATTAACCGTTTTACTGACCGTAACTATTCATTCCGTGCACGATTTTCTCATTTTTTTTCTTTCTTTTTTTTTTTTTCCTCGCCCCCTTCTCTTTGATCGCCCGGCTTTGTCTGTCGCTCTTTACCTGTTTCTGCACAAACGTGTGTCACCCTATTCCTATTTTTTTGTATCCTTCACCCCCCCCCCCCCCACAATCCACCTGCTGGTGTGCGCACACTCATTACTTGCCTCCTCATTCTGTGATGGCACGTTCTGCCTCCCCACGTTGCTGCCCCCCCCTTGTTTCTCCATTGTCTGCGACGCCTTCTGGTGTCGCCACCTTGTGTTCCTGCTCGCTCTGCTTTGCTTCTGTACGTTCCTTCACTCCTCGCTTTCTCGTTACACAATGTATCATCTTCTCCTCCGCGCTCTGGTCCTTCACTTTGTGCCCTGTTACATTTTGCTTCTTCCACACGTCACTCGCCCACGCGCTCCTCTAAACCCTCACATCCTGTTGACTTTTACACGTCTCCATTCACCCCTTGGCCTCGTTCTGTGGGTCTTGCGTCCCCCATACCCCACTGTCCTTTGCTGCTTTGTGACCCACTCTTTGGCTTGCTAGTCATTGCTCGTGCCAGGGAAAGCTTCCAGTAGGCATGGACGCCGCGGAAGTGCCATAGGCATAGGAACCATAGAAGAGGTGGATGCTTATCTCCTGCTGTCTGACTCTGCTTTGCATGATGATGAGGTTGCTGGATCTGCAAGGATTGTTTTGGGATCTCAAGTGGAATGTCCATTATCCAAAAATCCATCCTCCCCTAATCGGACTCCTTCCCTGACCCTCTCTGTCACAACAAGAGGCTTCCATCCCGTCCAAGGAGTGTGTGTGTGCTCTCACGGGAGCATTGCCATCCGAGCACACTGCTTCCAGGCTATATATATATATTTATTTTTCAGTAAGGGCGTCCCAGTACAATGCCTCGCTGGAGACGCTCCTGCTATTGATTTCCTAAGTGAGACGAAGTGCTGAGTATCCGTACAGAAACCAAGACGCGCGCCATTGCCAGATATATCAAGCGGTGATTAGGGGTTATACGGTATATTGTGGGCACAGCCTGTATAGCCGTCCAGTCTATAGCCCAGGGATCTCAAACTCCAGCCCCGGATGTTTCTGAACTACAACTCCCATGATTCTCTGGCCATTTATTGCATTCAAAGAATTCTGGGAATGGTTTGTAGTGAACGTCTGGGGGGGGGCAGAGTTTGGGGTCCCTGCTATAGGGCTATGCACTGACTGGAGTAAATTTGGCAGCACAGCGCCTGGAATGTTCTAGAAGTCTGCTCGGATGATGCGGATTTGGGTTTTTGTTTCCTTCACTTTATCACACACCTGTGTTTAGGAGTTTGGTTATTTGCTGCATGTGGATTTACATGTTAATGTGTGTGTCTGTATGTGACGCAATGTGACCGTGACCCAATGTGACCGTGACCCAATGTGACCGTGACACTGCCTCTGTCCGTTACATTGTGTCAGATACAGTTGTGTTCAAAATTATTCAACCCCCAATGCTGTAAAGGGTTTTAGGGAATTTAGTGACATTTGTAATTGTATTCAGAATGAAATCCTACAAGGACTTTTTAAAGAACCATATGCAACTAAAATGACATCAATTGGTTTTGTAATACAGTAGTAAATGTTTCTTTTGTGAATTCTTCATTGACACAATTATTCAACCCCTTAAAGACTACCACTCTGAAGAACAGAGGTTCATTCAAGTGTTTTCAATCAGGTATTGAAAACACCTGTGGATGTCACGGAGCAGCAATAAAGTATAATAAGCACCAATTAGGCAGCTTTAAAATGACTGTGATACTCAGCTCCTTCTAGACATTTACTGGTGTGGTTACAAACATGGTGAAGTCAAGAGAATGGTCCAGGAAGACAAGAGAAGAGGTGATTACTCTTCACAGGAAGGGCAATGGCTATAAGAAGATTGCAAAGATGTTAAACATACCAAGAGAGACCATAGGAAGCATCATTCGCAAATTCAAGGCAAAGGGCACTGTTGAAACGCTACCTGGTCGTGGCAGAAAGAAGATGCTGACTTCGACTGCTGTGCGCTACCTGAAGCGTAGAGTGGAGAAAAGTCCCCGTGTGACTGCTGAGGAACTGAGAAAAGATTTGTCAGATGTGGGTACTGAAGTTTCAGCTCAGACAATACGGCGCACACTGCGTAATGAAGGCCTCCATGCCAGAACTCCCAGGCGCACCCCCTTGCTGTCTCCAAAGAATAAGAAGAGTCGACTGCAGTATGCCAAAAGTCATGTGGACAAACCACAGAAGTTTTGGGATAGTGTTCTGTGGACTGATGAAACAAAATTAGAACTGTTTGGGCCCATGGATCAACGCTATGTTTGGAGGAGGAAGAACAAGGCCTATGAAGAAAAGAACACCTTGCCTACTGTGAAGCATGGCGGGGGGTCGATCATGCTTTGGGGCTGTTTTGCTTCTGCAGGTACAGGGAAGCTTCAGCGTGTGCAAGGTACCATGAATTCTCTTCAGTACCAGGAGATATTGGATGACAATGTGATGCAGTCCGTCACAAACCTGAGGCTTGGGAGACGTTGGACCTTTCAACAGGACAATGATCCCAAGCATACCTCCAAGTCCACTAGAGCATGGTTGCAGATTAAAGGCTGGAACATTTTGGAGTGGCCATCGCAGTCACCTGACTTAAATCCGATTGAGAACCTCTGGTGGGACTTAAAGAAAGCAGTTGCAGTGCGCAAGCCTAAGAATGTGACTGAACTGGAGGCTTTTGCCCATGACGAATGGGCGAAGATACCCGTAGATGGCTGCAAGACACTTGTGTCAAGCTATGCTTCACGTTTAAAAGCTGTTATAACTGTAAAAGGATGTTGTACTAAGTACTAAGATTGAATGTCACTTGGGGGTTGAATAAAACTGATAATGATGTGAGCACAGAAAAGACATTTGTGGTTATTTCATTATAAATGTTATGTTATATTTGTCTGACCTACACGTGCCTCTTTGATTTAATTGTAAGCAAGATGACTGAATGATCAAAATCAATGTCAAACTGGCCAAAACACTCAATTTCAGTGGGGGTTGAATAATTTTGAACACAACTGTACCACACAGGCATACCTTACTGCTTCCCACATAGTCCTCACAACTGTACACACATGTGGTGGGCCTGAGAGTAGACACGGGGGTCCCGGGAGCAGCGAGCACAGCTTGGCGTGTGAAATGCATTACTGCTAAGCTGGGCAGCCTGAATGTATATAGGTATGAAGCCCCCCCTCCCCATGTGCGTCACAGGCTGCAGGACCTCTAGGACGGCAAATCCACTTAAGAACAATGTTAAAATAAATACAGTCGCTTTCTTTGCCCATAAATAATTGGTCAGATCCTGCTGACAGCCTCTGCAGTTATTATTTATTAATTTTTTTGCTTTTTGGGTGATTTTATTCCCATTTTCTCCTCGCCACGCTCTGCTCCTCCTCAAACCTGGAAGTCCCTGAAGGTCTTCTGCACAATTTGCGCTTCTAAACAACTTGCATAGTGTAGTAACTATAAATTGTGCGGCGCTACAGGACTCACACACTTTACATACACAAGTTCCGTAGCGCCTGCGCAGAGCGATGGGTCGGAGCTGCACGCGCATGCGCAGATCTGATCCATCGCTGCCTCTCTGGGAACGCTCGCTACAGCGATTGGTCTCAGAGGGTGATGTCGCCCGCTCTGTGTGTGACATCACTAGTGACCGATCTGGTGGCTGGCAGCCGGGAAATTCAAAATCCCGGCTGCTAGTGACGCTGAGTGGGGAGGAAACTCCTCTACTTCACCCCACAATTTCACCAAATCAGAGCGGTGGGGGGCGGGGGGGCGCTCCTCACATCCAGACCACTTTTTATAACTGGTCAGGATTTGCAGAGCGTTGTCCCTTTAATGCAGCGTAAGCAATAGAAGGAGCGCACGTGCTCCGCTTTCCGTGCTGTGGTTTTTTTCCACCGTTTCGGAGCGCCGCGTCCCTCTGCTTTCTTCATGTAGGACGGCAGAGTCATTCGAGCTTGCAGCAACTTGCTTCGTAATCGCTGCCAAGACGTTTCAATGTGTAGAGTTTTTGTTGAAGGACCTGAATGTTTTTTCAGTCGTTGATTGTCCCAGGAAAGAGCCCGACCAGGAAAAAGTCCGGCCCGTTCAGCTCCCGGAGAAGCAGCGCCATCGGGATAGAGAATATCCAGGAGGTGCAGGAGAGGAGGTGAGAGATCACGCGGGACGAGCAGGATAATGAGGGAACAATCCATGCACTGGGTTAAATTGTGATAGCTCTGTAATGCCGGGGGTGAAAAGTCACATTAACCCTTTCACTACTGTGATTGCTTTTACACGGTGAGCAGACACAGCAACCTGAGATCATGTTCACATAATCAGGAGCTCTTCTGTCACAATGAACCCACCAGAACCCGCTGTCCCACATCCCCCCCCCCAAAGTAACGTCAGCTCCGGGTGACCAAAGTCCTGACTGTCAGTGTCACGATGCTGGGTGGCAAAGGAGAGCCCAAACTGCAGGGGGGGGACACAGCTCAAACAGGCGGGTACGGAGAGATCCAAGTGGGTATGAGACACAGCAGGATACAAACACCGGGCACGGCTGGAACCTGGCAGGAACATGGAGTGACCGGGAACACGAGCAAGGAGCCAAACATACAGCACCGTGAACCTCAATACCAAGGCAAGGTCCATAGGGAGGTAACTCCCTTAACCCCTTCACCACCAAGTGATTTTCCAAAAAAACATTGTCAGAAACTAGTTTTTTTTTCTGTAAAATCATTTTTAATTATTTTAAAGTAAGAAATATTTGAGCTTTTCCCCATTGCACGTCTTACTGTAAATAACCCTTTTTGGCCACTAGATGGCGCCATCTACTGACAAAATGAGGTTTGAGTGGCGGGTCTATTCCCCCCCCCCCTGCAGCAGCTGCTGAAAGCCCGATATTTCAGAGCTTTGAGAAGCTGATTTTACAGTTTTAACTCTGTAGGCATTATACCCACAGGGCCAAAACTTTGGGGGAAACTTCTGCAGCCCAAAAGCAAACGAAATTCTTTTTTCTTTTGGGCTGCAGATCAGCAGACCGAGATCTCTATCGGGGCCCCAGATGGTGCCTTTGAAGCCCGATATCTCTATCGGTAGTGGAGGGGTTAAATAGAAGTCCTTGGCTGACAGGCTGGATGGAGAACAGCTGAGGCTTCATTCAAGCTGGGGAAGCAGAACGCCTGACCTGGATAGCCAAGCAGGGGCAGGAAAGGTGCTGCCAGGTGAGGTGAGAATATGAGTAGCTGTAGCACAGGTCCTTTCGAGGTCCCCACGAGCTCCTGGGCAAGGATCCTGACACTAACGGATTACTATCACAGGGTGGGTTTATGTCTTTTTATTTAAGAATATTAAAAAAATAAAACCTCATTGTCTCTTCAAACCGTTTTCTTTGACAGAGAAAGTCCGAATGGCTCTCGGAAGACCCCGGACAGCGGAAATGTTTCTCAGGAGCCCAAATCTGAGAACTCCTCGACCCACAGCTCCCCCGAGATGCCAACCACAAAGAACAGGTACAACGGCTACAACAGGTACAACTCCGGCTGAACCAGGGGACGAGTGTGGGATTTCTGCTCCTCATTAACCATTGACATGTTTTACATAACACACCACTCCACAGGCAAATTTTATATCAATGTTTTAACCCTTTCACTACCAAGTGATTTTTTTCCAAAAACACGCTGTCAGGAACCAGTGCTTTTTAATTATAGAGTAAGAAATATTTGAGGATATTCTCAGTGTAATAAGCGGTTTGTCAGGAAGATGTCGCCATCTGCTGGCCAAAAAGAGTAACTACACTTATACCTGCAGCGTGTGGCTCTGTTAGACGCCTTCTTAGCTGATTCTAAACCGTTTTGGCACCTCGAGCATCGTGCCCACAGTGCTACAACTTTAGGGATATTTTCTGGAACCCAAAAGCAAACAAAATGTAATTTTCTTTTGTTCTGCTCAGCTGCAGATAGAGAGAACCCTATCGGGCACAAGACGGTACCTTTTAAAGACTTGAGTTATCTCGATCTCAGGAGTGAATGGGTTAAACACGGAAATAGGCTTAGTTTTAGGCAATTCATATGATAAATTGTAAGACCTATAGTATATTTAGAGTGATTTAGTAAAGAAACCTATGACTGGAACCTAAGAAATGTTCTCAGAGTGTGTGGAGGCCAAAAGGGAACGTTTCTTCTGAGAAAATAGTGCAGGAATTGCGTTTCCACTCGAACCAAGAATTTAATAACAAAATCACCACATTGGACTCATCAGACGTTTCACGCGTTACTAAGAGTTTACACAATGTATCGCTGTGGTATTCACAGGAAAGTGGTAAAACCCTTCTGCCGTCACATATAGTGCCTTAGAAAACCCGTAACTATGACAATGCTAAGGTACTAAATGTGACGACAGAAGTGTTTTACCACTTTCCTGTGACTACCACAGCGATACAGTAACAGAAAATCCATCATAACTATGACAATGCTGTCACTGTGTCACATGGTATTCACAGGAAAGTGGTAAAACCCTTCTGTCGTCACATTTAGTGCTTTGTATTGTCCTAGTTATGCTGGGTTTTAACCCCTGTCTCTTTTTCTCGTTCCTTATTAGAATGGATTCCACCTCCAAACCTGAAACCCAGAGGGATTTCTCGCGCTCCTCCTCCAGCGCAAGCAGTTTCGCGAGCGTCATTGAAGAGAACGAGATTTTGGATGAAGACGACACAGGAATGGTAATATCTCCAAAGGTTTAACCAATAGGACGGGGACTTTTCATTGCACTGATGAATGGTTCTTGGCCTGAAACGTCGGCTGTGTAAGCTCGTGCTGTAAATAAACGTAGGTGGCACCGATGCACCTTTCTGCAAACACCAGCACCGTCTGTCTTCCTCTGAAGTGTTAACCATTTTCTGGCTGCCCAGCGTTGCGTAATAAAGGGTTAAATTTAGAGAACAGGTGTATTTTTTTAAGGATTTTTATCGATTTTTGACTGGTTTTCGATGTCTGCCTTGAAGTTCAGTGAATAATGGCAGAGCCTGCAGCCTCCTATTAATCTGCGGATCCTCTGGCAGCGGAAACTCGTGTGACGGACAAGTCTCTGCTCTGTGTCTGCGCCATGTAAAGGTTAATGTGACTTGGCGCTGGGTGCTTCTGCTAAAGGAAACCTGTTAAGAAGTGAATTTGTGTCCTGTTGAATTATTTCTTTCTTGATGAAATGCTGCCTGTGTGTCGCTGACCAGCGCAGTGACCGTTAATCTGCGCAGTAAAGGTCAGGTGCGGCAGACGCCTCCTCTCTCCGGCTCTGACATTTCTATCCCTTCAGATTGGTTCCGGCCGTGTCATTTTTGCTTTTTTTTCACTAGGAGAGCGCGTCTTCATCCTCGGGAACGCCTCACAAGAGGGACTCTTTCACGTACAGCACTTGGCTGGAGGACAGCGGGAGCAGCGTGAGCACAGCCAGCGGGGTCAGCTCTATAGGTACCGGATGCTCGGCGTCAGCTCAGGGACGGGGATATGTGGGGAGATAAAGCAGGTAGAGGACAGAGTCTGCCAATGTAAGGAGGGGGCGCACAGGGATACACGGGGAAATAATAAGTGGCCTAATAATGCTTAAAATCCACTGCAAAAACCCCTTAATCCTGCACTGACAGAACCGTGATGGGTTAATGTGGCACCAAAAATAATTGTGAAGAGAAAGGCTCAGCCAAAGCCACACAATCCAACCCCACCCACCCATCCCGACCGGTTCCCTTAACCCTGACCCTCACCCACCCATCCAGACCGGTTCCCTTAACCCTGACCCCCACCCACCCATCCCGACCGGTTCCCTTAACCCTGACCCCCACCCACCCAACCCGACCGGTTCCCTTAACCCTGACCCCCACCCACCCAACCCGACCGGTTCCCTTAACCCTGACCCCCACCCACCCATCCCGACCGGTTCCCTTAACCCTGACCACCCACCCATCCCGACCGGTTCCCTTAACCCTGACCCACCCTCACCCACCCATCCCGACCGGTTCCCTTAACCCTGACCCCCACCCACCCATCCCGACCGGTTCCCTTAACCCTGACCCCCACCCACCCATCCCGACCGGTTCCCTTAACCCTGACCCCCACCCACGCATACCGACCGGTTCCCTTAACCCTGACCCCCTCCCATCCTGACCAGCTCCCTTAACCCTGACCCCCCCACCTATATCAACCAGTTTGCGTAAACCTGCCCCCACCAGCCATCCCGACCAGTTCCCTGAACCCCACCTTTCCTAACCCTAAGCCCCCTAACAGCAAATCTCCTGCCTGACCCCCACCCATCCTAACTGTGACCCCCATCCATCCTATTTCTCTAACCCTAAGACCCCCGACTGCAAATATATAATCTGACCCCCCCACCTAGCCTAACCCGAAGCCCCCATCCACAAATCTCTTCTGACCCCCCCCCCCATCCATCCTACCCACCTCTCCTAAAACTCTTGGCCCCTCCCCCATGGTCACAAATATCCTATCTGACCCCCCCAGTCCCATCTCCTAACCCTAAGACTTGGTAACCACAGGTAATATCCGTGTCCCATTTGTAAGAAACCTCATTATTCTGTGCAAATATTCCCAAATCCCGATCACGTCTGTTCCGGAGCGTTTAGTGTAAGGTCAGGCTGTGTATTAAACGCTTGCGCCGCTTCTAACCCTCCATTGTGCGGCTCCTGACGCAGGGTTACTGCAATCAGCACATCCAGAATGTCACAAGTCGGGGGACGCCGAGTACCCAGAGATCAAAATACAGCTGGAAGAGGCGGCGCAGCTCACAGCCAATCAGGTGAGGCTCTGCACGTTGTCTATTTCACTCGCTTTACATGTTTAGTTCATGTGTGCCGCACTGCATGGGGGGGGGAGGGGACACGCTGCCAGATTGAGAGAGGTGTAAGATGAGCCCCGACTCCCAGACACCCGAAAAATGCACGTTTTTATGAAATAAGATGATTTATGTAAATATTAAATTTTTCTACAAATTTTTCAGATACTTTCTATCGAAGCATAATGTTTGTTTCCCTCGTGACCTTTCTGCCCGTTATTTGCCTCCGTTCCTAGATGAGCGCGGAACCCGCGTCCGTTTCAGAGCAGAATCAAAGTTGTACTTGAAATTTTATCTTTTAAGCTCTATGTGCGTCCTGCCGGCGGCGCCGTCCTCCTGGTAAACGTAACCATAACGGCCCACATTATTGTGGTGTTTCCGTCCACGTGTAGATCCCATTCCGCTTGTGCATTACTTCTGAAACCTCACCTTGACGTGAGGTGGTGCCATACGGGAGAGACGCTTGGTTTTGGATGAGGCCCACTTGGATCGTGCACAACCTAACACGAAGCATCAGAAATTGTCAGCAGACGCTTTGGAAAGATCTCCAGTTCAGTTAATTCCAGTGTTGGGGTTAGAGATTAGGGTCAGGCTACCGTTTGTGCTTCTTTTAAGGGATGGATTTAACCTTGTGCTTCATTTTTAGGCAACAGATTCTGCCTGCGCTCCCTTCAAATGAAGGAGCAGAATGTAGCAGAATGATCTTCTTTTAGGGTTACACTTAGCAAACGGTAACCTAACCCTAACGCCTAACCCTAACCCTGATTCCAAATCCTAGCTAAGAGGAACGACACTCTATTTTGAACCAGAGCGTCGCATTTAGCTGCAGCGAATTCACGCGGCGTCTTTTCCACGGTAAGACGCGTGAGGTGTGTCCAACAAAATGCATAAAGCACAAATATCAGTAACCCAGGGGTTAATTGTGACATCAGCGACAGACGATGTGTCGTATATCGTGCGTCTCCTGAGGGAAGATTGGGAATAAACACAATGATCGCCCGGTTTTGTTCATCCTATGTTATTTATCCTCACTCTCCCCTTTTTGTCTTCACCATGTCTGTGTCCACGCAGCGCTGCTAGCCCCGTCCCGCGCAGGTTCTCCATAGATGTTCCTTTGTCCTCACAGGTCAGTCTCTTACGTCATTTACCCTCGTGTCGCCTGCAGAATCTTAAACTTTACCGATTTCTCTCGTTTTTTGATTTTTCTTCCACATTGATCTTATTGTTCTAACCTGTCATTTTACCCACCGGTGAACAGATTTTCCGCGCATGCGCAGGTCCGCTCTATCACTAACGAGCCGTCTCAGAGGGTGATGGTGGCGATCTGTCTGCGTGCCGATGTGACTGGCAGCCGGGAAATTCTAAACCCCGGCTGCTGGTGACATGGTTTTGGGTGGGGTGGAGGAAACCCCTTCATTACACCCAGTGTATCTATCAGATCGGGGGGAGCTGGGGGGGGTCACTCCTCACATCCTGACAACGTGATCTTTTCAGAGCATCCCTTTTAAATTATTAAGTGCTGGGTTTCAGTCACCGGCTCCTCCAGCTCTATTTCTACATGCAATCATTTCTAGATCAGACGTCCGCAACCTTTGGGCCCCTGATATAGTGTAACTACATCTCCCATGATGCTCAGCTTCTCATTGGATTGGTAGAGCTTTATGGGCACTGTAGTTCCAAGACATCTGGAGGGGGTCAAGGATGCCGAACCCCTGCCTTGGAAGGTTGTGAGCCAGTCGGGAGCGCCTGTTCTCATAGAATGTCCCCCTCAGTCGAATACGTCCCCCTCACGTCCACATACAGGGCACACGTCCCGAGTGATGGCGATGTGCCGGCAGTCATTGCTAGCGTGTCATTAATCAGACGGAGATCTGTAATCCTGCTCTCAGCAGGTCAGCTGCGATCACATTACAGAGCGATGTGCCTCCTCTTTCTGAGATGACTGTGGTGACCCTTTAACAAAGACATTTTGAAGCTGTTTACCTGTCGAAACCCTCGCTCCTCTCGGCCTAAACCCGTCTCCTTGCATTTCTTTGCAGGGACATCAAAGGCACCAGAAGTTGAAGGATCTGTGGCCGACGCCAAACTTCAATCCGGCAGCAAACGATCACCCTACCTGTAAGAGCAGCTTGCCGCCGTCTCGCTTCTGACCCCGTGTCTCCTGCCGCCCTGACTCTCGCTCCCATTTCCCATGTATCTGGGGTGGATCTTTATCGCTGCTGGGGCCGAAGAAAGGCTCGGACTCGCTCGGCCGCCGCACCCTCTGGGATTTAAGGAGAATCCAGCGGTCGCTCCGCGGCATTATCAGAGCATTCGATGCTGTAGCAGCTTTATCCGTCACTAGATGTTCACTGTAACCACCTCCAGACGTTGATTCTGTGTGAGCAACACAACGGACCTTCAAACACTTTGGCCATGGTGCTGCTCCCTCGAGCCTCGGCTGTGGCAGACTCACCAGGAGAGGTCGGTCACGGCTGTGGGTTCCTGTGTAGGGACGGCGCACTAAGACACGTGGACTGGAGGATATTTTTAAGGTAATTATCTGGTAGTGCTGGGCACGGACCACGCGGTGGCACCGTCACCGCTTCATCTCAGGAGCTTCTGAAATGCACAAAATCCTGAGCAACAAGCAACGCGTGTGTTGGGCAGATCCTTGCATGGAGCGGTGGAATGAAATGCTCCAGATCAATCGTGTGTAGAGAAAGGGTTAATAAATGGAAAGCTTCTCCTTACCAGCCCTGATGCAGATGCATGCGCTCAGCAAAGCCTCCTCACACGTTGCGTGTTCCTCGTTTGTCTCGTGCAGAGTCCCCGTACATTGAGCTGTGATTCCTCCAGAGGAGAGGAAGGCAATGACATTATTAGTTAAGTTGTCTTTTTAACTCTGTGACTGCCAGGATTAAATGTTTCTAGGAGGGTCTGCTCTGCTTGCAGGGGCGGGGGGGGGGGGAGATATTTCCAAGAACTTAATCCCATAATGTGACCACATTGTCGGGGTCTCTGCGGACCCTGTGAGTGCACGGTACGTCTCACAGGTGGGATTTATCAATGCCGGGGTCTCTGCGGACCCTGTGAGTGGACGGTACGTTTCACAGGTGGGATTTATCATTGCCGGGGTCTCTGCGGACCCTGTGAGTGCATGGTACGTCTCACAGGTGGGATTTATCAATGCTGGGATCTCTGCGGACCCTGTGATTGCATGGTACATCTCACAGGTGGGATTTATCAATGCTGGGATCTCTGCGGACCCTGTGAGTGCACGGTACATCTCACAGGTGGGATTTATCATTGCCGGGATCTCTGCGGACCCTGTGAGTGCACGGTACATCTCACAGGTGGGATTTATCATTGCCGGGATCTCTGCGGACCCTGTGAGTGCACGGTATGTCTCACAGCTGGGATTATTACCTAGACCAGGGGTCAGCAACCTTGGCTCTACAGATGTTTTGGAACTACATCTCCCACGATACTCAGCTACTCATTAGATTGGCTGAGCCTCAATCTAATGAGTAGCTGAGTATCGTGGGAGATGTAGTTCCAAAACATCTGTGGAGCCAAGGTTGCTGACCCCTGAGTCCTAGACGGGCTGCCTGGGGCGCTGCATAGAATAATAGCCATGAACCCCCTGCTCCAGTTATCACTTTGCGCACAGCGCGGCTGCTTTACTAAAGGAAGATGCACATATTTAGGATTGACAGCACTTTATTAGTGACCAAGGAGTGGACAATGAATCCAATCCCCAGGGGGTTCAGGCTGGTGCTCCGGCATGTTACCCAAACCTACGCTGATCAGGAGATGATGCACGCCGTGGCAGCATGGTGTTTACCCAACCAGAAAAAAGACACAATACCAGCGCACCATTCCTTCCTTTTTATATGGGGGGGGGGTTAGATCTTTATTTTTTGCCAAAATATGTCAAGCTCCCCTGCCATGGCGCAAAGCAAACCTCATATATATGGTGCATTTAAAACCATTGAGTTTGTTCATGCAAACCCACCAATACTGGAACTGCAGCCGGTGCATTTCCCTCCTATCAGGACACGTTTTAGGCTTTAAGCATGCTGGCTGTAGATACAGCATTGGTGGGTTTGCATGAAAAAGCTGTAGGTCAGAGCTGCCAAACACTGCCCCCCCCCCCCCAGGTTTCTGAACCACAACTCCCATGATTCCCTGACCCTCTATTGCATTGAAAGAATTCTGGGACTTGTAGGTCTCGACATGCAGTATGCTTTGACGCTATGGCGGGACCGGAGTTTTCATAAAGAGGTAGGAATAATGCGCTGGTATTTTTTAATATTTGCAGCCGCCAGTAAATCTACAACCCAAGAACACGCGCTCGATCCTTGTAAATCAAAGCGGAGCCATTATATTCTGTGGCCGGTGATCGGCAACCCAGATACTTCAGAACTATGTGTTCCATGATGCTTAGCCAACCGTAAGCCTGCCGAGGGAATCATGGGGAATGTAGTTTCAAAACATCTGGGGTGCTGAGCGCTACCATTGTTTTGGGTCATGTGACACCTGTTTTTCTGACATTAAAATACAAAACAAAGGGATTTGCAGCCTCTGTTACAGCCAATAGAAATTAAGTTTTATAGCTGTGGAATAACACACTATATGCAGCACCGCTACAGCCGCGGGCAGCGCTACTGCTAAAACACCTGATTTACCGGCTGTATAGACACAATTCTGACCGTAATGCGGTGGAATTAATCTCCAGTTCCTGCTTATATATTTATCCCCCCCCCCCCCACCCTTTCCTCCAGATCTCGTCGTCCACTGATTAGATAATTGGCCCTGTGGTCTCATAACGGCTAAATCGTCCGACGCCAGATGTACCATCCTGCAAAGGAAGCGCCTCCACTTACTAACACAGAGCATCGTGGGGCCTGTAGTTCTGCAGCAACAGGATGTGTGTCGTGCAATCTCTCTAGACCTTGCATTGCAGCTTCCCCAGAGGACACAGCCCCCCCCCCCCCGCCACCTTGCATGCGCATCTCTCCATCGCCGTCCCATCAGGAATGCGCATGCGTAATGTAGATTCACAGGCAAGCAAAACACTATCCCCCCCCCCTTTCTGTGGCTCGCTGTTGTAATGACTCCATGACGCCCTCCGTACTCTCAGATTGTACTGTATGTCTGTATTTATAGCGTTCCCGCATCGTGGCACGTCGCCCGCTCTGTCCTTTTTCTTTAACACTAATTCTGTCGTTTTGTCGATGACATAATGAGCTTCATTTTTTTTCTGGTCTTTCCGTGTAAAGAATGTCGTGTTTCTCTGAAGGATAATGTTAATATTATTTGTATAAAAACCACAGAAATCTTTGAAAAGGTTCTATGTCTGAATAAATTATATGTACATATTGCATCCTGTGTGTATTATCCTGCCGGGGCCGCAGGGGACGTTTGAATCATGCGGCCCCCCATTGCACCAGATCTTCCCGAACACGCATCATTGGTCCTTAAGGGGTTAATATTTCATGCAGCAGATCAGGACAGGGAATGAGCTGCCCTGCAACATGTATCATTCATATGCTGCAGGAGGAACATCAGTTTCATAATCTGGATTGGTCACCTGGGATCCTTTTTGGATTTAACTGCCCTGTATGGATTATACATGCTGCAGGGTGGGGTTTTTCCATGCACTGCCAATCAGCATGAATTAATTCTGGCTGTAATGATGGCTTCCATTAAACCGCAAGTGATGCTGTGTCCGTGTGACCTGTAATCACGTTGCACCAGGAAATCACCAGCATAGACGGCAAAATGTGATTCACGTTGGGTCTTTATTGATAAATTGTAGGTAAAGACACAATGTTTCCGCTCGGTGACGCTCCAGTGTCCGCGAGGTGACGCTCCAGTGTCCGTGCGGTCACTTCCCATTCAGTTATTGTTGATTATCTACAAAACATAAAGATACGGATAAAACCTGTTAATACTCCCTCTCAGCACCAAGAGCGGACTCTGACAGGGCACCAATCTCTGAGGTCAGGCAGGCTCAGATGGTGCTCCCTCTATCTAGGGTTGCCAGGTCAGCCATGTTTTCCTGGACACAATGTATTCATGCTGATGGGAGCGCATGAAAAATGCCACCCTGCAGCATGTATAATCCATATGTTGCAAGTAAGGAATCTAAAAGGTGACCCGCCTTGATTTCCCTCCTGCAGCATATGATCTATACATGTTGCAGGGCAACACTTTTCTCTGCATGAAATGGTAATATGTGTCAAGGGAAACATGGCTGACTTGGCCACTCTACCTGTAACAACACGCCGTATATGCCCGCGACGCTCGCACTGCTCCCTAACACGCCGTATCTGCCCGCGACGCTCGCACTACTCCGTATCTGCCCGCGACGCTCGCACTACTCCGTATCTGCCCGCGACGCTCGCACTGCTCCGTATCTGCCCGCGACGCTCGCACTGCTCCCTAACACGCCGTATCTGCCCGCGACGCTCGCACTGCTCCCTAACACGCCGTATCTGCCCGCGACGCTCGCACTGCTCCCTAACACGCCGTATCTGCCCGCGACGCTCGCACTGCTCCCTAACACGCCGTATCTGCCCGCGACGCTCGCACTGCTCCCTAACACGCCGTATCTGCCCGCGACGCTCGCACTGCTCCCTAACACGCCGTATCTGCCCGCGACGCTCGCACTGCTCCCTAACACGCCGTATCTGCCCGCGACGCTCGCACTGCTCCCTAACACGCCGTATCTGCCCGCGACGCTCGCACTGCTCCCTAACACGCCGTATCCGCCCGCGACGCTCGCACTGCTCCCTAACACGCCGTATCCGCCCGCGACGCTCGCACTGCTCCTAACACGCCGTATCTGCCCGCGACGCTCGCACTGCTCCGTATCTGCCCGCGACGCTCGCACTGCTCCTTAACACGCCGTATCTGCCCGCGACGCTCGCACTGCTCCCTAACACGCCGTATCTGCCCGCGACGCTCGCACTGCTCCCTAACACGCCGTATCTGCCCGCGACGCTCGCACTGCTCCCTAACACGCCGTATCTGCCCGCGACGCTCGCACTGCTCCCTAACACGCCGTATCTGCCCGCGACGCTCGCACTGCTCCCTAACACGCCGTATCTGCCCGCGACGCTCGCACTGCTCCCTAACACGCCGTATCTGCCCGCGACGCTCGCACTGCTCCCTAACACGCCGTATCTGCCCGCGACGCTCGCACTGCTCCTAACACGCCGTATCCGCCCGCGACGCTCGCACTGCTCCCTAACACGCCGTATCCGCCCGCGACGCTCGCACTGCTCCCTAACACGCCGTATCTGCCCGCGACGCTCGCACTGCTCCGTATCTGCCGCGCGACGCTCGCACTGCTCCTTAACACGCCGTATCTGCCCGCGCGCTCGCACTGCTCCCTAACACGCCGTATCTGCCCGCGACGCTCGCACTGCTCCTAACACGCCGTATCTGCCGCGACGCTCGCACGCTCCCTAACACGCCGTATCTGCCCGACGCTCGCACTACTCCCTAACACGCCGTATCTGCCCGCGACGCTCGCACTGCCCTCACACGCCGTATCCGCCCGCGACGCTCGCACTGCTCCTTAACACGCCGTATCTGCCCGCGACGCTCGCACTGCTCCCTAACACGCCGTATCTGCCCGCGACGCTCGCACTGCTCCGTATCTGCCCGCGACGCTCGCACTGCTCCCTAACACGCCGTATCTGCCCGCGACGCTCGCACTGCTCCCTAACACGCCGTATCTGCCCGCGACGCTCGCACTGCTCCCTAACACGCCGTATCTGCCCGCGACGCTCGCACTGCTCCCTAACACGCCGTATCTGCCCGCGACGCTCGCACTACTCCCTAACACGCCGTATCTGCCCGCGACGCTCGCACTGCCCCCTCACACGCCGTATCCGCCCGCGACGCTCGCACTGCTCCCTAACACGCCGTATCCGCCCGCGACGCTCGCACTGCTCCCTAACACGCCGTATCTGCCCGCGACGCTCGCACTGCTCCCTAACACGCCGTATCTGCCCGCGACGCTCGCACTGCTCCGTATCTGCCCGCGACGCTCGCACTGCTCCTTAACACGCCGTATTCCCGCGACGCTCGCACTGCTCCCTAACACGCCGTATCTGCCCGCGACGCTCGCACTGCTCCCTAACACGCCGTATCTGCCCGGACGCTCGCCACTGCTCCTAACACCGCGTATCTGCCCGCGACGTCGCACTGCTCCCTAACACGCCGTATCTGCCCGCGACGCTCGCACTGCTCCCAACACGCCGTATCTGCCCGCGACGCTCGCACTGCTCCCAACACGCCGTATCTGCCCGCGACGCTTCGCCACTGCTCACTAACACGCCGTATCTGCCCGCGACGCTCGCACTGCTCCCATAACACGCCGTATTCTGCCCGCGACGCTCGCACTGCTCCCTAACACGCCGTATCTGCCCGCGACGCTCGCACTGCTCCCTAACACGCCGTATCTGCCGCGACGCTCGCACTGCTCCCTAACACGCCGTATCTGCCCGACGCTCGCACTGCTCCCTAACCGCCGTATCTGCCCGCGACGCTCGCACTGCCTCCCTAACTCGCCCGTATCTGCCCGCGACGCTCGCACTGCTCCCTAACACGCCGTATCTGCCCGCGACGCTCGCACTGCTTCCTAACACGCCGTATCTGCCCGCGACGCTCGCACTGCTCCCTAACACGCCGTATTTCTGCCGCGACGCTCGCACTGCTCCCTAACACGCCGTATCTGCCCGCGACGCTCGCACTGCTCACTAACACGCCGATCTGCCCGCGACGCTGCACTGCTCACTAACACGCCGTATCTGCACGCGACGCTCGCACTGCTCACTAACACGCCGTATCTGCACGCGACGCTCGCACTGCTCACTCACATTGTTGATCCAGTCATTAAAGGCAGAAACTCGAGTGAAAACCGTGGGCTTCTTCAGGGCGTTACAGCCGAGGGATGAGACGAAGCTGGCGATGCCGTGAACCTCCCATCTACCGTCCAGTGCCTGGCAGTTCAGGGGTCCCCCAGAATCCCCCTAAAACCAGAAAGAGGTGTGATATACGATGTGGATCATTACTTCACCGTCAGCTTCAGAAAATGTATTATTTGGAGCAAAGACGGGGTCCCCAACAATAATCATTTTCTGTAGCACGCTCCAGCGTTCTCAGACTACGTGTCCCATCATGCTCAGTAAGCCTGGAGCAAGAGCTAAAATCAAAAGGGGGGGGGGGGTCTTCAGGGCTCACATTGCAGCCAGACAGGAGGTCTCCGCCGGCACAGATCATGGTGGTCTTTATGGAGCTGCCCCACCAGTCTCTCTGAGTGCAGGTGTTATGGTCCACGACAGGGAGCAGCGCCTGCTGCAGAACATCCGGGAGATTTCCACCAGCTGCGGAGCGAGAAACCCAGATAAAGGGCAGATATTACACAGTATCGCTGACAGAGACTATACAGAGACGCTCCAGCCCTGCAGGCGACACATAACTCTACAGGATATTATATTAAATGATTGCAGGGATTTGGGCTCTGTACTTTATATTTTATTCCACAACCAAGCCCTGTCTCTTCCCCCTTCCTGTCCCGCCCCGCCATTTCTCTTCCCCCTTCCTGTCCCGCCCCGCCATTTCTCTTCCCCTTCCTGTCCCCCCCGCCATTTCTCTTCCCCTTCCTGTCCCGCCCCGCCATTTCTCTTCCCCTTCCTGTCCCGCCCCGCCTTTTCTCTTCCCCCTTCCTGTCCCGCCCCGCCATTTTCTTTCCCCTTCCTGTCCCGCCCCGCCTTTTCTCTTCCCCTTCCTGTCCCGCCCGCCATTTCTCTTCCCCCTTCCTGTCCCGCCCCGCCATTTCTCTTCCCCTTCCTGTCCCGCCTTCTCTTCCCCCTTCCTGTCCCGCCCCGCCATTTCTCCCCTTCCTGTCCGCCCCGCCATTTCTCTTCCCCCTTCCTGTTCCCGCCCCGCCATTCTCCTTCCCCCTTCCTGTCCCGCCCCGCCATTTCTCTTCCCCAACTTCCCCTTTCTGTCCCGCCCCGCCTTTTCTCTTCCCCCTTCCTGTCCCGCCCCGCCATTTTCTTCTCCCCCTTCCTGTCCCGCCCCGCCTTTTCTCTTCCCCCTTCCTGTCCCGCCCGCCATTTCTCTTCCCCCTTCCTGTCCGCCCCGCCATTTCTCTTCCCCTTCCTGTCCCGCCCTTCTCTCCCCCTCCTGTCCGCGCGCCCCGCCATTCTCTTCCCCTTCCTGTCCCGCCCCGCCATTTCTTCTTCCCCCTTCCTGATCCCGCCCCGCCCTGTATCGCTTAAACTGGTATGTCACTGTCCCGCCCGGCCAGTTCTCTCCCCCCAGTTCCTGTCCCGCCAGCCAGTTCCTCTCCCCCCCCGTCCTGACCTGTCCCGCGCCGGCCAGTTCTCTCCCCCCGTCCCGCCCATTTCTCTTCCGCTTTCCTCTCCCGCCCAGTTCTCTTCCCCCTTCCTGTCCCGCCCGGCCATTTCTCTTCCCCTTCCTGTCCCGCCCGGCCATTACGCTTCCCTGTCCTGTCCCGCCCGGCCATTACGCTTCCCTGTCCTGTCCCGCCCGGCCATTTCTCTTCCCCCTTCCTGTCCCGCCCGGCCATTTCTCTTCCCCCTTCCTGTCCCGCCCGCCATTTCTCTTCCCCCTTCCTGTCCCGCCCGCCATTTCTCTTCCCCCCTTCCTGTCCCGCCCCGCCATTTCTCTTCCCCCTTCCTGTCCCGCCCCGCCATTTCTCTTCCCCCTTCCTGTCCCGCCCCGCCATTTCTCTTCCCCCTTCCTGTCCCGCCCCGCCATTTCTCTTCCCCCCTTCCTGTCCGGCCCCGCCATTTCTCTCCCCTTCCTGTCCCGCCCCGCCATCTCTTCCCCCTTCCTGTCCGGCCCCGCCATTTCTCTTCCCCTTCCTGTCCCGCCCCGCCATTTCTCTTCCCCTTTCCTCTCCCGCCCTGCCATTTCTCTTCCCCTTTCCTCTCCCGCCCTGTCTCTTCCCCTTCCTGTCCCCCCCCGGCCATTTCTCTTCCCCTTCCTGTCCGGCCCCGCCATTTCTCTTCCCCTTCCTGTCCCGCCCGGCCATTTATTTGCCCCTCACAGTCATTGCTCTCATGGAGACCCTCGTCATACATACTTGTGAGTCGTCCCCAGCCGGTGATGTAACAGGGGTAGTTGTTGGGGAGGATTTGCCCCGCCAGTGGAAGGCAGCCGAGCTCGGCCTCCGCGTTAAGCTGGGCGACACGAGATAACTTGATGAGAGCAATGTCGTTCCTGGGGGCAGAGTGAAGCGTAAGGTCACAGAACGCTCGCAGTCTGCCTGCATACCACTAAAGACTGTGTTAGCCGGGGCAGAGGCGGGTCTGGATTTGGTGAGACCTCGGGCTCAGCTCAAAACGAGCCCATCCTCTTGTGATGAAAATACTAATTCTGACGACTCGGGTCGCTCAGTGTTCAGGACGTGTGAATGTCGGGAGCGTATTTGCATGGAGTGCTGGCATGATGTACCACAGTGAGAGCGCAGCATCAGGCCACCACCTATTGGGCTCAGGTGCGTCGCAAAGCATGTCACAGCTTACCCACAGGCCGCACAACTGGACCTCCACTTTTCATGGACAAAAATGTCTGCGCTGTCCACGGGCATGACTTGCTCCACAGCTTCATTCACACTGCGGTCATGTTCTCCCACAACGACCCGGTACGTACGGCCAGAACTGCAGCATGAAAAAAGATACAAGTAATGTTTTTATTAGGAAGGTTCAAAACGCAATATTTAAACTAAAAACGGGGCGACTTTAAAGCACTTATTCACCAACGCCCGAATTGCACCAAACACCGAATTGCACCATATTGACACTTTCAGGTCGATTCAGCCACTCGCCAAACACGGGAGAAACGACGGTGCAGTACGGTGAAATCCAGTGCGATACAGTGAAATAGTGCTTTAGTGACAGTGCGATACAGCGACATGCAGTGTGATAAAGTGCGTTAGTGATATACAGTGCGATACAGTGAAATGGTGCAATACAGCGACAGTGCGATACAGTGACATACAGTGCGATTCGGCGCCACCGAAACTGTCCCATAGAGAACGATTCACCTATTCATAGAACAAATTGCACCAAAATTGTGGCGAAATTACGTGATTTCGGTGATTTTAATTTGTCAGGTTTAAACAGGCGAATCGAATAGATTTTAACGGTCTCTAAAATATGTAATTTTTTCCTTTTTATTTACAAAAACCTTTATTTTAAAAGAGCGTTGCATATTATTTCGTGACAGACCTTTATTATTATTTAGACATATTGTTTCTGCGTTTATTGGTTTAAACTTCCTATTTATTTTTTCTTCAGTTCGGTGGAATTCGCCGAGGACAACTCATCGTTTTTCACCAAAACGTCCGATAACAGCTTCGGTGACTCCATTTTTGTTGCAGAATGTGGTGAAGGTTCGATAAATAGTGAATTCACCAAATGGAAATCGATCTCATTCCGCCGCTTCGTGAATTAACCCCTTAGTGCTTTATTATTATTGAATAACAGCAGTAAACGGCCGCCGGGAGGAAGCGCTTACGAGATGCAGTGAGCAGCCGTCATGACCCAGCTGGGAGTGATGAGAGTGCCGCCACACGTGTGATAGAAGGCGTTTTCCTTTTCATACTGCAGAGAGATCTGAAAGAGCCAAAACCGCGTTTATACACATTAATTAATGTCAGACACGCGTCAAAAAACCTAATGCTTAAACGTTGTGCCGGGAAACGCAGGATCAAGTGATCAATCTCCCTCACATCCACTAAAACCGGGATCTCAGCCCCCCCCCCGATGTTTCTGAACTACAACTCCCATGATTCTCTGGTCACCTGTTGCATTCAAAGAATTCTGGGAATTGTAGGCATCAACGCATGGGGGCTTCAGTTTGAGATCTCTGCTGTACATCGGCAAGTTTACTGTCATCACAAACATATAAAGAGCACGTGCCACGACATTACAGGTCCCCGGGATGAAGCGGGTGTGATTAAAGGTGCCCGGGGGGTCATTAGTGCCCTGTGAGGGTACTCACCTGCCAGGGCCAGCTGTGAGGCGCAGCGTCTTCACCGTTTACAACACGACTGTTCGGAGAGTAGGTGGGAGTTCCACAACCGTACACTGCAAGTACAGACAGCCTGTCACTCTATGACGAGATATCACAACGTGCGACACACTGCAAGCACAAACAGCCTGCCACTCTATGACGAGATATCACAACGTGCGACACACTGCAAGCACAAACAGCCTGCCACTCTATGACGAGATATCACAACGTGTGACACACTGCAAGCACATACAGCCTGTCACTCTATGACGAGATATCACAACGTGTGACACACTGCAAGCACAGACAGCCTGTCACTCTATGACGAGATATCACAACGTGTGACACACTGCAAGCACATACAGCCTGTCACTCTATGACGAGATATCACAACGTGCGACACACTGCAAGCACAAACAGCCTGCCACTCTATGACGAGATATCACAACGTGTGACACACTGCAAGCACAGACAGCCTGTCACTCTATGACGAGATATCACAATGTGTGACACACTGCAAGCACAGACAGCCTGTCACTCTATGACGAGATATCACAATGTGTGACACACTGCAAGCACAGACAGCCTGTCACTCTATATGACGAGATATCACAACATGCGACACACTGCAAGCACAGACAGCCTGTCACTCTATATAACGAGATATCACAACGTGTGACACACTGCAAGCACAGACAGCCTGTCACTCTATGACGAGATATCACAACGTGTGACACACTGCAAGCACATACAGCCTGTCACTCTATGACGAGATATCACAACGTGCGACACTGCAAGCACAAACAGCCTGTCACTCTATGACGAGATATCACAACGTGTGACACACTGCAAGCACAGACAGCCTGTCACTCTATGACAAGATATCACAACGTGTGACACACTGCAAGCACAGACAGCCTGTCACTCTATATGACGAGATATCACAACGTGCGACACACTGCAAGCACAGACAGCCTGTCACTCTATATAACGAGATATCACAACGTGTGACACACGGCAAGCACAGCCTGTCACTATATGACAAGATATCACAACGTGACACACTGCAAGCACAGACAGCCTGTCACTATATATGACGAGCTATCACAACGTGCGACACACTGCAAGCACAGCCTGCTATTCTATATGATGAGATATCACAACGTGTGACACACTGCAAGCACATACAGCCTGTCACTCTATGACGAGATATCACAACGTGCGACACACTGCAAGCACAGCCTGCTATTCTATATGATGAGATATCACAACGTGTGACACACTGCAAGCACAGACAGCCTGTCACTCTATGACGAGATATCACAACGTGCGACACACTGCAAGCACAAACAGCCTGCCACTCTATGACGAGATATCACAACGTGTGACACACTGCAAGCACAGACAGCCTGTCACTATGACGAGATATCACAACGTGTGACACACTGCAAGCACAGACAGCCTGTCACTCTATGACAAGATATCACAACGTGTGACACACTGCAAGCACAGACAGCCTGTCACTCTATGACGAGATATCACAATGTGTGACACACTGCAAGCACAGACAGCCTGTCACTCTAATGACGAGAATATCACAACATGCGACACACTGCAAGCACAGACCCTGTCACTCTAATAACGAGATATCACAACGTGTGACACACCTGCAAGCACAGACAGCCTGTCACTCTATGACGAGATATCACAACGTGTGACACACTGCAAGCACATACAGCCTGTCACTCTATGACGAGATATCACAACGTGTGACACACTGCAAGCCACATACAGCCTGTCACTCTATGACAGATATCACAACGTGTGACACACTGCAAGCACAGACAGCCTGTCACTCTATATGACGAGATATCACAACGTGCGACACACTGCAAGCACAAACAGCCTGCCACTCTATGACGAGATATCACAACGTGTGACACACTGCAAGCACAGACAGCCTGTCACTCTATGACAAGATATCACAACGTGTGACACACTGCAAGCACAGACAGCCTGTCATCTATGACGAGATATCACAATGTGTGACATGCAAGCACAGACAGCCTGTCACTCTATATGACGAGATATCACAACGTGCGACACACTGCAAGCACAGACAGCCTGTCACTCTATATACGAGATATCACAACGTGTGACACACTGCAAGCACAGACAGCCTGTCACTCTATGACGAGATATCACAACGGTGACACACTGCAAGCACATACAGCCTGTCACTCTATGACAAGATATCACAAACGTTGACACACTGCAAGCACATACAGCCTGTCACTCTATGACAAGATATCACAACGTGTGACACACTGCAAGCACAGACAGCCTGTCACTCTGACGAGATATCACAATGTGTGACACACTGCAAGCACAGACAGCCTGTCACTCTATATGACGAGATATCACAACGTGCGACACACTGCAAGCACAGACAGCCTGTCACTCTATATAACGAGATATCACAACGTGTGACACACGGCAAGCACAGCCTGTCACTATATGACAAGATATCACAACGTGACACACTGCAAGCACAGACAGCCTGTCACTATATATGACGAGCTATCACAACGTGCGACACACTGCAAGCACAGCCTGCTATTCTATATGATGAGATATCACAACGTGTGACACACTGCAAGCACATACAGCCTGTCACTCTATGACGAGATATCACAACGTGCGACACACTGCAAGCACAAACAGCCTGCCACTCTATGACGAGCTATCACAACGTGCGACACACTGCAAGCACAGCCTGCTATTCTATATGATGAGATATCACAACGTGTGACACACTGCAAGCACAGACAGCCTGTCACTCTATGACGAGATATCACAAACGCGACACACTGCACAACAAACAGCCTGCCACTCTATGACGAATATCACAACGTGTGACACACTGCAAGCACAGACAGCCTGTCACTATGACGAGATATCACAACGTGTGACACACTGCAAGCACAGACAGCCTGTCACTCTATGACAAGATATCACAACGTGTGACACACTGCAAGCACAGACAGCCTGTCACTCTATGACGAGATATCACAATGTGTGACACACTGCAAGCACAGACAGCCTGTCACTCTATGACGAGATATCACAATGTGTGACACACTGCAAGCACAGACAGCCTGTCACTCTATATAACGAGATATCACAACGTGTGACACACTGCAAGCACAGACAGCCTGTCACTCTATGACGAGATTATCACAACGTGACACACTGCAAGCACATACAGCCTGTCACTCTATGACGAGATATCACAACGTGTGACACACTGCAAGCACATACAGCCTGTCACTCTATGACAAGATATCACAACGTGTGACACACTGCAAGCACAGACAGCCTGTCACTCTATATGACGAGATATCACAACGTGCGACACACTGCAAGCACAAACAGCCTGCCACTCTATGACGAGATATCACAACGTGTGACACACTGCAAGCACAGACAGCCTGTCACTCTATGACAAGATATCACAACGTGTGACACACTGCAAGCACAGACAGCCTGTCACTCTATGACGAGATATCACAATGTGTGACACACTGCAAGCACAGACAGCCTGTCACTCTATATGACGAGATATCACAACGTGCGACACACTGCAAGCACAGACAGCCTGTCACTCTATATAACGAGATATCACAACGTGTGACACACTGCAAGCACAGACAGCCTGTCACTCTATGACGAGATATCACAACGTGTGACACACTGCAAGCACATACAGCCTGTCACTCTATGACGAGATATCACAACGTGCGACACACTGCAAGCACAAACAGCCTGCCACTCTATGACGAGCTATCACAACGTGCGACACACTGCAAGCACAGCCTGCTATTCTATATGATGAGATATCACAACGTGTGACACACTGCAAGCACAGACAGCCTGTCACTCTATGACAAGATATCACAACGTGTGACTCACTGCAAGCACAGACAGCCTGTCACTCTATGACGAGATATCACAATGTGTGACACACTGCAAGCACAGACAGCCTGTCACTCTATGACGAGATATCACAATGTGTGACACACTGCAAGCACAGACAGCCTGTCACTCTATATGACGAGATATCACAACATGCGACACACTGCAAGCACAGACAGCCTGTCACTCTATATAACGAGATATCACAACGTGTGACACACTGCAAGCACAGACAGCCTGTCACTCTATGACGAGATATCACAACGTGCGACACACTGCAAGCACAAACAGCCTGCCACTCTATGACGAGATATCACAACGTGTGACACACTGCAAGCAGACAGCCTGTCACTCTATGACGAGATATCACAACGTGTGACACACTGCAAGCACAGACAGCCTGTCACTGTATAGGACGAGATATCACAACGTGTGACACACTGCAAGCACATACAGCCTGTCACTCTATGACGAGATATCACAACGTGTGACACACTGCAAGCACAGACAGCCTGTCATTGTGATATCTCATCATATAGAGTGACAGGCTGTCTGTGCTTGCAGTGTGTCACACGTTGTGATATCTCGTCCTATACAGTGACCGGCTGTCTGTGCTTGCAGTGTGTCACACATTGTGATATCTCATCATATAGAGTGTGTGACACACTGCAAGCACAAACAGCCTGCCACTCTATGACGAGCTATCACAACGTGCGACACACTGCAAGCACAGCCTGCTATTCTATATGAGGAGATATCACAACGTGTGACACACTGCAAGCACAGACAGCCTGTCACTCTATGACGAGATATCACAACGTGCGACACACTGCAAGCACAAACAGCCTGCCACTCTATGACGAGATATCACAACGTGTGACACACTGCAAGGAGACAGCCTGTCACTCTATGACGAGATATCACAACGTGTGACACACTGCAAGCACAGACAGCCGGTCACTGTATATGACGAGATATCACAACGTGTGACACACTGCAAGCACAGACAGCCTGTCATTGTGATATCTCATCATATAGAGTGACAGGCTGTCTGTGCTTGCAGTGTGTCACACGTTGTGATATCTCGTCCTATACAGTGACCGGCTGTCTGTGCTTGCAGTGTGTCACACATTGTGATATCTCATCATATAGAGTGTGTGACACACTGCAAGCACAGACAGCCTGTCACTATATATGACGAGCTATCACAACGTGCGACACACTGCAAGCACAGCCCGCTATTCTATATGACGAGATATCACAATGTGTGACACACTGCAAGCACAAACAGCCTGTCACTCTATATGATGAGAGATCACAATGTGTGACACACTGCAAGCACAAACAGCCTGTCACTCTATATGATGAGAGATCGCAATGTGTGACACACTGCAAGCACAGACAGCCTGTCACTATATATGACGAGATATCACAACGTGCGACACACTGCAAGCACAGCCTGCTATTCTATATGACGAGATATCACAATGTGTGACACACTGCAAGCACAGACAGCCTGTCACTCTATATAACGAGATATCACGTGTGACACACTGCAAGCACAGCCTGTCACTATATGACAAGATATCACAACGTGTGACACACTGCAAGCACAGACAGCCTGTCACTATATATGACGAGATATCACGTGTGACACACTGCAAGCACAGCCTGTCACTCTATATGACGAGATATCACAATGTCCTGACATCTCGCTTGCGGTGAAACAGTAGCAGCTTTTAATGGGCGGCAACGTTTCAGCCTTGTCAGAATCACAATGTGTCGCTCTCGTTACAGCACGCAGATCTGGCGAATACACAAAGTGATGGGGTACCAGAGGTGTGAGCGTGGCATCGCCCCCCGTGCATGCACAAAGTTAAATCTCGACCCCGTCACAGGATTAGATCATTTTACAAAGTGGATTTTGAGCAAACAGGAATTTCTGGGTCTGTTTGGAATCTTGCCCCCCCCCTAAAAAAATATATATATATATATATTGCTATAACTGTGACCCTCTCACCTCCAGCCACCAGCAGCACCACAAGCAGAGATCTCAGCATTATTGCGTCGAGGAGATGTTTCACACCAGTAGAGGTGTTAAATAGGCCTCGTTATCAGCCAGGCCTGGGAGCGCGGCGCTGGTAATGGGCTTCAAGCAGGTGATCGCAGAAAGCTGCCCAAGGCCAGTCACCGAATTGCCAAAATCTCCTGAGATAACCCCAGGCTCAGTTCCCAGTTACAGCTTTCTCCCAAATAACACCCTGGCTTCACGTGCTGGACATGGCGCGCTCCACCACCACGTGACAGCTTCTGGACACGACGCGCCTCCTGTATATTCCACGACACAGAACTAGAAGAAAACCACGGGCCTCTTAGAAACCCAGTGTACGCGACTTAACCTCCCTGGCGGTCTTTTTTTTCAAAATTTCGTGTTTAAAAGCGTCTCAATTTTTTTTTTAAGGAAACGTGTTTTTGTTCATAGTTAGCCTGTAATAATTAGGAATCACGCACTGAAATCCGTGCAATCAAGAGTCCTTACTGGTAAAATCCTTTATAAATAAATAGTAAATGCACCGAGTCCGATAAAGTTTGAAATACGACATAATAATTCATTATCCCAAAAATAATTATCCAAAATAATGCAAATAAATGATATTCAATAAAATATACAACAAAAAAACACTGAAATCTGTCTGAAAACAAGGGTGAGACGATTTATGGTCTGTTTCTTATCCTGTACTGCCACCTAGTGGCCGTTCATAAACATTGCACATTGGATTATACAGTGTATTATAATTTTTTTCTAAGTTTGCTGCCTGGTCCCGCCCCCTGCAACTCGCAGGGAGCCTTACCAGGAAGCAGGTCACCACGATCACACTGAAGTGGACAGCCAGGGAGCGCAGGAGGAGGGGAGTATGCATCCAGCCCGAGGGTGGCTGGGGGTTACCGTTACCCTAAGTCACACTCGGGAATACCACTAGGGAGGTTAATGCACACTATTAACCACGTTACTCGCAACATCAGGTGCCAGACAGCGTTACTTATCTGGATCTGCAGCCGAGCAGGACAAAAGCAAAGAAAATTAATTTGTTGCAAACACACTTTGTTTGCTTTTGGGCTCCAGAAAGCCCCCCCCCCCAAAGGTTTAGCCATGTGGGCACGATGCCCAAGGTGCCAAAAATGGGCTGAGGAATGTCCTGCTATATCAGGAGTTCCCAGCCGATGCACTGAGCCACTAGGTGAAGGTCTTCCTGCAGTAACTCCATTTGGCCACCAGAGGTCATTAGAGTGAGGATTCCTTCCTTCCCTTCGATTTAACCCTTTCCGTATCGCACAATAGTGTATTCTCGATCTTCAAAAGCTCCCGCTGGAGCCAAACATTGAGCGATCAGTCTGGTCGTATCCTGCAGCAATGCAAAGGGATTTTATTATTGAAACCGGCTCCAAGAATGTTCCCGCTCATCATACACGTCAGCCGAGGTGCTGCAGCTGCTTGGAGATCTGCTCGTCTTGCACAAGAACACAAGCTGTATTATATATGTAGTAGCACTTTCTGGCCAGCAGGAGGCAGGGGTCCCGGAATTACCTTTATGGAAAACCACTAAATGGTTAAAATCTGGTCCAAAAAATACCCCTTTATCAGCTCCTTCCACCCCCCCCCTTACCCAGTGCTCCATTTCCCAAATCAGCCCAAGATAATGCAGGACTAGACTACCAGCCCCCCCCCCCCCCACACAATCAAAACCTAGGACTGTCAGCAAGTATGAATGTGTCCCCCCCGTTTCCCATAATCCCACCGGGACCCCTTACAGGCCAGTCCTGCTAAGGATTAGGTTTGCCAGGTCGGCCATGTTTTCCTGGACATATAATTTATTCATGCTGATGGGCAGTGCATGAAAAATGCCGCCCCGCAATATGTATAATCCATACCCTGGAGGTAAGGAATCCCAGCTGGCCTAACTTGATTTCTTTCCTGCAGCATATGAATTATACATGTTGCAGGGCAGCACTTTACCCTGTGCTCCCCCTCTGCATGAAATGTGTGTGCAGGAAAACATGGCCGACCTGGCGATCCTACACAGGATCCAGACCTTGACCTTTCGTTATCTTCATAAGGAAAGTGCATTGTTGGGGTAGGTTTTATGCGTCTGTCTCTGCGTTTCTTGATGTCCGGGGCCCGGCCTCGGGCCCCCCTCAGCCTCCGGGGCCCGGCTCCGGCCCTCAGCCTCCGGGGCTTAGCATCCGGGCTTCCTTAAAACCAGCAAAATCCATTTAGAATGAAGTCGGGACGCCCTGATTGGACGCGGCTGGGGTTAGATCCGTCTGCACCAGATATTGCCAAAGATTCACATGTCGTAAAAATAAAAAATATATAATCTCTCCTCACCGCTGGCTCTGCAGTGAAGAGGACACGGTTATCCGTTACCTCCCCTCGCAGACAGGATGACGCAGAGATCAGTCCCTCTGCTGTGCGCGGCGCAATCCCAAGAGACTGTGCCATGGAGTCCTACAAAAACCGAGTTGACGCGTGGCACCACTACCACGTACAGCGGCTCACACATAATGGGCAGCCATTAGCACCTTCCCCCCCCCCCAGCGGGGGCCGCATCGTTTCCCCCAGACACACAGAAATAAAGCTGATTGAACGGGCGCAGGAAATGCAATTTGCTTTATTCACATTGTACGGTCAGCTTACGACATGACAACCCAGAGCAATCGGGCGGAACCCGGGGTACGGCCATACAGTATGTGTATAAATTAACCCGCGGCAGGCCGTGGCCCGCAACGAAACCAGTCTCATGCCATAAGGAAACTGCAAAGGGACACGTCGACGACATCGGGCTGTAACAGGCCTTCCACGTCTTCAGCCTACAACACCCAGAAGGCCGTGCGGCTCGTGTACCAATGGGATTGACGAAAATATATACTCGTGACGTACTGACGGGCGTCTCGGCTCTGTATGTAAACAAGGGATATGGCGGCTCTTCCTCCACGCGGTAAACTTTTATTTCCTTGATGTTTTTTTGATCGTATAAAAGTTGCGGCTCCCTCTCTCTCTCTGCAATCCTTCAGTGCAATCTGCTATGTCGGTTGTAAGGCATTCGGAGCGGGCGATGCGGCGCGCAGCAGGTGAAGCTCCTGGCTGTACAGTCGGCACCTGACCTTCTCTCGCAGCTTATATATTTATATATAAACACCCTGCAGTAATTTCCAACGATGCTAATGGCCGAGCAGACCAGTTCCTAAAAAAAAGAGAAAGAGAAAAACGCAATGTTTTAATTGTAAAAAAAAACAAAAAACGTTCAACACAAAAGGAGGGAATCAGATGGTAAAACAACTCCTCCGCACGGGCATCAGGCTCCTCCTCCAGAAGGGCATCAGGAACGGGATATTCCTGTACCGCCCCAAAATCTATTCCATCCACCAACCGCACCACACGTCTCTGCAAACCCGCTAAAAGGTTTGCCACGTGACCCCTTATATTAATCCTATTTAAACTGCTTCTTTCGCCTTTCCCCACCGCCTCTATCCCTGTCAGCTTAACTCAATCGCAGCTTCCCGGCTGCCTCTATCCCTCTGTCAGTTTAACTCAATCGCAGCTTCCAGGCTGTCTCTGTCAGCTTCTCTCAATCGCACCTTAACGGCTGCCTCTATCCCTCTGTCAGCTGATCTCAATCCTCCTTCCCCAGCTCGGAAGAGTGGACAAAGTCTCAGCAGAATTTCCCCCAGGTCTCCGTCTCCCCCCACTACCCACAAAGTGAACACGAGCTGCAGCCGTTTCAAGAAACACGACAAACTCCTCGTAGGCAGAAAAATACATAGATTGTCAGTTGCTAAAACGCTTCTTTTACCAGTCTGGATTCATTAAGGAAAAAACGCTAAAACCAGTGAGAATCACAGTTTAAATCGGGGCTTTAGCAGAGGATGAATAGCAGCAGAAAATGTTTCGAGGCACAGTAAAGCAGACAATGCTTGTAAGGTGTAAACTTGTAGATCCAATAAACTACAGACATAATACTCTAAGACAGTGTTTCCCAGCCCTGGCCCTCAGATCCCCCCCAACAGGACAGGTTTTAAGGATCACCATGGGGAAATGCAGACTGAATCCTGCAATCACCGACCTGCAAATCATATCCCTGTGCTGTGCTTCACATATCCTGCAAACCTGGCCTGTTAAGGGGATGTGAGGAGCAGGTTGGGAGATGCTGCTCTGGGGTCAGTCGCCTCTGGAGCAGAACTTAGATTTTGTGGTTGTGAATTCCTTCTATCCGGACACAAGATTTAAGGGACGCATCATTCTGGCTTTCCAAGCAGTGTCCGCACGGCCGGGCTCGGCAATCTTGGCTCGAGAGGTTTTGGGACTACATTTCCCATGTGCCTCAGCCTGTGGGGATCTGGACGGCCAACGATGCTGACCTCTGGTGTCCATGGAAGGAGGGCTGTATCTTTCAGAAGGTTAGTGTACGCGTGTGTGAATACAGGCGTGTTTGCGTATCTATGTGTGCTATTAGTATACATCAACACACATTCACAGCACCAGCAGGCGTCCTCTGTATTACGACACCATGAGCATTGAATCCACAGCTACGTACCTTTAAATCCTTCCTCCGGCATACACACTAAGAGAAGAAAACACAGGTTAGAGCGCATGCTATACAGAGCAAAACACAGCGCGTACTTCAGAAACATCTGGGTTTGACAGCTCTGGTCTAGACTAGGTTTGCACATTCTTGGCCCTCTGGGTGTTTTGGAAGAACATTTCCCTCAAAGCTCTGTCGACCAACTGATTGGCTGAGCATCATGGGAGATGTAGTTCTGAAACATCTGTTTGACAGCCCTGGTTTGCAGAGTCGGTGCGAGCCTCAGTGAGGTCCAAGAGTAGAACAAGGGAGTCATTTATATACTAAGGGCTCTAGTACGCTCTGTTGTGGAAATTTTATTATGTGGACATTATATTCTAGGATGTGCGTGTTTTATAAGTTGTCATCTGTCTCCCTGTGTTGGATTTGAATGTGGTTTTAAATCCAAACCAGCGGCAAAACCGTCAGTATGAAAACCTTCTTTTGGGTTTAGAGACATACCTGCTTTTAAGACATTTAAGCCTTGTCTCAACACTGGTACCGTGTTGAGATAATAACTGTATTTGTCCCCGCAGATATGTCAATAACCCGTAGGAACAAGTAGATTGAGCAGTATCTGAATGGGGTCCGTATTGACGAATGACGGGGACAAACATTCCTGACGGGGATCATGGAGATGGCTCAGGGATGAGTCATCTCCAGGAGGCCGGTCGGTCATTCTGGTCCACGCCCCTGTCCTTTTGATATGTAAATGTAATTACTGGGCAACCTGGCTTTCAGGGGGCTACTGGGCGTGTGCGATTGTCTAATAAATTAAACAATCCAGGAGCCACAGCTCACTTGGCCACAGGATTTTCCAGCTTGAAGCAGCGTGTTTGTCTGATTCCTGTTGGGATAGAGAAGTACTTCGTTCTTATACGTTTTATAGTGACGGATTTGTTTGTACTGGGCACACTTTAATACTGAAGTGTACCTTTTTAGTGCACCAGGACTTTATGCGCAAACACCAAACTTTCCATAACCGCTCTTAGCGTTAAAACGCAGGCGCAAGGGAGGAAACTGAACCCGCACTTTTCCCCCTTGTGCCCACGTTTTAATGCAGGCGCAAAAAATGCTGCCTGCATGGTTATCGAGCGTAAAAAGCCAGGATGCTCGCGGCAGCGCAGTCCATAGGACTCCATTGAGTTCCTCCCTGCCGGTCACATGACCAGCCTCGCGAGATCCGGTCAGCGTAGGGATACGCCGGGAGAGACACAGGGGGGGGGGGGGGGGGGGAGAATTTTCCCCCCAATCTTCCCCTGCTCCCGCTGGCCGGAGGAGGCAGAGCAGCGGTCCTCGCAGCGAGACAGAGAGAGAGTATCTGATTTTTATTTTTTATTTTTAAGGCTGGTGTTAAGGCCAAGTCCTGGCTCTGGTTAACTTTTCAATGATCAGAGCCAGGCGTTAATCAGCGCTGATTAACACTTTGCGCTCCCCATGTTTAACATGGGGAGCGCAAAGTGCAGTGACCTCACGCTGAAAAGCACAAGATACTAAAAACACAAACGGATTACTTAACCCCTTAGCGTTTGGATTGTAATATGCGGTAAATACCGCCGCAAACGTTAATGCTCGCGCAAGTGAGCGTTAAGGTTTGCGTACAGAATGTAATAGAGCCCTAAATATTCTACACAGAGTAGAGGGAAGGGTCCAGGCCAGGTGCCAAGGGACAGCAGCCTGAATGAGCCCCCCCACTTACCTTGCATTACGTCGTCCATACTGGCATACTCAGCCAGAGGTTCATCAGCCTGAAAAGAGGAGGAGATACAGGGGGGGGTCATACATGGGACCCCGATAATGCGAGGAAGACTATAAAGAGGGGAAACACACGGGGGAGGGGATGATACACGGGACCACGATAATGCGAGGAAGACTATAAAGAGGGGAAACACACGGGGGAGGGGATGATACACGGGACCACGATAATGCGAGGAAGACTATAAAGAGGGGAATCTTACCTTTAACACAATGACTGACTCTGGAATGATTCCGAGCTCCCCGAGCGTCGCCGCGTCATCATTCAGGACTTTCCCTTCCAGGGACAGGTTCTGGTCAAATGGAGCGACTGAAAACGCGTGCATGATCTGCAGAGGGAACCCAGAAACGCGTTATCCGCAGGGGAACTCCGCTCAGCGAGCGACGCAAACAGCTCAGCGAGCGACGCAAACAAGGATCTGAACGTCCAATTTAAGACACGGCACCGTGGCCGCAACGCAAGGAATCTGCACCTCAGGATACGGCGCCGCGGCCCCAACGCAAGGAATCTGCACTTCAGGATAGGGAGCAGCGGCGGCAGATATAAAATGAATGATCGTGGTGTCGCCGCAGGATTCCTGACCTGGATTTTCAGTTCCTTCAGCGTCTGATTGGCAGAGACCAGTAACGCCTTTTCTCCTCGCACTTTCCGGTGTCTCGTGCTGCGCCGGATCCCTTGCCGCTGGTGGGAAGTGTAGCTGTGGCCGGACACTTTCTGTCGCTTTGCTCCGCCGTTAGCCTAGAGGTTAATACATCACAAAACCCATGACTGACAGTGAGACGGCACTGCTTCTACGACACGGAAAAGGGCGAGCGACGGGTAATTACCAGAACTGCACATCAATATACAAACAGTGCATAACTACTGCACCTCCCTCTACTGTAATGTAACCTGTAAAGCGCTGAGTACACCTGTTACTGATATACACTGTAACTACTGCACCTCCCTCTACTGTAATGTAGCCAGTAAAGCGCTAAGTACACCAGTCAGCGCTATACAATATAACCGGCATGTTATTGTAGTGGTCGTCTCCCTGTTACCTGATTGAAATCGGGGTCCGTCTCCCCCTCAGGCCGGGGATCGTCCTTTTCATCCTCGGGTTCTGAACTGCTGACGTTGAGCTCAGGCGCCGCTTCCTTCATCACCTGAAGGAGGTTTAAGTGCGTTAGTGTCGCCCTCTGCTGGATGAGGAGCGGCCGCCGCTCACAGGAAGGAGGTGGTTTTACCTTTTTATTATCCACTACTTTGTGGACGTATATTGTGGCCTGGGTGTACTCGCGCATGTCCCGCTGCTGCTGACACAACAAGCCTTCCCGACACTCTGGACACAACTCTGCAACCAAACGGGGCTCGTATCAATACACGCGACATTTATAAACGGGGCTCGTATCAATACACGCGACATTTAAATACGGAGCTCGTATCAATACACGCAACATTTATAAACAGGGCTCGTATCAATACACGCAACATTTATAAACAGGGCTCGTATCAATACACGCGACATTTAAATACGGGGCTCGTATCAATACACGCGACATTTATAAACGGGGCTCGTATCAATACACGCAACATTTATAAACGGGGCTCGTATCAATACACACGACATTTATAAAACGGGGCTCGTATCAATACACGCGACATTTAAATATGGGGCTCGTATCAATACACGCAACATTTATAAACGGGGCTCGTATCAATACACGCGACATTTAAATACGGGGCTCGTATCAATACACGCAACATTTATAAACGGGGCTCGTATCAATACACGCAACATTTAAATACGGGGCTCGTATCAATACACGCAACATTTAAATACGGGGCTCGTATCAATACACGCAACATTTAAATACGGGGCTCGTATCAATACACGCAACATTTATAAACGGGGCTCGTATCAATACACGCGACATTTATAAACGGGGCTCGTATCAATACACGCAACATTTATAAACGGGGCTCGTATCAATACACGCGACATTTATAAAACGGGGCTCGTATCAATACACGCGACATTTAAATATGGGGCTCGTATCAATACACGCAACATTTATAAACGGGGCTCGTATCAATACACGCAACATTTATAAACGGGGCTCGTATCAATACACGCGACATTTATAAACGGGGCTCGTATCAATACACGCGACATTTAATATGGGGCTCGTATCAATACACGCAACATTTATAAACGGGGCTCGTATCAATACACGCGACATTTAAATACGGGGCTCGTATCAATACATGCAACATTTAAATACGGGGCTCGTATCAATACACGCAACATTTATAAACGGGGCTCGTATCAATACACGCAACATTTAAATACGGGGCTCGTATCAATACACGCAACATTTAAATATGGGGCTCGTATCAATACACGCAACATTTATAAACGGGGCTCGTATCAATACACGCAACATTTATAAACGGGGCTCGTATCAATACACGCAACATTTATAAACGGGGCTCGTATCAATACACGCGACATTTATAAACGGGGCTCGTATCAATACACGCGACATTTAAATATGGGGCTCGTATCAATACACGCAACATTTATAAACGGGGCTCGTATCAATACACGCGACATTTAAATACGGGGCTCGTATCAATACACGCAACATTTAAATACGGGGCTCGTATCAATACACGCGACATTTATAAACGGGGCTCGTATCAATACACGCGACATTTATAAACGGGGCTCGTATCAATACACGCGACATTTATAAACGGGGCTCGTATCAATACACGCGACATTTATAAACGGGGCTCGTATCAATACACGCGACATTTATAAACGGGGCTCGTATCAATACACGCGACATTTATAAACGGGGCTCGTATCAATACACACGACAGGAGGATTGTGATACAGCTTGTTTTATTGTGTGTGGCATTAAAAACACTGTATGGTTTGCGGGAATTTACCGGGTTCTGACACGTAGCTCGTGGTGATTGTGGAATCCTCTGCGGTTACAAGCGTCCGCGTGATTTTGACGGTGTGATCTACGTTGAAGAGTTTTCGGATGACCTCCCATTCCTCCGGTAATATCAAAGACAAACTGCGGGAAGAAAGGGGCGGCATGACACAGATATATGAAAAATACAGAGTACCGGGCCCACACCAAGAGCAATGGGTCAGTATCTGTGGCCCTCCAGGTGTTTCGGGAGTACATTTCCCAAGATGCTCAGACAACAAGTAAGGAGGGGGGGGTTACTCCCACAATACCTCTAGCTACACCAACAAGGGGAGGGGGGGTTACTCCCAACAAGGGGAGGGGGGGGGGTTACTCCCAACAAGGGGAGGGGGGGGGGGGACTCCCAACAAGGGGAGGGGGGGGGTTACTCCCAACAAGGGGAGGGGGGGGTTACTCCAAACAAGGGGAGGGGGGGGTTACTCCAAACAAGGGGAGGGGGGGGGTTACTCCAAACAAGGGGAGGGGGGGGGGTTACTCCAAACAAGGGGAGGGGGGGGGGTTACTCCAAACAAGGGGAGGGGGGGTTACTCCAAACAAGGGGAGGGGGGGGTTACTCCAAACAAGGGGGGGAGGGGGGGTTACTCCCAACAAGGGGGGGGGGGGGGTTACTCCAACAAGGGGAGGGGGGGGGGTTACTCCAACAAGGGGAAGGGGGGGTTACTCCCACAAGGGGAAGGGGGGGTTACTCCCAACAAGGGGAAGGGGGGGTTACTCCCAACAAGGGGAAGGGGGGGTTACTCCCAACAAGGGGAAGGGGGGGTTACTCCCAACAAGGGGAAGGGGGGGTTACTCCCAACAAGGGGAAGGGGAGTTACTCCCACAACACCTCTAGCTACACCAACAAGGGGTTGTGAAAAATATAAACAGTGTTTCAAAGGTTTTGGACTTTATAAATATTAACATTCATCAACAGAAACCCCGATCCCTCGCTCTATCTATAAATGGAGCAATAAACAATAGAGAAATTATGCTGCGCACAGAACAACAGCACTTTAGTTTGAAATACAGAACATGGTTATTTCTGCCCGGTAACACTCACAGCCGGGAATCCTCCTTCGTCATGTTGGGAAACGTGAACATGAGGCCCCCGTGCGGACACAGGAGAATGCTGTTACCCAGGGACAGCACAGGACTGCACTTTGTCGGCCGCCTGTGGTGAAAGAGAACATAAAACCGATTGAATAACAGCATCAGACACACCGACATAGTGAGGCGAGGCGATTATTTTCTGCACATTAAGAGCACGTCCTTCATCTTGTAATAGAATGGGGTGACGGCTAAAAAGACAATCAAGGCAAATGCAGAAAAGCGATCAATACACGACTACGTATCGGGACAGAGGTAACGAGACCAGAAAAAAAATATATATATACCAGCATGTAAAAGGTAATACTTTAAAGAATCAGGACGTGACATGGATTTAGTTTGAAAAGGAGACGGTATCTGTGACATCACGAGCCGCAGATAGAAAAAGGAGACGGTATCTGTGACATCACGAGTCGCGGATAGAAAAAGGAGACGGTATCTGTGACATAAACCGCGGATAGAGAAAGGAGACGGTATCTGTGACATGAGCAGTGGATAGAAAAGGAGACGGTATCTGTGACATCACGAGTCGCGGATAGAAAAAGGAGACGGTATCTGTGACATCACGAGTCGCGGATAGTAAAAGGAGACGGTATCTGTGACATCACGAGTCGAGGATAGAAAAAGGAGACGGTATCTGTGACATCACGAGTCGCGGATAGTAAAAGGAGACGGTATCTGTGACATCACGAGTCGAGGATAGAAAAAGGAGACGGTATCTGTGACATGAGCAGTGGATAGAAAAGGAGACGGTATCTGTGACATCACGAGTCGCGGATAGTAAAAGGAGACGGTATCTGTGACATCACGAGTCGAGGATAGAAAAAGGAGACGGTATCTGTGACATCACGAGTCGCGGATAGTAAAAGGAGACGGTATCTGTGACATCACGAGTCGAGGATAGAAAAAGGAGACGGTATCTGTGACATCACAAGTCGCGGATAGAAAAAGGAGACTGTATCTGTGACATCACGAGTCGCGGATAGAAAAAGGAGACTGTATCTGTGACATCACGAGTCGCGGATAGAAAAAGGAGACGTATCTGACATCAAGAGCAGTGGATAGAAAAGGAGACGGTATCTGTGACATCACAAGTCGCGGATAGAAAAGGAGACGGTATCTGTGACATCAGAGTCGCGGATAGAAAAAGGAGACGTATCTGACATCAAGAGCAGTGGATAGAAAAGGAGACGGTATCTGTGACATCACGAGTCGCGGATAGAAAAAGGAGACGGTATCTGTGACATCACAAGTCGCAGATAGAAAAGGAGACGGTATCTGTGACATGAGCCGCGGATAGAAAAAGGAGACGGTATCTGTGACATGAGCAGCAGATAGAAAAGGAGACGGTATCTGTGACATGAGTCGCTGATAGAAAAGGAGACGGTATCTGTGACATCACGAGTCGCGGATAGAAAAAGGAGACGGTATCTGTGACATCACGAGCCGCGGATAGAAAAAGGAGACGGTATCTGTGACACGAGTCGCTGATAGAAAAAGGAGACGGTATCTGTGACATCACGAGTCGCGGATAGAAAAAGGAGACGGTATCTGTGACATCAAGAGCAGTGGATAGAAAAAGGAGACGGTATCTGTGACATCAAGAGCAGTGGATAGAAAAAGGAGACGGTATCTGTGACATCACGAGTCGCGGATAGAAAAAGGAGACGTATCTGACATCAAGAGCAGTGGATAGAAAAGGAGACGGTATCTGTGACATCACGAGTCGCGGATAGAAAAAGGAGACGTATCTGACATCAAGAGCAGTGGATAGAAAAGGAGACGGTATCTGTGACATCACGAGTCGCGGATAGAAAAGGAGACGGTATCTGTGACATCACAAGTCGCAGATAGAAAAGGACGGTATCTGTGACATGAGCCGCGGATAGAAAAAGGAGACGTATCTGACATCAAGAGCAGTGGATAGAAAAGGAGACGGTATCTGTGACATCACGAGTCGCGGATAGAAAAAGGAGACGGTATCTGTGACATCACAAGTCGCAGATAGAAAAGGAGACGGTATCTGTGACATGAGCCGCGGATAGAAAAAGGAGACGGTATCTGTGACATGAGCAGCAGATAGAAAAAGGAGACGGTATCTGTGACATGAGTCGCTGATAGAAAAAGGAGACGGTATCTGTGACATCACGAGTCGCGGATAGAAAAAGGAGACGGTATCTGTGACATCACGAGCCGCGGATAGAAAAAGGAGACGGTATCTGTGACACGAGTCGCTGATAGAAAAAGGAGACGGTATCTGTGACATCACGAGTCGCGGATAGAAAAAGGAGACGGTATCTGTGACATCAAGAGCAGTGGATAGAAAAGGAGACGGTATCTGTGACATCACGAGTCGCGGATAGAAAAAGGAGACGGTATCTGTGACATCAAGAGCAGTGGATAGAAAAGGAGACGGTATCTGTGACATCACGAGTCGCGGATAGAAAAAGGAGACGGTATCTGTGACATGAGTCGCGGATAGAAAAAGGAGACGGTATCTGACATCACGAGTCGCGGATAGAAAAAGGAGACGGTATCTGTGACATCACGAGTCGCGGATAGAAAAAGGAGACGGTATCTGTGACATCACGAGTCGCGGATAGAAAAAGGAGACGGTATCTGTGACATCACGAGTCGCGGATAGAAAAAGGAGACGGTATCTGTGACATCACGAGTCGCGGATAGAAAAAGGAGACGGTATCTGTGACATCACGAGTCGCGGATAGAAAAAGGAGACGGTATCTGTGACATCAAGAGCAGTGGATAGAAAAGGAGACGGTATCTGTGACATCACGAGTCGCGGATAGAAAAAGGAGACGGTATCTGTGACATGAGTCGCGGATAGAAAAAGGAGACGGTATCTGTGACATGAGCAGTGGATAGAAAAGGAGACGGTATCTGTGACATGAGCAGTGGATAGAAAAGGAGACGGTAACTGTGACATCACGAGTCGAGGATAGAAAAGGAGACGGTATCTTTGACATCATGAACCGCGGATAGAAAAAGGAGACGGTATCTGTGACATCACGAGCTGCAAATATTGCAGCTGGGATTTTACACCCTCTGACCCTGACGGCAAGCGGACACGGACACACAAATAAAAGCCTCTGATGAGCCATGGAGATACAGCGCAATTTTGTTTACCTTAGAAACTTCCTCCATTCTTCCACGAAAAACTGAGATACAACGTATAGTTCTGTGGTTTCCTATAAGAGACATAAGCAATGAGAGGCCGAGCCGTGGACTGTCCCCTGCAGACACGAAAACATTAATAAAAAGGGGGAGCCCTGCACAAAATAAAGGGTGGGGGGGGGGGGGGGAGGCATTGCACAGAATAAAGGGTGTTCGGGGGGGGGGGGGGCATTTCTCAGACGAAATATTGTAGAGTTACTGAAGAGTACCTGAGGCCAGTTGACCCCCGTGGGCCGGTTTTTGTCCTGGAAGAGGTTGGAGAGGGCAGTCTTCTGCTTATTGGCCATCATCTTATGTAAGGCCTCGTGTTTTTCTCCTTCCATTTCCAGAACCTGCAGGAAAACAAGTTGAGGTGAGGGCCGGGGATTTGCTCATTACGGGATAATCCAGGTGAAAGTCCAGCAGGGCCCGTAATGTGTCCGCACGGGGGCCTCATAATGTGCTTTATCAGGTGTTTCATAATGTGCTTTATCAGGTTTCATAATGTGCTTTATCATGCGTTTTATTTGTAATGCACAAGTAATCTAGTTACAGTTTGTGGTTGTGTCCCTTTATCAATACTCTGACAACTAAACTGGACGACCTCAGCAGTGTCCGCAGGGGACAAACGGTGTAAACTACAGCCAGATATGGTGGCAGCTCCCAAAACAGTGAATTCCCAGTGGTCCCATTGTACCTTATCCACTGTAACCTGCGGAAGTAGAAGCAGCATCTCTCATGGAGTGCCGGATGATTAGGGAGCGATCCCTTCTGTGTTTTACAGCAAATCGCATTTAAATCGGTGATCTGACCAGCACGCAGCCAATCAGTGCGCGAGCCCAGTGTATGCAGAGAGTGCTAGAGGATGGACTCCCGCAGGGATTAACCGTGTACTGACCACAGCAAGAGATTAAAGCCCGTTCTATCCGATGTGAACGTAGGGCAGACGATCGGATACCTTGCACTGGGAGCAGGATTCCTGGTCATGTCGGAATTCCGGAGCGATAGGAAAATATTCCTTCAGTTTCGCCCAGGCCTCGTCCGTTATCACTTTCCTCTCACTCTCGCAGATGCAGAGTTCGCCTGGACGGGAGAGAGATGGCAAAACGACTTTAACCGCCTGCGCTCAGAGGCACGAGAGGCTGCGTCCTGATTCAGGATGTGAATTAGTTTCTCAGCGGCCTCTAAGGTTTCTGAAATCACTCACCGTGCTCACAGAGGATGTCCTCGTTAAAGCCCAGCTCAGAATCATTCTCTCTCTTTTCTTCAAACGCGTCGTCTGTAAGAGCACAGCAAGAACACGGTGAGAAGCAGCGGCAAGTGGCTCCGTCACACGAGCGCCGCCTCGTCCGGTCATTACCAGTTTTTGGTGCGACCTCGTCAATGTCTCCAGAGCTTTGATCCAGCTCCTCTTCTTGTTGATCCAACTGCTCTTTTGCCAACTGCCGCCATCGACGAAGTGAACCCTTCCCGACCCAAAAGCCTTCACCACTAGGGAAAACAAACATGAATGTCTCAGCTCGTTACATCATAAACACTAGCTGTGACTGCCCTGTCTACATATAAAGTGGATTATTCACTAAGCACTGCTCTTCTGTCGATAGTATACACACACACATTATACAAAGGTAATACGCAGCGTCAGGAAAAGACAGGAGGATACAGATCCTTTCCCATCAACTCATTTGTCTCCTGGCTCTTAAAAAGATGGCCGCCGTCACGAACACACACACACACACACACACAACACACAACACATCCAACAGAAGACTCTCCTAGAATCAAATCACCCGTGTACAGCACTACGGCTCCGACAGACCCAAAACGAAGAAGTGAGACCAGCGACCGTGTCTTACCTTTCTGCTGTAACTTTCACTAGATTGGATATGGTTTTATGATCTTCGTTTAACTGGTTTTTCAGGCGAAGGACCCGGCAACGCTCGACCACGCAATCCTTACACAGCGAGTCGGCTACAATGGTTTAAAAATAATAAAGATGATAAACCCACACACAGAGCAAGAAAACACAACAACTAAACTTGTTTTATGTTTGTCTGATTTTACGGTTAAGTGCGGTTTTTGAAAAAGAAAAAAAAAAAAGATTTTGGAAAACACACAGATTCAATGGACAGACTCGGGTTTGCTTCTTTTGCAAATATAAAGTAAATGAGATTTATTGATGCCCATTTAACAGAAAAGGAGGCCGTGGTTTATTAACACAACACAAGCAATTTACATTGAATCCTATGAGCTTCACACACAATCATTTCTCTAATGGGACAAATTCCCTGCCCCGGCAGTTTAACTATACAAATTATCTTATTGATGTAACTTGTATCAGATCACTAGTCTGCTGTTGTCGCAAAAAAGCATCTGAAGTCGTCCATCGGTGGTCGGATGCAGTGGAAGAGGCTGATTCACCTGCATGTTGTGGGATCGGTCAGACGATATCGGATCATGGCACAAATATGGTGCCAGTGGACGGCCAGCCTAAGCCATGCGGGGAGATTGAAAGCCGGCACGAGTTGCCGGGAGCGCCCTTACCTGTCAGACGAGGGCCGCCTCCGTAGCGGTCATACAGGACGTCCGCCGCACCCTGCGAGATTCTCTTCATCGTGCATATCTTGTCCGGGTGCAGCTTCCCGTGGAAGCACAAGCATTTGGAGTTGTCCATGGGCTTTGTCGGGGTTGACTCGTCGAGCCATTTCTGGAGCCATTCCAGAGGCACAAACTCATAGGCTCCATCTAAAAAGCGATTAAAAACAGACGGGGTGATTAAACGGCGCAGCGTCACTCCCCCGCGACACTGAAAAGGAACGCACACATTAGACATTTACAGCAGTGATAACGGCACGGAGGGGGGGGGGGCACACGGATAACAATATCTACAGATACGTACAGAGACCTCACATCCGTCCCACCCAAGTAACCAGCGGGAAGACACAGATCACAGAGGTATAAATAAGGACCTGTCTGATGTTTGCCACGTGCTGGCGGAGATGATAAAGTCTAGGCAGGCAGTGGAGGATTCTGACTCCATATACGCTTCTGAACTACGGCGCGCGCACAGGCTGAATGAAGAAGTTGCCCTATTCAAAGTCTGAAGCCAGTAATGGCTACAACGGCAGAGCGGCACAAGCCCTTAGCACACGGCGGTCAAACTCACAGCTTTCCACATGTTGATGCCCACAATTCCGGCTGGGTGGAGTAGAGGTAACATCACTGCTCTGCATGGAAAGAGCCTGTGGAGTCATGGGTTCGATCCCAGCAAGAGCACCTCGCCAGTAAGTGTCCTTGGGCAAGACACCTAACGGTACATACTCGCCACCCAGGACATACTTGAAAACCAGAGAAATCTCAATGTATCCTTCCTGGTAAAATCCTTTCAAAAAAAAAAAAAAAAATATCCTTCAATGCGACTGATGGCCAGAGAATCATAGGAGTTATAGTTCATAAACATCTGGGAGCGCCGGAGTTTGACAGCCATGTCTCAGTGGATCCCGGCCAGCAGCTCTATTACAACCAAGCCACCGGCACCAGCTCCTGGCGTCCGTAGGCCTCCACGGAAACAAGCGTGAGCTTGTGCTGGGGCAGCAGAAGGACACGGATAACTATTTCTTGCCCATGTTCTTCTGTATACACCCAGGAGGTGCAAGTCACGCTGCCCCCCTGCGGAATAACAGGCATGTCATTTGATTGCACATCTTACTTAACACATTAAAACAGGTTAAGAGGTTGAAATAGATTGTTGGTCTAAAACGGACCTGTTACCGCTTCCTATACAAAGCATACATAGTGATGCACAGAAATGGGAGCTCGGCCGAAAATCTGTCCTCGGAACCTGGGCCTGGAGGCCAGCTGAGCAGGGGGAAATTGCCTGGGCCTGGACGCAAGCCGGGCATCCGGCTCGGCCGACCTCCAGGCCCAGGTTCCGAGGACAGATTTTTAGCCGTATTTCCCTTTCGATCAAAAGCCATCAAAACACCATTTTCGCGGCTGAAATTTTGGTGCATCCCCAGTCAAAGGGATACTGTATTAAATAAATTGGTGATTTTACCCCTCACTGGGCACTGCTCCTGCTCTTCAGCTCAGGGACTCCCAAACCCGGAAGTCCTCGCTAGTGATCAATCTGGTGGCCGGCAGCCGGGAAAATTAAAGATGCTGATGACGCTGGGTGGGGTGGAGGAAACTACTCAACTTCACCAAATCGGTGTGTGTGTGTGTTGGGGGGGGACTCCTCACATCCTGACCATTTTAAGATGATAAAGATGTCAGTATGGGCAGAGGGTCCACTTAATGTACGGTAAGGAGCCAGTAAAGCCAAGACGCAAGCAAAGCTTTACAATTCCACTGGAAGAGTGTCTGGAGTCATCAAGTGAACGAGCAGAGGTGGCAATACGGTATAACGGTCCCACTCCATTTAACAGCCCGATTGGAACAGAGTGCCCATGAAGACCATCTCAGGGGTTCACAGACTAAGGGTACGTTATTATGGCTTGCACGTTATTAAGGGACTCATTGAACATGAATAGCTCTCGCTAGGGAAGGATAAACTTGCGGCAGGTAACAGTAAAGAGCCCCACATGGGTTATCAGTGAATAAAGGCAAATGCTTGAAATGTTTCAGAAGGAATAAGTCTACAAAACGCTCGGAGATCTAGAAGGGATTGCTGAGCACATGCAGAAAGCCCTGACGCTACATAAAGGGAGAATTAATATGTCTTACAGACCAGCTCCAGCAGGTAACCTCTGGTACAGCTCCTTCACCTCCTCGTGTTTGGCTTTCCCTTTGTCTACGCTCTCCCTGCGCATCTCGGACATCTCCACGCACCACTCCTCAAACTTGCAGTTATCCAGTTCAACGAGCTTCTGCAAGAAAGCTGGGGCGAGAAAAGAGGGGCAGCTCACTGAGAGATAAACACACGGGCGTACAGGCTCGGGTTCATATTGCAGCCTCCTGCGGGAGTAAAAAATGGCGGACTTTGACAAAATGCAAAACAAAACAGGTTACGTGCAAAATCCCATCACTCGTGGGCAAGACGGACAGCCACGACAAGCAGGGGAAGCAGGGGCGGATCCAGAGACTAGTCTCGGGAGGGGCACTGACAGAAAATAAGGTGTTTTAGCAGAGAGTCCGACTCACGAGAATTTACAGAGGGCCCGGCTCACAGGAGCTTACAATCTAGAGGAGCAGAGGGCCCGGCTCATAGGAGCTTACAATCTAGAGGAGCAGAGGGCCCGGCTCATAGGAGCTTACAATCTAGAGGAGCAGAGGGCCCGGCTCACAGGAGTTTACAATCTAGAAAAGCAGAGGGCACCCAGGAGCTTACAATCTAGAGGAGGAGAGGGCACCCAGGAGTTTACAATCTAGAGGAGCAGAGGGCACCCAGGAGTTTACAATCTAGAGGAGCAGAGAGCCCCCAGCTCACACATGGATTTGCCCCCAGCTCATGGATTTGCCCCAGCTCATGGATTTACCCCCAGCTCATGGATTTACCCCCAGGTCATGGATTTGCCCAGGTCATGGATTTGCCCCCAGGTCATGGATTTGCCCCCAGCTCATGGATTTGCCCCCAGATCATGGATTTGCCCAGGTCATGGATTTGCCCCCAGGTCATGGATTTGCCCCCAGCTCATGGATTTGCCACCAGCTCATGGATTTGCCACCAGCTCATGGATTTGCCACCAGCTCATGGATTTGCCACCAGCTCATGGATTTGCCCCCAGGTCATGGATTTGCCCCCAGCTCATGGATTTGCCCAGGTCATGGATTTGCCCAGGTCATGGATTTGCCCCCAGGTCATGGATTTGCCCATGTCACGGGATGGCCCAGCACCCTCAGCCAGGGGCGGCGCGCAGTGACAGTGGTGACATGGACACTTGGGTGTGGTGGCACGCACCCCGTTTTACCAGTATTTTTAGTTAGATGTGATTATTGTGTGGTGTAATAAAGTGTTCCCCGTTGGTTATGGTGTAATGTATTTTTCCCTTTGTTTGCCTTGCTCGCCGCCATTTTCCGATTCTTGTGGCGCAGTTGGAATTTCGATTCGGAAAATGGCCGATCCGAACCATCCGGTTCGGATCGCAAAATGGCCGATTCGGACCATCCGGTCCGAATTGGCGACTCCCTGAAGGATGGTGGCCAATGGGTCCCGGGAGGGCGGGCAAGGAGTCCCATTGTATTCTAATTATGTGTGAGAAGTAATAAAAGTGTTGTAATGTAAACAATAAAGGCAGTTCCTGCAGTACATTCAGCTGTGTCTGGTGTGGCTTGATTCTCCGCCGTATTTCGGTTCTGAGTGTCCCCCGCGGCCTCAGGATACGGTGCCCATCCGATCCGAATCGAGCGCGCTGACCCTGCATCGAGCATCAGGGCAGCGGCGCTAAGAAGATTCGATCGGGGAATTCAGAGATCCGAACCGAAGGGCGCGGCCGCGTACCGCGCTTCGGTATTGCGAGGGATTGCGGTGAGATCCGAATCCCTCGCCCATCCCGGCAGATCCGAAGATTCACCCAGCCTCGATCCGATCGAAGAGTCTTCCACCTGGATCCGAAGATTCATTCAGCCTGGTCCGATCCGAAAAGTCGTTCCTCGAGATCCGAAAAGTTACCCGCACCGCGATCGGAAACGTTTCCCGCAAGATCCGAAACGTTCCCACATCGAACCGAAGATTCCTCCGCGGCTGGCAGATCCGATCTCCACGGACGTCCCACACCCGCAAGGTCAGTGAACCAGCTGCTCGGGACGCTGAGTGCCGTATGGCTCAGTGGTCGGGCTGGTTCTAGGCAGGGGTCCCCTCCACCGCCCGCTAACCCTTCCCCAGGGTCACGCCAGGCCGCACGAGACGCCGAGTGCGCGTCACTCGGTAGTCGGGCCAGCGGTAAGCGAAGGGGTCACGCAGATTGAGCACACCCGCAGGCGGAACAACATCCCATTCCGTCATACTGGTGGCAGCGGTGGGATCGCTCTCTGTAGACCCCTAGGAGACCTACGCCATGGCGGTGTACAACCCCTACAACCGGGACACCCTGCGTGGGATGTTGGAGAACCGGGGAGGAACGCCGGGTAACAAGAAACGGAAGACGCTGATCAAGGAGCTGACCAGGATGGATCAGGACGAGGCGACGACGCCCGTCCCCAGCCCTGTCACGCAGAGGTGGAGGAAGGCGCTGACCTCAGAGAGGTGCGGCGCCGGATCGCCCTGCTTGGAGATGCCCCGACGACAGAGGACCGATGTGAGGTGATTCGGAAGTTCTACCGGGGAGTTGAGCTGGAGAAGGAACGCCAGCACCAGCTGCGGTTGGCAGAGCTCCGCGGAGCAGTACTGAGTACAATGACCCCGAACCCTACCCCGTGGAACCCTGGGTCGAGACTCACAGCTCGTCTGGAGCTTCACCCGGGGAATCCACCAACCCCAGTGACGACGCTTGCGGGACTCTCAGCTTGCCTGGAGCCTGTACTGAGGACATCACTCATCCCAGCGACCCTCGGATGGAGACTCACAGCCCGCCTGGAGCTGCATCTGAGGACGCCATATTCCCCATTGAGGAGCGGTGCTCCTGCGCTGGCACCTACGCCGACGTGAAGGTCGTGCTGGCCAGAGAGCTGCAGGAGGGCCTGGAGCAGGACCAGGAGTCCACAGAGGAGCTGTGGTACGAGGCCCTGGCCATGAGCGGGACTGCCATGACGTGGACATTCCTCCGACGCCGACGTCTACCGGGAGCAGTACGCTGTGCGAGCAGCGTTCCTGCAGGGCCGGGCCCCAGAAGGGTGGGAGGACGAGCTCTGGAGTTTGGTGCAGGAGGAGGTCGCACTGGACGCCGCGTACCGCGCGCTCCGGTGGCTAACCGCCGCCCCGGCAGTGCGCCCGTTGGGAGGCAGTTCCGTTGCAGGGCCTCGCTACGGAGGCACAGGACTGCTCTACGAGGGCATGGCCGCCGACCCCGATTTTGGAGAGGAGACCGAGGAACGGATGGAGGACATCCTGGAGCGGCGGGAATTGGAGATCCCGTCAGACAGCAGGGACTCAGTGTTTGAGGAGCTGGAGTCCCTGGCTGAGCGAGAGTGGGAGCTCGAGGTGGCTTATCGGAGACTGTTGGACGGCGTTCCGCAGTCGAGCCTGAGCTCCCCGTGGTGGGACGGGTCGGCGGAGGAAGTCGACAGTCCCCAGGTTTGGGACCTATGGGAAGCCGAGGCGGACTCATGGGTGCCCGTGGGGGGGTCGTCTGAGGAAGTTACCCCCCTCGCCCCGCAAGAGGACAGGGTGGCCGAGGCCACGGGTCCAGCGGGGGAGGAGACGGATGGTTCCCCCGGGATGGGTTGTGCGCAACCGTCAATTGCCCCGGGGGGTGAAGTGACCATCCTTCCCCAAGGAGATCTTCAACCAGCGGAAGAGCTGGCTACGGGGCAGAGTGCTGCTGGCCTCTGCCCATTGCCCAAAGTCTGCCAGGAGGGGCAGACGATGGTTCCCCCGGGATGGGTTGTGCGCAACCCTTGGTTGTCCCGGGGGTGAAGCAACCATCCTTCGCCAAGGAGATCTCCACCAGCAGAAGAGCTGGCTACGGGGCAGAGTGCTGCTGGCCTCTGCCCACTGCCCAAAATCTGCCAGGAGGGGCAGACAGATGGTTCCCCCGGGATGGGTTGTGCGCAACCCTTGGTTGTCCCGGGGGTGAAGCAACCATCCTTCGCCAGGGAGATCTCTCACCAGCGGAAGAGCTGGCTACGGGCAGAGCGCCGCTGGCCTCTGCCCACTACTCAAAGTCTGCCCGGAGGAGCAGACGGATGGTTCCCCCGGGACGGGTTGTGCGCAACCATTGATCGCCCCGGGGTGAAGAAACCATCCTCCCGCAGGGAGATCCTCGCCCAGCTGACGAGCTGGCTACGGGGCAGAGCGCCGCTGGCCTCTGCCCACTACTCAAAGTCTGCCCGGAGGAGCAGACGGATGGTTCCCCCGGGACGGGTTGTGCGCAGCCATTGATCGCCCCGGGGGGTGAAGAAACCATCCTCCCGCAGGGAGATCCTCGCCCAGCTGACGAGCTGGCTACGGGCAGAGCGCTGCTGGCCTCTGCCCATCCCTCTCAGTTTGCCTCGAGGGCAGCGCGAGGATGACCCTGAACGACTGCCGCGGCAGCGGTTCAGTCCCCTCGTCGGCGGCCAGGGAGAGCAGCCGGGTTTGACCTCGTTTGTCCTCCCGGTTGCTGTTTCCGTACCCGGTCAACCAGCAGAAGAGCTGACGCCAGGGCAGAGAGCCGCTGGCCTCTGCCCGTTCCGCCCAATTCGCCCCGAGGGGCTGAGCGTGGATGACCCTGGGCGACTGCTGTTGCATTCTGTGATTCTCCCTTCCAGCTGGCTGGAGGAGCAGCCAGGTCTGGCTCTTGTGGTTCCTTCAATTGCCGTGTCCGTACCTGGCCCTCCAGTGGAAGAGCTGGCAACGGGGCAGAGCGCCGCTGGCCTCTGCCCATTTTTGCAACCTTTGGGCTCGGGAGCCTTACCCCGCCACGGTCCTGTCCCACGGCTGACCTGGGCACCTGGGGCGTGTGCAGTTAGCACCCGGGTTCCCCAGGTGAGTGACAATCCTGGGGGGGCACCGGAGGCCCTCCGGCCCAGAGGCATGTCTCTCGCCCAGCCGGGGACACCCTCAGGACATGGGGTCCCGACCAGGCTGGCACGGCCGCAAGGCCAAATGGAGAGGCCTGGTGACCCGGCCTCCCCAGACTGACTATGGGCCTGGGAGCACCGACTTCCCCGGTATGACCCGGTGGGGTCAGACCAGGTGCGTCGAACTGGGGGAGGGGGAGGAGTGTCACGGGATGGCCCAGCACCCTCAGCCAGGGGCGGCGCGCAGTGACAGTGGTGACATGGACACTTGGGTGTGGTGGCACGCACCCCGTTTTACCAGTATTTTTAGTTAGATGTGATTATTGTGTGGTGTAATAAAGTGTTCCCCGTTGGTTATGTGTGTAATGTATTTTTCCCTTTGTTTGCCTTGCTCGCCGCCATTTTCCGATTCTTGTGGCGCAGTTGGAATTTCGATTCGGAAAATGGCCGATCCGAACCATCCGGTTCGGATCGCAAAATGGCCGATTCGGACCATCCGGTCCGAATTGGCGACTCCCTGAAGGATGGTGGCCAATGGGTCCGGGAGGGCGGGCAAGGAGTCCCATTGTATTCTAATTATGTGAGAAGTAATAAAAGTGTGTAATGTAAACAATAAAGGCAGTTCCTGCAGTACATTCAGCTGTGTCTGGTGTGGCTTGATTCTCCGCCGTATTTCGGTTCTGAGTGTCCCCCGCGGCCTCAGGATACGGTGCCCATCCGATCCGAATCGAGCGCGCTGACCCTGCATCGAGCATCAGGGCAGCGGCGCTAAGAAGATTCGATCGGGGAAATTCAGAGATCCGAACCGAAGGGCGCGGCCGCGTACCGCGCTTCGGTATTGCGAGGGATTGCGGTGAGATCCGAATCCCTCGCCCATCCCGGCAGATCCGAAGATTCACCCAGCCTCGATCCGATCCGAAGAGTCTTCCACCTGGATCCGAAGATTCATTCAGCCCTGGTCCGATCCGAAAAGTCGTTCCTCGAGATCCGAAAAGTTACCCGCACCGCGATCGGAAACGTTTCCCGCAAGATCCGAAACGTTTCCCACATCGAACCGAAGATTCCTCCGCGGCTGGCAGATCCGATCTCCACGGACGTCCCACACCCGCAAGGTCAGTGAACCAGCTGCTCGGGACGCTGAGTGCCGTATGGCTCAGTGGTCGGGCTGGTTCTAGGCAGGGGTCCCCTCCACCGCCCGCTAACCCTTCCCCAGGGTCACGCCAGGCCGCACGAGACGCCGAGTGCGCGTCACTCGGTAGTCGGGCCAGCGGTAAGCGAAGGGGTCACGCAGATTGAGCACACCCGCAGGCGGAACAACATCCCATTCCGTCATAGCCCAGCTCATGGATTTACCCCCAGCTCATGGATTTGCCCCCAGCTCATGGATTTGCCCCAGCTCATGGATTTGCCCCAGCTCATGGATTTACCCCCAGCTCATGGATTTACCCCCAGCTCATGGATTTGCCCCAGCTCTCACCTGGATATTGCTCCAGGCCTCCAGCTCCGGTGTTCAGGGGCCCAGATGCCGCGGCAGCGCAGGAACGCCTGCCCGTCCTGAAGAGTGCGTCCTTGTAAAGGGATGCGGCTGCGTGCGTGCGCAGGTCACGCGGTCCGGCCAGTCAGGTGGTACAGAGACTCAGTACCACCTGATTAGCCGGACCACGTGACCGGCTGCGCCTGCACGCAGCCGCATCCCCTTTACAAGGACGCACTCTTCAGGACCGGGCAGGCGTTCCTGCGCTGCCCGGCGGCATCTGGGTCCCCGGCTCAAATCTCGGGGGGGGGGGGGGCAATTGCCCCCCCCCTGGATCCGCCCCTGAGGGGAAGAAGAATCACCCGCCCGCAAAATCCTTTAAAAACCTAGAAAAGACAGTTTGTAGGTCTTTTGGATTTTGAGTGTGGGTGATACAATCTGTTTGTAAGGTGGGCCCTCACCGCTCACAGAGGAACCAGCGGGAACCAATGTGAAAGTCTCAAAGACCATCATGGCTCTGCATGAAAACCTGGAAATGGAACGTGCCGTTGGCTTTGACATTTCCTTAAACCAGATTATTAAAAACAAGCATTTTCCTAAACAGCAGATTTCAGCAAATTATTCCTATAAAAAAAAGGAAAAAAATGTAAAGAGGGTGCAGACCCCCCCCCCCCCACGTCCTAAACACACGCGCTTTATTATGCACGGGAGAATCGGGAGTCAGCGCAGGGACAGAGCAAGAAAGTTAAAGCATGTGGGAGAAGTCTGCGGACTCTTTAAAAATAAACAAACAATAAGCGGACATGAGGAAAATGCTGGAATGTCCCTGTGAATCGGCACGAGTGACGATCGCGTCCCGTTGTGAATACCGTAAATCCAGAGAAAGTCGTCAGATTCTCCACTCACCTGGAACCTCGAACGTGACGGCGTCTGTCCTGCTGCTCTTCAGTTTGTACACCAGCATGTAGGCGTTGCGTGAGCAGTGAATGCCTTTTGCACATTTTGGTTTACGTGCCGGGGTTTTCGATTGCTCGGCTGTTGTGAAGGAAACAAATCGATTAAGCCGATAAATGTGCATTGAGGAGGGGATTAAATCTACAGCAAGAAAATAAATCACTTTCATGTTAAGGCGAGTGTTAACAGCATTAAATGAACACCATGGAGTTAAACATATCCCTCCTCGACCTCCAACCACCCCACCCTCCTGTTTTAACACTTAAGCTTCGGCTTCTGCCATTACCACTTCTTATATTGGGAAAGTTTGGTTAATTCCCTTTCAAAGTTCTAATGTCACCCACTTTCCGAGGCACGAGTGGAAGAACCACCCCACGGGACAGCTCTCTGCTCACCCCTTGCGTTGCATTGCAGGCCGGTGTTGTGTCAGATCAGACCGTTCCGTCACTTCTGGGGACGTGAAATCAGCTGGTTGATAAAAACGTGGCTGCGTGGACGGCCGGCCGGCCGTGTGTTCCCTGTGACGTCTCATCAGGTGCTGGATATTTTGTTGGTCTTGTAGGTCAATGCGACATTTCTTCTGCAGAGGAGATCTCACAAATGTGCCTGGTTCCAGCTTTGAGCAGCGCCATATTCGTCCTATACGTGTGTTACTGGAAGTCGGCCACTGCACAGCACTGAGATGGCCATCAGCGGCTACGTTGGCACATTGAAGCCGGTGTTCTGTCAGATCAGTCACTTCCGGTCACGTGAAATCAGCTGGTTGATGAGAACTTGGCAGTCTGTGCATGCACGCGTCAGTGCATTCACATACCAAATGTCTTACCTGAAAGAATGGGCAAATTATCAACATGAAGCCTGCGGCAGCCATCTTTGATGTGGGCAACAAAGAGCTGAACTATTTATCCATATCTCAGCTTACACGCACGTGATTATCTGAGCATTAGTGAGGCATCACTGGGCGAAGGAGCTGAACTGCAAGTCCTCTGCAGAGGTCTAAAACTTAAAATTTTCCTTTGTGCTGCTGCAGAACCTCCTGTTTAAACTGTCCGTTGCCCACAAAGATGGCCACCACGGGCTTCCCGTTGATATTTTGCCCATGCGCTGTCAGATAAGCCACTTGGTATGTGAATGCGGCGACGCGTGGCCACGAGTGCAGCCATGATGATTTCATGTGACCGGGAGTGACCGAACTGGCTGATCTGACAGAACGCCGGCATCAATGTGCCAACGTAGCCGCTGATGGCCATCACAGATTGCTGTGCAGTGGCCGTCTTCCAGTGAGACAGATGACGAATATGGCGCTGCCCAAAGCTGGAACCAGGTACGTCTGTGAGATCTCACCTGCAGACAAAATATTGCATTAATCTACAAGACCAACAAAATATCCACCACCTGATGAGACGTCACAGGGAAAGGGAACGAGGTTAAACCAACGTGACAGATCTCAGTACCCCGACAGGGTCACATCTGACAATGCCGATTCCTTGCAGGACCCCAGTTTCCTACCTAGGCAGACGCTCGTGCCGTCCTCCAGTCTTTAGCCGCAGCTTCAAGACGGGTACACGTAGAGAGCCTTGATAGCGTCCCCCAGAAATAAGACGCGTCTGCAGATCTGGGGGATTTCAGGACCATCACAAAACATGGCCGCAAGAACAGATTATAGACACATCAAGGCGCAAACTGCTTCATTTCTTTTTTTACAGCTTTACATGAATGAAAAACAAAACTATTCCCTGCGGTTACGCATTCCTAATCCTTGTAAAAAGATTTTCTACAGATGCGACAAAGACTGACCCGGCGCCTCTTAAACCTGAACGAACGATCATCACAAACAGGTTTAAATAAAGAAACATTAACCCCAGGCTTTATTTTCACACAGCGGAAAACGTGCAGGAGAAAAACCCGTATCATTTTATCCCAGAAAAAGGGAATGCCCCCATTCCGGACGTTTAAACCGTCACACGGTATAGGGATCTTCTTAAAAAGGAGACAAAATCAGATTACGGCAAAAAATCTAAAAGTTAAGAGTTTAAAAAAGCCACTCACAACTTAAAGGCTTTACCTAGATCCTCCTCAATCCCCAGCTGTAACTTCTTGCCCTCCATCCTCTCGATCTCCTCGTCGTTAAACTTGTACCATTCGCCGGACTGCTGGTCTTTCACGTGCGCGATGTAATGGCCGGAGTACGCGCTCACGCCTCGATGTATAAGCACCGCGCTGAGTTCATACACAAACCTGCCGTCTGGTCACAAGCAATAAAAAAGGAATAAATACACGGGAGAAAAAAATATAAAATCTACAGCCTCCTACAGGTCTGGTTTATTTTCTCCGAACCCACCACAGGAGCTTCTTTCTATCACGAGCACATTAAAGCCAGAACAACAAAACGACATAAAAAAAATAAATAAATAATAATAGAGAAACCCCTTAAGAACCGAAGCTTCTCAGCCTGGCTGTGCGTTAAGGAACAGAGGGGTTTAATCATGCACATGTTCACCCCCACATGTTATATACCATTATGTAAAGGACAGATACAGCTTAATAAATTTATGCTCAATATAGATTTATATCCAATTTGAGGAGCAGCAACGTGCACGCCGCGAGACACTGCACCAGCAACGTGCACGCCGCGAGACACTGCACCAGCACTAGCTGGAAGAAGCTGCATAGCACTTTGTGAGGGACATGCCGTGCAGAGCCAACTTGACTATCGTTGGCTCTGTGCAGCATATCACATGCTGGATCAGCAGAGAGTCTCCCAGCGTGTCCCTCACGGTGCTGCAGCCCTCAAAGGAAAGCCAGAGTTAAGAAGGACCTATCCGTAACGTCAGGGACGCAAGTAAAAAAATGATGTCTGGAACCCACTGAAATCTCTTAGTTGTGGATACGCGGCGGCCGACCTGTCATTATTTTACCATTTGAAAAAAATGAAGCCGGACATTCAGGACGTGAGATTTTCCCACCTTCACCACAAATCTCTGAATCTGTTGCAGTTTGTTTGTTTATACATTGTGTCGCTCGAGATGTTAGTTTTAAAGCTAGAAATGTTGCACGTTTGAATAGTTGTCGCAGTGATCACCCACCCAGTAAAAATGTAATTTACTTTTGAGGATATGCCCGGCTTGCCAGTCAGTCAGCAAAACAGAAAAACGCTGTTCCTAAGGATGAGGAGATCAGTGCAGTATTGTCTATGGCGTCGGTGGGCATTAAAGCACTGCATGACGGCATCATGCGGTCCTTAAGAGGTTAAAGTCCCACTAATATAGCACCAACCTGCCCGGTCCACGTATGGATTCATATCTAGTGTCTCAGAAAACCCAATGTATGTGTTCAGCTTCTTCTTGTGACCCGTTTGCCTGCAAAGAAGAGGGAAAATAAATTAATAATTACATTGTCAGAGGACGCAGACCCTCACCCTCACAGCCCCTCATACAGACACAGACCTGTCAAACACAAAGCGCATGAGCTGCAGGTTCAGGGTTGGTGGGAGGTTGAGCAGTCGGATCCTCCTGGTAGCGTTTTGCTTGCTTTGGCAATTCTCACAGAAATAACGATTGTCTCCTTCCAGCTTCTCTTCCTGTTAGAGGAGATGCACAATGGGCGAGTGGTTTTCATTGCGGCGCCCATCCCAGAGCTCAGACACCATGATGAACGGGGGGAGAATCTCCCATAGAAGTTACCTTCAGGAACTCGCTGATGCAGTCTGTGAGCTGTTTGTGTCCCTGGATGTTCAGTTCCAGTTCGTAAAATTTGGAAATCAGCTTGGACTCTCTGCTGCACTGACTGCAGCTGCAAGAAGAAAAATCACAATATACCTTTAGTGGCTGCACTTCGGGGGGGGGGGGGGCGTCACCAGGTCGGCCATGTTTTCCTGGACACACATTATTTCATGCAGAGCGGGAGCAAAGGGAAAAGTGCTGCCCTGTAACATGTATAACGCCCATTGTACAATGTATAGCGCTTTATAAAAACTTGTACCTGTAACTCATATGCTGCAGGAAGGAAATCAAGGCAGGTCACCTGGGATTCCTTATCTGTAGTGTATGGATTATACATGCTGCGGGGTAGCATTTTTTCATGCACTGCCCATCAGCATATGTTTCCAGGAAAACATGGTCAACGTGGCAACCTGGGGCTTCCCATATACAGAGGGCACAGAACATTCCGCATTCACACCTGCCGCTCCAGAGCCTTTTTAAAACACTCTGCGTACATAAAGGACCCAAGCACCGCCACGGTATGTGACCTGAAATCCCCCCTCCCCTGGGGCAGAATAAGACACAGAAACCAAAGCAAAAAAGGTCCAAGACTTGAACTTACATGGTGACGTACGCATACTGCCCACAGAACTGCTTCTGGATGATGTTTTTAACGTCTGGGTTAATCTGTTTGGACAAAGTGTCCTCCAGCAAAGACATTAGCAGCTTGGAAAACTCCTGGGCATCCTGCAATCATCATATATATATAGCTTAGTTAGCAGCACGTGCACGGAGACATTTCTGCCAACGCTTCAAGAAGCACAGATTTATAAGAGGAAATCATTTGGGGCAAGCGTTAACCATGAAGCCAGTAAAACATCGCCGACAAACGCCGGTGCTCTATCGAATAATGCAGATGATTAGATACTGCCCTGCTCGCTCTGTGCATGCACGAGATGCAGCTTGCGATACAGAGCTCAGTGTGAACGGTGTTATGTAAAGTACAATGTATAACACTTTGCAATATATAACATTGTGCTGTATATAAAACACACTGGTCTATATACGGTATACACTGAGCTCTGAATAACACACTGCGTCTCATGCATGCGCAGAGCTTGCGAGGCAGTATCTGCCCATCAGATATTGCCTCAGCACTTGTCGGATCGGAGGTTAATGCCTCTGACCTTCTTGACAGAACACCGGCATTTTGCAAAGCTACAATGCAGAGCGACAGGAAACGAGGCACAGCGCAACGTCACCTGTTGCAGTTTGCGTTTTTTGTGACCGTTTGTCACTATCTTGATCGTTGAATCTATAGACTCTGAAGGGGTTATTGACAGTTTTTATTGTTTTATTTACAAGTTGTTCTGTTTATTTTTTGTCCATCTGCTTTTTATTTTTGCATTTGATGACCGCGTTGCACAGAGAGAGGGGACGGGATTCTTATACTTTCCCTTTAAAATTAATTAGATGTGATTTATTTATTTTCCTTCAAGCACCAACCTCTGACGGCTTCATAACCAGGTTTGGTTCTTTTTTTATTATTTATATTGTTTTATTTTTTTAAAAACACAGTAGAATTGTCTGTCTTGCTTTAATGATCCACGTGTCGCCTGGAGACCTGCCACCCCAAACCACATATCTCCTGACATTATGCAAGTTGCAGCCTCTGTCAAATGAATGGGGTAAGAATCAGATCTGTAACGCAATAAACAAACACTGTGCGATTAAATGAAACGTTACCTGCTGCTGACCGGTGTCCAGGCCCAGCGCCTTGATAAAGCCAGACGGGTCGATGTAGCGCCTGTTGCTATTTTGCAATAAAGCAAACAAGTACTGCAGCTGCTCACAGATGGATTGCGGCTCGTACTCTGCGGGGAAAACGCGGGAAGATTAAAAATCAATAGCAGTTAGACGCAAACACGACAATGTCGAACAGGCTCTGCGCCGAACCACAGGAAGGCAGAGCTTGGTTTTCTTTGGTCAACTCGAAAAAGCCAGAAATGGAGGAGATCCAGAAACCGACACGTAACGATCACCCCCTATGCTCAAAAAAAAAAAAAAAAAAAAAACAACTCCCTTGACCTAAATGCAGACAACTACTGCTCCATATCACTACTCGCTCCAGTCTCGATATACAAACTCCCTATTAGATCCTCTACAGCAGGGTTTCCCAAAACTGGTCCTCAGGACCCGATGACAGGCCAGGTTTGCAGGATCTCTGAACCACAGCACAGGTGATAGGAGTCGATGTGCAGTGATAGAGGATCCTGAGGACAGGTTTGGGAAACACTGCTCTGCAATCCATCCCTGTCACCAAAACCACCCTCACTCAAGTCACAGAGAACCCAATCTCAGCTAAATCCAAAGGACATTTCTTCTATTGAACCGCTCTGCTTCCTTTGACGACGTAGACCATCACCTTCTACTAACAACAGTTGGCTAGGGCTGCGAGATTTCTAAGGTCCACCTCAATTTTCAATTCGAGCAGCAGCAGAGAGATGCCGATGTGTTCTGCAGGCTGTGCCAACGCGTTCTGCAGGCTGTGCCAACGCGTTCTGCAGGCTGTGCCGACAGACGGACTCTCCATCAATTTAAAAAGAATCAGGGACCTTCGATTTTTGAAGACGTAAAATAGAGGACGACCTCTACTAAAGGGTGCAAAAAAAAAAAAAACACGAGAAAATTCATAATGTTCAACCTTCAAACCGCTCTCTAACAACACTCTCTCCATCTTTCCCATCTGATAAACCTCCATCCCTCTCTAATCTTCAACTGTCCTCTTCGGTGAACAACTCCTCACGCCTCCATGATTTCTCCTGAGTTGCCCCCATCCTGTGCAATTCCCCTCCTTGTCCCGTCAGGCTGTAAACAAATATTCAATCCCTTAAACGCTGCCTGGAAACCCAACGATCAAACGTCATAGCGCAGAGCTTCCCTCGCCTACGTCACTGTAAGCTGCGCTCTACCTAAAAACAGCACTGGCCCAGCACGTCCCTCCCTCGTGTCTCCATTCATTCCCACATGGACTGTAAGTCTCCTCAGTTGCTCCAACCCGGCTGTATCTGTGTGAAGTCGTGTGCAGTTCAAAGTTTTATCCCCTTGTCCTGTACTGCGCTGCGCTGCAGAAGCTGCAGGCGCTATACAAAGTATAATAAGAGACACAGCCATAAGCCCTCCGTACGTTTCTGTTCCTGACAGGGAATGGGTTAAATCACCTTTGTCCTCCTGGATGCATTCCTCCGCCTTGGCCACGCTCCACGCGTTCTCATACATATACAATGCTTGGCGAAACTCCATGTTTAGGAACCACACTTGGACGAAGGTGTTGACGTAACAGGTGGCGCCTAAATTCGTCAAACCAACGAAAGTGTTCTGGAAGGAAAAACAAGCGAGTAAAAGAAACATTAGATGACACATTCTGTGAGCGGATGTATCGCGACGCCACAACTAGAACAGCAGGAGCGAGATACACAAACCGATCTCACACCTGAAGCAGAAACGCCGATCATATCTCCACCCTAAGGGGGGGGGGGGGGGGGGTTATCCCCTCAATAAGAAACACCCGGATACAACCATAACAAAAATCCTGTGAAGCGGCACGTGCGTTCTCCTCTCACTGACTTCATGTGACTGTCCAGGACGAGTCGCCTCACCGCATGCGAAGGTAAGCGCGCGTACGAGCGGCGCGGCCAAAACCCCAAACGGGGTGTGGGTAGAAAGACACCCAGAACCAACATAGGGAGTTATTCACAGAGTGCAGCTGTTACGGGGTGTTTCAGCCGCCCTGAGAAGGAAAAGTCCAACACCGGCAGGAGATGCAAATAACGCAGAAAGGCGGCAGCGCCATTAATCTTCCTTAAAATGACTGAGCTGCGGCTGGAGAAAACCTCCGGCGATTTCCACAGACCTGTCATAAAACGATGGTAAAAAACAGAACGCAACGATTGACATCTCTGTCTGGAAACCGCGGCGAAATCTACACTGAAATACAAAAAAGGCAGAGACGCCAAAAAACCTACACGGATACAATGTTTAACGAAAACACGGAGGAAAGAAATTATAAAGCCCAACATATAAACACAAAAAAGAGCAAAGCCCCCGAGGAAGAGGCTGAGCACGTTACAGTGAACATTACTGACAAAGCGCCGGTGTTACAACCACGACAAAGATCCAAGTTTGAAAATATTGCGTAGAGAACGACGTGAGGGGGCGCTATAAGGCACACAGCGACGCTGCAGATGGCGACGCCACAGCACAGACAGCGACGCAACGCCACAGCACAGACAGCGACGCCACAGCACAGACAGCGACGCGGTGTCACAGCTTAGAGAGCCACAGGAGAAGCACCGCCTCATGTCCTCTCCAGGTGTCGGCGATGCGATACCAACACAGCGGCACTTTATGAATAATCCCCCAATTTGTCGCAGTGTGAACCTGCTCACCTTTTTCCTCCTCTCAAAGTTGGGGTCGTCGATGTTGTGGAAGGTGTTTTCGTCAATCTCCCCCAGCCAGATGTGCTCGCCGATCCCCACCAGGCAGTTAGGATTGCCCTTACAATTCCTCCTGAAAAACGGAGACCGTGAATAAAACATCTCACGCTCGTAAAGGGGTTATTCACTAAACACTGGTGCTGGAGATACAGCGTCCTTTTGGCTTCTCTGGGCAGACGATTCTTAACGGCAAATGATGGACAGCATCAACGCGGCGATTTAAAAAGCATCTTCATGGAGCCTCCCTCTACGTGATTCGTTGGAATGAAAGAGTGGGGTTTAGTGAATCAACCCATAAAGTAGGGCTCAAATACCGCGGCCCTCCACATGCTTTGGAATTACATCTCCCATGATGCTCAGATTAGTGGAGACTCATGGGAGATGTAGTTCCGAAACATCTGGAGGGTCGAGGTTGCTGAGCCCTGTTATTCAGCACCGCGCGCGTCATTTGTGCATTCGTTTTTTCCTTCTGAAATCACCAACAATTAAAAGAAACAGAAGAGCCGGGAGTAACGAGCGAGGGTTTCACCGGAATAAGGGGGGGGGGGGTCTGATAGAGAACATACAGCCCCATGGGAAGAAAAAAAAATAGCCCATTGGGGGGGCACAGTGCTGGGGGTGTCCAGCTATAGCCTCAGGGGGAATGACAGGTAAAGGAGTGTCCTGGATGTAAAACGCATGGGCACATGGCTCCTGCTCAGGGATGTCAGATGCCAGCAGCGTAGAGGGCACAAAAACCCCAGATACCTCAAAGGGCCCTCCCTGGGGCGTTTAATGAGGAGGGGGGGGGGGTCTCCCCTGGGCCGAGTGGTGTGGGGGGGGTCTCCCCTGGGCTGTGGTGTGGGGGGGGGTCTCCCCTGGGCTGTGTGGTGTGGGGGGGTCTCCCCTGGGCTGTGTGGTGTGGGGGGGTCTCCCCTGGGCTGTGTGGTGTGGGGGGGTCTCCCCTGGGCTGTGAGGTGTGGTGGGGGGTCTCCCCTGGGCTGTGAGGTTTGGTGGGGTCTCCCTGGGCTGTGAGGTGTGGTGGGGGGGTCTCCCCTGGGCTGTGAGGTGTGGTGGGGGGGGTCTCCCCTGGGCTGTGAGGTGTGGTGGGGGGGGGTCTCCCCTGGGCTGTGAGGTGTGGTGGGGGGGGTCTCCCTGGGCTGTGAGGTGTGGTGGTCTCCCCTGGGCTGTGAGGTGTGGTGGGGGGGGTCTCCCTGGGCTGTGAGGTGTGGTGGGGGGGGGTCTCCCCTGGGCTGTGAGGTGTGGTGGGGGGGGTCTCCCCTGGGCTGTGAGGTGTGGTGGGGGGTCTCCCCTGGGCTGTGTGTGGTGGGGGGGGTCTCCCCTGGGCTGTGAGGTGTGGTGGGGGGGGTCTCCCCTGGGCTGTGAGGTGTGGTGGGGGGGTCTCCCCTGGGCTGTGAGGTGTGGTGGGGGGGGGTCTCCCCTGAGCTGTGAGGTGTGGTGGGGGGTCTCCCCTGGGCTGTGAGGTGTGGTGGGGGGGGGGGTCTCCCCTGGGCTGTGAGGTGTGGTGGGGGGGGTCTCCCCTGGGCTGTGAGGTGTGGGGGGGGGGTCTCCCCTGGGCTGTGAGGTGTGGTGGGGGGGGTCCCCTGGGCTGTGAGTGTGGTGGGGGGTCTCCCCTGGGCTGTGAGGTGTGGTGGGGGGGGGTCTCCCCTGGGCTGTGAGGTGTGGTGGGGGGGTCTCCCCTGGGCTGTGAGGTGTGGTGGGGGGGGTCTCCCCTGGGCTGTGAGGTGTGGTGGGGGGGTCTCCCCTGGGCTGTGAGGTGGGGGGTGTCATGGAACGGACATAGGGCCTCTGACCAGCGAGCCCCAGAACTAACAGCCTGGGACATTTCAAAGACCTTTTTCTTTATTTCAGACTCTTTCGGTTGTGTGTGTTGAAATTCAATTGTATGCCAATTTCTGTGTACATTAGCTCTGTGTGTGTGTGTGTAATCTGATGATGCAAGCATGCCATTGTATGCAAATTGAGTTCCCATTCAAACCTGGGCATGTCTCCTTTGTGTGTGAGATGTTTAAATGAGTGTCCCCTTTGAGTAAAAAGGTCAGTTTAACTGCGTTTGACTTGAAGCATACAGCCCCGTTTGGTGTCGTCATTTCATCGCTAAAATCACAGTGCAGGAGACACTCTGCGGTCTCCTAGCTCCCCACTACGCAGAACGGGTCAACTTAATTCGGCAGCACCATCTCGCCAAGTAACGCCAGGGTCATCTCAGGCCGCTCGAGACGCCGAGTGCCGTGACACTCGGTAGTCGGGCCTGACGCCATCAAGAGGGGGTCGGATTGGAGCACACCCGCAGACGGATAACACCCCATTCCGTCACACTGGTGGCAAGCGGTGAGGATAGCTCTCTGCACCCCCAGAAGACCCTCATCATGGCAGCATATGCCAATTATAAACGGGACACACTGCAGGGCATGCTGGAGGACCGTGGAGGAACCGTGGGCTCAAAGAGCAAGGATGCCCTGGTCGAAGAATTGGCGGCCCTGGATCAGCAGACCAGGGACCTGCCCGCAACCTCACCACCAATCGTAGCTCAGGCGTCCAGCCCTGAAAACTCCTTACAGAGGAAGGTACAGCAGCGGGCGGCGGCTTGCGGAGCCGCGCCGACAGAAGCCACCTTCCAGAACTTCATCCGGGACATCACCCATGAAGAAGAGCAGGAGCGGGTGCGCCAACATGAGATACGGCTGGCGGAAATCCAGTACCAACAGGGAGGAAACCCCAACTGGGAAAGACCAACGGCACGGAAGGTGCCCTTCCAGGACTTCAAGAGCTTCAACGAGGCAGAGGAGGAAATATAAAGTTTTCTCCAGGACTTTGAACGCTCGTGCCAACTACACGAGGTTCAACGGGCCGCTTGGGTTGGGATCCTGGCGTGTAAACTAACAGGGCGGGCTGCGGAGGCCTACAAGACTGTCCCAGACGAAGAAGCCCGGGACTACGAACAGGTGAAACAAACCCTGCTGGCCCGTTTTGCCATCACCCCCGAAGCCAGTCGGATGAAATTCCGAAATTCCCGGCGGCCCCACGGTACTACCCATGTGGAGTGGGCGCACCGGCTGCAACGGGACATGAAGACCTGGTTCGCCGGAAGCAAGGCTCGAACCCTCGAAGAAGTCACTCAGCTGTTCCTTCGAGCAGTTTTTCGACCACACCGCCCCGGCGGGAGTGGGTGAGGGACAAGAAGCCCCAGACGGTGCAGCAAGCGGCCACCTGGGCCGATGAGTATACGGACACGCGCACGTCCCACGGGGGGGGGGGGGGGACGACCTCCACCCTCCCGATGCACCCTACCACCTCCCCGTGCCACACCCCCACCTCCCCGGCCGGAGCCAACAACACGCTGGCCCGCACCCCGGGTCCCAAACCGGGCCCCTTCCACGGCTACCATCCGTTGTTATGGGTGCGGCCAGATGGGCCACTACCGCCAGAACTGCCCCAACCAGCCGCCCCTTCCACGGGGCCCCATCCGAGCCCCACCCACGGCTCATTGTTACCAGGAGGAATCCCCATACTGGGACCCACAGGAGGAGTGGGGGATGCTGCATGAGGCCAATCCCGTGCAGGCTGCATCCGCCGACAACCGCCAACACCACAGACAGGCGGTATGGATTAACGGGCGGGCCGCCGAAGGTCTCCACGACTCCGGCGCTACCATCACGCTTGTCCGGCCTCACCTGATTCCCCGAAAGGACCGGCTGGACCGCACCGTTGCTGTTCGCGTAGCCGGAGGCAAGGTGCTCCGACTCGCTACCGCCCGAATCCATTTGGATTGGGGGTCGGGGGAGGGATCCGTGCGGGTGGGGTTACTCGACCAACTACCGGCAGAAATCCTCCTGGGGAACGACCTGGGACGCTTGGTATCAGCCTACGCCACGGACGCAGCCGCCCCAGTGACCACCCGGCAACAAAGCCACCGGATCGACCAAGGCACTCCGGTCGGGACCCAGGTGAGACCAACCAGACCTCTCCGACCTCCCAGACCTCCCCCCGTCCGACCCCACACCTCCTCCCCCGGACCAACCCCTCACGTGGAGCTCTCCAGCAACCCTCCGGCACCAGACCCAGACTGACCCCACCCTAGAAAGGTAATGCGACCGGGCCGGCCAGGGTCCTGGCGACGGACGGGACGACAGCATTGAGTGGGAAGATGGGCTACTGTATCGGTACACCAATAGGGGAGACGCTCAGAATCCACTGGCTCCCCACAAACAGCTAATAGTACCGCAGGCCCCCAGAAAGGAACTCCTGAGACTGGCCCACGACATTCCCCTCGCCGGCCATCTAGGAATGGCCAAGACCCGACACCGGTTAACCCGAGCATTCTTCTGGCCTCGCCTTAGTGAGGATGTCCGGGAGTACTGCCACACCTGCCCGACCTGCCAGAAAACGGGAAAAAAAATCGGGGACCACCCGAAAGCCCCCCTTCACCCCATGCCCATCATTCAAGAACCCTTTAGTCGGGTGGCGGTAGACATAATTGGTCCCTTACCCCGCCCCAGCGCCACCGGGAAGAGATATATTCTCACCGTGGTGGACTACGCCACCCGATACCCCAAGGCGGTGGCCCTGTCTAACATGCAGGCAGACACAGTCGCCGATGGCCTCCTACAGGTGTTCTCTAGGGTAGGATTTCCTCAGGAAATCCTGTCTGATCAGGGCTCCCAATTCACCGCTGAGCTAACCCAACAGCTCTGGCGTCTGTGCGGGGTTAAGGCGCTTCACAGCGCCCCATACACCCGCAGACGAACGGGCTGTGCGAGCGGTTTAATGGGACCCTGAAACAGCTCATCCGCGCTTACACCCAAGAGAGGAAAGACTGGGAGAAATACCTACCCCACCTGTTATTTGCCTACCGGGAGGTCCCCCAAGAGTCGACCGGGTTCTCCCCCTTCGAACTCCTGTACGGGCGACGGGTGCGAGGCCCCCTAGACTTAGTCCGGGCGCAGTGGGAGGGGGACAGGAAGCCGAGGGCTCCCCGCAGTGAGTTACGTCCTGGAGCTCCGAGAGCGCTTGACCGAACTCACGGCGATGGTTCAGGGGAACATGCAGGCAGCCCAGGCCCAGCAGAAGGCATGGTACGACCGCTCTGCCCGCAGCCGCTCGTTTCTCGTGGGGCAGTAGGTCCTGGTGTTGAAACCACAGCGGCAGAACAAGCTGCAGGCGTCCTGGCAGGGCCCCTATCGGGTGGTCACCCAAGTGGGAGAGACCACCTACGTGGTTGTCAGCTGTACCGACACCAGGATCCAGCGGACGTTCCATGTCAATATGCTGAAGGCATACCACGAGCGCCCTGAGACGGTATCTGCGCTCCTGCGACCGAGGAGGCAGAACAGTTCCCCCTGGTAGACCTCCCCGGGATAGACGGTCGGCCCTCAGGGGTGGAACAAGTGCAGCTAGGGGAAGGGTTGGGTCCCCATAAGCAGGAGCAGGCTAGGCAGCTGCTCCAAGAGCACCAGGAGCTCTTCTCCGCACTCCCTTGCTACACCAGCCGGGCCGTGCACCAGGTGGAAACCCCCGGCCAGCGTACCCTTCGGCAACCGGCATACAGACTCCCGGAGGCAGTACGCGAATCCATGCGGGCTGAAATCCGGGAGATGCTGGAGCTGGGAGTTATCGAGCCCTCTGCCAGTCCATGGGCCTCGCCCGTAGTCCTGGTCCCCAAAAAGGATGGTACCACCCGGTTTTGTGTCGACTACGGAGGCTCAATGACTGCACTGTCACTGATGCTTACCCCATGCCCCGAGTCGACGAGCTGTTGGATCAGATCTCCCAGGGCCATTTCTTTGACCACGGTAGATCTGTGCAAGGGGTACTGGCAGATTCCCCTTGCAGAGGAGGCGACCCCGAAGTCGGCCTTCATCACCCCGTTCGGCCTGTACCAGCTTCGGGTCATGCCGTTCGGGATGAAGAACGCCCCGGCCACTTTTCAGCGGTTGATCGATCGCCTCCCGGAATTCGCTTGCGCGTACCTGGACGACATCGCCATCTACAGCCAGACTTGGGAGGAACACCTTCACCATCTGGGGGTGGTATTCGCTCGGATAAGGGACGCCAACCTGACCCTTAAACCCGCGAAGTGTAGGATAGGGATGTCCGAGGTACAGTACCTCGGCCACCGGGTGGGTCGGGGAACCCAGCGTCCAGAACCGGCCAAGATAGAAGCCATTCTGGAATGGCCCACCCCCATCACCAAGACTCAGGTCCTCGCTTTCTTGGGCACAGCAGGGTACTACCGGAAATTCGTTCCCAACTATAGCGTCCTCGCCAAACCCCTGACCGACCTGACTAAGAAAACCCTGCCCCGCCGAGTCCTGTGGTCCCCGGAGTGCAAAACCGCCTTCCAACAACTGAAGACCGCCCTAACCCAAGCCCCCCTCTTGGCAGCTCCCAATTATAACAAACGCTTTATTGTCCATACCGACGCATCGATGTTCGGACTGGGAGTCGTACTAAGCCAAGTGGGGGACGACGGGGGCTTACATCATCCGGTGGCTTACATCAGCCGCAAACTCCTACCCCGGGAGGTGGGATACGCAGCGGTCGAGAAAGAATGTCTGGCCTTGGTTTGGGCCCTGCGAAAGTTCCAGCCGCATGTGTACGGGCGGTCCTTCACCGTAATGACGGATCACAACCCCCTGGTGTGGCTCAACCGGGTGGCCTGGGAGACCGGCCGCCTGTTGCGGTGGAGCCTGGCCCTCCAACCTTTTAACTTTTCTATCCAATACCGGCCCGGGCCACAGAACGGGAATGCCGACGGTCTATCCCGGCAATTGGCCCGGGAACCCAGAGATCCAAGCTCCCCGACTTCCGCTATTTTACCCGTGTGGGTCCAACCGGGTCCGTCAGACTCGTTTGAAGGGGGGAGGAATGTCATGGAACAGACATAGGGCCTCTGACCAGCGAGCCCCAGAACTAACAGCCTGGGACATTTCAAAGACCTTTTTCTTTATTTCAGACTCTTTCGGTTGTGTGTGTTGAAATTCAATTGTATGCTAATTTCTGTGTACATTAGCTCTGTGTGTGTGTGTGTAATCTGATGATGCAAGCATGCCATTGTATTCAAATTGAGTTCCCATTCAAGCCTGGGCATGTCTCCTTTGTGTGTGAGATGTTTAAATGCGTGTCCCTTTTTGTAGAAAAGGTCAGTTCAACTGCGTTTGACTTGAAGCATACAGCCCCGTTTGGTGTCGTCATTTCATCGCTAAAAATCACAGTGCAGGAACACTCTGCGGTCTCCTAGCTCCCCACTACGCAGAACGGGTCAACTTAATTCGGCAGCACCATCTCGCCAAGTAACGCCAGGGTCATCTCAGGCCCTCGAGACGCCGAGTGCCGTGACACTCGGTAGTCGGGCCTGACGCCATCAAGAGGGGGGTCGGATTGGAGCACACCCGCAGACGGATAACACCCCATTCTGTCACAGGGGGGTCTCCCCTGGGCTGTGAGGTGGGGGGGGGGTCTCCCCTGGCTGTGAGGGGGGGGGGTCTCCCCTGGGCTGTGAGGAGGTGGGGGGGGTCTCCCCTGGGCTGTGAGGTGGGGGGGGTCTCCCCTGGGCTGTGAGGTGGGGGGGGGTCTCCCCTGGGCTGTGAGGTGGGGGGGGTCTCCCCTGGGCTGTGAGGTGGGGGGGGGTCTCCCCTGGGCTGTGAGGTGGGGGGGGGTCTCCCCTGGGCTGTGAGGTGGGGGGGGTCTCCCCTGGGCTGTGAGGGGGGGGGTCTCCCCTGGGCTGTGAGGTGGGGGGGGTCTCCCCTGGGCTGTGAGGTGGGGGGGTCTCCCCTGGGCTGTGAGGTGGGGGGGTCTCCCCTGGGCTGTGAGGTGGGGGGAGTCTCCCCTGGGCTGTGAGGTGGGGGGAGTCTCCCCTGGGCTGTGTGGTGGGGGGGTCTCCCCTGGGCTGTGTGTGGTGGTGGGGGGGTCTCCCCTGGGCTGTGTGGTGGTGGGGGGGTCTCCCCTGGCTGTGAGGTGGGGGGGTCTCCCCTGGGCTGTGAGGGGGGGGTCTCCCCTGGGCTGTGAGGTGGGGGGGTCTCCCCTGGGCTGTGTGGTGGTGGGGGGGTCTCCCCTGGGCTGGTGTGTGGTGGTGGGGGGGTCTCCCCTGGGCTGTGTGGTGGTGGGGGGGTCCCCTGGGCTGTGTGGTGGGGGGGTCTCCCCTGGCTGTGTGGTGGAGGGGTCTCCCCTGGGCTGTGTGTGGTGGAGGGGTCTCCCATGGGCTGTGAGGTGGGGGGGGGGGAAGTCTCCCCTCGGCTGTGAGGTGGGGGGGTCTCCCCTGGGCTGTGAGGTGGAGGGGGGGTCCCCTGGGCTGTGAGGTGGAGGGGGGTCTCCCCTGGGCTGTGAGGTGGAGGGGGGTCTCCCCTGGGCTGTGAGGTGGAGGGGGGTCTCCCCTGGGCTGTGAGGTGGAGGGGGGTCTCCCCTGGGCTGTGAGGTGGGGGGGGGGTCTCCCCTGGGCTGTGAGGTGGGGGGGGTCTCCCCTGGGCTGTGAGGTGAGGGGGGGGTCTCCCCTGGGCTGTGAGGTGGAGGGGGGGGTCTCCCCTGGGCTGTGAGGTGGAGGGGGGTCTCCCCTGGGCTGTGAGGTGGGGGGGGTCTCCCCTGGGCTGTGAGGTGGGGGGGGTCTCCCCTGGGCTGTGAGGTGGGGCCTCTGGGTGATGTAGTGCGGTCTCCCCGGGCGGTGGATTTAGGCTCTGGGCCCTCCCGGAACTCCGCACCTGCAGACACCCCGCACGCAGGGCTCCAGGCGGACCCGGTAAGCCGCCTCGATGTGCTCCAGCCCAACATCCTCCGGCCTGACGCTCTCAGCCCAACGCCAGGCGGCTTTCTCCAGCTGCAGCCTGGGGGCCATGTCCTTGGGGCGCGGGCAGAAAATCGAGGTCCCGGTCTCTGCTCCGCTGCTAGGCCGCAAGCTCGCGCACAGCGGCTAGCGTCACGACGCTGCCCCCCTGCCAGCCAATCACAGCGCAGCGCTGCGCGGGCTGCCCACTGCCCGCCCCCCTTGCCATAGGAGAGTGTATCGGCTAGTTCCCTACCACCTAAAAGGAACCCTAACGTCACAGCAGTCACATGACCGGATGGGACTTGGTACGGGTACCGATGGGGTGAGGGCGGGAGATTTAAATTTTGTAAGCCTGCAAAATGTTTGCTTCACTACGCGCTCACTGAGAGCCTGATCACGGGACCCCTGACCTGCGCGCGCAGCCTGATCCCCCGGGGCCCCTGACCTGCGCGCGCAGCCTGATCCCCCGGGGACCCTGACCTGCGCGCGCAGCCTGATCCCCCGGGGCCCCTGACCTGCGCGCGCAGCCTGATCCCCCCGGGCTCTTATTTGTGCAGCACGTGTTGCTGTTCTCGGAGCTGTAGTAGAGGCAGCTGAAAGGGAGGGCTATAAGATTAGGACAGGGACTGGGTGAGAGGGACACTGGGGGGCTGGGTGAGAGGGACACTGGGGGGGGGGGGGGACTGGGTGAGAGGGACACTGGGGGGGGGCTGGGTGAGAGGGACACTGGGGGGGGGACTGGGTTAGAGGGACACTGGGGGGGACTGGGTGAGAGGGACACTGGGGGGGGGACTGGGTGAGAGGGACACTGGGGGGAATGGGTGAGAGGGACACGGGGGGGGACTGGGTGAGAGGGACACTGGGGGGGGTACAGGCTGTGCAGCACCGAAAAATGTGTATGTGTTCAGATTGTTTTGGAATCTGAAAATATTGGATTTGGAAATGATTGAAGTCAGGCGCTTATAATATTTCATAGTAGAGCAGGGTGGGGGTCACACCTATTCCCCGAGGCGGCGGCTGCAACCACCAAATGCATCCAGCCCTGCAACATGTATAAAACATAACAAGGTTAAAAAAATACAATATTTCAGAATGGGACCAATTCGGAAACAACCAATAATATATTTGTCAGTTTCTGGTACTTTGAACCTGGGATGTATAATACCTTAAAAATTTGGTTGGGGGAGAGATAGGCTTAGGGTTACAGTGTCACATGATTAGGGTTAGGTTAGGATTACAGTTTCTGGGTGTCACATGATTAGGGTCAGGTTAGGGTTACAGTTTCTGGGTGTCACATGATTAGGGTCAGGTTAGGGTAACAGTTTATGGGTGTCACATGATTAGGGTCAGGTTAGGGTTACAGTTTCTGGGTGTCACATGATTAGGGTCAGGTTAGGGTTACAGTTTCTGGGTGTCACATGATTAGGGTCAGGTTAGGGTTACAGTTTCTGGGTGTCACATGATTAGGGTTAGGTTAGGGTTACAGTTTCTGGGTGTCACATGATTAGGGTTAGGTTAGGGTAACAGTTTCTGGGTGTCACATGATTAGGGTCAGGTTAGGGTTACAGTTTCTGGGTGTCACATGATTAGGGTCAGGTTAGGGTTACAGTTTCTGGGTGTCACATGATTAGGGTCAGGTTAGGGTTACAGTTTCTGGGTGTCACATGATTAGGGTCAGGTTAGGGTTACAGGTTCTGGGAGTCACATGATTAGGGTTAGGTTAGGGTTACAGTTTCTGGGTGTCACATGATTAGGGTCAGGTTAGGGTAACAGTTTCTGGGTGTCACATGATTAGGGTAACAGTTTCTGGGTGTCACATGATTAGGGTTACAGTTTCTGGGTGTCACATGATTAAGGTTAGGTTAGGGTTACAGTTTCTGGGTGTCACATGATTAGGGTTACAGTTTCTATGTGTCACATGATTAGGGTTACAGTTTCTATGTGTCACTTGATTAGGGTTACAGTTTCTGGGTGTCACTTGATTAGGGTTACAGTTTCTATGCGTCACATTATTAGGGTTACAGTTTCTATGTGTCACATGATTAGGGTTAGGTTAGGGTTACAGGGTGCTAACCACGGGAAGGATCAATCCTCAAGGATCCCGAATACCAAATAACAAAAACCTGTAGCACACCAGGTAAAATAATTGCATTTATTAAAGTCAAAAATAGGTAATGAATATAGACAGCACTTACAATTTTTTGTTATACAGTTTCTGGGTGTCACATGGTTCGGGTTACAGTTTCTATGTGTCATATGACTGGGGTTAGGGTAACAGTTTCTGGTGTCACATGATTAGGGTCAGGTTAGGGTAACAGTTTCTGGGTGTCACATGATTAGGGTCAGGTTAGGGTAACAGTTTCTGAGTGTCACATGATTAGGGTCAGGTTAGGGTTACAGTTTCTGGGTGTCACATGATTGGGGTCAGGTTAGGGTTACCGTTCCTGGGTGTCACATGATTAGGGTCAGGTTAGGGTTACCGTTTCTGGGTGTCACATGATTAGGGTCAGGTTAGGGTTACAGTTTCTGGGTGTCACAGGATTAGGGTTAGGTTATGGTTACAGTTTCTGGGTGTCACATGATTAGGGTTAGGTTAGGGTAACAGTTTCTGGGTGTCACATGATTAGGGTTAGGTTAGGGTAACAGTTTCTGGGTGTCACATGGTTAGGGTTAGGTTAGGGTTACAGTTTCTGGGTGTCACATGATTAGGGTTAGGTTAGGGTAACAGTTTCTGGGTGTCACATGATTAGGGTTAGGTTAGGGTTAGTTCGATAGAAGGACCAATTGGGAATGAAGGAGGTTTAAGGATTATTCCTGTATTGCACAAGAGTTTCAAAGGAGGGAGTTTCCTTTATTCTATGGGATAGGCTTTGTTCTGTGAGCTGAAGCATGGCTCTTTGTGATTGGGTACAATGGGAAGATAAATAATGGAAAGGAGGGGGAAGGGAGGATACAAGAGGCTGTGCGTGGGACAATTTTGGCATTGCAACTCATTTTCTTTTACTAAGAACTTCAGAGACAGAGCGGCGGCGAACTCCATTTTACCATCACCATCATCGTATGAAAACCAATGACTGGATAAGTATTTTCTTGCAGTATCAATCTGTTATGCATACTCTATTATCATAAGTCTGCTATATATATATATTCCTAGTTCCATTATTTATTGGAAGGATAGGTGTGGGTTTCCCATTGTATGGATTTGTAGGTTCATTTAGTGGATGCTTATTTATATTTGTTTCAATTTGCAATACTGTATTCCTTGTTCATTTGGTGTCCAGCTGCGTGATAGTAATTTCTAATGGGTTAGTGGTCTGCGATAGCTCTGCCAGAATTCAGTGATTTGTTGTTTTGTATGTTATTAGGGGCATTGGGAGTCCCAGTAATTTTGCTTTGGCTGTCTGTGGACTGCTGTGCCTTATTAGTTTATGTGCTCAGTATAGCGCATGACTGACTGTTCAATTTTAGTATCATCCATGGCTGCAGCCAAAATTATAATAAGCAACCCATAAAAACACCGTAAACAAAGCACAGGGATCACTATACACGCATGTGCCCTCAACCATGGACACAGAAGGAACTCACGATGCATAGTGAAATCACACGTAGAACCTCGGTATAACACACAAAGTCACGCTAATGAGGTAGCGATCATACACCCTGAAATCACAAAATTTCTCTCTATAGCACACTGAAATCACTAATTTAGAATAACACTAAGAGATATAAAAAATAAATAAATAAAATATATATATATATATATATCATAAAAATAACATAAAACTTGCTATAACACGCCGTAATCACACAATAGAAACACACAGAAACCTAGCCATAGCACACGGAGACCCCACAAGGACCTAGCCATAGCACACGGAGACAACACAAAGGGAATGTAATCACACATAGGAACTTGATATAACACACTGAATCACTGGACATTAGTCACTATAACTCTATAGTGTGCCTTACAGGGTTATTCAAAGAGCTGTGTGTTTTAAATAATGTTGGAGTAACCCCAAGGGCTAAGCAATAAGTTGATGAACAAATAAATTTTGTATACTGTATTTAAGGACACTATTTTAATTGTTGCAATTTTTAAAGTGACACAGCAGCAATGTACAATCTTTTGTTTTGAGCACTTGCTCCAGTTGAGTAAATAATTATTTAGAACGGTAACTTTGTCTTTATTGAGGGAGAAGAGAGACTTATTTCAGGAATAGAGGAAACATGAGCAGTAACTCACTCATATTTCACACTTGTACCATCATCATAATAAAGCCTGCGAGTGGATAAGTATTAAGTGTATTTATTCGGGGAATTTGAAGCTATGTTGATAATATACTATATGCGTGTGTGTGTGTGTAATCTATTGGGTTAAATACGCGCTAATTTATCCGTTCTAGTGATTTGCATTGTTAGCTAGAATATTCTCGTTGATATTTGCTTCACTTTGTAATACTTGATCAAACCTTATTAGTTGTATAATCTGTATGATCTTATAAACATAGGTAGTCAGTGACCGCATGGCTGGCAGCCATCTTAAACCTCAAAAAGTCACATGTGCTTCTACCAATGAGGAAGTGCTGCAGCAGTAACTGTACAATCTGTTTAAGCTTACATTTGCGCAACTAAATTAATCCAGATTGTTTCTGCCAGGTTTATGAATATATAACAATTACTAACCAAATACACATCTAAATGTGTCTGTTATAATTTCTGAAGAGACTTATCAACTAAACAGTGATTCTGTATGTTAGCAAGGGCTGTGTCATTAGGTTAGTTCGGTTGGTTTAACTTCGGGTCTATAGATTAATATACTAAGCAAGAATCAGTTTCATTGTGGATGGAGGTTAAAGACTTTCACATGTGCAGCTTGGTAATATTGATAAGGAATTCCAGCCCTGAGGACTCATAAAATGGAGGACAATGCAGCCACTTATGTACAGAACATCTATGCTCTTTCTCAACTCGAAATGGAGACAGCGTTATTTACATTTCGTAAGGGGAAAGAACAATGGGTCAGATAACAGTGAGCTGGTGACCTTAGTTGCGGGGGGGGGAGGGGAGGGGCTGATGTAAGCATGTGAAAACAAAAGGAATTCATTACTTACAAGGGGGTGTACACTATACAAAGACTGGATCTTAATACAGAGGTTACGCTATACAGAGGGAAGACATTACTCTACATGATACACAGAGCAAGGGAATGTAAGGAAAATACATACAAATAAACATTGGGACGGCCGTTTCTTTGCAGAGGCAATAAGTAGGGAAGATGTTTCTGTTAGCTACCATTCAATCAGGTGGTGATTTTGGTAAGGGTAGCTGGCGAGGGGACAGAGTTACCTATGCTTGATCTAGATGCAGCCTTCAGTCGTACCGCTGTGTCCGGGGGGTTTTCTTTTAATGGGGTGTAAATTCGATGGGGAATTTTACATAGATATCTGTTTACCCATTGGGGTGGGCAATATCCCGTGCTCCCCTTTCTAAAGGCTTCCTACTTTTTTGCATTGCTTAGTGGAGAAGAGAGCGGGGAGGAGACGTATAGTACATTACTTGAACGATTTCATGGTAACGGGTCCCAAAGGGACTGGAGAATGAGGTAGGATCGGGGGGGGGACAAATAAATTTAGTTGATCGGGGAGAATTGTAGGTGGTTTGGGGGGAATGGCCAGACATTAAGATCAAATGGTCTAGTGTAATTTCAAATGGTGAGCAGGCAAATGGCCCAGGAGTGGATTCAATGGATGGGTGCAAAGCTTGGTGCTTCTGGAATTTTTTATTTTCCAATCGTCGGGGCAATACCACTGTGGGGGATAGAATTAAAAAATAAATAAATAAATAAATAAAAAACCCTCCCCCCCTTTACATTTTGCATCTGATATTCAAGGTGTGGTGCAAGTGCTGAATAACACGTCTGCATCATCACCGTAGGTTGTAGCCTATGTCAGGTATTTGGTGTTGATATGTTGTCTGCATCATCACCGCAGGTTGTAGCATATGTCAGGTATTTGGTGTTGATATGTTTGAAAAGCAATATTAATTTCACGGCAAATCACATACCGGGGGTAAGGAAGGTGGTGGTGGATACATTGTCCAGTTACAGGTGGGATGTGTCCCGACAGTTGGCACCGCGAGGAGGAAAGAATAAAAAAATAAAAAAAATAATAAAAAAAATAATAAATAAATAAATACATAAAAATAAAAAAAATGGGTGAAGACTGCCCTCCATTTCTTTGTCAGATGGGGAGCAGTTAGAGGGCATCAATGATTAGGAGAGGAGATTGTTGTTGCAGAAGACATGGGCACCGTAGAGCAAGCAGTGAAAGGGTTGGATCGAGTTTTAAAGGGACAGAGGAGGTAGGGCAGAATGTTGTGTTGAAATAGCTACTGAAGTTCGGTGGTAAGTCAATAAAGGCGAGCTTGGAACTATTTAGTGGTATTTCATACTTTGCTCGGTTAAAGGAAGAGGAGGACTGGGCTAAACAATTCGTGGTGTGGAAGATCTTGGCAGCAGAGTACAATTAGGAGATAAGATGGAGCTGATAACAATCTTGGTAGGGCAGCATTTGTTTTAGTTTTACAGCTGCCCTAAGGATTGAGGAAACAATTGCTCTAGGTGCCCATGGTGGGGAAGTATGCCCAGTGGTATGTATGAATGGATACTTGGAGGCGACTCCTTCAAACGGTCGCATGTTCTGGGGGCACAAGGGTGGTTCTAACTTGTCCAGGTATCAATTCAAAATGGTTCCGCAGCAGGCCACGGAGGGGCTTGGTGGAAAGGGGAGTTACATTTGCCCCATTCTTTCAGGATAGGAGCTGCTGGTACTGAGGCAGAATTGGGTTACCCAAAGGATAGAATTAAAAAGATGGGGAGATGGAAATGGGAAGTGTATAGGAGATATGTGATGTCATTAAAGAAATGAAGGGAAAACTTATGGGGAACAATTGTTTTGTTTAATAATAATAATTTGTTTCCTTGTTTCTTTTTGTTTCTTTTCAGTTCGGGTACTCTGTGTGTGTGTGTGTGCATTACAGTTAATAGTCTACATTTTGGTTATTTGCAGGACGTGGAATGAGAGTGCGGATCCTGGGACACTCCTATGTGCACTGGATGGAGAGTCATGCTGCTGGCACCAAGAGAGGAGCAACCCCGGGGTGCAGCGTAATTGAAGTAGGGATTAGATGGATAGGGAAGCAAGGTAGGGGGTGGGGCAGTTATTGGGAATAGTAAAGACATCCAGGAGAAAGAGGGGTAAGCCAGATATTATGGTACTACATTTAGGGGACAGCTAGAGAAGAGATAGGTATTGTGAGTGGTGAAATAGCGGCCTGGCATGTGGGGATGCAATGGTAGGGGGAGGGTCTGCAGGGTACGGGGTGAGTGTGGTTCGTACGGCCAAGCTCAGGTGGCTTCCTGGTTTGCAGATCCTCTTGGCCTGCTATTTGCGATATAAAGAGACCCCTGAGCAGACGTGTGGTCATCCTGCTTAGCCACGTGGGGCCGCTATTTCTGGGCAATATGTGTGGTGCATTGCATTTGCTGATGTTATCTGGCAATGGTTTTGGAGCACCCCGAAATAGGAGCAAGAAGTGAGGAGTTCATTGAAAGGAGTGATAAGGCTGGGAACACACTCTTCATTGAAGGCGCGATAAGGAGCCTTTTGTGGGGTAAGGAAAGGTCACGGGTTTTTTATTTGGTGGAAGTAAAAAGAGGGTCCTCGTTTTTGGTGGCGGCGAAATAGGCGGCCTGGCACGTGGAGGGTGATAGTGGGGGATGGTCTGCAGGGTACGGGGTGAGTGTGGTTCGTACGGCCAAGCTCAAGTGCCTTCCTGGTTTGCAGATCCTCTCGGCCTGCTATCTGCCATAAAAATAAACTGAGCAGATGTGTGGTCAGCCTGCTTAGCCACGTGGGGCGCTATTTCTGGGCAATGCTTGTGGTGCATTGCAGTTGCCAGTGTTATCTGGCTGCCAGTGTTATCTGGTGTAGGAATTTGGCATACGAGGATCGATAATAATAATCCTGCCTTAGAAGCAAAGAATTTGGCCTTAAGTAATAAAAGACGTGACCTTTTCAAAATGCCAATACTTTGTTGTGTTTTCATTTACGGGAAAGGGGGGGGTTAGCAGGTTTAAGAAGGTAACTTACATGGGAAAAAGTGTAAGAAAAGGATAAGGGTATAATTCTTAGTTCGAGAGAAGGACCAATTGGGAATGAAGGAGGTTTAAGGATTATTCCTGTATTGCACAAGAGTTTCAAAGGAGGGAGTTTCCTTTATTCTATGGGATAGGCTTTGTTCTGTGAGCTGAAGCATGGCTCTTTGTGATTGGGTACAATGGGAATATAAACAATGGAAAGGAGGGGGAAGGGAGGATACAAGAGGCTGTGCGTGGGACAATTTTGGTATTGCAACTAATTTTCTTTTACTCCCACCCAACCCACCCGTTTTATTTTCTCTTTCAGAGATGCTGGTTCTCTACAACGTCGGAAAGGTCACGCAGCAAAAGCACCACAGATAGGGGCAATGGAGTGGTGATTTCACCACTCATGAAAGACCGCCTGTGGTTTCCCATATGGAAATATGCCGTGTCGCATGAACCTGGTTCGTGGTTTAAATGGCCATGTCGGGGGGATTGTATGAATATCGACATGGTTAGTCTACCTATTGCATCAAGTGATACACCATGTTACATGAAGCCAGCCTGAGGTTTTTTGAACGGCCAAGGTTGGGGGATTGTCTTTGATTAAAGCAGGGTTAGAGTAATTATTATCGATCAGACAGTATCCCAGGTTTGGGTACTTTACCATGTGGCAGGAAGCCAGCTGGTGGTTTGGTCGGCCACAGCTGGGGGATTGCGCTTTAAGATGGACATGATTTAGGTTACGGATGAGCGGCGAAATAGGCGGCCTGGCACGTGGAGGGCGATAGTGGGGGATGGTCTGCAGGGTACGGGGTAAGTGTGGTTCGTACGGCCAAGCTCAAGTGCCTTCCTGGTTTGCAGATCCTCTCGGCCTGCTATCTGCCATAAAAATAAACTGAGCAGATGTGTGGTCAGCCTGCTTAGCCACGTGGGGCGCTATTTCTGGCAATGCTTGTGGTGCATTGCAGTTGCCAGTGTTATCTGGTGTAGGAATTTGGCATACGAGGATCGATAATAATAATTCTGCCTTAGAGGCAAAGAATTTGGCCTTAAGTAATAAAAGACGTGACCTTTTCAAAATGCCAATACTTTGTTGTGTTTTCATTTACGGGAAAGGGGGGGGGGTTAGCAGGTTTAAGAAGGTAATTTACATGGGAAAAAGTGTAAGAAGAGGATAAGGGTATAATTCTTACAGTTTCTGGGTGTCACATGATTAGGGTTAGGTTATGGTTATAGTTTCTGGGTGTCACATGATTAGGGTTAGGTTAGGGTAACAGTTTCTGGGTGTCACATGATTAGGGTTAGGTTATGCTTACAGTTTCTGGGTGTCACATGATTAGGGTTAGGTTAGGGTAACAGTTTCTGGGTGTCACATGATTAGGGTTAGGTTAGGTTATGGTTACAGTTTCTGGGTGTCACATGATTAGGGTCAGGTTAGGGTAACAGTTTCTGGGTGTCACATGATTAGGGTCAGGTTAGGGTTACAGTTTCTGGGTGTCACAGGATTAGGGTTAGGTTATGGTTACAGTTTCTGGGTGTCACATGATTAGGGTTAGGTTAGGGTAACAGTTTCTGGGTGTCACAAGATTAGGGTTAGGTTAGGGTAACAGTTTCTGGGTGTCACATGATTAGGGTCAGGTTAGGGTTACAGTTTCTGGGTGTCACATGATTAAGGTCAGGTCAGGGTTACAGTTTCTGGGTGTCACATGATTAGGGTCAGGTTAGGGTTACAGTTTCTGGGTGTCACATGATTAGGGTCAGGTCAGGGTTACAGTTTCTGGGTGTCACAGGATTGGGGTTAGGGTTACAGTTTCTGGGTGTCACATGATTAGGGTCAGGTTAGGGTTACAGTTTCTGGGTGTCACAGGATTAAGGTTAGGTTAGGGTTACAGTTTCTGGGTGTCACATGATTAGGGTCAGGTTAGGGTTACAGTTTCTGGGTGTCACATGATTAGGGTCAGGTTAGGGTTACAGTTTCTGGGTGTCACATGATTAGGGTCAGGTTAGGGTTACAGTTTCTGGGTGTCACATGATTAGGGTCAGGTTAGGGTTACAGTTTCTGGGTGTCACATGATTAGGGTTAGGTTAGGGTTACAGTTTCTGGGTGTCACATGATTAGGGTTAGGTTAGGGTAACAGTTTCTGGGTGTCACATGATTAGGGTTAGGTTAGGGTAACAGTTTCTGGGTGTCACATGATTAGGGTTAGGTTATGGTTACAGTTTCTGGGTGTCACATGATTAGGGTTAGGTTAGGGTAACAGTTTCTGGGTGTCACATGATTAGGGTCAGGTTATAGTTACAGTTTCTGTGTGTCACATGATTAGGGTTACAGTTTCTATGTGTCATATGACTGGGGTTAGGGTTACAGTTTCTGGGTGTCACATGATTAGGGTCAGGTTAGGGTTACAGTTTCTGGGTGTCACATGATTAGGGTCAGGTTAGGGTTACAGTTTCTGGGTGTCACATGATTAGGGTCAGGTTAGGGTTACAGTTTCTGGGTGTCACATGATTAGGGTCAGGTTAGGGTTACAGGTTCTGGGTGTCACATGATTAAGGTTAGGTTAGGGTAACAGTTTCTGGGTGTCACATGATTAGGGTCAGGTTAGGGTAACAGTTTCTGGGTGTCACATGATTAGGGTCAGGTTAGGGTTACAGTTTCTGGGTGTCACATGATTAGGGTCAGGTTAGGGTTACAGGTTCTGGGTGTCACATGATTAGGGTCAGGTTAGGGTAACAGTTTCTGGGTGTCACATGATTAGGGTCAGGTTAGGGTTACAGTTTCTAGGTGTCACATGATTAGGGTCAGGTTAGGCTAAGGTCAGACTAACGCAGTATTAACGTGCGTTTATCCGCACTAAATCACGGCCGTGCTAGCAGCAAATGACGTCCAATGCCGGGCTGCATATGAAGAACGGCCGCACAAAAGTGCGGCCGCGCAACGCAAGTGGCAAACGAACGCATTTTTTCGAGAACGTCAAACTGCTAGTACTGACGTACAGAGTGCGCTGCGTCCGCATAGCGGCGTGTTTGCGTGATTGGGAGACGTCAGACGCTGCTAATGTCCGGCTAACATAACGTCCAGATGCAAAAGGGTTTTATTGATGATCCGTACAAAATCACGGACGAAAATGCGCATCGTATGACCGCTATCATGTATTCCGTGAAAAAATGCGTCCATTCATTCGAATGCACTTTTTCACGGACAACGCGAAAAATGCGTTCGTCTGACCCTAGCCTTAGGGTTACAGTTTCTGGGTGTCACATGATTAGGGTCAGGTTAGGGTTACAGTTTCTGGGTGTCACATGATTAGGGTCAGGTTAGGGATACAGGTTCTGGGTGTCACATGATTAGGGTCAGGTTAGGGTTACAGTTTCTGGGTGTCACATGATTAGGGTTAGGTTAGGGTTACAGTTTCTGGGTGTCACATGATTAGGGTCAGGTTAGGGTTACAGGTTCTGGGTGTCACATGATTAGGGTCACTTTTTTTCTTTTCCTATTTTTTTTCATACTGATTTGCATTTTTTTATTCGCAGATCAGGATCAATCCAAATTGCTGATATTTTGGTTTGTTTCCAAATGGGTCCGAACCGAATCGCACATGTCTACTACAGGCAGCTGTGTCTTTTTAATAAAAAAAAGTGATATTGGTGATGACGTAATAATCTGCATCTGGGTACGTTCACACAAAACAATATTTGTGGGTCGATATGATCGAACATTTAATTTATATTCTAGTACCCCACTTAAAAGTATGTTTATTAGTTATTTCTTATCTACGCGTGTCTGTGCGCTGCCCGAGCAACTCGGCTTCCTCTCCGAAAACAAACATACCGTGCGATATCGACTATATCAATGTGGACAATATAGAAGAACACACATTTCGGAGCTTTTACTGCGACTCGCAACAGAATAGCTGCGACTGTTTGCGTTATACCGCAATTAAGGTGGCCAGGGCAGCCATGTTTTTCTGGACACCTATTACTATTTCATGCAGAGGGGGAGCGCAGGGAAAAGTGCTGCCCTGCAACATGTATAATTCATATGCTGTAGGAAAGCTATCAGACAGGTCACTTAGGATTCCTTTCTGATCTCTTACTTGCAGCGTATGGATTATACATGCTGCGGGGTGGCATTTTTCATGAGCTTCCCATCAGCTTGAATAAATTATGTGCGTTCATGAAAACATGGCCGACCTGGCAAACCTAGCTGCAATATATGCTCTGAAACGTGTGAGTTTTGAGCCTCAGCCAGGCTAATGAGTGGCCGAGCATCATGGGAGTTGTAGTTCCTGACATCCGGAGGTCCGAGGCTGCGGACCCTGGAATTCCAGCATCTGATGTGACCTTGGCCGGTTCCCACGAGGCGCAGCGGGGTCGCCCCTGAAGATCTGGCCCCATGCTTCTAGGTTGCATTGACATTTATGTTGTTTTTTGTTCTTGCGTTGACACTATAAATAATTGTGTCCGATCCCGTTTGATTGACATTAACGCTGGAATTTGTACAATAATTTAAAAAAAAAAAAAACAGGACAGATGTGCTTTCATGATGGGTTCCAGCGCCGGGGCTTGATGAGTCGCTGCTATTGTGTTTGGGGAACCTTAAAAAATCCCGTTCCAGGCGGCTGACCCGCCACCTGCTGGTGGCGATGACACGTAAAGTGTTTATCCATCAAACCCCTACCGTAACCATGGCTACCGAGAGACACCAATCCCAGCCATAAAACAGGGTTAGCGCCGAACAAAAGCCACGTTCGCCGAGTCGCCGGGCGAGCATAAAGAGACAAATTCCTCTTCCCAATCGCAACCCGGAGCTGGCGAGCGTCGTCGGGTGACGCTGGGAGAGAGGAACCCAAAGTTTACCAAGTATCGTTTGGTCGGGGAGGAAGGGGGGGGAGAGAGGCAGAGATTCGCCCTCGATCACAGCTGCTGCACGCTGGAAGAGACTGCGTCTCTGTGGCCGCCATTGCAGAAGACGCGGCGTGTAAAAGAAGGAATGTGAATATGGCCATCAACAAGGGGACGCGTTTACAGCCGCTGCCGAAACTGTTTGTTCTGCTGAGTTTTATGACGTGGGCCGCAAACCCCCTAGAAACAGGTAGGTAACGCGCCCGCCGGCACACAAGCTCATCAGTCACCGAGACGGAGGAAGCCGGGACGCGCCAAAAGGTTTTACAGCTGCCGCGTGGATGAGGGTTTGTTCAGTACTTCGGGGGTTAAGTTAACAGGCAAAAACATCACGTTTTAACCCAGAATAGCCTCGCTGAAAAGTATCAAAAAAGACCACCGTTCCTTCTTCACTTTTCTGCAATTTCAGGTCGATGGGGTTATCCGGCAAACTTCAGTGGATCAAGTTACTGTTTAGAGAGGTTGCACCGTAGCTCACCGTAGTTTCTGCCGAAGTTATTTAGAGTAGATTTCCCTGTAGTTTCTGTCAAAGCTGCCTTTCGCTTTTACCGTTACATCACCGTAGTTTGTGTGGGAGGTGACGGTCTACGGAGATCGAGCACTTTAAAATCACCAAATTATGTTCCCGGTGTTACCAACAACTGCAGAAGGGGCTGAATGGAGAATAGCCGCAGGTTACTCATTTTATGGAGCAATAACATGGTGTCACCGCTGGTTACAGGACGGTCGCCTGCCGGTTTTAGATTTTATGTATATAGCGATGTGTTACTTTGAATCGTCGCGTCCACTCGCGGCATCTTTCGACGGGCGGGCAGTGATAGCCGCATCCAAGGCTGCGCAGCTGCCTGTAGGTCTCAGGGGTCAGCAACCTCAGCCCTCCTACTGTTTTGGAACTACATCTCCCATGATGCTCCGTCACATATTAGTTTGGCTGTGCCTTATGGGAGATGTAGTCCAAAAACATCTTGGAGGGCCATGGTTGCTGAGCCATGCGGTTAGACCAGGGCTGTCAAACTCCGGCCACCTTAGTTTCTGAACTACAACTCCCATGATTCCCTGACCATCTATTGCATTCTACGAACTCTGGGAATTGTATAGGCATCAACATCCGGGGAGGCCGCGAGTTCGACAGCTCTGCTATAGACATTATTTACTTTAGAAAACCCCCAAAAAAACTGTTACTTAATGAGGTTTATTTATTTTTTATTTATTTTTCCAACTTTTCTCATTTGGTTTAAACTTGGGAAACCTGCACCCCTCTACGTGTTACTGGTTTCACATTGAACCACTGGCATACGGCAGACTTTCCATCCTTCCCTGCATTCTGCTTTTCGTCGTACCTGGTCGTCATCCAGTATAATCCTATTTTTTACTATTCGAATATTTTATTTCTATCTTCATACACGGGGCAGGGCGAGGGCTTCCAGATCCTCTGTGTTTTAAGGTACACGTATAATTAATTCATACGGAGGGGCAGTGCGTTTAAAATACAAACCTGCTGTATGTAGAATTCATACGCCGCAGGTAAAAAATCAAAGTGGCGCCTCAGCTCTCCTGCTATGGTTTGATACCTGATTTCTGTGTTGAAGCATATGAGTTATACATGGTGAAGGGCAGCACCTTCCCTGTGCTCCTCTCTGCATGAAATAGTTCAGGAAAACATGGCTGATCTGGCGACCCTTGGCAGGACACAAATCTAACGCCTCCAATTATTACTGTACCAAAACAACATGGTTATTGTTATTTTTTGAGGGTCTAATTTAAGTCGTCTTGGGGGTTATTCACTAAACACCGAGTTGACAGTGAATTTTATTGTATCTGCAATTTCGGGCAAATTGCCTATTTACTAACTGACTGACAGCAAAATACGCTGCATTTTGCATAAATTTGGTGCAATTTGTCGACACTGAAATTGTGCCATAGAGAACTAATGATTAATCTATTCACAGAACGCTGCATTACACCGAAATATCAGCCAAATGTTCTGATTTTAATTTGACAGGTTTAAACGGGCGAATCTAATAGTTTTTAATGTAATATCTGTTTATTTATTTTTTACATCTTTAAAAGACCTTTTTATTATTTTTATCTTTTAAAAGACCTTTTTATTATTTTTATTTTAATTTTTTTATTTTTTTTACATTTTTAAAAGATCCTATTATTTTTATTTTTTAAAGGACATTTATTTTTTTTACATTTTTAAAAAGACCTTTTTTATTTTATTTTTTAAAGAGCTTTTTTTATTATTTAGATAAATTTATTTATATTTCCATTAGGAGACATGTGGGCTTCCTATTGTTCTAAAAAACATTTTTTATACAGTTCGGAGGAATTCTCACTTTTTTACCCGTGTCCAATAACTGCTTTGATGACTCCATTTTTGGCGAAATACGGTGACCAGTGAATACTCCATATTTTCACTGAAATGGAATCGTCAAATTGTGGCAAAATGGACCAAAATTAAAAGCAATGAAATTGTACTCTTATTTCAGTGCTTAGTGAATAGCGCCATTTTTTACGAACCAACAGGGTTATGTAAATCAGGGGTCTTCATGCCCATTGGCCGGCTCATACGCTGGTTACACATTCACGCTAGCCCATAAAAATTCACTCGCCTTTGTAGGACGGTTAGAGCCGGGCCCTTGTTTCCGCGTCGTACATTCTTGCTTCGTTGTGTCACACGGTTTTGTTGCAGTGGCTTGTTTTGTCTTTCCCATTGCAAAGCGCCACAGACAATGTTGAAGCTATATAGAGTGCTTGTGATGGCACGCACAGCACCGCGCTCCACCAACGCTTCCAACGTGACACTAAATGACCCCCGCATTCGGCTCGGTGACGTCAATTCTGTTTTTGCCAAGTCGCTTGGGTACGGTCCAGATGGAGAACGAATTGTGCTGCAAGCTGGCTGGAATGGACGGGTTTACCTTTTCAGAGTGACGGGAGAGAAGCCAAATACGTACTTTAATACGCGCCCTGCAAGCCTTTGGTTCACCGTTTAGCTAATAGTGCCCCTATGACTGGACTATCATGTTGTCTTGGAAGACCCATGACTGATGAGCCACAAACTGAAGACCACCCAGTGAGTCAAAGCCATTTTAATAGGTTAAGAGGGAGTCGGGTTTGTTGTCGGTGCTGGACACTTTTTTTTTAGCGTAGGGATATAACGCGTTGGTGAACGCCGCTCGTGGTGAAATACAACAAGCAACACAGTTCGGTGAAATTCACCATTAGGTGGCAAGTTCGGCTCTTATTGAATAACACTTACGGTGTATCTATTCCCCATTTTTTGTTATTTTTTTGGTGTTGGATAAGGCTGGGGTCAGACGTTTGGACGTGTGTGTGTGGAATGTGGACGTTCCTTCCACTTGATGCCTGTCTGGTCACCTTGCTGAGCGCACTTAGTGCAAGGCTCGATCCTCCTATGGAGAATCGCGCTTTGCAGCTCTGACAACGCACATCCTAACGCTTTGATGGAGAGGGCTGTTGCACGGCCGCTGTTGCGTGCGCAATTTGTGTGCGCGCAACAGCATGTGGCTGGCCCCGTCGAAGCGTCTCAATGCTGCGACGGACGCCAGAAGGCACGTCAGTATGGGCGCACATAGTGCGCTTGACGCTCGTCTGACGCCAGCCTTAAGGTGCCCCTCTGTGTCTTGCAATCGGCATTCCCACTGACTTTCTGCCGTCACACTCAAGCGATGTGTTCAGAGTCCATTTTCCAACATGGCCGCCAATCAGGCTGTGCTCCTGCACCGAGGCCTAGGCTTAGGGCGGCAGATTGGAGGCAGTGTTTTCCTAATGTCCTTTCTTATAGAGGGTCAGAATAGTCGTCTTGTGCGGGTATGTAACAAATTGCTCATTTCTTGACATAAATAACCCTTTTATGTGGTGATTATTTGTCTTAAACTCATGTTTATTATCACATTTATGTGTTTTGAGGTGGACCTGGTGGCGACAGACCTAAACACGCCCCCGATGACCTGAGCCGCGTTCAATACCTCAGCCGCTGCAAGTGCTAAGTTAGCAACTTGCCATTGAACGCCGTTCAACCGCTCAGCGCTCAGCAGTGCTAACCTAGGAGCCCGTTCAATACCTCAGCAGCTGCTGAATTGCTGCAGCGCAGCAATTCAGTTTGCTGCAGCAGTGACGTTGAACCCTTTGGATGCGAATTTTGAATCCAAAATGGCCGACGATTTCTTAATGAAAAATTCAGATTGTTTTTCGGATCACTCGGACAAAATATGATAAATAAAAGCAGTCAGCACAATTCCGTTTTGTATGCACACACCACAAATGATAGTTTTTAATGAATAAACGTTATGTTTACTTCTGAAACATATATTACAGTTCAATTTATATATTGTCTGTGCAGGGGGAAATAATAAATAAATATTTTGTGCTTTGGTGAACAAAAACCTCAAAATTAACATTGCTGTACGGAATTATTACTTGCTTCGAGGCGGCGGCCATCTTGCTGTACGGCATTGTTACTTGCTTCATGGCGGCGGCCATCTTTAAAACGTCACACTCAGCTACACGCAGCATCTCCTCGGGTCGCTGCAAGTGCTAGGTTAGCACTGCTGAGTGGTTGAACGGCGTTCAATGGCAAGTTGCTAACTTAGCACTTGCAGCGGCTGAGGTATTGAACAGGCCTCTGCACTTGCAGCGACCCGAGGAGATGCTGCGAGTAGCTGAGGTGACGTATTAAAGATGGCCGCCGCCATGAAGCAAGTAACAATTCCGTACAGCAAGATGGCCGCCGCCACGAAGCAAGTAATAATTCCGTACAGCAATGTTAATTTTGAGGTTTTTGTTCACCAAAGCACAAAATATTTATTTATTATTTTCCCCTGCACATAGACATATATTACAGTTCAATTTATATATTGTTTCAGAAGTAAACATAACGTTTATTCATTAAAAACGATCATTTGTGGTGTGTGCATACAAAACGGAATTGTGCTGACTGCTTTTCTTTATTATATTTTGTCCGAGTGATCCGAAAAACAATCAGAATTTTTCATTAAGAAATCGTCGGCCATTTTGGATTCAAAATTCGCATCCAAAGCGTTCAATGACACTGCTGCCGCAAACTGAATTGCTGCGCTGCAGCAATTCAGCATCTGCTGAGGTATTGAATGGGCCTCAGGTTTACAACATTGGTGCGTGCAGAGCCTCTCGCCATTATCCTGGGTCCTTGTGTTTGTGAGGGGAATTAATTGCGCCAGTTCCAGGAAAGGCACAGGCGGCTCCAGACCTTCGGCCTATATGGACGTATCTCATTCTGTGTCATGACACGACGCTTTGGCGCATTATACGGTCGGCGAGTGACTTCCCGTTAGCACGCGCCTCTTATTTCCCGAACAAAACGCCTTATAAAATGAAGACAATAAAATATATTTATAAATCCCTTTCATTGTGACTTTAAAGGCCGCCTGGGGCCACAGATACGGTTTGTGTACGTGTGTGAGGGCAGATAAATCACAATAATCAGTCATAAATATCTTCTTTTAGGTCAAACACACACGTGACGGTCGTTGGTGACGCAGCTGTTATTCTACGTCCTCCTGACAATTTATTACGCGGCCAACAAAAACATTTGCCGCTCAATACAGGCTTAGGCTAGGGTCAGAGGAGCGTGATTTCTACGGACTGTACGTCCGTGCACACGGACGTTCGTCAGTACGGAAGACGCAGTAGTGGTCACACAGTCCGTTTTTTTCACTGACGTTTATTTTTTGACGGATGTAGGAGGAAAAATAAATTAAAAAGCAAAACCATTTTGTCCCTGAAAAATGCTGGACGTATAAATGCAGCCCGTCTGACCACGTTCCATCACTCACACACAAAGCTATGCAGACGTTGCGGACGCAGCGCACTTTGTGCGGCCGTTCTAGGGGATGTACGTTCTTGCCTGCCTTGCGTCCGTTGGCCGCGGCTGTTGTGCGTCCGCAGTTCAGTGCGGACGTACTTCATGTGTCAGGCTCCAATGGACTTTCTTTCATGCTATCACGGACGTACTTTTAGGCGCAATCACGGACGTGAACACTACGCTCGTCTGACCCCAGCCTTAAAGGGACACTACTGAAATAATACAGTTCCCTTTTCCTTGCCCTTAAAATAATTGGGCAGATCCTGCCGGCAGCCTCTGCACAATTATTTTTTATTATTTTCGGTGACTTTCCTCCCTGGCCGCGCGCTGCTCTTCCTCTTCGGCAGGGGTCAAGTCCTGGGAAAAAAAGTGAGGGAACTCACCCACGAATTCCACAACCCCCATTACCTGAAGAAAATATATATATATATCACGAGTATAGCAGCGCGTGCCGGTGATACCATTTTTATTGGGTTAACTTTACATTTAAAAGACAAGCTTTCAAGAGTGTAAACTGGAAACTATACTGATCAGTGAAAGGTATCACTACGTACAGGTATACTCGTGATTGTGGCAACTGGACTAACGCATTTTATATATAATATATATATCCAGGCACAGACCCCCCCAGAATTATATACACAGCTCTGAACCCCCAGAATAATATACACAGCGCTGAGCCCCCAGAATAATATACACAGCGCTGAACCCCCAGAATAACATACACAGCGCTGAACCCCCAGAATAACATACACAGCACTGAGCCCCCAGAATAATATACACAGCGCTGAGCCCCCAGAATAACATACACAGCGCTGAACCCCCAAATAACATACACAGCACTGAGCCCCCAGAATAATATACACAGCACTGAACCCCCAGAATAATATACACAGCGCTGAACCCCAGAATAACATACCCAGCACTGAGTCCCCAGAATAATATACACAACACTGAACCCCCAGAATAACATACACAGCACTGAGCCCCCAGAATAATATACACAGCGCTGAACCCCCAGAATAACATACACAGCACTGAGCCCCCAGAATAATATACACAGCGCTGAACCCCAGAATAACATACCCAGCACTGAGTCCCCAGAATAATATACACAACACTGAACCCCCAGAATAACATACACAGCACTGAGCCCCCAGAATAATATACACAGCACTGAGCCTCCAGGATAATATACACAGCACTGAGCCCCCAGAATAACATACACAGCACTGAACCCCAAGAATAACATACACAGCACTGGTTATATGGATATATTTTCCCCAGTTCACATGGATATAATTGCCCCCAGTTCACTTGGATATAATTGCCCCAGCTCATATGGGTATATATTGCCCCAGCTCTCATGGATAATGCCCCCCCAGCTCTCATGGATAATGCCCCGGCTCTCATGGATACTGCCCCCAGCTCTCATGGATACTGCCCCCAGGTCTCATGGATACTGCCCCAGGTCTCATGGATATTGCCCCCAGGTCTCATGGATATTGCCCCCAGGTCTCATGGATATGCCCCAGGTTTCATGGATATTGCCCCCAGGTCTCATGGATACTGCCCCCAGGTCTCATGGATATTGCCCCCAGGTCTCATGGATATGCCCCAGGTCTCATGGATATTGCCCCCAGGTCTCATGGATATTGCCCCCAGGTCTCATGGATATTGCCCGAAGGTCTCATGGATATTGCCCCCAGGTCTCATGGATACTGCCCCCAGGTCTCATGGATACTGCCCCCAGCCCAGCTCACCTCTGCTGCTCCTCTGATGATCCTGCCGCACATTGCCGGCGGCCACGTGCTTCCTGCTTCAGCGGCCGCTGACAGGAAGTGCAGCCGCTCGCCTGGGATCTATGAAACAGCCAGGCGAGCGGCTCCACTTCCGGTCACCGGCCGTTCTAATAGTAAGCACGCGGCCGCCGGCAATGTGCGGCGGCCGCCTACTAAAGCGTTCAGGCTCGGGCCACAGCGGGAACGCTGCGTTCCCGCAGCGTTCCCGCTGTGGGAGAAGTGCGGGAACGCCGTTCCCGCGCGACTCGAGCCTGCGTCTTCGGGCTCAGCGGCTCCCGAGCCCGGAAGTCCCTGAAGCTTTTCTGCGCAATTTGCGCTCCCATGCTATTCACGTTGTCACGGAATGACCCAGGAGGCTCGGCAGCCAAGCCCAGGACTCTCAGCCAGGTACAGCTTTAATGACGTTGGGGTTACTATGGACCCTTAGGTGCCGTTGCACCGTAGGAACACCTTGATTTCTTTAGTAGATGTGGTTGTTATTGTGTGATGTAATAAAAGTGTTCCCTGTATGTATAACTGTGTAGAGTATGTAAGACACCCATTGTATGTTTTGCCCGTCGCCATTTGCCATCGCCTCGTGGTTCCGGTCGGAGTGGCCGAATCGTAAAATGGCCGATTCGGAACGTCCGGTCGGAGTGGCCGAATCGTAAAATGGCCGATTCGGAACGTCCGGTCGGAGTGGCCGAATCGTAAAATGGCCGATTCGGAACGTCCGGTCGGAGTGGCCGAATCGAAAAATGGCCGATTCGGAATGTCCGGTTACGAATCGGCACCACCCCGATTCGGGAACAACCAATACGAATCGGGACCAAGGCACTCCACCTCGAGAAAGGGCCAATGAGATCATGGGGGGCGGGCAGGGATCCCATTGTTCTGATTCTGTATGATTGTTGATAAATACATGTGAAGTTTTCAGTAAAGTTCAGTTCAACCTGTACATACAGCTTCGCCTGGTGTCTTCTTTGAGCCTTCCTGCATGAGATTCCCCGCAGTCTCTTGCACACCCATTGCCCAGGTACGATCCCGCGTCCACTGTGGCCAAGCTCCGCGCATCGGCCCATCGAACAGTCGTACCCGCTTCGACCCCGCAGACCGAATCGACGCCCTGACGCGGCGCGTCCCCGGCGCATCGAACAGTCGTACCCGCTTCGACCCCGCAGACCGAATCGACGCCCTGACGCGGCGCGTCCCCGGCGCATTGAACGCTCTACCACTTCGAACCGAAACTTCGAGTCGACCACCCGCGGGACATCCGAACCGATTCCCGGCAGAACGGCTAATCCCGCCGACGATCCCAGCTTCCTCCAGGTCAGTGGATCAGCCGCTCGAGACGCCGAGTGCCGTGACGCTCGGTAGTCGGGCTGGTCTCTTGCAGGGGTCCCTCCCTGTATCCCACCAACCCTTTCCCAGGGTCATTCCAGGCCGCTCGAGACGCCGAGTGCCGTGCCACTCGGTAGTCGGGTCGGCGGTGAACGCACGAGGAGGGGCAGATAGGAGCACACCCGCAGGCGGACAACACCCGTTCCGTCACACACGTACCGTAGGAGCCGCACATGCACAGATCTGATCCATCGCTGCCTCTCTGAGAACGCCCCCTACAGCGATTGGTCTCAAAGGGTGACATCAGCCGCTCTCTGTGTGTGACATCACTAGTGACCGATCCGGTGAACTGCAGCCGGGAAATTCAAAATCCTGGCTGCTGGTGATGCTGGTTGGGGTGGAGGAAACTCCTCCACTTCACCCAGCGATATCTCCAGATCCTGACCACTGTACAGTTTTTAAAGTGTCCCTTTACTTTCATTGAGACAACGGTGGCTTTACTTTGGCCAACCACGGGTTGGACTCACTATTTAGGTGACGGTCATCGCCGTTCGCTGTACTTTCCACCATAGTTTCTGCCAAAGTCATATAGTGTAGATTTCACCATAGTTTCCACCAGTCAATGTTGCCTCGTGTTGGTTTTAACATTTTCAATGGAGATCACCACTTAACCCTTTCACTGCTGAGGGCGTGTGGGGAACATCCTCATTGACTCCTAAGGAAAGATAGGGGTTACTTTGAATCCCGATATCTCCTGACTATTTTCAGCTAGCAGGGTCATGTTTGGTATCATTAGAAAGGCCAGAGAATGGCCTTTCCAATGATACCAAACATGACCATATCTAAAGTAAAGAAAAAAATAATAACAATAATAATAAGAAAAGAAAAAAATTAGTTTTTTTTAAGACGTGAAATGTCTCCGCAGTGAAGGGGTTAAATATCGCCGGTGTTACCAACAATGACGGAACCACAAAAAAAAAAATGGAGAATAGCTGCTGCTTACTCACTTGAAGGAAGAGTAATGGATGGTGGTGCCAGTGTCTTCGAACTTCTCCTGCTGGCATTGAATTCTCCTGCTCTGGTTCGCCGGAGTTCACCACAGTTGCAATAACGGTGAACATCGACCCTTAATGGAACGCCCCATTATTGATCACTCCCTGCTTGACAGGTAACGCACCATAAAGTAAATGCTTGGAAATCCCTTCATTATAAGAGGGGGCTGTGTTACCCTGAAATAAGGGATGTCCCAGGGGTGTGAAATCCGGCCATTTTCGCCGCTGAGCGTCGTTTTTTGTACAACTGTCGTTTTAAAATAAAAAAAAAATGGGAAAGCAAAACAAGCAAAAATGACAATTTTGCAGTCGGAATCCTGCATCCTGTAGGGGGCGTCCCGGCTGGGTGGGCTTGAAGCTCTGTGCCCGTTATATAAATACCTGCATTGGGGTAATTCACAGCGTTATATAATCACTGGCTGGGCTCTTGCTGCTTTCATTCTCATCTGACTTTCCTCCTTGGTGTAGTGTAGAATTGTCGTGTCTCTTTACCCACTTCCCCTTTTTGTACAGCGCTGCGGAATGTGTTGGCGCTTAATAATCAATTCTAACAATTGTTTTCCGACTTATAAACTATATTAACATATTAATTTGTGCATTTTTTGCCATGTTGTCTGTCCTGGACGGTGATGGGTTCTAGTATACACCCCCCCCAGCCCATGCAGCCCCCCATTCACATATCCGTGGAATGAGCAGGTTCTCACAGCCGCCGGATTCCTGCGACGATTCCCCTTGGAAACTGAAGCTGTAAATGTTTAGCGGCTGTAAATCTGTTCACGTCCAGGCATCTGCGGCTGAGCCGGGGGGGGGGGGGTTCTCCTGGAGCCGGGGGGGGGGGTATCCTGGCGCTTAACTGGAAATTAACACTTTGTACTGTAACGGGATTAATAATTAATTTTGCTTATTTTTCTTTTATTAATTATTCTTCTTCGTTTATACTTAAGGGTTTAATTGCACCGAACGGCGACTTTCACCTTAGATGCAATTTCAGGCCAATACACAAAGATGTGAATTTGCCAAATACTGGTGAATTGACAGCGAAATATGGTGCAATTTGCCGCAATTCAGTGGCACCGAAATTAGCCCATAGAGAGCTAGCGTGTCTTCTTTTCACAGAATGCTGAACTGCACCGAAATTTTGGGGAAACGCCTGATTTTTGGCGTTTCAATTCATCAAGTTTAAACAAGCGAATACAGTAGCTTTCAATGTTATATATTGTTTTTAAAAGACCATTTATTATTTTTATTTTTGCAAAAAAACTTATTTCACGAGTCGTCAAGTAGTGCATTAGTAAGGTCTGGAGCAAGGCAAAGCTGAGGTTCCGCGGAGCAAGGCAAGGTGGAGGTTCCGCGGAGCAAGGCAAGGTGGAGGTTCCGCGGAGCAAGGCAAGGTGGAGGTTCCGCGGAGCAAGGCAAGGTGGAGGTTCCGCGGAGCAAGGCAAGGTGGAGGTTCCGCGGAGCAAGGCAAGGTGGAGGTTCCGCGGAGCAAGGCAAGGTGGAGGTTCCGCGGAGCAAGGCAAGGTGGAGGTTCCGCGGAGCAAGGCAAGGTGGAGGTTCCGCGGAGCAAGGCAAGGTGGAGGTTCCGCGGAGCAAGGCAAGGTGGAGGTTCCGCAGAGCAAGGCAAGGTGGAGGTTCCGTAGAGCAAGGCAAGGTGGAGGTTCCGTAGAGCAAGGCAAGGTGGAGGTTGCATGGAGCAAGGCAAGGTGGAGGTTGCGTGGAGCAAGGCAAGGTGGAGGTTCCGTGGAGCAAGGCAAGGTGGAGGTTCCATGGAGCAAGGCAAGGTGGAAAGTACACAGAGCAAGGTGATGCGGAGGGTCTCTGAAGCAAGGCAAGCTTCAGGGTCCATCGAGCGTGGCAAGGTTGAGGATCTCTGGAACAAGGCAAGGTTGAGGATCTCTGGAACAAGGCAAGGTTGAGGATCTCTGGAACAAGGCAAGGTTGAGGATCTCTGGAACAAGGCAAGGTTGAGGATCTCTGGAACAAGGCAAGGTTGAGGATCTCTGGAACAAGGCAAGGTTGAGGATCTCTGGAACAAGGCAAGGTTGAGGATCTCTGGAACAAGCTTAAATGGAGGGTAGCCAGACCTGACTCAGGTAAATGGGGGTAATAATCTGGCACAGGGGAAAGGGCGAGTCCAGACTATATAGGGACCAGGTAACAAGGGACAACTGAGGATAATAGCCAGGTCAAGGTCATCAGGTAGCCCCACACAAGATGAGTGGGTGTATGAGGTCTTGCACTTTGGACGCTTCCATTTGGTTGCATCGGATAACCACGAGTTCCCAAACATTCTGGAGTCGTACGTTTGCTCTTCTTTCTGTTGACTGATGTTCTCTGGTCTTCACGCTGTCGTTCTGATCACCTGGTCTCTCGTTTAACTCCTACAGTGAACCTGGTGGACTTCTGTGGCCAAACCATCAAAAGTGACGGCATGATTGTAAAGTCACACGGCGACTCCCGCAAATATTATTTTGTGTCCGTAGGCACGGACTGCCGACTAACCATGCAGGCGTCCTCGCCGAAGGACAACGTTCAGTTCCAGTTCCGTTTTTTCCTGGTCTACAGCCTGCTACGCATGTCGAGCGGCCTCACGCCCACACCAGGACTCAACCACGCTCAAGGTCCCCCTTCTACCTTCACAACCAAAGAGTCAGAAATCCTACACGACCCATGCAACGCCGGCTCTTACGTCCAGTTTTATGACGGCAAAGACCAGAACTCTGCACCTCTAGGGACTCCGCTTTGTGGTAAAACCATCCCGAGACCAGTCCTGTCCACGGGGAATTACTTAACGTTACGTCTAGTTACCAGAGGCCAACAACCCAGAGTGGACTTTGTGGGCGATTTCACCTCATTCCGACAAGGTGAGGAGTGCAACAGTATCACAGCAGCAGAAGTGTACTTTAACGAAAATTCAGTGATCATATTGTGATCAGTGTACCATTCCCTTGTACATTGCTGAGGAATCTGCAGGCGCTATATATAAACAGTAAAAAAATTAAAAAAATACACACCACTCATTACCGTATCAGAACTCCACAGCAATAAAATGCACAGTAATGTGCAGTGTATGAGCGTATCACAGAGCTCCACAGCAATAAAGCTCACAGTAATGTGCCATGTGTATGAGCGTATCACAGAGCTCCACAGCAATAAAACTCACAGTAATGTGCGGTGTGTATGAGCGTATCTAACTGTACCCTATTCCTCTCTCCAGGATTTAATAGCTCTGAATGCAGCGCTGAGCCGTACTTCCAGTGTCAGAACGGGAAATGCATCCCGGCCAGCCTGGTGTGCGACTCCGCGAACATCGACAATTGTGGTGATGGGAGTGACCAGTCCACCAAAAGCCCTGGAAACTGCGTGCAGCACTCTGGAGGTCCACGAGAAGGGAGCAGCAAAGGTTTGTCACTGACATTTGATACCATACCCCGGGGTCCCTTGCATTGTTTTTCACCATAAGATACCATACCCCAGGTCCCTGCATTGCCTTTCACCATATGATACCATGATACCATACCCCGGGGTCCCTGCATTGCCTTTCACCATATGATACCATACCCCGGGGTCCCTGCATTGCCTTTCACCATATGGCACCATGATGCCATACCTCGAGGTCCCTGCATTGCCTTTCACCATATGGCACCATGATGCCATACCTCGGGGTCCCTGCATTGCCTTTCACCATATGATACCATGATACCATACCCGGGGTCCCTGCATTGCCTTTCGCCATATGATACCATGATACCAGACTACTTCCTCAGTAAAACTCTATCAGAAGCAACATCCCAACACAAGATAGTTATCTGCCACCTCCATTCCCAGAGGTCCCCTCTGCCACCCTCTGCCGCTTCCTCCCAGCCACTGAGGAGGAAGTCAATTCCTTATTGTCCTCCTCACATGCCCGCTCGACCCCATTCCCTCACATCTAATTCCTCCCCTCTCCTCCTCCCTCACCCCTGCTCTCACACACATCTTCAACCTATCTCTCTCCACTGGCTCCTTTCATCCGCCTTCAAACACGCGCTAGTTACCCCTTTACTAAAGAAACCGTCCCTCGATCCCAACTCTCCATCCAACTACCGCCCTGTATCCCTGCTTCCCTTCACATCAAAGCTCTTAGAAAAACTAGTCTTCAACCGCCTCTCCCTCTTCCTGTCCTCCAATTCCCTACTTGACCCCCTGCAATCTGGCTTCCGTCCCCTACACTCAACTGAAACTGCCCTCACCAAAGTCACCAACAACCTCCTAACTGCAAAAAAAACTCGGCCACTATTCTATTCTCATCCTGCTTGACCTCTCGGCTGCTTTTGACACTGTTGACCACCCCCTCCTTCTACAGACCCTCAACTCTCTGGGTCTCGGTGACACTGCACTCGCTTGGGTCGACTCCTATTTATCCAACAGGTCCTTCTGTGTGTCCTTTGCTGGTAACTCCTCCTCTTCATTGCCTCTATCTGTTGGTGTACCTCAAGGCTCTGTCCTTGGTCCTCTGCTCTTTTCCATCTACACCTCCTCCCTGGGCAAAATCATCAACAGCTTTGGCTTTAATTACCACCTCTACGCTGATGACACTCAGATCTACCTCTCTACCCCTGATCTCTCTCCCCCTGTCCTTTCAAATGTCAGTGACTGTTTATCTGGCATCTCCTCCTGGATGGCCTCCCACCACCTAAAGATCAACATGTCAAAGACTGAACTCCTACTTATTCCTCCCTCCAATGCCTCCCCACCTCCTGACTTCTCTATCACGGTGGAGGGTATCACCATCTCCCCATCAAACCAAGTTCGCTGTCTTGGAGTTACACTTGACTCTGCTCTTTCCTTCATCCCCCACATCCAGTCTCTTTCCTCCTCCTGCCGATACCAACTGCGTAATATTTCCAGAATTCGGCCATTTCTTACCGCTGTCACCACAAAACAACTCATACACGCCCTGGTAATCTCCCGACTCGACTATTGCAAAAAATCTCTTATCTGGCCTCCCTCTGTCCCGCCTCCCCCCTACAATCCATCCTGAACGCCTCCGCCAGGCTAATTCACCTCACCCGCCGCTCTGTCTCTGCCGCTCCCCTCTGCGAGTCCCTTCACTAGCTCCCCATCCACTGCAGAATTAAGTTCAAAATCCTTATCCTTACCTACAAAACCCTCACTAACTCAGCGCCCCACTACCTGTCCTCACTAATCACCAAATACACCCCAGCCCGCTCCCTAAGGTCAAACAGTGACCTGCGCCTAGCTTCTCCCCGCATCACCTCTTCCCATGATAGACTGCAGGATTTCTCACGCGCAGCCCCCACTCTCTGGAACGCTCTCCCTCGTACTGTCAGACTTTCCCCTAACTTCTCTTCCTTCAAACGCTCCCTTAAAACGTTCCTATTTAGGGAAGCCTACCACCCAACTCACTGACGCAACCATCAATCACTCTCACCTTACAGTCCTCTCCTCCTGTTTCCAACCCCAACCCTCCTAGATTGAGTTCCTACGGGAATAGGGCCCTCATCTCCTCCTGTACTGTTTGTCAAATGTTGTTCAATGTATTGTAACCCTGTCTATACTGTGCTTATTGTACAGCGCTGCGGAATATGCTGGCGCTTTATAAATAAAGAATAATAAATAATAATAATACCATACCCCGGGGACCCTGCATTGCCTTTCACCATATGATACCATACCCCGGGGTCCCTGCATTGCCTTTCACCATATGATACCATACCCGGGGTCCCTGCGCATTGCCTTTCACCATATGATACCATACCCCGGTCCCTGTATTGCCTTTCACCATATGATACCATACCCCGGGGTCCCTGCGCATTGCCTTTCACCATATGATACCATACCCCGGGGTCCCTGCGCATTGCCTTTCACCATATGATACCATACCCCGGGGTCCCTGCGCATTGCCTTTCACCATATGATACCATACCCCGGGGTCCCTGCATTGCCTTTCACCATATGGCACCATGATGCCATACCTCGGGGTCCCTGCATTGCCTTTCGCCATATGATACCATACCCGGGGTCCCTGCATTGCCTTTCGCCATATGATACCATACCCGGGGTCCCTGCATTGCCTTTCGCCATATGATACCATGATACCATAACCGGGGTCCCTGCATTGCCTTTCGCCATATGATACCATGATACCATACCCGGGGTCCCTGCATTGCCTTTCGCCATATGATACCATGATACCATACCCGGGGTCCCTGCATTGCCTTTCGCCATATAAAACCATGATACCATACCCCGGGGTCCCTGGTTGGACAGATTTTTCCTGGATACATTGCAGTGCATGAAATATGCCACCCCGCAGCATGTATAATCCATAAGCAGCAGGTAAGAAAAAGGAATCCCAGGTGATCTGCCTTGATTTCCTTCCTGCAGCACATGAATTATACATGTTGCAGGGCAGCACGTTTCCCTGTGCTCCCCCTCTGCATGAAATAGTAATGCGTGTCCAGTAAAACATGGCCGACCTGGCAGCTCTAAGCTTGTGGGCCAAAAGGGACCTCTGTTCCTCCTGAAAAGATAGTGGCGGTACAGCGTTCCCAGGCGTTCCAACTTGGACAAATTTTCGCCTAGAATTACAACAACAAAAAAAATCAACTGCAAGACCCCCCCCCCCCCCATCTTGGCAAATAAACCTGAGAGTTTAATTTACTTCTTGAATATTATGCTTTATTTTAGGAGTCAGAGGGACGAAAATCGCCGAAGAAACGCCAAGCACCACGACTTCTGCAGCCGTGCAGACAGTGCCGCAAAATGACAGCTGCGTGAGCGCCAGCAACAAGAGAGCGCTCAGCCCAGGCCTCAACCAGCACCACAGCACCTCGGCAGGTAACAGCGCCGGGGCAATCCGCGCAACCTCCAGGGGTGAAGGTGCCCTGTACGCAGGAGAGGGGGTTTAATACATATTCTATGCTGTAAAGTAGGGCTTTCCGGGCGACTTATTTGCATAAAACGGGGTTTTATGAGTATAGAAGCCTCAGTTCTGCCCGAAGTAACCCCCTAGTGGTTAGCGGCTGGGATACAGCTGGATTATACATTATAAACCACAGTAACTCCTTTCAGTTTTTGCTTTGAGGTTCAAAGAATCCTAAAGCTCATCAGCGACTGACAGGGGCTGAAAACAGGACCAGGCATGACCAGCCATGGGTGGGTTGTGGGCAGGTTTGGGGCTCCACTGCAGAACTTGGCCCACCAGGAATTTACCTGGTGTGACGATTTCGAGCCTAGCGATGAGACAAGCAGGTGATTAATGTACAGCTAATCCACAATTGTGCCACAGGGGATGAATGAACTAATACCTTTGATTTTCCTGCCAGACGGTTCACATACTTCCTTCCTGGTCCTGTACATCATCCTGGGCCTCGTGCTCGGGGTGGCCTTGCTGTTTTGGTGCTGCTGGTCGCCGGGATGGTTCATCTGGAGGATCGGAGCCTGCAGGTCCCTGCCGTGCTGTAACTCCTTCTGCGCCGCCTGTCACCTTTGCACACGAAGTTGCGCGTTGAAAGACAAGACCCGTCCCTGCAAAGTGAACCCGCAGAACGCAGCTGCTACGGTGCCCGTGTGAGGTTGCACCTTGGCTCGTCGATCCCGAAAGCATTGGTGGGTGGGGAAGGCTGCTAACATGCCATGTCGTATTTTCACACGGCACCACCACAACTACTACGCTTTCTTTTACAAGGTGAGGCCTTCAGACAGGATACCAAGAACTTTGTTATGGACATGCTCAATACGTGGAAAAAAAATGGATACATTTACTTTAGAGGTTGTTTGTGTTTCTACCTCATTGTAACAGATTTTTTTTTTTTTTTTTTTTTAAACCTGCGATGCACAACGAGCATCGACAAAAAGAGGTCTGCGAACACGGCCTTTCCGTAGCAGGACCTGCGAGACAGCGGGATGCTCCCTGCAAGCTTGTTTAATATTTATTAGCTTTTTTGATGCATAAATGATTTGTTAAAAAAAAAAAAAAAAAAACACGAACAGAAAAAATGTCATTCGTAAAAAAAGCTTGTTATTACAAACGCACAAAAAAGCCAAACACAACATCTGCGACTTCATTTTCACTTTTTTGTTGCTGTTGTGGAATGGAGCTTGCGCAGCGTCAGCGACGTGACAAAACGACAGCAAACGGCACAATTCAAACGTCTGGTTTATTGGTTAGTTGTAAAAAACAAAAGCCGTGGAAGGCACCGAGGTAATACAGCAGCAAAGGCGACGCTACGAGGAGCGTAAAAAGGGTGCGAAAAGCATGCGTACATTTATTTTATGACATTGAGAGCGTTTTATTTTTACTCTGCACAGGCAAACAGGTAAGAGCATGGATTAGACCCCCACACCTGCAAAGGTAGCACCGCTGGGATAGCTGTCGGCAAGGTGGCGCAGCCTCGGGTTGGGCTGCCTTTAGCACCGGCCACGATTCATGACGTAACACTGGACTGGGATACCGTGAGCCTAAATTACAAAAGGTGGCAGAAGAGGTCAGGGGTAAACAATGCACCAGAGTCTATCAAACGCTTTGCATCGAACGGAGATCACTTTACAGGGAAGAGATGCAAATACTCGCCTCCGAGTCATTAGTAAAATTTTGTAACAGAATTATTCAGTATTTTGTGTCCCCTTTTATTTTTATACAGTTTTAGAAACGTGTTCCTCTCCAGGACACCTCGTTACATAACCCGCCAGACGCAGAAGACCAATTACTATGTACAACAGTCAAAAAAAAAAGACCTGAGACCTGTGCCCTCACAAAGCGGTGTATTTTTTACATACACATACATATATATTTTATAGCTAGCACCAGGAAGACAAATGGATTAAGACACAGAATCACAAACCTTCTATACCAAGCCGCCTCAGGCAAGCACGCAGGCATCTGCAGCACTTTATACAGGGGTCAAGTGCCAAAAAAAAAAAAGAAGAAATGTGGGAACTCACTGATATTATTGTCCCCCAATTCGAGATTATCATCTTGCACTCACTCAAATCTGATATTTATATATATATATATATAGATGTATATTTTATATTTATTGTGACTTGAGAAGGAAAGCTACGATTGGACGCCTGAATACAAGCTTTATAGTGTGTGGGGCCAAGTTCGCTCTGCAAAAATGGTGGAGGAACGGCGTTCCCACACGTTCCCCCTCGACTTGACCCGAGTTTACAACCCCTTTTAAAGCTAGAAAATGGCATTTTTTGGTTAGATTTATCCTAAAAGACCAGTTATACGTGCCTGTATCCCTCCGGGAGGAAGCAGCACCGGGGGGGGGGGGGAGCCAAGAATGAAACATCAAGGCCCAAAACAAAGTGACAATATACCTTTTATTTTTCCGCAGCGACATAAAATCTCTCTAAAAAGAAGCTAAATAGAACATAATATAAATCCTGGCTGAAGTAAATATTTTCTCTTCTAGCCAAGTTAAAATGCTCGACACGGCTGCCGTCCCTGGCGGCGCCGGTGTCCGACGCACCGCGGCATGTCACGCGACGCCAAACTAATGTCAAGCAGAAAAAAAAAAGCTGTTCAGTTTGGTGAATGACAAAATATTACATAAAAAAGCAACGCTATAATGAGGGTGCGCAATGGTTGCTGTTTCCCCCATTTATTCATACCACATTAACCCCTTCACTACCATGTGATTTCCCATAAAACCACTGACAGGAGCCGTTGGTTTTATAGGAGACCGCCGCGCATAAGCCAGCAATAAATATATATAAAAACGAAAAACTCCAGCATTCCTCCAGGATGTGTACATATCGAGTTAACGCGATCTCAGGTACCCAGCGGTGCTTGTGACGATGGAGTTAACGCGCTCATGAAGTGGCTTCCATAAAACCATAGGCGGGAAATGATTTATGGAGAAACACTTTCAGTTATCCCTTAACCCCATAACCAATACACACACACACATACAGTACAAATGTACTGCGTCTGTATGCGCTGTATCGACAGGCAGGTAGCTCCTCTACTGGTCAATACGGGTATAGCAGCAGAGACCGCCGCTCGTCTCCAAAAGGAGTCTCGGCAGTTCAGTGAGTTGCTGCACATCGGCTGCTACGTTTGATGTACTAGAACTCGTCGTGACATATTTCTGAGCTCATTTGCAAATTAAATCCGTTTGAATTCCTCCCCAATGAGTCCAGATCGAGTTCAGTCCATCTTGGGCAGATGATGGTGCTTTTTAACATCTTGTTAACTTGAACGACGAAGCAATAAAGGGGTAAAATCTCTTATACATCGGGTAACAGATGCATCGGTGCCACATGTTGCAAAATGTAAACACGGCACAGGATTCAGCTTCTTAAAATATTTTGCCATTGACCAACTGACAACCGGCTCCACTTTTTATCCCCCCCCATGCCGTGTTCAGGGGAGAGCCGGTCACCATCGAGTGCTCTTGTCTTGGGCCAGGCAGTAGTCTTTATATTTTTCCCAGATCACAAAAAGAGCAGTAAGTGCTTTACGTCTTCAAATCTGATTGCCATCGCTACACAGAAAGCACACGTTCAATGAACCCCGGGGCCGGTCCCTGCCCAGCCCCGACAGCCCCAACTAGTCTAACGACAGCAGGAAGCATCCACAGACGCCCAGTGACGTTCCTCAAATTAAAAGGTGTGTTTACTCTTAGTGAAGCGGCTACCGGATGGGCGGCAGTCCCAGTTCTTTACTCGGAATTCCGTTTTGGAATCTTAGAAAGAACGAACATTACAAAGGAACATGCTCCCAGATGATACAAAATGTGGGGTAATACGTTAGTAGCCACAACAAAGAGCTCCTCGTCACCACCAACGAGTCCACTCGCCAATTTATCTTCTAATCATCTGTTGTCCATGCACTCATAAACCTGTCCCTCTTTCTCGATTTCACCTGTCCGTGTACTTGTTTGCTTAAATGTGTCCCTGCACCCCTATACTGAAACCATGTGCTCGTTCCCGAACACCAACCTTTCCCTGTCAAACCCATTCCTACCAGTCTCTGCACCCATAAATCTGTTCCTGTCACCGCTCCCTTAAACATTTCTTATCAAATCTATTCCAGTCATTGCTCTTGTCCCTGCACCTTTAATTTGCACCCTGTACCCATGCATGCGCGTCTAAATCTGGCTCTGCATTCCTGAACCGGTCCGTACACTCCTAAACCGGTTACTGAATTCTTAGCCCTGCCTCTGTACCCCCAAAACATTTCCCTATTCCTCCACTTCATTCATTGACCCCTAAAACATGTTCTTATCCAAGTCCTGTATTTATAATCATCAACCTGCTGCACCCTGAAAACCGTCACCCCATTCCTCTTTCTGACCTTTAAATTTGCTCATGTCCCACTCGTCACTGCACCCTTAAATCACTCTCCCGACACGGTCCCTACATTCCTACGCCTGTCTGATTCCCCTCAGCCTGTCCCTGCTCCCCTAAACCTGTTTCCCCTCAGCCTGTCCCTGCTCCCCTAAACCTGTTACCCCTCAGCCTGTCCCTGCTCCCCTAAAAGTGTTTCCCCTAAACCTGTTTTCCCTCAACCTGTCCCTGCTCCCCTAAACCTGTTTCCCCTCAGCCTGTCCCTGCTCCCCTAAACGTTTCCCCTCAGCCTGTCCCTGCTCCCCTAAACCTGTTTCCCCTCAGCCTGTCCCTGCTCCCCTAAACCTGTTTCCCCTCAGCCTGTCCCTGCTCCCCTAAACATGTTTCCCCTCAGCCTGTCCCTGCTCCCCTAAGCCTGTCCCCCTAAACGTTTCCCCTCAGCCTGTCCCTGCTCCCCTAAACCTGTTTCCCCTCAGCCTGTCCCTGCTCCCCTAAACATGTTTCCCCTCAGCCTGTCCCTGCTCTCCTAAACATGTTACCCCTCAGCCTGTCTCTGCTCCCCTAAACCTGTTTCCCCTCAGCCTGTCCCTGCTCCTTAAACCCTTTCCCCTCAGCCTGTCCCTGCTCCCCTAAACCTGTCCCTGCTCCCCTGTTGCTGTCGTCTCTCTTTCAGTGACAGCTGGAGACCAGCGCCACTGTGGCCAAGCTGGGTATTGCATCTGAAGATTCTCCCATAGAACAGAACCCACTGAGCATCTGGTTAAAACGTGCCATGTACCAATTGCCACTTTCCGCAGGAGACTGGACCAGTGAATTTTTGGGGTCTGTACCCGTTATATTTCCCTGCAGGTCCCACTGCCTTTCATTGGATTAAAGCACATTGCGTGACATTATCAGCGGTTCCTTATTATTGCTCTCCTGGTTCTGGCCAAGAATGCACGACTCGTTTTAATGCAGCGGCTCATTAATCCAAGCAACTGCTTTTTTTTTTTTAAATGCTCGAAATCTGTTATTTCTACCCCATGCGCCAATTATTTTCAGGTACTACTTGAAGCTGCGGTAACGGACGCGCGTTTACGGCGCGGAGTGACCGTGACAGCGAGTCGGCAGAACTCAAATCGCGACCAGAGGTTTCACAAACGATTCCATCGGGAATGATACAGACAGGTGTCGAGGAATGATTTTATTGGAAAAAAAACAAAAAACTTGATTCTGACCCGAACTAAGAGTTCATGCACCTTTCATGGTTTCATTTTAGTGTGGGGGGGGGGGTGAAAGGTCAGCGATACAGAGGAGAGGCGTTTACTAAAAACATAAATACCATCGTTAAAAAATAATAATAATAATAAAGAAACACAAAGTGTCGCTGAAAGAGATGAGGCCTCTCGCGGCGGTGTAAATAAATGCTGGAGATGCACCGTAAAACAAAAAAGGGGAAAAAAACGCTAACCCTGGTCTTAAAACGGCCAATGGGAGAACGCCGGGGGCGGCCCTCTGGCAAAATCCCGTTTAGAAAACCTAATTTCCTGATTTTACTGGAGCTTCCTGATGCTCCTATTTTTTTCCCCCAGAGACCTTGTGAAGCTCCTTCCTATTTGTACAACAATATACCCCCCCCCCCGAAGCAGGACTTAAAACAAGGTGAAATATGTGATGCTCCGGATGTCCCTATCAGAGCAGGGACCGCGGATCCGGGTGATAAGTAACGTTCCGGATCCACCTATGGGAACAGGGACCGGGATACGGGCGATGATAAGTAATGCTCCGGATCTACCTATAAGAGCAGGGACCACGGATACGGGTGATGAGATGTGATACTCTGGATGTCCCTATGAGAGCAGGGACCGCAGATCCTAGCGATGATAAGTAATGCTCCGGATGTACCTATGGGAGCAGGGACCGCGGATCCGGGAGGTGATATGTGATGCTCCGGATGTACCTATAGGAGCAGGGACCGCGGATACGGGCGATGAGATGTGATACTCCGTATGACCCTAGTAGAGCAGGGACTGCGGATCCGGGCTATGATATGTGATGCTCCGGATATCCCTATGAGAGCAGGGACTGCGGATCCGGGCGATGATATGTGATACTCCGGCTGTACCTATGAGAGCAGGGACTGCGGATCCAGGCGATGATATGTGATGCTCCGGATCTACCTATGACAGCAGGGACCGCGGATCTGGGTGATGATATGTGAGGCTCCTCTGGGAGCTGATACTGCAAATCCGTGCGGGTATAAGTGATTCTCCGGATGCTCCTCTGGGAGCAGGGATTGCGGATCCGGGAGATGATACGTGATGCTCCCAATTATCCCTATGGGAGCGGGGAATGCGGATCCAGGAGAGTATATGTGATGCTCCAGCTGCTCCTCTGGGAGCAGGGACCGCGGCTCCGGGCGGGCATGTCTGCAGTAAATCTGAATAATGTGTAACAGAATAACCTTAACTAACAAAACCAAAGAAAAACTGCTCGTTTTCTACACCCCCCTCCCCCCACTGGATACAGGAGGGAGCAGAGGTTCGGTGAAAAGAGTCGAAAGATGACGAAACGGTATAATAATAATTTAACAAACCTTCTCATTCCGAGGCCAAGATCCGTGGCGTTTTACCAAATTAAAAGGTGTCCCTCGGCTTCTACCTCCTTCCCTGATCTGCAAGGTAACACGTTGTAACACGTTGTGTACATTTGGTTTGTGTTGTTAGGTAGGTTTGTTGTGGTGTCGTTGTTGTTCAGGTATTTGATTAAAGTATCTTAAAAACAATAAATCGGGTTAAAAAAAAAAAAACCAGACACTATTCCTTCATCCAGCAGTAAAACACATGAAAATCTCAAGACATTACAAAAAAAATATATATATATAATAATTAAAAAGTAAAAATCCTGCCCGGGTAATACAGAAACGCACAATCCAAATCCTTCCATTAGCACCCACTGTTTTGTTGCATTTTGTTTTTTGTGGTTGTTTTTTTTTGGTAGCAGCAGAAGCACCGTTTAATCTCTTTTTTTCTGTCAAAGTCTCTCGTTATAAAAAGTCTCTGGATTGCCCTAATGACGCCGACGGCGGGGAGTGAGGGGGGGGTCACAGTCCCGGCGGCCTATGATGGACACTCCTTGGTGTTGTGCCCTGTCTCCGCGTGGTGCTTTAAGTCGATGGGCTGCTGGGGTTGTTGCGAAGGCCGCGCGTTGACCAGCACCAGGTTCTTGACGCAGCCGGTGATCCCGGAGGAGAATTTACCGCCCGTAAGCGTCTTGGCATTTGGAGCTCCGCCTGAAGGAACAGAAAATAATCAGAATCCGAAGGAGAGGATCTTAACCCCTTCACTACCAAGATCTGCAAGGCAACTCTTGGGGGGGGGGGGTCACGATATCGAGTACAGTCAACATGGCGTCCCGCAGCACCAGAATTTTATTATTTGAGCTCCAGAACGCGCCCCTAATGTTTCACCAGTGTGGGCATGATGCCCGAGATGCCAACACTTTCTAGTGTGGGAAAGTGCCACCCCAGCTGATCCTGCAGGGAGTGCAGCGCTGCCGTAAAGCCGCCGTGTCACCGGGCAGCACCACCCGTCCGGAGCGTCAGGGAATCAAGAATAACTAAAATTCGGAAAGCTCTGAAAATTCACGATAAGCGTCCCCAACCGTTACTCCAGTTTATCAGGTCACGGCACGCAAAAAAGAACAACGATTCGACCCGCACAGGGGTCCTTCGTCAAGTCTTGACAAAAACCCTTGCGTGGGTGGAAACGTTGCTCTTCTTGCACGTGTGACCCGATAGCCCGGAGCATTGCCTTTGTAAGAGTCGTCGCGCTGCGCCGCTGTTTCCTGCAGAACAGATAAGAATTCCTTGCAGCCGGACGATCAAGAATTGGGAAATTTTCCTAAGACAGGACGGAAAGTTACAAACACTCGCCTCCGAGTCCTTATTAAAATTTTAACTTTCCGTCCTACCTTAGGAAAATTTACCAATTTTAACGCAATCCTCGGAGGCGAGTATTTGTTTGACCTCCCTCCTGATTAGGGCGGGACCAGATGGTTTGGGGGGGCGTCCCCATGCAGGGAAGGGTTACTGGGATGTTTTTCTCCAAATAGGAGCTTCCGGGGAGTGCATTAAACGTGAAATGGCTAAAATGCTTCTTTCACCAGACCAGTAAAAAGGCTCAACATAAAAATACATAAACAGAAGGATCTTTCAGTGGATCGAAAACATAAGGCTGCTCGTCCACTGGGTCCGTAGTCGTCCAACTAACCCCACAACACAGAAGAGATTCAACCCCTATCCATTGCGTCAGACAACTTCGGACGACTACATCAGACTACCGACTGATCCCATTTGAACAGGATTGGTCAAACAACCTGGTGCAACAAATCAATAATAATAAATGAAATAATAGGCATTTTATTGTGTAGGGGAGGCGGGGGGGGGGGGAGGAACTAGCCCGGTTTGTTAATTTTTTTGAGGGTAGAGGAAACATACTTGGGTTCTTTTGCAGCTGTGCCTTAACCCCTTATGTGCCAAGTGTATATTTAGGCAGATATTATCATTCCCACTTCTATAGTGATATATTCTATGGGGTTCTTTTAATATGGAGAACCTGTTTTACTGCACTTTCCGCACAAATAATATGTTAATTTTTAACCCCTTAAGGACCAATGATGTGATGTTTACGTCATATATGCATTTACTTTAAAGACCCTTAGTCCTTAAGGGGTTAAACCAGAAACTTCCAACCTGGGTCGTCCATAGTCGCTTGCAGCGGACGACTCTAGTCATACGACCTAGGTCGTCCGTAATCTGACGAACCAGCCGGTCGTAGGACTTTGGAGCCAGTGGACGACACAGAGTAAGTCCTCAAGGTGAAACGCTGAGAAAGGCGTTAAAGGGTAAAACGAGGAAATGAAACGCACAGAGATCACACGCGCATTACCGTGCCGCACGTATCGGAACTATAAGGAGTTATTTTCCATCTCTGCAGAGACACAGCAATGATTCGCTCACTCTATGCGTCGGGAAGACGTGAGGAGGGTGACATACCTATGTAGACGCTTCCCTTGGTGTTCACCATGATGTTTTTACCCGGAGAGCTCCCAGAGACCAGCTCCTCCCCATCAACCTGGATGGAGCCAAGCTTGCCCTCCCTGAAAACAGACCGCAAACAGGTTAAATGGCGCAGGATGCCCGGCAGCGGGCAAATGGTGCAGGATGCCCGGCAGCGGGTAAATGGCGCAGGATGCCCGGCAGCGGGTAAATGGCGCAGGATGCCCGGCAGCGGGTAAATGGCGCAGGATGCCCGGCAGAGGGTAAACGGAGCAGGTTGCCCGGCAGCGGGTAAACGGAGCAGGTTGCCCGGCAGCGGGTAAACGGAGCAGGTTGCCTGGCAGCGGGTAAACGGCGCAGGTTGGCCGGCAGCGGGTAAATTGAGCAGGTTGCCTGGCAGCAGGTGAATGGGGCAGGTTGACTGGCAGCGGGTAAATGGCGCAGGTTGACTGGCAGCGGGTGAATGGGGCAAGTTGCCTGGCAGCGGGTGAATGGGGCAGGTTGCCTGGCAGCGGGTAAATTGAGCAGGTTGCCTGGCAGCGGGTAAATGGGGCAGGTTGCCTGGCAGCGGGTGAATGGGGCAGGTTGCCTGGCAGCGGGTGAATGGGGCAGGTTGCCTGGCAGTGGGGGACGACGACATAATGATTACGTGGAGATAAAAAAGTGCATAAAATTAATCCCATTTGCATTTGGACATCGGAAGTGAATGAGGCTGAAATTGCAGATACAGAGAAATTCACAGGTTAGTGAATAAGCCCCTATACTGTCCTGTCTCATCCTGCCTCGGTCTCTTACCTGACCGCAATGATTTTGTGCCACTCTCCGTCGTTGATGGGATCCTCGGAGAGGATGTTGGCCTCGCCGCTGCCCAGCTGGTAGCTGTCATAGGAGAATATAGGAGAAGGCAGCATTATATAAAGTGTCACAGGCTGCTCCGATACAGTGTTACACGCAGATACACAAAGGCTCGCCGTCTGTTACCTGAACAGGAGGTGTCCGTCTTTCAGGCCCAAGCTGATAAAGTCTTTCCCTTTGCCCTGTTCATTCTCCTCCTGCAAAATATCACAGTGAATCACAGCGCATACACCACGTCACGTCGCGTCGCCTGCGCAGGTTTTACAAGTCATAGAGGACGGCAGGAAGTCTGCGCCGTATTCACCACAACAAGACACACTGAATAATCTGGGGGGGGGGGTGTGTGTGTGTGTGTGTAATATATATATATACACACACGCTCACACATTTTTACAATATTTAATAAAGTTTAGCTTTTTAATAAGGCCTCGTGTCATATACACACAAACATACATACAAGTACACATACACACACACACACACACACACACACACAGGCTGAGTCTCCCTTATCTCTGAAACGCTCGAGAGCAGACGTGTTGTGGATTTGGGTATTTTGGGATATTTGCATATAATAATGATGAGATATCTCGGGGAGCTAAACACGACATTTATGTTTCACGCGGCCTGAAGGTGTATATGATACGTATATACAGGATTGAATCATTGTGCCCCGGTCACATGACCTCGGGGGGATTTTACCCCGGAGTCAAGTCGTGCTGAATAGGTTTTGGAATATTTCAGAGGTTGGGATAAAGGATGCTCTGCATGTTACAGACAGACAGACACACGTTCATTTACACGCTACACTCATGGGAAGCACATAATGATCAGTGACTCTGTTATTTCTCCAATTGACACTTTCCACCAAGTCAGTGCAGGGAGCAAGCCCTACGTGTGCCTGGCTAGCATCATGCAGCCCGTGCCCTGACCCCGTGCTCACCTGAAGGAAAGAGGTGCGACATGAAGACAGATTATAGCAAAAACATCATGCAATGCGGAGATCACGTGACTGCGAACATGCAATGCGGAGATCACGTGACTGCGAACATGCAATGCGGAGATCACGTGACTGCGAACATGCAATGCGGAGATCACGTGACTGCGAACATGCAATGCGGAGATCACGTGACTGCGAACATGCAATGCGGAGATCACGTGACTGCGAACATGCAATGCGGAGATCACGTGACCGCGAACATGCAATGCATAGATCACGTGACCGCGAACATGCAATGCGGAGATCACGTGACCGCGAACATGCAATGCGGAGATCACGTGACCGCGAACATGCAATGCGGAGATCACGTGACCGCGAACATGCAATGCGGAGATCACGTGACCGCGAACATGCAATGCGGAGATCACGTGACCGCGAACATGCAATGCGGAGATCACGTGACCGCGAACATGCAATGCGGAGATCACGTCACGTGACCGCGAACATGCAATGCGGAGATCACGTGACCGCGAACATGCAATGCGGAGATCACGTGACCGCGAACATGCAATGCGGAGATCACGTGACCGCGAACATGCAATGCATAGATCACGTGACCGCGAACATGCAATGCGGAGATCACGTGACCGCGAACATGCAATGCGGAGATCACGTGACCGCGAACATGCAATGCGGAGATCACGTCACGTGACCGCGAACATGTAATGCGGAGATCACGTGACCGCGAACATGCAATGCGGAGATCACGTGACCGCGAACATGCAATGCGGAGATCACGTGACCGCGAACATGCAATGCATAGATCACGTGACCGCGAACATGCAATGCATTGATCACGTGACCGCGAACATGCAATGCATTGATCACGTGACCGCGAACATGCAATGCATAGATCACGTGACCGCGAACATGCAATGCATAGATCACGTGACCGCGAACATGCAATGCGGAGATCATGTGACCGCGAACATGCAATGCATAGATCACTTGACCGCGAACATGCAATGCGGAGATCACGTGACCGCGAACATGCAATGCGGAGATCATGTGACCGCGAACATGCAATGCATAGATCACTTGACCGCGAACATGCAATGCGGAGATCACGTGACCACAAACATGCAATGTGGAGATCACGTGACCACGAACATGCAATGCGGAGATCATGTGACCGCGAACATGCAATGTGGAGATCACGTGACCGCGAACATGCAATGCGGAGATCACGTGACCGCAAACATTCAATGCATACATCACGTGACCGCGAACATGCAATGTGGAGATCACGTGACCGCGAACATGGAATGCGGAGATCATGTGACCACGAACATGCAATGCTGAGAAGACAGAATTGCTGACGTAGAATACAAAGCTCTCTATATAGCTTGCACGCAGCATTCAGGCTCTATATAGCTTACACGCAGCATTCAGGCTCTCTATATAGCTTGCACGCAGCATTCAGACTCTCTATATAGCTTGCACGCAGCTTTCAGACTCTCTATATAGCTTGCACGCAGCATTCAGACTCTATATAGCTTGCACGCAGCATTCAGACTCTATATAGCTTGCACGCAGCATTCAGGCTCTCTATATAGCTTGCACGCAGCATTCAGACTCTCTATATAGCTTGCACGCAGCATTCAGACTCTCTATATAGCTTGCACGCAGCATTCAGACTCTATATAGCTTGCACGCAGCATTCAGACTCTATATAGCTTGAACGCAGCATTCAGGCTCTATATAGCTTGCACGCAGCATTCAGGCTCTATATAGCTTGCACGCAGCATTCAGGCTCTATATAGCTTGCACGCAGCATTCAGTCTCTCTATATAGCTTGCACGCAGCATTCAGGCTCTCTATATAGCTTGCACGCAGCATTCAGACACTCTATATAGCTTGCACGCAGCATTCAGGCTCTATATAGCTTGCACGCAGCATTCAGACACTCTATATAGCTTGCACGCAGCATTCAGACACTCTATATAGCTTGCACGCAGCATTCAGACACTCTATATAGCTTGCACGCAGCATTCAGGCTCTATATAGCTTGCACGCAGCATTCAGACTCTCTATATAGCTTGCACGCAGCACTCAGGCGCTCTATATAGCTTGCACGCAGCATTCAGGCTCTATATAGCTTGCACGCAGCATTCAGACTCTCTATATAGCTTGCACGCAGCACTCAGGCTCTCTATATAGCTTGCACGCAGCACTCAGGCGCTCTATTGCAAGTAGAGCCTGTCAGTGTCTCATGGTTCAGGACAGGAGGAAACACTGCAGCACCATTACCAGACACTCACCATTCCTTGCCACAGGATGGCGCCGTTCTCAGTTGAGGTGCGGACCTCCAGCTCGATGGTTTCAGGAGCATCTGGCCGACTGCAAGAAAGACATGTCGCCGCGGCTTATTATTCACATGTTCAATAAAATTGGAATAATGACTCTCTCCCGCACAGGACGGACGGCCTCACCATAGATAAACCTCATATTTAACCCTTTATTATTACGCCGGGGCCGCTCGGCTTACTCTAATTATTCCTGCAAATGTATACGTGTGACCTTTAACGACCATCAGCCCTGATTCCGGTCCGAGTGGTGACGTGTGAGCCGGTGCTGGCAGCTGGTTAGGTTACTGGTGAAGCTCTGTCACCAGCGCCACTCTGACTTACACCAAGTGAAGTGACCGGTGTTTAATAAATGTGCTTGTATTGGCTAGAGCTGACAGGTCGGCCATGTTTTCCTGGACGCATAGAATTTATTCATGCTGATGGGCAGTGCATGAAAAATGCCACCCCGCAGCATGTATAATCCATACACTGCAGGTGAGAAATCAAAGAGGAATCCCAGGTGACCTGCCTTGATTTACTTCCTGCAGCATGTGAGTTATACATGTTGCAGGGCAGCACTTTTCCTTGTGCTCCCCCTCTGCAAATTGCCAGCATTGTGAATAGCCGAATGGCCACGAAATTGCACCGTACGGGTAATTCTATGTTCGTGGCAATTTGGTGGCAAATTCGACTCTCTTTGAATAACCCCTGAGGTGTACACAGTCAGGACGCGTAACGTTACGGTAACCTGCCGGGCAAGCAGAGCCGCAGCTGACGTCAGCACTTTACTTGTAATAGCGAGCGGGCGGTCTGTGTAGGAGAACGGACCCGCTATCATTAGCGTTTTTATAGCTCAGCCATCCATTGGTTGATATTTGTGTCGTAGGACCCGAGGTCAGGAAAGCAGAGGTCCTAAACCTGCGCAGCCTGCGCCGCCTGTTACACTAAAAATCACCAGTTTCATTCGCCGGCTTTGCCAAATTCTCAACGTTCGTTAAATAGAACTCCTGCACCATTAAAGCTAATTTTACCTTCTGGGGAACATCTGCCTGGGCAGGGCAAGGAAAGCATCGTCGGAGAAGTAGGCCCCGTATTGTCCCGGTGCATCTGTAGAAACACGAGATAAAAGCCCTGAGTGGACAGTAACGGGGGCAGACGGAACGCCCCGGGGCGTCAGACAACAAACGGGAGGAAAGGAAGCAGGCGAAAGGTAAAGAAATCGATTTTTGGAAGGGATAGAAATACTTCTACTATAAATAGAACAAGTCGCCCGAAAAGCTTACGTTTTAATACCTGTAAACATTCCCTCCTCCTCCTCATTAACTGTTACCATACTGTAGACTAGATAAAACACAGCAGTGAAGTAAAACATTTGCACGGATTTTGGTAAATGTTGCATCATGGGAAAAATCCACAAATTGCAAACAGGAGATTAAAAAACTAACTTTATTTTTCCTTTTTTACATGCAATTACTTCAAACGAAGAAAAAAAACGGCAGCATGTGTTTTGTGTGCGTTATAAGAGGGTTTTATAAAATGCTTAATAAGGTGTTTTACAAGGTGTTGTATAATGTGTTATAAGATGCTTAATGTTTTTATAAGGTGCTGTATAAAGTTTTATAATGTGTCGTATAAAGTGTTTTATAATGTGTCGTATAAAGTGTTTTATAATGTGTCGTATAAAGTGTCTTATAATGTGTTTGTTTGTAATGTACAAGTATTCTAGTTACAGTTTATGGTACTGTCCCTTTAAGAAGCTAGTGATAAAATATAGCAGAAGAAGCAGCCCCCCTCTTTCTACGTTTCCCCACCAGCTCCTCCATGTGCCGATCATAGAACCGGTTACTTAGCCACCGGTTTATAACCAAAAATGATTAAGACACATGATGGTTTAGGCAGGGCTGTGGACAGAGGGGGAAACGTTTCTCCTACGATATCTTACTCGAAAATCCCCGTTTGCTGCGGCGCAGTATTTAAAAGAAAAGAGGAAAGGTTTAAAAGGTAAAAGGGAATCAGAACAAGCGGTAGATACTGTACCATTCCCCCCACTCCCTTCCACTTGCCAATCTTGCTCCGGGTTTGCGGCTCCTGTGCAAGTGCAAATAAGCAGGTTAAGAGACGCACACAGAACTAACTACCAAAGCTCCACGTCCAAAGCCACGGAACAAAACACAGACATTACCCGCCCTTTGGTATAAAAGCATCCCGGGAATATAATTCAGTGCTCCGGTGCCACCAAAAAGGGAAATTCACCCAGAAGGCGCGCGCTCCAAGGAGACTTGTATGTACATTATTAATCTTTTATTGCCACTACAGACGGATCCCTCTTTAATTAAAGATTAGTAGTTTATAAGACTCCTTGGAGTGCGGCCTTCTGGGTGAATTTTATACATGTTATTTTCATTTCATTATTTCTGCATATATTTTTATATTTTTTCATTTAATTATTTTGTATAGAGCTTTTTGTTTAGATATATTTTAATTATTTTTGCTTTTTTTTTTTTTACATATTTTCCATTACTTTTGCATTTATAATTCATTTTTTATTTATTTTATTTTGTATTTTCATTAGATTATTTTTGTATTTATATATATATTTTTGTTAATTATTTTTTCATTTAGTTATGTTTGTATTTTTTATATAGATTTCTCTCATAAAATTTTTGTATTATTAATTCTTATACACTTTAATTATTCATGTATTTATTAATTTTTTTATTTAAATTTAGCTATTTTGTATTTTTTTTTATAATAATAATAATAATAATAATAATAATAATATATATATATATTTGGGATTCCAGTGTCCACAGTTACACATATTCCGGCTCCCTCTATTCTTCTTGGAGACACTATTGTCACTGTACGTGTCATTCCAGAAGGGAAGTTACTTTGTATTACAGCGCTGTGGTCGTGGTGCAGTTCCCTGACGCAGCGCTGGGTGGTTAGTCCGGTGGCATGCAGATTGCGCTGGCATCCTGAGGGCTCGGAGCTCATTAAACTGGCTTTTAGACACTTTAACAAAGCGCAGGGAAACAGGTATCTGGTGACGCAATCTGTATCTCATACACTTCCCATGCAGAGCCGTGCAGTGAGTGTGTCCCATCTAAGCGTTTCTAGTAGAGGTGTGCATGGCTGAAAAATTAGTTTAATTTCAAAAGAATTTAGATTCGTAATTTCGTTACATTTTGATCTGTTTCGTTATTTCGTTTCGTTTTGATTTGTTACATTTTGATTTGTTTCGTTATTTTGTGTCGTTTGGTATATTGGATCATTAAAAACCCCATTGTAGATTGGGATTAATTCAATATTTGATATATCGATTCAAATTTTTAAATCATTAAATAAAGCCCCGACAAATCAAATCCTGCTGTTAAAAGGCAAGCTAGGGGTTAACTGTCGAGCAGTCCATTGGCCTGTGGTGCTGACAACAGATTCAGCACCACAGGCCAATTTACAGCGACATGGTGCTTTGTGAAACACTCAAACTAATCTGATTAGTTTCATAATGTCATTTCCTTTACTACTGACTTGTATGTATTGTAAGTTGGGATTGATTCGATATCGATTCGAATTTCGGATCACTAAATAAAACCCCAATAAAAGCAAATCCTACTCAGGAATCATTTAATCAATGCATCCATAGTGAAACAGTATAACAAATCATTTTCATTTTATACCGTTTAGTTTCAATTCGGATGAAAAAAATTCGTTATTTCGGAAGTACTTCCTAAATAAGAATTAACCGAATTCGTAACGAAATGAGATTCGTTACGAAACGAATACACACCCCTAGTTTCTAGAAGCGAGAGGTTTTGTGCTCAGTGCGTGCTTGTATCAGGTGCTAAGCCAGGGCAAATATACTCCAGTCCCTCACAGGCTTCTGAACTACGACTCCCATGATCTGGCCATCTATTGCGTTCAAAAGAATTCTGGGAAACGAAGGCATCGGCATCTGGCGTGCTGGAGTTTGACAGCACTAAGCGGTCATAGCAGGTAACGCCAGATACTAAAACTCCTCATATTTTCACAACTGTAACTCTTTTATTCTTCTGACATCCGGGCCTTATTCAGATTCCGGGGTACACGCACCCCCCCCCCTCCTCTTACCTCGCTCGCACAGCGTTCCGGAGAAACCCGCCAAGCAGTGGCATTTGTTGTCCTTGCAGACGCCGTCGTTAAGGCACGGGTTGTGTATCTGGCAGCGATCCTCGTGGGACTCGCAACGAGCTCCTGAAACGTTCAAGCAAGAGGATGAAAACAAAAATGGTAAGTTTGCACTGGATTGTTAATCTTTTAAACATCTCGGAATACGGTAAATTTGCTCATTTCTAGTTTTTACAACAATAGTTTAACTGTTACAGAAATATCACCGGGATATCGGCAGCGCCATCGCATGTCTGTACGACATGTGGCAGGAGTTTCCACACCCTAATTGCACTGATCAGCCACCTTCGAACACACAGGGGCCGGCGATCTTAAACTGTTATGTCGAGGTCTCCATCAATTGCGATTAACGAAGAGATCACTGGGATGAAAGGCTGTAAACTCTAGATGGCGTCCCTTATCTGGCACAATGTCACACGAGCTATACATTATCAGCATACAGGCAGAAATGGCCTTTGTGTCGGCTGCAGTAAATGTGCTGCAGACAGATAATAAAATGGTGAAATCTCCTGCTTACACGGGGTCTGCATTATCGGCATACAGGCAGATGCAGTAAATGTGCTGCAGACATATAATAAAATGGTGAGATCTCCTGCTTACACGGGGTCTGCATCCAGCAGGTATCCTCACCTTTGAACCCTTCCCGGCAGATACACTGGTATTCGTACTCTCCAGTGGGCATGCACCTTCCTCCGTGCAGGCACGGCATGCGGTCGCAGGGAGAGCCGTCATAGCACTGGCCGATCGAGCGGCTGTCAATAAAGCTGTATGAAATGTCCACTTTCTTTCCATTGATGGAAACCTTCACAAAAGATAAGATGTTCTCAGGAATGGCAACGCGGAACCAAGCACCGCCTCTGTATAACAAACCCATCATTACCATCCCGGTTCATACAACGCGGCGCGGTAACAGGGGCAAAAGGGAGCTCCCCGGTTCATACAGTGCGGCACGGTAAAAGGGGGGCAGGAGAATGCTTCCCAGTTCATACAGCGCGGCAACGGGGCAGGAGGGAGCTTCCCGGTTTATACAGCGCGGCAACAGGGGCAGGAGGGAGCTTCCCGGTTCATACAGCGTGGAAACGGGGACAGGAGGGAGCTTCCCGATTCATACAGCGCGGCAACGGGGGCAGGAGGGAGCTTCCCGGTTCATACAGCGCGGCGCGGTAACGGGGGCAGGAGGGAGCTTCCGCTACAGCTCATTTTATCTTTAAAGCATTCATTCCAAGGTTGTATTGATTTTTATATCTACATATAGTTTGCATTTATCAAACAGAACTTTATTTAAAAGAGCAGGATATATATATATCACATACCTTGATAAAGGCTTCTAGGAGCCGAAACGTCGGTCCTTTTTTATGTAATCTTTAAATAAAATTTTTTGTTTTACTCTACAACCCAGAATGCGCCCACTTCGTTGCTTTTGTATCCTTGCTCTAACGGGCACCACACTAATCCACCGACTGAGTGCTCGATTCCCCTCTGGATGTATATGTATATATACACGTCACAGGTTACAGGGAAGGGCTGTGCGCACGGATTCACTGAAAAGGATGCTCTACTCATCCTGACCACTTTACAGTTTTAAAGTGCTGTATGAGGTCCGGGTGGCATTCTATATACCCTACTCGTGCTGTATGAGGTCCGGGTGGCGTTCTATATACCCTACTCGTGCTGTATGAGTTCCGGGTGGTGTTCTATATACCCTACTCGTGCTGTATGAGTTCCGGGTGGCGTTCTATATACCCTACTCGTGCTATATGAGGTCCGGGTGGCGTTCTATATACCCTACTCGTGCTGTATGAGGTCCAGGTGGTGTTCTATATACCCTGCTCGTGTTGTATGAGTTCCGGGTGGTGTTCTATATACCCTACACGTGCTGTATGAGGTCCGGGTGGCGTTCTATATATCTTACACGTGCTGTATGAGGTCCAGGTGGCATTCTATATACCCTAGTTGTGCTGTATGAGGTCCGGGTGGCGTTCTTTACCCTAGGTTTGCACCTTATGGTTCTCATATTGAGGGGTACCCCCGCTCACCTCCCCGATGCAGCCCTGGAAGTTCTGGCTGATGTTTGCAGCGGGAGGAAGCTCCACGGATTCATCCACTCCTCCAAGGTACATCTGGGTCTTCAGGTTGAGGCCTTGGCTCTTCCCGGGTGATGACCTTTTCACCGGCGGTTCGCTGTCCACCTGCAGCGTCCCGTCCTTATTCACACGTTCTGCAGACAACTTGTGCCACCGGCCCAAAGCCACGGGACGAGCGCTTCGCAAGATGGCGATACCTGTAACACGCAAAAAAGCAAACAGGAATGACGTTATCCTCCAGCCCTGAAATCAAGCAGGACACGCGTGTTGTCAATTTTCTACCTGAGCACTGACCACCGTGGGCGCCCCCTAGCTTTTAGCCGGGATGACCGAACACATCATACAACGCGACGCACGGGAAAAGCAATAGAAGTAAACCTGGGGCACTAATCTTTAAACTGCAGCAGCAAGAAAGAGGATGTGCTTCCGGGATTACTGCCTTTTATTGAGTAGGATAGCAGGGGATTATGGGGGAGGGGTTTACATGTTATTTTTTTCTATTGTTCACTTTTCCTCTTTCTGCTATTAAATAAATGACAAAGTAGAAGCAAATACTCGCCTCCGAGTCATTATTAAAATTTGAACTTTCCGTCACGGAAATAGGAAAATTTAGTAATTTTCTGCTCTGAGCACCGATCATCTTGAGATAACGCCGTGTTTGAGTATCACCATACAATGAGACTGCGTCCCTACAGGCCTGATCTGGGCACTGGGCGACTGCCTAGCTCACCCCAGCTACCATGTGCCAGAAGACGACTCCCCATGATCTCCGTAGCTGGCCCATCGAAGACTAGCAACGTGGCTTAATAGGTCACAGAGAGATAATCAGATCTACTTGGCTGACCTGCGACTCAGACATTCGTGGCTGTGACTTCTGGACCGGCCACTGATCTGCCCACTGGCCTCACTCCACGGTTAGCCCCATGCCAGGGCTGATTTAAAGGCCCAACACAACACTTAAACTTATACCCGCTTCTTTAGGTCACCTGATAATAAATCCATGGGGGGGGGCTCTATCAATGCCATGCAGGCACAATGAATAATGTATATGGAGTATTGCAGCTTCTAGGTCCTGTTTCTGTTTTTTTAACCCCTTCACTGCTGAGTGATTTAAAAAAGAATAATGCACTGCCAGGAACCAATGGATTTTTAAAAATGCCCTTTTTCATTAATTATAATGTGGGAATAGTCTCCATATAAATAAACTAATGCAGTATTTACTGTACACGTCCCCTGTGACAGCCAGGAAGGCGTCGCCATCTGCTGGCCAAAAGGAGCTATTGCAGCTGGGGCTCTGCGCTGCAGCGAGGGAATATCTCCGTGTCACACAGATATTCACGTGTAAAAACTGTTGAAGCACTTTGTCTGTCCTGCCTGAGGTGCTAAGACTTGGGGGGGTGGGGGCTTCTGGAGCTTAATGCAAACAAAATTAAATTTGCAACAAACAAATGTCATCTGCAACGGTGCGGCACAGCCCCAGGTCGCGTTAGCACCATCTCTGGCTGCTCTCTCTGCTACTGCTCATTGCGTGAACATGGCCACGGGAGTGAAGGGGTTAAAAGGGGAGATTAAAAAAAGGTTATTTAACATGACATAGAAGAGGCTGCAGAGTATATTTTTATGCACCATAAAAAAATAAAATCTATCTCACAAGTCATACCGATCCGCCCCCCCCCCCCAAGACAGAGAGAATCCTACCTGAGCCGAGTTCATAGCGGAATTCCAGGTGACCCCCCACTATCGCCAGGGACACGAAATCCTCGACCGGCGCCGCCTTCCCTCCGCTGAAGAACAGGAGCCCGTTGGCAGACTGAGGTTTGATCTCCATGTCCACCCGGAGGTCGTTATGGATGTTGGTCAGAGGTGGGTAGGAGATGTAGGAGGACTCCCCATTAAAGGATGGCAGGTTCACCATGACACCTGAGAGAAAAGGACAACAAATGAGGCTTAGATTCACCGTTTGTATTGTAATGGTATGAAAGGGGTGCGGAATTTTGTTTTAAAAAATCTACTTGTCCAAAGGGCTAAATTGGTGCCAAATCTACTTGCCCCTGCGGACAATCTACGGGTCCCAATACACAACATACTTTCATCAAAATAGCATTTGAAATAATAACCCCCTAATACATACTGGTAGTCAATTGTATATAGAATCTATGAGCAAAAGAATAAACAAATATTAATAGATGTGAATCTAGCGTGGAAAATGGAAAATTAATACTTTTCGGCGATGAAACGCAGACCCCTCCCGGAGCTGGAACGCAAGCCGCAGAAAGATGACGTCACGTGCATGCGCAAAAACCCCGCCGAACGCCGGAGGATTTTCAGTTTCGTTTTGATGAACGATTAATCACCATAGCAGGACAGTTTATAAAAACATTTTATGACATTTAAGACCATACACACTGACTGAGGAAGCGAATATCTCGCAAATACATTTCAGTGGTGTTCTAATCATTTTATTGAGGTTTTATTTAATAAATTCATTTATAATTTTCATTTTGGTCTTGGTGATTGTAAACAAAAACATATCGCTGGCATTTATCCACAGGAGAGGGGATCCGGTACCTCTTCATATCTACCAGCTGCACATACATCTGGTGTCCGAGGGGTGACACCTTAAAACGTGAGTGTTTTACTTAAATTTGGCTAGACTCCATCACGATATACTGGCTGCACCTAGGTTTGTGTTCTTCTCCTGTGTTTTCTTTGAGGCAAGAAGACCACAAAGGATTATAAAAGACCCAAAGACTAAAAGACAAAGAATTTGCCTTATTGAAAGGAAGCGCATTATTTGCTGAAATTGTCAACCATACTGGTAGTCATCCTACAAAACCCACTGCCATGGACACACATGGGTCCTCTGCCCGACAGGGAAACAAAAGAAGAAGTGCTCTGCTACAGGTCCAGGGCTCTGCCTGTCCGAAGGACTAACTGTGATAACCTGAGGACTTGCCCGGCGGCATAATCTCAATGTCCGAGGCGTCGGACTATAGAAATCCAGCACCTCTGTGGTTTAATCGGGGTTGGGAACCCTTGTCTGAAACAGAGATTCCAAAATATGAAATTTTTTGAGCACTGAAACGACACAAGACATTTAAGAGATTTAAAGGGACACTCTGCACAGTGTGAGCGTTCCGTCTTATCTGAGTGGTCACGCTGCTGTGAGCCCCTGCTCCCTCTCCACCCTCTGATGGGGCATCGGGGCCGATTCAACCATCTGGATGCAAGGGCTTAGCCAGACCCTCAGCTCAGGTTTCCTGGACTTTGGGTACCAGCCCCATCCAATGGCATCAAAGCCATCCAGCACTGAGAGAGACTGGACTGGTTTGGCTGGAGTGTCCCTGCGGTCACATGACATGCTGAGCTGGATGTATGACATATCTTGCAAAGATCAGAGGGAGAGCAGCACTGGATACAGGGGAGATTGTAAAGGAAACCTAAAATGGGAGGGGGGGGGAGTGTGGAGGAGGTCAGGAGGGTTTAATGTTTAATATAAATACAAAACAAAAAACAAAAACAAATCAGACCTTCCATGCATTTGTCTCCGGATTTGCCCAGGTGGCAACGGCAGGTGTACCCGCGACCATCCGCTCGGTTAATGCAAGTGGCATCTGGACCGCAAGCCTCTAAGAAGCACAAAAAAAGCAGCACATGAGCCGTCGCACAGAATTTTAAATCAGAACATGGATAGAATATGCAGCAGGGCTGCCAGGTCGGCCATGTTTTTCTGTACACATTACCAGCACAGGGAAGGTGCTGCCCTGTAATATGTATAATTCACAGGCTGCAGGACTAGGCAAATCAGTTTTCTAATTCAGGCAGGTCACCTGGGATTCCTCGGATTTTGTATCTGCAGCGTATGAATTCCACAGACTGCTGGGTGGCATTTTTCATGCACTGCCCATCACCATGAATAAATTATATGCAGCCAGGAAAACACGGAGGATCTGCCGACCCTAATATGCATAACGCCGGATATCGGGTGAAGGAGGCAGGACATCGGTGGGGTGGCCACTCACCCGGGTGACAGTGCAGAGCCTGGGAATGCTCACAGTTGCTCCCTGCGAATCCGGGGGAACACAGGCACACGTAGCTGGTTTCGGTGTCCTGGCACGTTCCTCTGTTCTAAAACGAGAAAGAGACGAGCGTCGATGGATGTTCTTAATGACTGCATCCAGCAGAGGGCGCTGTGCAATCACCCCCCCCCTCTACCACACTGGATGGTCTGATGCACAAATTATGGGGGTCATTCAATAAAAAATAAAAAATAAATAAAAAGTTAACCTTTTTTGCGGACAATGGTAAGAATTCCCTGAGTTTTCTAGCGTAGTGACTGAAAGGCAGGAGTTTAATAAAGACTCGGAGACGAGTATTTATTAAAATCACCAACTACGGTGAACATCGACTATTCAGAAAAGCAATATTTACCACCAGCAGAAGAACTTCGAGCAACGCAATGGCACCACTATTATTCATCCGTAAAAAGCGGATCCTGTGTCTATTCTCCATTTGTCGCTGCTTGTAAGAGGTGCATATACGTCTGGCCCTATTTCAACCCTGTTGTAAACTTAACCAGAGCTGTAGTAAAATTAACCCCTTCACTACCAATATCGAGATAACTCTATATCAGGTGGTGCCTTTGAAGACCCGAGTTATCTCGACGTGCAGCTGACGCGGTGGCGCAGTACCTTGCAGGGATTGTCTCTACAGGTCGGACAGTTGGATATGCCGTTGGACTTCAAATCCAGATCTTTGAAAATCACCTCTTCTCCTTGGACAACCAGCTGGTGAACGCAACCTGGAGAACGAAGGAGAATGGGTGGAAGAGCAGAGGGCGGCGTTACAACCCAAACAAAACCAACCAGGCTACACAGCATAGACCTCGGATCATATGGGAAGTGGAGACAGGTAAGTGTGTGTACATTACGTGCACAATACAATCTGTGGTCAAGATCTTGTATTGATGATGGAAGAGTCGCGGCGCTGCGTAAAGTCTTCTCCAACACATTATCCCAAAGATTAACCTCAATGGGGTTAAGGTCTGGACTGTGCGGTGGCCAATCCATGTGTGAAAATGAAGTCTCATGCTCCCTCAACCACTCTTGCACAATTTGAGCCTGATGAATCCTGGCAATGCCATCTTGGAATATGCCCGCTGTGCCATCAGGGCAGAAAAACCCATTGATGGAAAAACCTGCTCATTCAGTATATTCAGGGAGTCACATGACCATGTTTTGGGCGCATAATGTTGCTGAACCCAGACCTGACCGACTGAAGCCGCCCCAGATCATACCGGGCTGACTGACAGACACACTGACACACACAGTCACACTGACACACACACACACACACACACAGAATGGCTCCATTCACCCTGGAGCTGTATGTATAAATGTTAGTGTAATAATTTACCAACAAATCCGCTGCTCAGTCCGGTTTTGGGGATCAGCTCATAGTTGGGATATCCGCCCAGAAATAACTCCTCATTCAGGTCCAGGCCCTGGAACTTACCCTGCACACAAACACATCACACAGGGTGGAAATCACTGACTTTATTAAATCCATCTCACCCTTAAATGTTTGCAAAAACAAAATATCTTCCTTGGACAAACACATCTTCCTTGGACAGACAGACAGAAACACGTCTTCCTTAGACGGACAGACAGATCTTTGTATAGACACGTGTTGTACATGTGAGGATACCTGTGACGTCCCATTAACCGGCGCGTCCTGATCCACTACCAGCGAGCCCTGGGTGAGGTTTCTGTACAGGGTGACGGTGTGGAACTTTCCCAGAGTCAGAGGAGTGGGAGAGCGGATGGTCGCCATTCCCGAACCGGCATCGAACCTAAACATTGACAAGAAGATGTTAATTTAAAGGAGTTCATTAACCCCTTCACTGCCGTGATGGTGTATAGACGATCAGCGTTAGCAGAGACGGCAGCCTGAGATCGTGTTAACACGTTCCGCGTCTGTGCTGGGTGACAGCAAATTAAACCTGTTTGTTACAAATTAATCTCGTTTGCTTTTGGGCTCCAGAAGTTGCCCCAAAAACGTTAGCCCTGTGGGCATAATGACCAAGGTGCTAAAACGGCTTGAAATCAGCTGGGAATGACCTGATTTATCGGGCTTTAAACAGCCGGTGCACGGAGACCGGAGCTGCAGTGCTATCTGCAGTAACGCCTTTTGGCCAGCAGGTGGCGAAACCTGCCTGCTGAATAGGTTATTACAGGAAGGAATAGACTGGGAATAATCCCAAATGTTCATTACTGTATAACTAATTAAAAATTACACCCCCCCCCCAAAAAAAAACCACAAAAAAACATTGGTTTATGACGGTGGATTTTTGGAAAATCACTTTGTAGTGAAGGGATTAAGACCATGAAGTGCCGGGCGAATGCACATAGAAAAGCAAAGGAGCCCTGATTGACCGGATGGAGCGTGCGCAAGTCATAGAAAGAAACAGAACATAAAAACGCCCGTCATTAAAGGGTAAACATGTATACGCCCCCTCCTTCAAAACCTGTAACGAGTGTGTATCCTGAATGCAGAGACAATGTGTCAATGAAGAAATAATACGTATACTCTGACCGCGACACCATGACACGTGTAGCCTGACGTACGACGCGTTTTGACCCGATTTGTACAGATATATATATATATATACGCAGATACTGTAACTATGAGGATGTAGGATATGGATACAAACAATCCCAGCTAATCTGCTTTTCTGGCACCGGCAGCGCATCGAGGCCCGGCGGCAACCGGTGAGCATAACAGCTCCACTCACTGACAGAAATCCCACAGAGAAATCCCATCTTCTCTGCAGTGGACCACAGGGGGGAGGGGGGGGACAGGACTAAAAGTTCCCACTGTTCTTCCGTGGACGCATAATTTAAGGATGCACTTGAATCATGGGAGTTGTAGTTCAGCAGCATCTGGGGGGCTGGAGCTTGGCAGCCCTGATCGAAATGGGTTCATTACCGGACGACCCGTCCGCCGTCTTACCTGAACTCTGGTCTTCCACCCACTAATCCAAAGGACACAAAGTCGGCTCCGTTGCTCTTCTTCTGCCCACTGTAAACCAGCATCCCTGTAACGATGCAGACACAACTAAGTGACGGACCGTGCGGCAAAAAGTCATTTTAATGTCACGTACATTCCGAGACAATCACAGATCCCGCCACCCCATTCCCGCCATCATGTTGGAAACCTCTGAAGCCAGCACAGCATGCGGGCATCATGGCACCATGCTGGGAACTGCCACTCAAACCAGCACAGCATGACATCATCAAGGCACATCACTCAAAGCGCTGGGTAACGCCGCTCAGTCCTGTGAACATGCTCCCCCCCCCCCCCCGGCGTTAATTCGCTCATTAAATCGTCTTATCGGTGTTAAAGTGGAAGGCACTTCATTACTAATGTTAGACTGGAAAACGCCAAACATCGACATGAAACAAGATCAGCACACGGCGTCACTGGCATGAAACCATTTTACACGGCATATCATGCAGCCTCAAAACGTTACACCAAATGGTATCACCCACAGAGGTAGAACGCGCAAGCCATCGCCATCGCGCCACCTTGCTGGTTTTCTGCTGAGGAACATCATTATCTGTCAGAACGTCGGCATTGAAAGTCATCGGACTGGATAATGCCCCTCATACCGGCACCAGACTGGATAATGCCCCTCATACCGGCACCAGACTGGATAATGCCCCTCATACCGGCACCAGACTGGATAATGCCCCTCATACCGGCACCAGACTGGATAATGCCCCTCATACCGGCACCAGACTGGATAATGCCCCTCATACCGGCACCAGACTGGATAATGCCCCTCATACCGGCACCAGACTGGATAATGCCCCTCATACCGGCACCAGACTGGATAATGCCCCTCATACGGCACCAGACTGGATAATGCCCCTCATACTGGCACATCATGCCGGCATCAGACTGGTAATGCCCCTCATACCAGCACCAGACTGGATAATGCCCCTCATACTGGCACATCATGCCGGCACCAGACTGGATAATGCCCCTCATACTGGCACATCATGCCGGCATCAGACTGGATAATGCCCCTCATACTGGCACATCATGCCGGCATCAGACTGGATAATGCCCCTCATACTGGCACATCATGCCGGCATCAGACTGGATAATGCCCCTCATACTGGCACATGCCGGCATCAGACTGGATAATGCCCCTCATACTGGCACATCATGCCGGCATCAGACTGGATAATGCCCCTCATACTGGCACATCATGCCAGCATCAGACTGGATAATGCCCCTCATACTGGCACATCATGCCGGCATCAGACTGGGTAATGCCCCTCATACCAGCACCAGACTGGATAATGCCCCTCATACCAGCACCAGACTGGATAATGCCCCTCATACTGGCACATCATGCCGGCACCAGACTGGATAATGCCCCTCATACTGGCACATCATGCCGGCATCAGACTGGATAATGCCCCTCATACTGGCACATCATGCCGGCATCAGACTGGATAATGCCCCTCATACTGGCAAATCATGCCGGCACCAGACTGGATAATGCCCCGCATGCCGGCATCAGACTGGATAATGCCCCTCATACCGGCACATCATGCCGGCACCAGACTGGATAATGCCCCTCATACCGGCACCAGACTGGATAATGCCCCTCATACCGGCACCAGACTGGATAATGCCCCTCATACCGGCACCAGACTGGATAATGCCCCTCATACCGGCACCAGACTGGATAATGCCCCTCATACCGGCACCAGACTGGATAATGCCCCTCATACTGGCACCAGACTGGATAATGCCCCTCATACTGGCACATCATGCCGGCATCAGACTGGGTAATGCCCCTCATACCAGCACCAGACTGGATAATGCCCCTCATACTGGCACATCATGCCGGCACCAGACTGGATAATGCCCCTCATACTGGCACATCATGCCGGCATCAGACTGGATAATGCCCCTCATACTGGCACATCATGCCGGCATCAGACTGGATAATGCCCCTCATACTGGCACATCATGCCGGCATCAGACTGGATAATGCCCCTCATACTGGCACATGCCGGCATCAGACTGGATAATGCCCCTCATACTGGCACATCATGCCGGCATCAGACTGGATAATGCCCCTCATACTGGCACATCATGCCAGCATCAGACTGGATAATGCCCCTCATACTGGCACATCATGCCGGCATCAGACTGGGTAATGCCCCTCATACCAGCACCAGACTGGATAATGCCCCTCATACTGGCACATCATGCCGGCACCAGACTGGATAATGCCCCTCATACTGGCACATCATGCCGGCATCAGACTGGATAATGCCCCTCATACTGGCACATCATGCCGGCATCAGACTGGATAATGCCCCTCATACTGGCACATCATGCCGGCATCAGACTGGATAATGCCCCTCATACTGGCACATCATGCCGGCACCAGACTGGATAATGCCCCGCATGCCGGCATCAGACTGGATAATGCCCCTCATACCGGCACATCATGCCGGCACCAGACTGGATAATGCCCCTCATACTGGCACATCATGCCAGCATCAGACTGGATAATGCCCCTCATACTGGCACATCATGCCGGCACCAGACTGGATAATGCCCCGCATGCCGGCATCAGACTGGATAATGCCCCTCATACCGGCACATCATGCCGGCACCAGACTGGATAATGCCCCGCATGCCGGCATCAGACTGGATAATGCCCCTCATACTGGCACATCATGCCGGCATCAGACTGGATAATGCCCCTCATACTGGCACATCATGCCAGCACCAGACTGGATAATGCCCCTCATACTGGCACCAGACTGGATAATGCCCCTCATACTGGCACCAGACTGGATAATGCCCCTCATACTGGCACATCATGCCGGCACCAGACTGGATAATGCCCCTCATACTGGCACATCATGCCGGCACCAGACTGGATAATGCCCCTCATACTGGCACATCATGCCGGCATCAGACTGGATAATGCCCCTCATACTGGCACAGCATGCCGGCATCAGACTGGATAATGCCCCTCATACTGGCACATCATGCCGGCATCAGACTGGATAATGCCCCTCATACTGGCACATGCCGGCATCAGACTGGATAATGCCCCTCATACTGGCACATCATGCCGGCATCAGACTGGATAATGCCCCTCATACTGGCACATCATGCCAGCATCAGACTGGATAATGCCCCTCATACTGGCACATCATGCCGGCATCAGACTGGGTAATGCCCCTCATACTGGCACATCATGCCGGCACCAGACTGGATAATGCCCCTCATACTGGCACATCATGCCGGCATCAGACTGGATAATGCCCCTCATACTGGCACATCATGCCAGCATCAGACTGGATAATGCCCCTCAAACTGGCACATCATGCCGGCACCAGACTGGATAATGCCCCGCATGCCGGCATCAGACTGGATAATGCCCCTCATACCGGCACATCATGCCGGCACCAGACTGGATAATGCCCCTCATACTGGCACATCATGCCAGCATCAGACTGGATAATGCCCCTCATACTGGCACATCATGCCGGCACCAGACTGGATAATGCCCCGCATGCCGGCATCAGACTGGATAATGCCCCTCATACTGGCACATCATGCCGGCATCAGACTGGATAATGCCCCTCATACTGGCACATGCTGGCATCAGACTGGATAATGCCCCTCATACTGGCACATCATGCCGGCATCAGACTGGATAATGCCCCTCATACTGGCACATCATGCCGCATCAGACTGGATAATGCCCCTCATACTGGCACATCATGCCGGCATCAGACTGGATAATGCCCCTCATACTGGCACATCATGCCGGCATCAGACTGGATAATGCCCCTCATACTGGCACATGCCGGCATCAGACTGGATAATGCCCCTCATACTGGCACATCATGCCGGCATCAGACTGGATAATGCCCCTCATACTGGCACATCATGCCGGCATCAGACTGGGTAATGCCCCTCATACCAGCACCAGACTGGATAATGCCCCTCATACTGGCACATCATGCCGGCACCAGACTGGATAATGCCCCTCATACTGGCACATCATGCCGGCATCAGACTGGATAATGCCCCTCATACTGGCACATCATGCCGGCACCAGACTGGATAATGCCCCGCATGCCGGCATCAGACTGGATAATGCCCCTCATACCGGCACATCATGCCGGCACCAGACTGGATAATGCCCCTCATACTGGCACATCATGCCGGCATCAGACTGGATAATGCCCCTCATACTGGCACATCATGCCGGCACCAGACTGGATAATGCCCCGCATGCCGGCATCAGACTGGATAATGCCCCTCATACTGGCACATCATGCCGGCATCTGACTGGATAATGCCCCGCATGCCGGCATCAGACTGGATAATGCCCCTCATACTGGCACATCATGCCGGCATCTGACTGGATAATGCCCCTCATACTGGCACAACATGCCGGCACCAGACTGGATAATGCCCCTCATGCCGGCATCAGACTGGATAATGCCCCTCATACTGGCACATCATGCCGGCATCAGACTGGATAATGCCCCTCATACTGGCACATCATGCCGGCACCAGACTGGATAATGCCCCTCATACTGGCACATCATGCTGGCATCAGACTGGATAATGGCACATCATGCCGGCATCAGACTGGATAATGCCCCTCATACTGGCACATCATGCCGGCATCAGACTGGATAATGCCCCTCATACCGGCATCAGACTAGATAATGCCAGTCAAACCCCTGGGCACAATGTCTTGCTGGCATAAAACTGGGCAATATCGCTTTTTGTCTTTGCTGTAGTCACACGGGATGACGGAACTCAACTGCCGAAGTTTACGGAGATAATGAAGACGGTAAAGGTAAAGTCTTTGAGTTTAGCCAAATGTTCTGTATCTCAAAATCTGAAAGAACTGGAACCATCGCCCGCAGGCAGGAGTTAAGCAGAATCGCCCAAAGTCATGTCATTGGGCGCTGAGCATGCTTCATCATCACGTAACCATTGGTACCAACCCCTTGGCACCATCACCGCGTACCCATTAGTACCAACCCCTTGGCACCATCACCACGTACCCATTAGTACCAACCCCTTGGCACCATCACCACGTACCCATTAGTACCAACCCTGTGGCACCATCACCACGTACCCATTAGTACCAACCCCTTGGCACCATCACCACGTACCCATTAGTACCAACCCCTTGGCACCATCACCATGTACCCATTAGTACCAACCCCATGGCACCATCACCACGTACCCATTAGTACCAACCCCGTGGCACCATCACCACGTACCCATTAGTACCAACCCCGTGGCACCATCACCACGTACCCATTAGTACCAACCCTGTGGCACCATCACCACGTACCCATTAGTACCAACCCCTTGGCACCATCACCACGTACCCATTAGTACCAACCCTGTGGCACCATCACCACGTACCCATTAGTACCAACCCCTTGGCACCATCACCACGTACCCATTAGTACCAACCCCTTGGCACCATCACCACGTACCATTAGTACCAACCCCATGGCACCATCACCACGTACCATTAGTACCAACCCCTTGGCACCATCACCACGTACCCATTAGTACCAACCCTGTGGCACCATCACCACGTACCCATTAGTACCAACCCTGTGGCACCATCACCACGTACCCATTAGTACCAACCCCTTGGCACCATCACCACGTACCCATTAGTACCAACCCCTTGGCACCATCACCACGTACCCATTAGTACCAACCCCTTGGCACCATCACCACGTACCCATTAGTACCAACCCCGTGGCACTATCATCATTATAGCCAAACACAGGCAGGGATATTAAAAATAATAAAAAGAAAAACCAATTAGCATCTGTGAAATATGGCTACGAGTAAGAGGCGCACACGCCAAGCAGGACGCCGGCTTACCTGAATAGAAAACCAGAGCTGGAGAGAGAGGGACAGCAGAGTGAGGGAAAGCGACCAGGAGACGCGGGGACCGGAAAATACAATTATTAAAGGGATACGCCATTAATAAGCAGAGTTCCGTTTTTGCCCTTAATTGGTCAGATCCTGCTGGCGAACTCCGCACAATTATTTATTTATTATTTTTTCTTAGGTGATTTTCCTCCCCTTTCCCCCTGGCCGCGCGCTGCTCCTCCACTTCGCTCAGGACTCCCGAATCTGGAAGTCCCTGAAGCTTTTCTGAGCAGTTTTTGCTCCTATACAACTTGTGAAGTTTAGGAATCGCACATTGTGCAGCGCTACGGGACTCACGCACACCCGACGTACACATGTTCTGCAGCATCTGCGCAGAGCGATGGGTGGAAGCTGCACGCGCATGCACAGATCTGATCCATCGCTGCCTCTGAGAACGCTCGCTACAGCGATTGGTCTCAGAGTGACGTTGCCCACTCTCTGTGTGTGACATCACTAGTGACCGGCAGCCGGGAAATGCAAAATCCTAGCTGGTGATGTTGCGTGGGTGGAGGAAACTCCTTCACTTCACCAGATCGGGGAAGCTGAGAGAGGAAGGGGGAGGGGACGTCTCACATCCCAACCACTTTATAATGGTAAAGTGCTCAGGATGTGTAAAGCGTCCCTTTTAATCCTGTATAATGCGCCCCTCAGGTTGTGTATAAGGTGTGTGACATAAATGAATGTCGTGTTTAGACACGGGTCCCCAAGATATCTCATTATGCAAATATCCCAAGATACCCAAAAATCCCAAATCCACAACACGTCTGCTCCCGGCACTTTCAATAAGGGATATAAGGGGGGGCTTGCTTTGAATCCCCTCCTGCCCCGCGGGTCCATCATTCATTAGAGCCGGCGGTGAATATAGGTAGAATGGACAGAGAGAATCGGGAGGAAACGTCTGCGGCCGTCACCGAGTGATTCCACGGATCTGTTGCATGCGTCTTACCGTCAGCAGTGTCCGGCCGGAAGGTGATCTTGATCTCGAATTTCTTATGGGCGTCTTTAATACTTGGCAGAGAGAGGTAAGACTGGGGGCGACCCGTGAAGTAGGGCACGACTCGCTCTGAAACAAGAAAAGTCTGAGGATGAGGATGCGCCAGGTGACACGAGAAACTGCCAGCGATGGCAAACCGTAAAACACAAGATAAGGTCACGTGACGATGGTATGTATGGAGACATGGCGTGCTCACCTCGGACCTTCAACATGGAGAAGGCGGTGACCCTGCCCTGGCGATTGGCAGCGGTGCAGACGTACGTGCCAGCATCCTCCGGCTTCAGCGACGGGATTGTCAACACGTTGTCCTCTATCCGGGCGTCCGAGGGAAGGTCTCCTTCCAGCTGGAAATGACCAACGTACATGAGCAGGAGCAAGTCAGCCAGGATTACAGGTGGAAGGCGGCGATGGGAGGTTTATAGCGAGGTAAGGAGCACGTACGTACCTTAGTCCACGTGATTTCAGGGATGGGGAAGCCAGACGCCAGGCACGGGAACACAGCTGTGGATCCTGTCGTGATTTCTTTCATCTCGGGCTGGGCAGCGATTTGTGGAACAGCTGTAAAAGTGGCAAGAAACGAAAAAGGAGAGCTGCAACTTTATTACCATCATTTATAGGTGCAAACAAGTGCAGTCATAACACACACACACCACAAAATATATAGATCTGATTGTTTTTACTTTATCCATATTATTTGGGGCACGTTTACAGGAATTTTTAATATGTTTATTTAATAAAAAGGGTTTTTATTTACTTTTACTAAGTGCCACCTGCTTGTTATATATATCAGGAATCCAGAATTCTAAGATTCAGAAGACTCTACAACCAGAATTTTTAAAGCCTCCCGGAGCAGCCTCGGCATGTCCCATGCTGCACGGAGACACGCTTACTCTGAGTAACATGTCCATGGCTGCAGCAGGAAGGAGAGTGCGGCTCTCCCACCGCTATCTCCTCCCTCTAAGATATCAGATTTTGAAATCCAGAGAAATCTGGAAAGCTCGGGGTCCCAAGCACACCGGATAAAGGGTGATTATATACACACACACGCACTGGTTAGAGCTGTCGCTGTAGACTTACACTGTACGTGAAGAATGACATGCGACTGCGTCTCCCCGGCGTCGTTGGCGACGGTGCAGCGGTACTGGCCGGCGTCGGACTGTTTCACCTGCTCGATCTTCAGCATGCCCTCGTTGATCTGCACGTCTGGGGGCATCCTGCTGCCCACTTTACTCCAGGTAACTCTAGCCTTGGGTTCTCCGATGGCCAGACATTCAAACTCCACGGAGTTGCCCACCAGCACGGTCTGCACCGAGGTCCGGATGTTGATCCTCACTCTGGGCAATACTGGGCGATAAAAGAAGAAAAGGGAATGAATCCAGAAACCCTCACCACCAAACTAAAAGACGGCCAAAGAGACGCCATCGCAAAGGAACCATTTAAAGCCAATGGCAGGAAGGCGGCAGCCTGGCACCAGAAACGCAGGTACAGGGCTTTAGGACTGACCTGTTCTATGTCTACAACATCTAGAATCCCCAGAATGTGTTTATTGAGAGGTTTAGGAGCCTCGCTCTATAGGTGCCAATTGAATGCTGATTGAGCCAAAAGGCAGCAGCGGAGGGAGTTGGGTATGAAGCAAGTCTGGGTGCTGGCATCGGCTCAACTGATACCAATGCCACGGTGAACTTCCATGGAAAGAACGACAGTGCACACGGCGTGAATAAATGTCAGAGCTTTAAGCGTCAAACAAATTGTTACAAAACTATTCCCAACGTTAAACAGTCTTTAACACAGTGACTTCAAGGCTCCACTACTAAGGTCAACCACTAGGTGGCGACCTTACACACACATGTAAATCAGTGATTCCCAAACCCTAGTCCTCAGGGCCCACTAACAGGCCAGGTTTGCAGGATATGTGAAGCACAGCACAGGTGATAGGATTTGCTGCTCAGTGATTGCAGGATTCAGTCTGCTTTTCCCCAAGGTGATCCTAAAACCTGTCCTGTTAGGGGGAGCTGAGGACCAGGGTTGGGAACCACTGATCTAAAACATCAGAAGAAACGGGAGGCGGCGTGAGGTGCGGCACAGTACACGCCATCTACCAGATTTATTCCATAGATCAGAGAGTAAGGGCCATATTACATAGTTAGTGCTAACTTAACCAGAGCTGTTGTAAACTTCCCAGAGCCATTATAATCTATGGAGGTTTTCAGTTTACAACAGCTCTGGTTAAGTTAGCACCAACATTGTAATTAACCCAGAATCTTGTGTCGGATTGTGCCTTGACCGCCGGAAAAAGCAGCTATGAAACCAAGAGCCGCTGGAAGTGTCCTACAAGGTGACGGATCCCCGTCAGACGCGACTTCAGGGGACCAGCAGCATTAAAGGTTAAAAAAAAGTCACATATTGTTAACGTGCAAAATGCTCAGATTTATTTTATAGCCCCCCCAAACCTGCCACCCCCCCCCCGCATTACTGAGATACGCACCTTGGATGGCCAATTTTACGCTGTCCTGGGCTTGACCAAATCGGCTGGATCCACGGCACGTGTACACCCCTTCATTGCCACGCTCAAGGTTTGAGATTCTATGGGATAAAAGTTACAAAGTGCAAAATATATTAGATTTATATAAACCTCTATATATATATAATTGCTGCCCCCCCCCCGTTATTTACCGTAGCACCCCTCCATGCACGCTGTGATTGGGTGGAAGTTGACCCCCTTCTTTCGTCCACTGTATTCTGGCCCCTGGATCCCCGATCACGTGGCAGGTAAACTCAACGAGGTCACCCACAGCTTTTGTGTCTTTCTGTGGCGAAACGCGTACGGAAAACGGAGCTGGAAGGAAACAGCAGGAGGTCAGCACCGGACAGACAGACAGGCATTGCTGCTGGTTTAACCTAAAGAAAACGCACGGCATGTCGCCTGCAGAGGCCGGAGAAGGAATGAGCTTCTGTGCTGGATATGGTGCATGCTGGGAAATGGAAACACGTTTTAGGAGATCTCTGGACACTTTGTATCGCGTCTGTATACAGATCTATTCTCTCAGCCCTAAAGGGATAATCTGACGAAAATACAGTCCCTTTTTTTGCCTTTAATATGGCAGATCCTACTGACGTCCCCGCTGACCGATCTGGTTACTGGTAGCCGGGAAATTAAAAATCCTGGCTTCTGATGACACTGGGTGGGGTGAAGGAAATTCTTCCACTTCACCCAGTGTTTTCATCCGATCGGGGGGGGGGGTGTGGACGGACTCCTCACATCCTGGCCACTTTAAAACAATAAGGAGGTCAGGATGAGTCGAGCGGCCCATTAAGATGTAGACACGGTGCTGAGGGATCACCGTAACCGTCACACGGCCCCTGCTGTCACTTGCCTAAAATGCTGACTCGGACAACCGCTTCACTGCTGCCCACTTTGTTGCTGACCGCACAGCGGTACGTCCCCGCGTCGGCGGCCTTGGCCGTGTTGATGTGCAGGATGCTGTCGCGCACCGAGGCTCGGTCCGGCAGAGATCCGTTCACTTTGGACCACTCAAACCTGAGAGGAGGTGTGCCGTGTGCCAGGCACTGGATCTGGATCACCTCCCCAACGCTGATGGAAGCCTCATCCGGAAAGGTGGTGGCATACGGAGGCGCTGTCAGCGAAAGAGACTTCAAGATCAACAGACTTACCAACAAGACCACAAGGGTTAATAACGTGCTACAAAGTGTCAGCAACGCACTATAGGGTCTATTCACAAAGCAGATTGTACAGCGCTGCTGAATATGCTGGCGCTTTATAAATAAAGATTAATTAGCACTGAAATGGCGGCAATTTCTCAACTTTGCTTTTGGACAATTTTGCCGCATTTCGGCGATTCCATTTTGTTGAAAATACGCCGGGGGGGGGGATTATCTATTTAGCGAATGGTCACTGTATTTTGACGAACATGGAGTCGCCAAAGAAGTTATTGAATGACGGCAAAAACCTCCTCTGCGGTTTTTACCGAACTGCAAAAAAAGCCAAAAATGCAATTCGTAAAAAAAATAAATTCTAAAAATGTGTCCAAATAATGAAAAGTCCTTTAAAAAGGTAATAAAGAGGTCTGTTCCAAATTAAAGTCTTTTTAAAAAAAAAAAATTCTTCTAAGAAAAAAATAAAAAAGGGTTTTTGCAAAAAACAAAAGAATAAACAAACAGTTTTATTTTTTTTTTTAAAAAAAAATATTCCATTTATTACACTGAAACCTATGGGATTCGCCATATTTCGCCATTTTCAGTGCAGTGAATAGACAAATCGATAGCTCTCTGTTGGACATTTTCAGCGCTGCCATCGCAGCAAATTGCAACGTATTTCGCTGTCGGTTTGCCTGTATTTGCTGAATCGACAGCTTTGTGAATCGATGAATTAACCTGAAATTGCACCGAATGTTGAAATTTTACCATATCTGCAATTTCTTGTAAACTCGTCTATTCACTAAGGTGTCGATTCACCAAATACAGGCAAACTGACAGCAAAATATGATGCAATTTGCCGCGATTCGGCAGCACCGAAATTGTCCCATAGAGAACTATCGATTTGGATATACACTGAACGTCGAACCGCACCGCAATTTGCGAATCCCATAAGTTCCAGTGTAATAAATGGAATAGCTTTTTAATTTTTTTGAAGACCATCTATTATTTAGATATTTTGCAAAAGCCAATTTTTTTAGAAAATACCTTTTTTTGTATTTTTTAAAACACTTTTTTTTTTACTTATTTTGTAACAGATGTTTTTATTATTATCAAAGGACCTTTTTTTTTATTATTCAGACACATTTTTGCTACATTATTATTGTTTTAACTTGCTATTAGGAGACTTTTTTTTATTTTTATTTTTTTTTTACACACGGTGGAATTTGCCGAGGCATTTTCAGCACGAATCGGGACTTTTTTTCCCGATGTCCGGTAACTGCGTCGGCGATTCCATTTTCAGTGAAATACATTGAACGTCCAGTGACCAGTGAATCCACTGCATTTTCTGCAAAACGGAAATCGCCAAAGCGCAACCTAATGCGACGAAATGAAAAGCAGAGAACTTGCGTTGAGTTTTGGTGCTTTGTGAACAGACCTTTTAATATCATAAATACAAACAAAAGCAAAAACAAACGACAGAAAGACAGAAGGACAGAAGGACAGAAGGACAGAAGGACAGAAGGACAGAAGGACAGAAAGACAGAAGGACAGAAAGACAGAAGGACAGAAGGACAGAAGGACAGAAAGACAGAAGGACAGAAAGACAGAAAGACAGAAGGACAGAAAGACAGAAGGACAGAAAGACAGAAGGACAGAAGGACAGAAGGACAGAAAGACAGAAGGACAGAAAGACAGAAGGACAGAAGGACAGAAGGACAGAAAGACAGAAGGACAGAAAGACAGAAAGACAGAAGGACAGAAAGACAGAAGGACAGAAAGACAGAAGGACTTACTTTCCACATCGAGGGTTATGAAAACCTCAGAGTATCCGTCCGGGTTGGACGCGTTGCAGATATACTGCCCCGAGTCCTGCTGGGCCACCTTGGGGATGATCAGAGTGTTATTCACCACCTGGTGTTGCCACGGGAGAGGAGCGCGGAGCTTGGACCAAGTGATGGTGGGAGTTGGGCTACCTGGAACAAAGAAAAATTGTATCAGAAATAAAGAAATCAGGAAACTTAAACACACGTCAAATTCAATGGTTTAAAATAATAAATAAGTCCTGATAAAGTGCTCTTTATAAAGCTGCTATTACCAAGAGAGGACACAATACAGGGAGTCTGGGATTACTGATAGGTCTCTGTTACACATAATACACAGAGAGGACACAATACAGGGAGTCTGGGATCTACTGATGTGTCTCTGTTACACATAATACACAGAGAGGACACAATACAGGGAGTCTGGGATCTACTGATATTTCTCGTTACACATAATACACAGAGAGGACACAATACAGGGAGTCTGGGATTCACTGATATGTCTGTATTACACTTAATTCACAGAGAGGACACAATACAGGGAGTCTGGGATCTACTGATATGTCTCGTTACACATAATACACAGAGAGGACACAATACAGGGAGTCTGGGATCTACTGATATTTCTGCGTTACATATACACAGAGAGGACACAATACAGTTAATCTGGGATCTACTGATATGTCTCCATTACACATAATACACAGAGAGGACACAATACAGGGAGTCTGGGATTTAGAGTATATTGACATAATCTCCAGCGTCTTGTGTTTGTGGGACCCTGTGAAGTATCACCCACCTGTGGCAGAGCATCTCAGGGTGGCTTTTTCTCCAGACAGCACAATAAGAACGGGCTCGTCTGTTGTCACCTTGGGCACATTGTGACTTGGCAAGCTACCGTCCACATGGATTTCTACGTGGGCCAGAGTTGATCCTGCAGGATTATGTCCGACGCAAGTGTAGGAGCCGGCGTCCTCTGGCCGCGCCGACAGGATCTGCACAGAGAGAAAACCTTATTCTCTGACACAGCAATTACCAAGCCCTACGCCGTGGCAGACTGGCGCGTAGCGAATGGTCCTCTGGTGCCTCGGGAATTTGCTGTGCATTGACAGAATGAGGGGTGTGTGTCTTTGTGTGTGACAGGCGAGTGACACGATGTGCGTGTAATGGGAGCTGAATATTATCAGTGCTGATGAACCTTGGAATCCCAGATGTTTCTGAACTACATGTCCCATGAGGCTTAGTCACACATAAGGCTAGTTGAGCAAGCATCATTCATGGGACATATAGTTCCAAAACATCTGGGGTGCCAGGGTAACAGCACTGGTATAGCCTTAAATCGTTTGGTGAGCCCTAACTCATTTTGCTCCGTATCAGTGTGGTGCGATATGAATGGCTATGTCCTTCATATACGCGCGCGCTCACCTTACATATAGTTACAAGTATTTATAAAGCGCCAACAAATCCCTTAGCGCTGTACAATGGAAGAGACAGAATAACGGATATACATACACGTTACACACACGGAACAGAAGGAGCGGGGACCCTGCTCGAGAGCTGACAATCTAAGAAGTGCAAACAAACACACGCGCTCTCTCTCGCCCTTGCATACACGCACTCGCACGCTCGCCGTGCCTCACGTATGTGTTTATTTTGCACACACATTACAGGTCATGTAAACGGCTTTATCCCGTCTCCGCAGAGACAAGTTGTGACAGTCCCTTACAAATAACACAGAGGTGCTCCCCCCCCCCGATGTGATGGACGCGGTGATGGACCCTTGGTTTAGATGTGCTCCTCAGTGAGCAGTGCTTACAGACTGACCTGTAATATGGCGTTGCTATCGATCGGCACCAAGTTCTGCTGCTTGAGATCCTGCCGAGCACCTGTGCGACGCCAGCTGACCAGAGGCCGAGGGTCTCCGATCCCCATGCACTCCAGGCTAATGGATTCCCCCACCTTCACCCTGATGGGTCCAGATGGAAGCACAGAGACAGTGGGGCGTCCTGAAAAATCAAATAAAGACATCAGAAAAAGCACTGAGGGGTGTGTGTGTGTGTGTGTGTGTGTGTGTGTGCGTGTGTGCGTGTGTGTGCATGTGTGTGTGTGTGTGCGCATGTGTGTGTGTGTGTGCATGTGTGTGCATGTGTGTGTGCGCATGTGTGTGTGCGCATGTGTGTGTACCATGTGACCTCACAACGTGCAGGCGTTTTATATAAACAATAATCAGAAAAATGGAGAAAAAGAGAAAACATGAAAAACTTTCTTATTCTAACTCACTGAAAGTTCAGTGATGTCAGAGCTATGGTGTAATATCTTATAGCATTACAGTGATGTCAGAGCTATGGTGTAATATCTTATAGCATTACAGTGATGTCAGAGCTATGGTGTAATATCTTATAGCATTACAGTGATGTCAGAGCTATGGTGTAATATCTTATAGCATTACAGTGATGTCAGAGCTATGGTGTAATATCATAGCATTACAGTGATGTCAGAGCTATGGTGTAATATCTTATAGCATTATAGTGATGTCAGAGCTATGGTGTAATATCTTATAGCATTACAGTGATGTCAGAGCTATGGTGTAATATCTTATAGCATTACAGTGATGTCAGAGCTATGGTGTAATATAATAGCATTACAGTGATGTCAGAGCTATGGCGTAATACCTTATAGCATTACAGTGATGTCAGAGCTATGGTGTAATATCTTATAGCATTATAGTGATGTCAGAGCTATGGCGTAGTACCTTATAGCATTACAGTGATGTCAGAGCTATACTGTAATATCTTATAGCATTATAGTGATGTCAGAGCTATGGCGTAATACCTTATAGCATTACAGTGATGTCAGAGGTATGGTGTAATATCTTATAGCATTACAGTGATGTCAGAGCTATGGTGTAATATCTTAGAGCATTATAGTGATGTCAGAGCTATGGCGTAATACATTATAACATTACTAGTTGTAAAGCCTGCCCAGAGGGCAGTCTATTGTGGATATACTGCCCCTGCTCATGGATATACTGCCCCAGCACGTGGATACTGCCCCAGCACGTGGATACTGCCCCAGCCTGCCCAGAGGGCAGTCTATTGTGGGTATACTGCCCCAGCTCGTGGATACTGCCCCAGCACGTGGATATTGCCCCAGCATGTGGATACTGCCCCAGCATGTGGATACTGCCCCAGCACATGGATATTTGCCCCCAGCACATGGATTTGCCCCCAGCTCATGGATTTGCCCCCAGCTCATGGATTTGCCCAGCACATGGATTTGCCCCAGCACATGGATTTGCCCCAGCACATGGATTTGCCCCCAGCTCATGGAGTTGCCCAGCTCATGGATTTGCCCAGCTCATGGATTTGCCCCAGCTCATGGATTTGCCCAGCACAATGATTTGCCCCCAGCTCATGGATTTGCCCCCAGCTCATGGAGTTGCCCAGCTCATGGATTTGCCCCCAGCTCATGGATTTGCCCAGCACATGGATTTGCCCCAGCACATGGATTTGCCCAGCACATGGATTTGCCCAGCACATGGATTTGCCCAGCACATGGATTTGCCCCCAGCTCATGGATTTGCCCCCAGCTCATGGATTTGCCCCAGCTCATGGAGTTGCCCAGCTCATGGAGTTGCCCAGCTCATGGATTTGCCCCAGCTCATGGATTTGCCCAGCACATGGATTTGCCCCCAGCTCATGGAGTTGCCCAGCTCATGGATTTGCCCAGCACATGGATTTGCCCCAGCTCATGGAGTTGCCCAGCTCATGGATTTGCCCAGCACATGGATTTGCCCCAGCTCATGGATTTGCCCCCAGCTCATGGATTTGCCCCAGCTCATGGAGTTGCCCAGCTCATGGATTTGCCCAGCACATGGATTTGCCCCAGCTCATGGATTTGCCCAGCACATGGATTTGCCCCAGCTCGTGGATTTGCCCAGCTCGTGGATTTGCCCCCAGGTCGTGGATTTGCCCCCAGGTCGTGGATATGGTCCCCCAGCTCGTGGATATGGACCCCCCCCAGCTCGTGATATTGACCCCCCCAGCTCGTGGATATTGACCCCCCCCCCAGCGCTCATACTTACCTGTCGAGCGCCGCCAGGGAAGTGAAGATTTCCCGCTTCCGGTCTTTGAAGGACCCAAGCCGCGGTCACGTGACCGGGGCTTGGGTCCTTCAAAGCGGAAGCGAGGGAACTTTCCCTTCGCCGCTCGGGGGACCCGTTAGATGCACACAGCAGCCGGTAGAGGCTGCGCTCGCAGCCTCTACCCGGCTGCCGCGCGCATCCAACCCCCGAGCGGCGGAGGAAACTTTCCCTTCGCCGCTCTGGGGTTGGATGCGCGCGGCAGCCGGGTAGAGGCTGCGAGCGCAGCCTCTACCCGGCTGCTGTGTGCATGTGTAACCGCCGCGGCGAGCCGGCAGCCGGCTCGTGCCGCGGCGGTTGCATGCGCGCGCAACCAACCGCCGCTGGTTGCGCGCGCATGCGCAGTAAGGCTTTGGCGACGGACAGCCAAAGCCTTACTCTTTTATTATATAGATAGTGATGTCATGGTGTAATACCTTATACTATGGTAGTGATGTCCATGATATACTGTAACACTTTATAGTACAGTAGTCATGTCTGAAATATACTGTACTATGTTATAGCATGGTGGTGAGGTCTGAACTTGCTGTAATACTTTTTGACAAGTTACTGATGTCAGAGCTATACTGTCATACCTTATAGCATAGTAATGAGGTCAGCATTGGACCATAATAAATACCTTCTGACAGACGGTCATGATGTCAGAGCTTAATATTTCATGGTGATGGTGTCAGAAGTAGCTGGGATCACATATTCATGCTGAACATCCGATCTTGAAGCATACGGATTTGGTATTAGCTGCTCGATGCTCAATATTGTTAGAAGAAAGCATTGACGTACCTTGTACCAAGAGAGACACCGCGCTGTGCACCACGCCGTAGGCATTAGATGCCATGCACCGGTAGGAGCCCTGGTTCTTGTGGTGAGCACCAACAATTGTGATAAGGGAACCGTCGGGACTGATGTGCACGTTATCTATAAACACAAGAGAACTGGTCGTCATCAACCCCCGGATACGCAGATGCAGACGCAGAACCATCAGCTCATCCCATAACCCTCTAATAACACCGAGTCCTCATCATGTGCCTGTGACGGGGTGACCCGACTCGCCCGACTGTGCAAGACAACACAAAGCGTCACACTGCTTTATCTGTGGGGAAAAAAAACAAACCCCTACCTTGCAGCGGCAGATTGTGCCTCATCTGCCAGGTGATGAGGATGGGCTGAGCACCGTCATGGATGTGACATTTGAACGTGGCGTTCTGTCCTGGGCTCACTGTAGCCGTGTGAGGTTCGATGGAGATAACTGGGCTCTGCAGACCTAAGGAACAAAATGACGAGAGGCTTCATGCACCGAAAGCAAAATACTCGCCTCCGAGTCGTTAGTACAATTCAAACTTTTCGTCATAAAATAGGAAAACTCTACAATTTAATAGAGTCTGAACGTCCTTTTTCCCCCCGAAATATTCCAAATTCTGACTTTTTTAATGCCGTCCTGATGGCACACGTGTAAAATTAACCCCGACCTTGTGACATTGGACAAAATGACTAAAATCCTGTATGAACGCCCTTCATGAATAAATGTCCTGTTTAGATTTGGGTCCATCTCCAAGATATCTCATTATTATGTGCAAATATCGCAAAGAAAATCCAGAACTCTCCTGCTCCCTAGCATTTCAGATAAGGGACATTCAGCCTGTATAACATTAAGGTCAGGTGGATACAGGACGCCCCGTTCCCGTTTCCATCCGCGCCATTGCACTTACGGTAAGAGGAAGCCGTTCCCGAAGTGACAGAAACGCTGATGGAGGCTTTCTGGACCCCAGAGGGGCTGCTGTAACGACATACGTACTCGCCCGAGTCGGCAGTGGAAGCGTGGACGATGCGGAGAAGAGAACCAGAGATCTAGAAACACAAACGAGATCCCACGGGTCTTTATTCCAGTGACACTCCCCATGGTGAATGTACGGATTGGTGGAGGGGTCTCCTGGGAAGGGGCACGTGTTGTTTAGGATAGCAATGTTCAAATTTATGCTGCTGTGACTTTGCAGTAAAGGAAGTCAAAGCAATATTCGCCTCCGAGTCTTTATTAAAAATCAAGGCTTTCTGTTATTACGTTAGGAAACTTAGAATTCTCTTTGACTTATTCCCGCAACATCAGGGTAGAATAGGATACGTGAGGAGGATACAGATCTCAAGAAGCAATGGGACACAGGGGCCGTCGTAGGGCTTTGTTGGACTGTAGGCCACCTTCTTACCAGTGGACAGTTTATGCCAGTTGAATGCTTTGACCGCTGGGTGCAGGAGGAGAGGAGCACATATTCTGCGCCTCTTTAGTCACCCGTGTAAGGCAGCATCGTACAAACCTGATGATTGGAAGTTAGGTCTCCGCCGCTTCGGCTCCAGGTGACCTGGGCTTGTGGCTTCCCAATAACCTTACAGTTCAGATCCAACGTCTGCCCTTCGGCCACGGAGTCCGAGGACTTCTCGATGGAGACACGAGAAGGGATGCCGACGGGAACTGGAAGAGACGAGGAGGAATCGATTGGTGATGTGAGGGCATGTCCAGAGACAAGCTTTCATATTGGCCGAGGAAGGAATCGGGGTGTTCACACCAGACAAATGAGGACTACACGAGTATGGGCGCACAAGTCGGGTTGCCAGGTCGGCCATGTTTTCCTGAACACATATCACTAGTTCATGCAAAGGGGGAGCACAGTGAAAAATTGCAACCCCAGTGATCCGATCACCCCTTCCTTTTCCACAGCTATGTGTGCATGTACAGGTTAAGCTGCAGGGCCTCGACATCTGTCTGTCTGTAGCAAAGACATCTGTCAGTATTATGTCACTGGGCAGCCTGTACATTACACTATGGGAGGGGAGGGGGCATTATATCTGGCATAGAAAAATTCCAATAATACTGCATTTTAAAGTCAGCTGCTGCACAGGCTCTTCCATCCCATCTTAGTGATGCAACCCCGAGTCTCATTTCCTAAATATGTCGCATCTCGGTCGGAGATTGCTCTCCATGCGAGAGAGAGGACAGAGGTCGCTTTGTCCTGAATCGCTCCACGAAAATGTCAGGGTCTCTCGCCTTGGGACGCGGCCGTACAATGTGGGTCTTGTTCATTGACCTCCTGCGAGGTCACGCTCAGAGACTGACATTTATTACTGAGCGGAATGAGACCTCTTTGTGGTCTCTGGAGTCAGACGCTCCTGTCGATTCTCACTCGGAGCGACGACCCGGGTCATCGGGAATAATATGAATTTTCGATCTGTATCAGAACCTAAATAAAGTCTCCGCAGACGACGGTTCTTGTTCTTCTTCTACAGAGCTGTCAGCTGTTCCTTCCATCCTCTCCCTGAATTTAAAAGCAAGCCATGCTCACCGCAATCTCCTCCTCTGTATCCAGCCAGAAAGGTATTCCTCAATCAACACAATCTTTGCCATATTGTTACTGCTGCTAGTTTGTTCTGCTCCTCCCTGTTGTAAATTCTTTGCCTGCATCTCTCTAAACTCTGTATTTCTGATTCACAGCCACACTTCACTTCCATCCTCTCCTCTGCTGTCCCACCTGCCCGCACCATCCACCCCCCACACAGCCCCTATCCTAGTTATAGAAGCTCCTTTTTCCAGCTGTATTATTGTTGTTTATATTGCTTTTATAAATAAATTTAATGGATTTTACTTCCACACTCTGGTCCAGCTTTTTACTGAACGGAGGAACCAAGGAGGTGATCAAACGCTGAAGGAGGTGATCCGGCGCTCCCACCTAAAATCGTCGGCTGCAAATACATCCAGTGTCTGATTAAGACACCGTTAAACGTGAGTGCAAACCCGTTTTTAATTATCAGTACAACATATATACAGGCTTTACTATGTTGTTATAGGTTTTATTTTGAGGCACAAACATCGCCATAACAGAGGGAGGACTGAGTGAAGTTAATTGAAGAAAAAGTTTTGGAGGAAGCGCTGACCTCACCAGACCAACTCCAGATTTATGCTCCCGGGACGTCTGGCTGAGCACTTGTATAAAGTGCTGTATTAGCAGGACAGTTATCCTATGTGCAGGGCCGTCTCTCCCTTAGGTTTTACTATCAGCATAATTCAAAGAGAATCGAAAAGTCACTGCACGTTCGGTGACTTTTCGTTCTCTTCAATTCGGTCCGTTTTGCCGATCCCATTTCAGCGACCCTGTGGTGTATTCAGCAAGCACCACAGGGTCCCCGAATTGCAGGGAAAAGCTGCCGCAAACCCGAAGAAAACTCACCGCAAAACCTGGCGAATGCACGCCGAAAACCCGCAAAAATATCTGGATTAACCTGCCGAAAACGCCGGAAAAACCCGAGTAGGAACCGATCACACGCAGCGTTGCCGCCGGAAAAAGCTGACACCGCAGACGAAGGCAGTGAATAAATTAGGAAAACCGTTTGCTTGAATGTTTGAAAAGTGAAACGCTGTTTGCAAAGAAACTACTGAGCGAAAATGTCTGAAATTTACATATAAAATCCAATGAATGATAATAAAAAGGGCTGTTACAGAAAAAATAAGTAAACTTTTAAAAAAAAAAAAACGGACTTTTTAATAATAATAAAAAAAAATGCTTAATATATGCTAAAAAAACTATCAGGGTTATCCAAAGAGATTCGAAAAGTCACCGCACGTTCGGTGACTTTTCGTTCTCTTCAATTCGGTTCCTTTTGCCGATTGCATTTCGGTGACCCTGCGGTGTATTCAGCAAGCACCACAGGGTCCCCGAATTGCAGGAAAAGCTGCCGAAAACCTGACGAAAACTAACCGAATGCACTATGAAAACAAGCAAAAACATCTGGATTAACCTTCGAAGAGGAGCCGAACAGGAGCCGAACATGAGCCGAATCACACAGAGCCGAAGCAGCTGTGATGTAGAGGAGGCAGTGAATAAATTAGAAAAACCATTTGTATGAATCTGGGAAAAAGAAACGCTGTTTGCAAAGAAACTACTGAGCGAAAATGTCTGAAATTTTCACAGGAGGTCCAGGGAATGATAATAAAGAGGGCTGTTACAAAAAAAATAAGCAAACTGAAAAAAAAAAAAAAAAAAAAAATCTGACTTTTAATTTTTTTTAAAAAATTCAGAAAAATGCTTAAAGTATCCTAAAAAATCTATAAATAAAGAGACTTTTTGCTGCAGAATTTTATAATGAACGGTTTATTAGATATTGAATTAAAACGGGAATATTTTTAACATTGAAGTCTATGGGATTCTCCTGAATAAATTTGCCGAATTAAACCACCGAATGGCAGGACATTAGGGGAACCTTTCACTGCTGGTTTGTGTTCTCTGAATAGACAAAGCATTGCTTCTCTATGGGGATTTCACTGCCCTCGAACAGGCACCGAACAGGCACCGTATGTTCAGGCAATTCGACAGGATTTGGCGAATTGCCTGCTCTCTGGATAGCCGAATGGTCAGGAAAGGTAACCGAACCCTGATTTTCAGCGTTCGGTTACCTTTCTCAAGCAATTCGAATCTCTTTGGATAACCCTGTATAAATAGACTCTTTACTGCAGAATTTTATAATGAACGGTTTATTAGATATTGAATTAAAACAGGAATATTTTTAACATTGAAGCCTATGGGATTCGCCTGAATAAATCTGCCGCATGAAACCACCGAATGACAGGGCAATTCGGGAAATTTTCACTGCTGGATTGTGTTCTCTGAATAGCCGAAGCATTGCTTCTCTATGGGGATTTCACTGCCCTCGAACAGGCACCGTATGTGCAGGCAATTCGCCAGGATTTGGCGAATTGCCTGCTCTCTGAATAGCCGAATGGCCAAGAGAGGTAACCGAACGTTGATTTTCAGCGTTCGGTTCCCTTTCTCCAGCCATTCGGATCTCTTTGAATTACCCTGTATGTCTCCTGTTCACGCTTCCCCATTGTAATGCGCTGCGGAACCTGTTGGCGCTGTATATGTACTTGTAACTTACACTCGCTCCCTCAGAGTGACACACAGGGCCTTTGAACGAATACCATGTGAAACACTTCCGATTTGGTTGTCGTTACCTTGCGACGACCTCTGCACGGTGACAATGATGAGGGCCTCGTGTACTCCGGAGGGTGTGCTTACACGACAGATGTACTCGCCCGAGTCGGCAGGAGAGGCCTGGTTAATTCGCATCCGGGAACCAGAAACCTGGAGAATAATAAAAGTAGAAAAAAAAATGTAGTTAAAAAAAAAGGTTACATTTCAGTAACCATTCGGTTGGGGGGGGGGGGCAGGACAGTGGAATAGCCCCCTGCCAGCCATTAAACAAGGTAATTTATTCAGTACAGGGCGAGTGTCCCTTATCTAAAACGCCCAGGAGCAGAGATGTTGTGGATTTGGGATTTTTGGGGATTTTGGAATATTTACGTACAATAATGAGATATCTCGGGGAGCCGAGTGTAAACCCAACATTCATCTATGTTTCATACACTTATACACGCAGCCTGACTGGCGTTTATACAGGATTTAAATCATTTTCTCTCCGTCACATGACCTTGGGGGGGATTTTACACTTTAGGGGGTCATGCCGGCACCCAGAAATGTTTTCAGGTAAGGGATGCTGGACCGGTGTTTATTTGCCATGGAGTGAGCGTCGTGAGGATTAACCTAATTATTAATTCCCCTTCCTACCTGGTGGTTCGGCGGGAGAGGACGTCCACCTGATCGCAGCCAGGTCACGGATGCTCTCGGATGTTCATCTATCAGGCAGTTAAGCTCCAATGTCTGACCTTCCTCCACCGCTGGAGAAGACGGCTCGATCCGCACCGGATCTTGGAAAGGACGTTCAGACGGAAGGTGTTACTATACAATCCACGGGAATCACAACCTTCTGTTACAGACTCTTTTTACAATCACATGTTATTATGATACGTCCGGTCTATTCACTAAAAGGTGAAAGTCTGGAGAACTGTCCGGAGAAGAGAACAATCTAGACCAAATAGCTGATTAGGAAAGTGAGATAAATGGGAGAATTTTTCTGGTTTGGCTATTTTGACCTAGAATTTTCACTTCTCCAAAAGTTCTCCAGAGTTTCACCTTTAGTGAATAGACCCGTTGTATTATAAATAACAGCAGCAGCAGCCGGGCTGTCAATCTCTGGCCCGCCCTATATGTTTCTGGACTACAACTCCCATGATTCTCTCACCATCTATTGCATTCAAGGAATCCTGGGAATTATAGGTGAGACGTGCGTCAGTTTGGATTTGGGGTGCATAGACCTGGAGTTGTATTTGGAGATGCAGGCCTGATGTTCTAGATTATTTCCCTACCCTCTTGTGTGTGCAGGGTGTTTGTGTAATATGTGTTACGTAAGAATAATGTTATTGTCTATCGTTATGGTCCAGGTGTATCTCTTGTGATCTGCTGATAGAATTGCTCTATGAATGTATTAATATCTGCTGTATAGTTGAGTAGTCTGTTAATCTGTTTTGTCAGGCAAACACTGCCCTGTTGTTTTAATCTGTTTACCATTAACGATTGTCATTGTCTTGTCTCATCTAGGACTGTTGAGCAAATGTTTATCGCATTATCTGTCTTGCTTATTACAGGAAGTTGAGACAAACACTTACTGCGATGGGAGGAGCCTTCAATGGAAACCGTGATCGAGGCCATCTGGACACCTGAGCTGCTGCTGACGCGGCATATATACTCGCCAGAATCCGCCGGAGATGCTTTGAGTATCCTCAGCCGGGAGCCCGAAACCTGCGGATAGGTGACACAGGGAATGAAGACCGGCCCGACCCCAAAGATCATTTTAACCCCATTCACCTCTATGAACAGCTGCAGCCTGAGATTGGGTTAACATGATCTGGGGCTATGCTCCATCACTGCAAATTAAATTTCTTTGTTGCAACAAGTTTCGTTTGCATTTGGGCCCCAGAACTTACCCCTAAAGTTTTAGCACCCTGTGCATGGTGCCTGGGGTCCTAACACTTTTTAGAACCGGCTGGGAATGTGTCTGAATGACGTCTCCCCAGCGTATCCTGCACGGAGACCTGACCTGCAGTAACTCCTTTTGGACAGCTGATGGCGACATCTCCCTGTCACATGGATTGTTACATTGGGAATATCCCCAAATAGTTATTACCGTATAATAAATTAAAAATGATTTTTCAAAAAACACCGGTTACCTGACAGCGTGTTTCGGGAAAATCACAGTGGAGTGAAGGGGTTAAAGGTTTGAATTGTGTGTTTTAAACTCCACAAAGTGAGTTTACCAGAATATTTTATTTTTACCGATAACACGAAAATAGACAGGACTTGAAATAGACAGGACTCAGGATATAAGCAGGTGCCAAATATAATATATGTATATATTAGTATAAAAAAGAAGGCCAGGCTTCTGCATCCCCCCCCCCCCACCCCGAGACTAGGATAATAGGCAGATCCCATTATATCATGATGTTCAGGGCACATCACCTGTCTCAAAGGAGTCATTCTACACTTAAAGTCACACTACATAAACTGTAACTAGACTACTTGTGCATTACAAATAAAACCACATGACAAAACACATGATAAAACACATGACAAAACACATGATAAAACACATGACAAAACACATGATAAAACACATGATAAAACACATGATAAAACACATGCTGCCGTTTTCTTTTCTTTGATTGAATTAATTGCATGTAAAAAGGAAAAATAAAGTTGTGTTTTTATCCCCTGTTTCCGTTTTGTGGATTTTTCCCCATGATGCAACATTTACCAAAATATTAGCACAACTTTCACTATACAGCTGAGGTATAGTATAAAGCAGTAGTGAAGGAGCAACGGGGTGGGGGAAGGAATATTTAGACGAGGCTGCACAGGATCTATTGTGCTGTCTAGGCTACCTGAGATAAGAGATGGCACCCGAAAGAGAGTAGATAGTGGGCTTAATACACTTTAATCTACCCCGGTGATACCATTTGCATACATCACAATGCAAGTCTAGGAGTCAGTTTTCTGGACTTCTGACCCATTCACTCCATTCTATGGCCAAAGCCACACAGTGAGGAGCAAGCGATGGAAAGATACAAAATATCACACAATGGATGCACCCAGTGACACATATAGAGGAATATATCACACAATAGATGTTGTGACACATATAGAGGGAAATATCACACAATGGATGCACCTAGTGACACATAGAGGAAAATATCACACAATGGATGCGCCCAGTGACACATATAGAGGAAAATATCACACAATGGATGAACCCAGTGACACATATAGAGGAAAATATCACACAATGGATGCACCCAGTGACACATAGAGGAAAATATCACACAATGGATGAACCCAGTGACACATATAGAGGAAAATATCACACAATGGATGCGCCCAGTGACACATATAGAGGAAAATATCACACAATGGATGAACCCAGTGACACATATAGAGGACATATAAAAATACATATAGAGGAAAATATAAAGGAAATAAACACATGTAAGATATCAGCAACATCAAATAAACACAATAAGGACATTTCATTTTATGGGGTACTGGCCCTCTAAAACCAGCTTTCTAGAGGACATTAGATAAGATCAGCCCATGGGATGAGCAGGATACCTGGTGGTTTGATGCCAGCTGACTTCCTGGCCGGTACCAAGTGACCTCTTGCAGCCCTCGACCCTCAACAACGCAATTCAACACCACGGTTTGTCCTTCAGCTACGGAGTCGGATGCGGATTCGATCTTGATGGTGGGCGTGATGCCGGACACTGAACAGCAAGAAGGAAGAGAATATTGTGTTGAGATCATCATGAAACTGGTTTGTGAACGTACTGGATCAGATAAACAAGAATATAACACCTCAATACGTTCAACAAGGACAAAGAACCAATCAAAAAAAAAGTAAAAGGCTCCTTACAAGAAGATCATAAACAGGACTGTACAAAGGAAAGTAAAAGGCTCCTTACAAGATCATTAACAGGACTGTGCAAAGGAAAGTAAAATGCTCCTTACAAGATCATTAACAGGACTGTACAAAGGAAAGTAAAAGGCTCCTTACAAGATCATTAACAGGACTGTACAAAGGAAAGTAAAAGGCTCCTTACAAGATCATTAACAGGACTGTGCAAAGGAAAGTAAAATGCTCCTTACAAGATCATTAACAGGACTGTACAAAGGAAAGTAAAAGGCTCCTTACAAGATCATTAACAGGACTGTACAAAGGAAAGTAAAAGGCTCCTTACAAGATCATTAACAGGACTGTACAAAGGAAAGTAAAAGGCTCCTTACAAGAAGATCATAAACAGGACTGTGCAAAGTAAAGTAAAAGGCTCCTTACAAGATCATTAACAGGACTGTGCAAAGGAAAGTAAAAGGCTCCTTACAAGATCATTAACAGGACTGTGCAAAGGAAAGTAAAAGGCTCCTTACAAGATCATTAACAGGACTGTGCAAAGGAAAGTAAAAGGCTCCTTACAAGATCATTAACAGGACTGTGCAAAGGAAAGTAAAATGCTCCTTACAAGATCATTAACAGGACTGTACAAAGGAAAGTAAAAGGCTCCTTACAAGAAGATCATAAACAGGACTGTACAAAGGAAAGTAAAAGGCTCCTTACAAGATCATTAACAGGACTGTACAAAGGAAAGTAAAAGGCTCCTTACAAGAAGATCATAAACAGGACTGTGCAAAGGAAAGTAAAAGGCTCCTTACAAGATCATTAACAGGACTGTACAAAGGAAAGTAAAAGGCTCCTTACAAGAAGATCATAAACAGGACTGTACAAAGGAAAGTAAAAGGCTCCTTACAAGAAGATCATAAACAGGACTGTGCAAAGGAAAGTAAAAGGCTCCTTACAAGAAGATCATTAACAGGACTGTACAAAGGAAAGTAAAAGGCTCCTTACAAGAAGATCATAAACAGGACTGTGCAAAGGAAAGTAAAAGGCTCCTTACAAGAAGATCATTAACAGGACTGTGCAAAGGAAAGTAAAAGGCTCCTTACAAGATCATTAACAGGACTGTACAAAGGACAAGCAGTCAAGAAAGTAAAGGGCTCTTTGAAAGGAGATCATTACACATTTTGGGACGCTCTGCATAGAAAGGTTTCAGAAGATACATTTCAGAAGATCCCTAAAAAATTTTTTTTTTAAAAATGGTAAAGTGTAAAAAAACACCAAAAAAAGTCATTATAAAGGGGAGGATATTGCCAGAGAAACAACATTTTGGGATATGAAATTCAACATGTCACAAGGGTCGTTGTATGACTCTTTAAGAAGTAGGACCGCACCCACCTGGACCAGAGCCGTGGATAATGTTGACGGTGATAGACGCTTGACGAGTGACCGGCCCGGAAGTGACACGGCAGATGTATTCACCGGAATCTGCCACGGAAGCTTTGGTTATCCGTAGACGAGAGCCGTAGACCTGATTGGATAAGAGTTTTAGCGAGGGGAAAACATCCTAACGAGCCTAGACACTCGTGTAGAGACCAAACTATAACGCAGCGGCATCTTTACCTGGTGGTTGGGCGAGAGGGCACCGCCCGGCCTGTGCCACGTGACCACAGCGTCTGGCTGTCCTGCCACCACACAGTTTAGATCCAACGTTTGACCTTCGGACACTGAACTTGAAGACGATTCGATTCTCAGATCCGGGACGTTGCCTGACGCTGGAAATGCAAGAGAAATTTTACAGCTGAGTCGAGGTGCAACAAGATCCAGCCGTCCCGGCAAACACATAAGGGGGGTTATTCACTAACCTCCAAATTGGCATGGAATGGTGAATTTCACTTAATCTGCAATTTTGGGGCAACTCTTCCATTCACGAAGCTGTCAATTCACCAAATACAGGCGAACTGACCGTAAAATACAGAGCAATTCACCCAAATTGTCCCATAAGACTATTGTCCTCTATTCACAGAACGCCGAAATGACCTGATTTTCGGTGTGACAGTTCGACAGTTCCACTTTGGCTGTAACCTCTTGAGCAGGATCCTCTCTCCTACTGTTCTAGGTGTTTAACCTTTATGTATATTTGTTATTCTGTCTCATCCATTGTACAGCGCTACAGAACTTGTTAGCGTTTTATAAATACTGGTAACTGTAACCGACAGGTTTTAAAAAAAAAAAAACAGTTGAATCCCATAGGGTTCAATGTAATTAATGCAATATCTTTTTAAGTTTTATTTGTAAACACAGTTTATTCTTTTCATTTTTTGCAGAAACCCTTTTTCTGGTTTTGAAAAATAAATTTTTGTTTTTTTTATTTTTTAATCGACTTTATTATTTTGAAACAGCCCTTTTTATTATTTTTTTAATGGCCCTTTTTTATTATCTAGACACATTTTTTGCTACATTTTAATTGATTTAACCTAGGAGAATAGGAGACTTCCTTTTTTATTTTACTCAGTTTGGTGGAATTCGCCGATGCCAATACGGCGATTATCAGAGCAATTCGGACGTTTTCACCGTTGTCCGATAACCGCTTCGACGACGCCAATTTCGGCAAACTATGGTAAACATTCGCTAAATAGAAAATTCAACATATTTCCGGCAAAATGGAATCGCCAAAGTGCGCCGAAATGTTGCAAAACACAAAGCACTGAAATTGCACGTAATTTCAATGCTTTGTGAATAGCCCCTACATAAAAAAAACAAATAAAAGCAAAGACAACTGCTGGGATCACCAGAAACCGTAACCAAATATTTAGGGGGGGGGGGAATAGTCAATACGAAAGCAGCGGGATTAACCCCCTAAAGGTGAAATACAACATCAGATGATCTCCAGAATATCAAAAGATACTAACTTGTCGTCCTGTAACATTTATTAGCGAAGTAGTAAAACAAACAAAAAAAAAACGGAACCATTGAATGACAACTAAAGTTGTGGCCACAAGTTGTGGCCCACAACATCACAAACATGAAAATCAGTAATAAACACAAGAACACAACAGATTACCGTAGATAGTCGAGTATAGCACGACCCGAATATAACACGATGGATAGAGATTTATTATGGAAATGAGAGAATACTCAAGACCCAAATATAACGCGATGGATAGAGATTTATTATGGAAATGAGAGAATACTCAAGACCCGAATATAATGCGATGGATAGAGATTTATTATGGAAATGAGAGAATAATCAAGACTCGAATATAACGTGATGGATAGAGATTTATTATGGAAATGAGAGAATACTCAAGACCCGAATATAACGCGATGGATAGAGATTTATTATGGAAAGGAGAGAATACTCAAGACCCGAATATAATGCGATGGATAGAGATTTATTATGGAAAGGAGAGAATACTCAAGACCCGAATATAATGCGATGGATAGAGATTTATTATGGAAAGGAGAGAATACTCAAGACTCGAATATAACGCGATGGATAGATATTTATTGTGGAAATGAGAGAATAATCAAGACTCGAATATAACGCGAGGAACAAAATTATACTGTACTGATAAGCAATTAAAATCCTTCCAGGTTCTCTTAACACAGTCAGGCTCCCCTCAGGCCAGGGTGCTCTGCTCTAGAATGATTTCAGTTGTTACTAAGTATGAAGCCGCCGGCCACCCGTCTTTACTAGTGATTAGATGGCGAGTGAGGTGAATGATTGGGTACGCTCGGTTTAAGCCAATGTCCGTGATGGATCCCACCTCTCCCGAATCCGTGAGTTCCTGAAGTGTTTGCAAGCATCAGGGAGCCCACATTCACTTCAGCGAGACTACCGGAACTACCGGGAGACATGGGATCCAGAGCAAGGCAAGTATTTTTTTTTTTTGTTTTTTTTTTACACGCGATGCAGATGTCTCGAATATAACGCGACCCCTCCAATTTTATGGTACATTTTTGTCACCAAAATCTAGCGGTGTACTCGAGTATCTACAGTAACAACATTCAAGTAACGTGCACCAGAGTAAATAGATATTTAAGGCCGAGTCATTCTATTCGCTCGAAATACGGGGTTTCAAATCTCAGAAGGTGCCGCTATTAAGAGCAAATACTGAAAAAAATATAGAACGGCGTGAAAAGATATTATTGTCAAGTAGCAGGAATAAATAATTATATATATATATATATATATATATAATCTAAAAAAATATATCATAGTATTAGACCTGAGCCAATCTATCCAAACCAATAGCAGCAATCCCAGCTGATCATAATAGAGCTCCATACACAAGAGTAAACAGCATTTATAGCATACAGTGCATAATAACATAGAATAAGCTGGTGCTACAAAATAAATAAATTAGTTATGATTTCCCTGTGCTATATAGTATATACTGTATGTTTCAATGTGTTACATTGATCCCTGACTCTATGCACTCGACACGTGTTTCGCCACGAAAATTAAAGAATCAGTATCCTACAACGGAGTGAATTGTATAGACCAGGGCTGTCAGACACACGGCCGCCCAGACACTGTTGTCTAAAATCCTTCAATGGTATAGAAGGCCATGGAATCAGGGAGTTGGAGTTCAAAAACATTTGGACGGCCGGAGTTTGACGGCCCTGGAATAGACCATAGGGGTAATTTTCTAGGTAGCGCGGTGGCAGCCACGTTGACCGTAGTTGCCAGAAATCACAATAATCGCAACTTCGGTAAACTTTGGCTGTCCAGAGAGGAAGAATTCAACACCAGCAAGTGAAGTGTATTAGAACAATGGTAAAAAAACACCAAAACAACAGCACCGCTGCTATTCTGCTGCAAAGTAAATAACCTGCGGCTACTTTTTCACAAAGAGCTCAGGACTTACGATAGTTGGGCCCGGGGGACTGGGTGACGGTGATGTACGTTGACGCCTGAGCCGTGATAGATCCGGAAGTCACTCGGCAGACGTACTCTCCGGAGTCTGCGGCAGAGAGCTGTAGGATCCTCAGGCGAGAGCCGGAGATCTGGCAAAGACAAGCAGGGCAGAATGAAAACCCTGGGCTCGGAGCTCCATCGCCCGCCTGAGTCGTAGACCTGATAAGTTAAACCCTTCACTACCAAACACGGTGTTTAAAAAGACATTTATCTGAAACACGGGATGCGTTGTTATCAAATAATTTAGGGTAAAATATAAATTTTGCCCAGAAACGGTTGTTCTGAGATTAACAAATTAAATTACTGTAAATTTACTCATTTTTCGTGCATTCCTTTATCCTTTACAGAAAAATCACTGGGATAAAAGGTTGTAAACTCTAGATGGCGTCCCTTATTTGGCACAATGTCACAGGGGTCTGCATTATCAGTATACAGGCAGATGCAGTAAATGTGCTGCAGACAGATAATAAAATGGTGAGATCTCCTGCTTATGGAGGTTTGTAGTGATCAGAATGAGATTATTAGCAAAGCAATATCTGTATGTGCTGCATAATGCCTGTGTATGGCAATTACAGCAACACCTTGTATCTGTATGTGCTGCATAATGCCTGTGTATGGCAATTACAGCAACACCTTGTATCTGTATGTGCCACATAATGCCTGTGTATGACAATTACAGCAACACCTTGTATCTGTATGTGCTGCATAATGCCTGTGTATGGCAATTACAGCAACACCTTGTATCTGTATGTGCCACATAATGCCTGTGTATGACAATTACAGCAACACCTTGTATCTGTATGTGCTGCATAATGCCTGTGTGTGACAATTACAGTAACACCTTGTATCTGTATGTGCTGCATAATGCCTGTGTACGGCAATTACAGCAACACCTTGTATCTGTATGTGCCGCATAATGCCCGTGTATGGCAATTACAGCAACACCTTGTATCTGTATGTGCCGCATAATGCCTGTGTATGGCAATTACAGCAACACCTTGTATCTGTATGTGCTGCATAATGCCTGTGTATGGCAATTACAGCAACACCTTGTATCTGTATGTGCCGCATAATGCCCGTGTAAGGCAATTACAGCAACACCTTGTATCTGTATGTGCTGCATAATGCCTGTGTATGGCAATTACAGCAACACCTTGTATCTGTATGTGCTGCATAATGCCTGTGTGTGGCAATTACAGCATCACCTTGTATCTGTATGTGCTGCATAATGCCTGTGTATGGCAATTACAGCATCACCTTGTATCTGTATGTGCTGCATAATGCCTGTGTATGGCAATTACAGCAACACCTTGTATCTGTATGTGCTGCATAATGCCTGTGTATGGCAATTACAGCATCACCTTGTATCTGTATATGCTGCATAATGCCTGAGTGTTGCAATTACAGCAACACCTTGTATCTGTATGTGCTGCATAATGCCTGTGTATGACAATTACAGCAACACCTTGTATCTGCATAATGCCTGTGTATGGCAATTACAGCATCACCTTGTATCTGTATGTGCTGCATAATGCCTGTGTATGGCAATTACAGCAACACCTTGTATCTGTTTGTTGAGCTTTTTGTTACAGTGATGGTGGGAGCTCCTTGTTTTCAGTAAGATAGGGGGGGGAGAGATAACACAGTGGTCATCATTTCCCCACAGGGGGCACACACTAATCTTGCTTTAAAGAGATGCCAATAGGGTCTTGATCTGCTAATGATTGCTTTTCAATGCAAAATTGAGTTAACCTGATTTTCAGAGTGAAGGGGTTAATCATTGGTAGATTTGGATACCTGGTGATTTGATGAGAAAGGTTTGCCGGGTCTGTGCCAGGTCACCAGTGCGTTGGGATAGTTGCCAATCACGCAGTTTAACTCCAGAGTCTGTCCTTCCACCGGCGTGATGGAGGAGGTCTCAATGCGGGGCACGGGTATATTTCCTGAAGCTGCGCGACATGAAACACAGGCATGAAACCAGAGAGGGACTTACCGGAATCAGGCTCGTGCCGGTTACAGAAACACTGGCAGCTGAAACCAGCAACTTTAATGTAAAATCACAGCATGGAATGAACGTACGCGGTGGAGGACCAGAGACACGGGTGATGGTGATGAAGATGGAGGTCTGCTGCGTGCTGGCTCCATGAGTAACGCGGCAGATGTATTCTCCCGAGTCAGCCGTGGAGGCCTGCAGGATGCGCAGGTTGGACCCGACCACCTAGGGGAGAGTTTCACGGTTAAAGCAAGCCATGGAGGGGCAGGTCCAGGTGCGACAGACCTTCAGCTCAATATGGAGATGTAGCGGCTCCGCGAGTGATCCCTGCTGGGATCCCACCTAGAATATTGTGTTCAGGTCAATAGAATGGATCCCAGGGTGACTGAGATGTGCTGACAGCATTTTATAGATCCATGGCAAGATCCCACTAGGAATACTGTGTATGGATCTTCAGAGTGGATCCCAGCAGGACACAGAGGAAATGATAAGATCCCACCTAGAGTATGGTGTTCAGGCCTATAGAGCGGATCCCAGGAGGATCTAAAGAGGCAGTGATACCACTTTATAGATCCCTGGTAAGATCCCACTTAGTGTATGGTGCTCAGGTCCTCTGAGCGGATCCCAGGAGGATCTAGAGAGCCAGTGATCGCACTTTACATGAAGATGAGCAGTTACTATAGCTTACGTTTATTTTTCGACACACGTCATTACCGTGAGGTTTTACCCGTTTACCTGGTGATTTGGTGAAAGGGGGCGCCCCCCAGGCCTGAGCCATGTGACCACAGCATCCGGGTAACCAGAAGCCACGCAATGCAAGTCCACAGACTGTCCTTCCAGGATACTGTCCGACGACGGCACGATCTTCAACGCAGGGCCAACACCGGCAGCTGAGCAACGAGAAGGTTCTTAACGAGGAGCCCCGGAAAGAACACAAGCGACGCGGGAGATAAACATTACGACCGAATCCCGCCCTGCGGCACACTCACATCTGATCACGATCACTTCTATCCTGGCCTGGGATGAACCGGCTGAGCTGGTAGCCACACACAGGTAGGTGCCACCATCTGCCTCCGTTATGGACGGGATGACCAGGGTGGATATGTCAGTCCTCTCCGTACTGGCCTGAGGAGGGGAAGGAAAGTCTGTTAATACACAGATAAGAAACAAAGAAAGGAGATTTTACCTACAGCAGAGGGAAAGGTTCATTAAAGTAAGGCAATAAAAAGGTGGAATTCTCAGCCTGCAGAGCTTGTTCTACCCAAATGTTTTAATAAAAGGTTAAATAAAAACTGAATATTCCAGATGTAATACTAAAGGGTCTATTCACAATTAAATGCCGCACTTCGGCAATTCCATTTCGACCAAAATGTCAGTGAATTCACTATTTAGCGAATGGTCACTGTGGCTCACCAAAGATTGAATCGCTGAAGCAGTTATCGGACGTCAGCGAAAACGATAACGGCTGAATTGGCATCGGCAAATTCCACAGAGCCACAAAAAGAACCCCCAAAACCCCAGAAATCTCCTATTCTCCTAACGGGTTTAAACCAATAAAAATGGATTAAAACGAGTCCAAATAATTAGAAAGAAAAAAAAAAAAAACATAGGTTAAAGAATTTAACAAAAAAAACTATAAAAGAAAAAGAGAAACAGAAATTTAGTCTTAAAAAAAATACAAAAATTAGTTCTAAACAAAAAAATTTAATAATTTTTGCAAAAAAATAAAAGAATGTTTTTATTTATTTTAAAAAGATATGTTTTTACATTGAATCCTAATAAATTCGCCTGTGTAAACCGGCCGAACTGAAACACCAAAAAATCAGGACATTTCACCAGAATTTCGGCATTCTGTGAATAGTCTTTTATGGGACAATTTTGGTGCTGCCGAATTGTGGAGAAATGCACCATATTTTGCGGTCAATACGCCTGTACTTGACGAATTGATCCGAAATTGACCCGCCTTTATCGAGGAGAAAACGTGCAAACAGCCAGATACCTGGAGCTCCTGAATCCGTCTCCTGAGAGCTTCCAGGCTGCTGCTTTGAAAGTGAAGGAAACCGAAAGAAGTGAGAGCCTGCGCAGAGAGACAGATTGACAGACAGACGCACGGACGGACGGACAGACGAAGGGAGAAAAAAAAGAAGAAGAGCCAGAGTGATCCATACAGACAGGAGAGAAACCCGACCTTCCGGAACAAATTACCTTCCATAATACGGATTCGACAAATTAACTATGCATAAAAAATAAATTTATTGAAAAATAAAATGCGGGGGGGGGGGGAGGTGCGGATTCACGGGCGAATGAATTATCTAGATAAAACACCAGCCACGAGTGTCCCTGCTGCATCTCTACTCATCCGCCAAGTCATTATTTCACCAAACCTGGAAGATTCAGCCCATTTCTGCTCATATTATGGCGTGTGACGACCTCCACTAATGAGAACAAATCCCCTTATAATTATAATATGCACACACATACTTGAGCGCTGTACAGAGTCTGTGATTGGCCGCCTTCACAAGATCTCTGCGTAATTAAAGTAATTATTACTTTACAAATGTACGAGTGAAAAATAAGCTAGCGAAAAGATAACAGTCCCTTTATAAAGGATATGATATATTGGTTTAATATTATTTTATTATTCGTACAATTAAATATAAAACCTTAAAAAAATAAAATTAAAACCATAGATAGATATATATATATATATATCTATCTATATCTATATCTGCTATTTTTAGATTATTTTTAGTGTTGCCATTATTGTAAGAAGCATGTTTAGTATCACTTAATATAATAATTTTTAAAATAACATTTTAAAAATGATAAACACAATACATATGCAGTTTTAATATAATTTATTAGAATTATTAAAAACTATATATGTTGGTTTAATATTATTTAATATTTTTTAAATTATATGGGTTAATAATAATAATATATATATATATAATAATGCAACAAGAGCCCTGCACTCCAGCACTACAAGATTGTAAAAAAAATAAAAAAAAATTATATTGGGTGCAGGATCTAGGCCGTGGTAAATATAATACCAGAAAATGATCAGCGATACCAAACGTGTCATATTAATTTATGGAAATTAATTTAATTATTAATTATAAATATAATTTATTTAAAAAAATGGCATTTGATACATTTTGTGTTGCGGATCACTCTCTGGTATTATACATACCGTTTTAATAGAATTTACTATTAAAAACCTACATATATATATTATAATTTTTAAATCCATAATTTTTTATAAAATATATATATGCAATTTTAATATTATTATTGATAAATAAAATCAACAGGTGCCTGGTATTCAACCCTTTACAAGAAACCTTACGTGCTCTTGTGCTGCTATACCGCGTAGGTAGATATTGTGATGGATGAATAGCGCACTGGAGTACCAAGTCTCTCGAGTGCGCTATTCACCCATCACAATTTCTACAATATATATGTAAATCACGAGTATAGCAGTCTGTAGTGATAACTTTTTTATTGGACTAACGTTACATTTAAAATACAAGCTTTCGAGAGTGATCCTCTCTTCGTCAGGTCTAGAAGCTTACAATGTAACAGTCCAATAAAAAAGGTATCACTACAGACTGCTATACTTGTGATTTTGGCATCTGGACTAACACGGCCTACCTAATATATATATACACACACACACAGAAAATGAAAAATATTTCATGGGTCAGGCTGTATATAATTATTAAATGAAATAAAATCAATAAAATATTAATGAACTTAATCATGGGATGATACTATGGGAACGTGCTTATACGTCGAGTCCCATCTCCATCCGTTACCTGGGAAGGTAAGCTGCCACCTTGTTTCTGCCAGGAGATGGAAGCAGTCGGACTTCCTCCGGCTCTACAGTACAGCCGGATGGTGTCACCTTCTCTGATCTCTAGCCGCTCAGGACTCACTTGCACGTCGGGCAAGCTGCCACCTGCAAGAAGACGACAAGACAAGTTAATCTAACCATCCAACCCCTTGATATGCCGACTGACATTGAAGAGAATCTTCAACGATTTAATGGAGTTTTCATCATCTGATACAGATATTGAAACCTAACGTAAAACGGAAAGGCTGCCATACAACAGGTTCCCTCGCCATAAGGCGTAATAACTGCAGGACCTGTGTCTATGACATCACTTGCCCTAAAACATGTAAATAAATTGTAGTTTTGGATACAAGTTATCGGCGGCTCCACCAGGCAATTTGACTCTTAACTCATTTACTCACTGTGTACTCTAAGGTCTGCGCGGGCGAGGTGATGTCCTACGATATTGCGCACATGGCAGGTGTATTGTCCCTCATCAGAAGGTTCTGTCGAAGTAAAGCGGAGGATTCCACCCTGAACGATGGCTCTCGAAGATAAAACTCCATTGGACCCACCTACACGACCAGAGTACGGAAGAATGAGGGGGCGCACAGCCAACAAGTGGAAAAAATCCATTTCGACTAGACGCGTTCCTTAACCTTCCGCTCATGCTCCTACCTGTCCATTCCAAGGTTGGAGTTGGATTTCCTGATGCCGTGCAGCGGAACTCTGCTGTTTGTCCGCGCTGAACGGTCAGTTGCCTGGGTTCGACGACAGCCGAGGGATGGGTCCCACCTCCGGCTATGGCAAGGTGGAAAACACATTAACACTCATCAAATCATGAGAGACCATACAAGAGGTTAATAGATGGAGATAAATCCCGGAACACCAGGCCTACTATGTTCCAGACATGTAGAGAACCCATCTAAAAAACATTCCTATGACAACCTAGACTAGACAATGGCAACCAGCCCCCCTTAAAGGGGCTTTAAAGACCTTTAAATACCGTGCATTTACTATGAAATACATTCGACAATGACTGGGCATCACGTTTATGGCTACAACAGTTGCTGACCAGGTTTACATACCCAGAAAGAACAATGAAACCACACTTTACGGAGATCCCCTTTAGACAACTTCACCAGAAATTCCAATGGAAACCCCAAAGAAAACTACACAGAGATATATGGTAGATAACTTCGGCAGAAACTCCGGTGGAAAGAACCATGAAGAGTACAGAGAACTACCGTGGTTGCTCCACAAATACTGAATTTGCCCTAGTTTCGCCGTGCTTGATCCACTGTAGCTTCATGAAGTAAAACCACGGTTCGTTAAGTGAAAGGTTGGTGTTTAGTGAAGAACCATGATTATCATTTGAGAAGCAAATTGTCGAAGAGATCTCGAACCACGAACCAGGCAACAGTCATTCAGGCTTGGGTTAAGACTCACCTTTTCCTCCATGCTCAATGGAGAAAGAATGGATCATGAAGTTGAAGACCAAGGTCTTTAGAACAAATCCGTATAGAGATAATAAACCAAACTCACTCCCCAAGGTAACTAAACATCTGCTCAACAAATATGACCCAGAAGGACGCATTTGGGTAAAGTTAAGTTAATCGAAGACCAGGCTAGGAGTGGTTAGTATCATCCATACTATGTTAGTGTCTTCTCATGGGGTAGAGCCGGGTCTTAAAGGATGCCGGGCACGCAAAGTGTTATTGTTCGGCTCACGCAGTATGTTCCAATTCGGGTTGACGGGCCCACAAAGTGTTAGTGTTTGCACTTGAGATACAACAGAAACCATCCTGAAAACGGGCGCACAAAGTGTTAATGTCCATTCCCTGGGTATGGTTAAACCTTGATCGGCTGGTAGGTACATATGGCATTGGTGTCCATTCCCTGGGTATTGTAAAGTCCTGTCTAGCCCGGTAGGTTAATATGGCCTTAGTGTCCATTCCTTGGATATGGTAAAGCCTTGATTGGCTGGTAGGTTCATATGACGTTCGTGTCCATTCCCTGGATATGGTAAAGCCCTGACTGGTCAGTAGGTTCATATGACGTTAGTGTCCATCCCCTTGGTATGGTAAAGCCCTGTCTGGTCAGTAGGTTCGTATGGTGTTAGTGTCCACTCCTTGGGTATGGTAAAGCCCCGTCTGGTCAGAGGGTTCATATGGCGTTAGTGTTCATTCCCTGGGTATGGTAAAGCCCTGTCTGGCCAGTAGGTTCATATGGTGTTAGTGTCCATTACTTGGGTATGGTAAAGCCTTGATTGGCTGGTAGGTTCATATGGTGTTAGTGTCCATCCCCTTGGCCACTGGGCAAAGTGTTAGTGTCAGCTCGTTGTACAAGGACTGGCATGGATGCTGGATAAATACAGTGTTAGCGGCCGCTTGTGCAGTTGTTTGGTTGACCACTGCTGACATGTTGGCTACATGAGGGATTAGTCTCCACTCGTAAGATGTGTTCCAACCCTACTAATGTGGAGAATGGGTGGGAGGCTTTGCCCGTCATGCTGAGGGTGCCATGTGGCATACAAGGGGTAGGGATGGGTATGTGCACGGCTTGTCTGGTTTGGCATGCTGCAGCCACAATGCTCAATGAGCAGCACCACTTCATGCCAACTTACATGGTCTGTGGCCTTCAAAGGTTTCATAGGGCCCAAAAAACATCTGGGTCCGAGAAGTCTCTGTGGACAAGTCAAAACGATTTTTTTTGTTTAAAAAGAAAGGACGTTTGTTTTCACTGCTACCTGAGCACATATAATCACATTTAACCAGGCAGAAGACTGAGGCAACATGCGAGATATAGGGGGGAGAAAAATAATAATAAAAAATATATATATAAAAATAAATAAAAAAATATCGCAAAATAACTGACAATAAATTTTACATTATTCTAACAGGAGAACGGAAACTGGTTTTACGAGCAGTTTACCCTTTCCTTATAAAAGCCTGCTGTGCATCCTGTATCATGGCCCTGGAATCCACGCCTGGATCTCATGACTTTTTACATTGGACCGGGCGATTAAAACACACTCACCTGCTGATTACATCACTCGCCCGACACGAGAGGACAAAACAAGCGCCCCGTCCTCTCTAACCTTCCGTGCCCTGTGTTGCACAGCCATGGTGTGGAGATATTGGAATTTATGTCGAGGCTTAAAACGCACATACCGCACCTTCCCCGAAACTGTGCGACGGAGAGCCTCAAATCCGTAAGGATTATTTTTTACGGTTTAATAATGAAAAGTAACCCCCCCCCCCAAAAAAAAATAAACTAAAAACCAACCGGTTCCTCAAGAGTGGGTTTGTGGGAAATCACTTGGTGGTGGAGGAGTTAATTAAATCAAAAACATGGCATTATCTCAATATTTGTAAAATATTTTTAAAAGGATCAGAGAACCCTGTACAGAATTCTGCAGGGGGGGGGGGGACCATGTAACGGAAAGACGCGCCCTGTTTAGCGATGATCTACACAGAAATAATATTGTAAACGAGGCAAAATGTGGAGGGAAAAAAAAAATCATTTTTTATTAATAAATTTTTTTTTTAAATTCCAAATCATCAATCCAGCCGGAGTGCTGCGTCACACACACATATACATCTATATCTATATACACACAGATAAATGCATTAAATACAATGTCTCTTCCACGAGGATTCCGCTCTGACATTAATGAATGAGAGGGACCTGTGAAACCTCGACTCTGATCCACTCCATGACCCGAAAAGGGTGGATCAGCGGATTAAATACCAGAGCCTGTCCTGTTTATACACAGTATATGATTTGTAGGGACCCGGCGGGTCTGCGGTATCATTCATCTGGCCTCATTTTATCACACGTTGAGCGGGGAAAGAAATGTGCGGCTCTGCTTCACAGGAATGTTATGTTCTTCACAGTTTTAGATTTCGAGATGAGGTAGATTTAGTCATTGTGGCGGGAAGTCACCCCTCCCTCTACGCAAAAGATCATTGGTACAGAGAGAGAGACGCGCCGATACCACGCAGAGCCACATTACACACCGGGGGATCCATTTATATTTATGTTTTTAAAGTGGAACATACAAACGGTAAAAGCGTGGCTACAGAGAGACCGCAAACTGTCGGGTAAGCTCCGGGGTGCTGTGCCAAGGGGGTCCGCTATCGCCACACGTCACTCCAACTCAATTCAAGCAGGCGACGGCAGGAACTCTATCCCAGAAGTTCATTATGTGGGCAGCCCGAGGGTTACAGACTGCAACGTTTCGGTCTGTAACCCACAGGCTGCCCACAAAAGAAGTTTGTTTCTGTGATAAATTGTAGCAAACACAATGTATCACATGGAAAATCAGGTCACGCTTTGTATTGTGATGTTACACAGGTTGAGTATCCTTTAACCCCTTCACTGCTGAGCCATTTCAAGTCTTAAAAAAAAAAACCTTGTTTTTCTTTTCATTATTATTTTTATTATGCTTTTTCTTTACTTTCTTTACATGCTCTGGCCTTTCTAATGATACCAAACATGACCCTGCTAGCTGCCAACAGTCAGAAGATAATCGGGGTTCAAAGGAACCCCCCACCTCTACCTTATCTTTCCTTAGGAGTCAATGAGGACGTTCCCCACACGTCCTCAGCAGTGAAAGGGTTAAACAAAACATTCCAAAACACAGAATATTTTGGAGTGCAGTCATAACATCAAAAGTGGAAAATTCCACCCCTGAGGTCATGTGACAGGGGGCAAAATGATTAAAATCCTGTATAAATGCCCGTCAGGCTGTGTGTATAGGGTGCGAAACATACATTTATGTCGTGTTTAGTCCCCAAAATATCTCATAACAAAATCCCCCAAGATCTCAAATTCAGAAAACCTCTGGTTCCCAGGATTTCGAGTAATGGAAACTCAACCTGTTTTAAAGCTTAAATGACGGTAAAAGTCATCGTTTCTGCAACTATGGTGAAAATCAGTTAGTCAGAGATGGAAAACTCAACACCGGCAGGCGAAGATCCTGCCAACAAATCTGGATTACAGTGAACAGCAGCACTCCGGTTATTCTTCTCTAAAAAGAGCAAACGGTGGCTATTCTCAGTTACCGGTGAATATACTTCAGGCAGTATTACAATGTTGGTGCTAACTTAACCAGAGCTGTTGTAAACTTAACAGCTCCATAGGTTATAATGGCTCTGGTAAGTTTACAACAGCTCTGGTTAAGTTAACACCAACTGCCCTTCAGCTTTAAAAGTTGGCATCTTCATAGATCTCCCCATACAAACTGCAGTGACAACAACAACGCAGGACCGCTTCGACTGGAGCACCGGTGGGAACTACAGCAAAGTCTACACTAATTTACTACGGTGGAGACCCCAGAGGTTGATAACTACGGTGGGAAGAACAGTGAAAAATAGGTCAAATTATGGTGACTGTTCCCCAAATAGAGAATTCGCCGTAGTTTGGACGTACTTGACCCACCGCAATTCTCCAAAGTTAAGCCAAGGTCCATTGAGTTAGTGAATAGTCTTCATATCTTGCTCCATCTTCTGGTTTATTGCAGTCAGTCATCTCCTGGCATGGCTGAGTAAAATCAACCACAAGCCCATTCACCACGACTTCATGACTCCTCCCGGTGATCCTTTCAGGTAATCCTATGGATTCCGAACGTGGCAACGCGCCTGTTTCCGGCTCTTGTGGCGCTCACCACTGAGGTTTTACGGCAGTGTCAGAGCTATTCTAGATCATACATCTCATATACTCGTCCTCTTTGAGTTCCGGAGAAGAAGACGATAAAATTCCTTGATCCCCAGTTCTTCTTGCTTGAGATCTACCACGGTATTGGACAGAGCTCTTGATTTCCAGGGTTCTTGAGAGATGGAACTTGATGGACTACCTTTTCAATTCCACAGAAATTAATCCTGGTGATCTACGTGGTACCAGGCCGGCTCCGTAATGAGTGGATCCAATAATACTGGCCTGTTTGTTCTCCTTGTAGACCACTGGATTGGTTCCGGTATTCCCAGGCCGTATCTTTGGATTTCTGTAGGAGACTGATTGGTTCCTTAAGTCCAAGCTTTTCAAAAGGAGACCTCGTTCGGTTCTAGAGTAGTCCTGAACACATTTCTGAACTGCTCGCTCTCAGTAACCTCCAGTGGTATTGGAACCTGTTCCTTAATTTGTGCCTCCTGAACATTTAGTTTTTGGGGACTGGCGACCGTTTCGGAACGGCTTTTCGGTCCTCACTGAGGTTCTTGAGCAGTACCGAGTATCGCGCCATTGGTTCTGCAGGCAGAGCGTGATCGTAATTTGTTTTTTTTGGGGATTTTTCGTCTCATAATTGTTCCTTTTAATCCCCTCCATCCAAGACAAACCACAGAGACATGGAAGGATACAGGAGAGGAAAGACGAACAAAGTCTAGCACGTTCTCAGGGGATGGTGTCAGATTTACCTTGGAGGAGGCCTCTCACCTTTCCTATTTTTGTAGAATTAACATGGAATAAAGTTATATTTTCATGAATGGATTTGCAGTAAATGCCCATCTTTGCATGTTGGACGATTACCCAGTGACGTGGGTCTTTTACTGGAAAGAAAACCTAAAAGGTAAGGTAATGCTAAATAAAGTTACACTGAACCAAATATGATTGGACGAACTAGAAAGGTGAGAGGCCCGCCAAGTTGCTTGAGCCCGGCGAGTTAGAGGGGTCCATCGAGCTAGAGGGGCCCGGCGAGCTGGAGGGGCCCGGCGAGCTGGAGGGGCCCGGCGAGCTGGAGGGGCCCGGCGAGCTGGAGGGGCCCGGCGAGCTGGAGGGGCCCGGCGAGCTGGAGGGGCCCGGCGAGCTGGAGGGGCCCATCGAGCTGGAGGGGCCCATCGAGCTGGAGGGGCCCAGAAGTAGAGACTCACACAATTACCATCACCAAAATAGACCCAGACCGTTTCCCACACCATCATGTTACAAGGAAAAACCTACAACTAGAGTTACAGAGGAAAGACATGAAGTGGAAGAAAAAGTAACGCAAAAAGGAAACAAAAATCAAGATACAAAGTGGCAACGACATCTCACAGGGCATTAAACGATGTCTGGGCGGGTAAATGGTAAAAATGCTGCCTGGGTACAAAAATATGGCTGTTTTTGTAAAATATATATTATATGTCTCTCAATAAAGTGATAAAGAAGGGGAAAAGTGAGATTTTGGAAAAAAATAAAGAGTTCCCGCGCGTCATCCGCCGTGCCACGATGATACCTCGCCATTAGGATCACTTTCAGACATGATGCGTTTTTTTGTTCTACATTTACACCGCGGAATCCGCATGTTTATAGCGTTTTGGTCGTTTTTGAAATAACAAACAGGATTCCTTGAAAACGTTGTATAATGACATGTTTTTTTAATTATATACATTCACAGAACTATACGGTTATTGTGGCTGAAAAGCAGAAAGACCCAAGAAACGCGATCTGTAAAACCCCCACGTAAAGGGGCGTCCTGGTCACCGAGACCGCTGAGCGGAATTGTAACAGTAGCGGGGAGCGGAATACACGTCAGGCCGATTCAGCCTTTCCGAACGCCCTGCCTGGAAAGCTGTCAATCTCCACGCTGACCTGTCTTCTGGGGGTTTAGGTTGAATTTATACAACAGACTGAGAATCATCGGGTTGGCTGAACGTTGCAGCGAGCGCCGGCTCGCACAGATCACCCGCAGTCGCCGTTTTAGCAGAAACAGCAGCTGTCAATCCTGAAGCAGTATAAGTTTAGGAGGTAAGCAAAGGACAATCTACGGTTAAAATGGGTGGGGGAGATGTGTGGGGTTCAGGAGGTGTTACATTTAACCCTTTTGCCCCCATTTTAAACCTAGCGTGACCCTTTAAACCAATCGGTGAGTGAATCACATTCTCACCACTGGAGGACGGATCATCTCGGACACTTTGCCAGGGTCACAACCCACCTTCACGTCCAATTCAGCCAAAACGACACCGACATCTCACAATTCTTTAACGAAGGGACATTTTTTTTTTTTTTTTTTCCTCGATCACACGCCCATAGGTTTAGACAGACGTAAAATCCAAAGAGAAGCCTCGACGCGCAGTGTCTACCGTCGCTCCTTGGATTTCTGGTTTGTGAAACGCCGGCATTTGTTCCAGCAATTTTCACCGATATTTGCCACACTGGCACTTTGGGAATAAGCTCTTCTATTTACCGTATACAGGATCTATAATATCTTTATAGTATTACGTGTTGCAGTGGACTATGTAACTATCAGGGGAAAAACACGGTATGAACCGCAGATCCGGCATGCCGGGGGGAGATCTACATCAACATCCAAAGGCCCAAAATAATTTTACACCAGTTTGATGGATCGTAAGGACAAGGAAAGACCGAAAAGAGAAGCCCACCCCAGACCTACACGAGAGACCTGACTGCTGGCAGCAAGTCATTTGTCAAATATTAGCTATATAGGATTGCGTTCTGAGCGTTACTTAGGCCAGGGCCCCCAATACAGACGGAGATGCACCCCGGGGGTCCGCTCGCTTCAATCTCTAATGCACCTGCCAGAGGTGACCCACTACAGCCTCTAATTTCAACCTTGGACCTCCTGATAATTTGTTACTACATCTTCCATGATGCTCAGCCCCTCATTAGGTTGAAAGAGCTTTGCGGGAAATGTGGTTCCAAAACATCCGGAGGGCCACGATTGAGCGCCGCTGCTCTAGAAGCAGGTGCCTCCATGGACACCAGGCTGCGCGCTCTGCGGTGATCACTCGTGCACATTTTAACACTAAACTAGGGGTACACACATTGCAAGGGCTTAAATACTCAATTTCTCAAGTTTTTAACAGTATGTTTACTACTCTTATAAAGGTATCTCCCCCCCCCCTGCCGCTCCCGAAAACCGGTTATTTCGAGACACCCGGCACACAGGCTCGGTGCTACAGAAATATTGGAAAGCCGATCCGACATCTTACTCGGATTTGTTGTATTAATATTATTTTGTGTTTCGGGTTTGAAAACCCTTAACGGATCCAAATAAACAAAGCGTGAACTCGGCCTAGGCCTCCCTGCAAAATGCAGAGGTTAAGCGACTCGGCACGCAAACACCGGCGGAAAAGCCACCACACACTATATGAACCTCATAGATCTGGCCGAAATCCCAGAGGGGCCAAACCTACAGCCGAAACGTTGACACCTGGGATGCTCCATTAAAGCATTGACCCGTCACTGTAGCACCTCCCTGCAAAATGCAGTCGCGCCAGCCACCACTCTGCCCGGACCTGGCTCTGCTACTCACACCAACCGTCACGTATTGTGAACAGAAACCATGTTTTATTGTAAAAAACACATTGACAAGAGGAAAGCACGGTCAGAGAAGCCGATGGATTACAGCCACGGGTTTAACGAGGGGACGGAAGCGGTCCACGTGTACAGGAGAGATCTAGAAGCTGCATTGGAGGGGGGGGGGGTTTGGACTGGGTGGAAGGGGTTTCGCTAGCAGCAGGCTGAGGGGTGTAATTTGCTTTCTTTACGGGGAACGCGATTTTCTTCTTTTTTTTTTTGCCCAGACAGCGGAAGCGTCCGAATGAATTAGTGGATGATCTTGATTAAATGTTTCATGTGATCGTTCGTATGATTGGAGGAGGTGGAGAGCTGGTGAGTTCATTCCGACATGCAAACAAGTCTCCGGCGTTGTAGCTCAGAAAGTCCCCCAAAAAAAACGAGGATGCCAACGCAACCGGCTGCCCCAGATTAAAAGGCATGTGAAGCTGGTCGTGCACAGGGTGGTTGGTTAATCGATTTACAAGCGGTGAAGGGATGAAGGAAAAGGAACAGGACATGCAGGAGAGGAAGAGGTTTTGGCACCATGCGCTGCAGAGTGGGAGTGGAGGATGGAGGGGATTTAATGGTGATGCGTTCACCAACCTTGAACGTAGAGCGTGGCATTGCCCTCGTCCATGTCAAACATGTTGGAGCCTGTGCAGACGTAGGAGCCAGCGTCCTCCGGCTGCGCGTTACGGATTGTCAGGATGCCGTTGAAGTCCATTGCCCGTTCTGGGAGCTTGCCGTTGTTCTGGCGCGTCCATACCAGGGTGTAAGCGGGCGACTGGGCAGAGCAACGGACGGAGAAAACAGAAGAACATTTCAAGAGTGAAAAACAGACACATCTTCAGAATATTAATTAAAAACTATTCAGGAGATTTAAGATACAGTTACTCTAAATCACAGCATTAAAAGGTAGAAACCTTCAGATTTTGTAGCCGTGTCCCCCCTATACCCCAGAAGCCCCCCCCTCTACCCCTCACCTTGCTTTTTGCTGTACATATGAAGGTGACATCAGACCCCTGGCGGATGCTCTGGATCTTCTGCTCTTCCACAGTCACCGTGATCGCTTTGCTCGGGGCAGCTTTTGAAGCGTAAAATAAGAAAATATTGAATTTAATCGCTGCAAAGTAATGAACTTCCACCAGAATCACAAGGGGTTATTCAGAAATTTCGGTGCTCTCTCTCATTCGGCACACTTCGGTGAATTCTGTTCGCCGACCTTGCACTGAATTCAGCAATCACAACAGGATCTCTGAAGTGCGCCAAACAGGATCCGCCGAACAGCCAGTCGAACCGGGAGTGTATAAAAAAAAAAAATTTGCTATTGCAATTTTTAAAAAGGTGTTAACAATAGAAATGCATAAAAATAATTTTAAAAAGGTCCTATAAATAATAAAGAAAAAAAAAAGAAAAAAAAAATTCAAGAAAAATTGCCTAAATAATAATTCTAAAAAAATAAATAAAAATACTTTTTGCTGAAAATGAAAATAATGAACAGTTGAATCAAAAAAGAATGATAATATTTTATTTTTTACATTGAAACCTATGGGATTCGCCTGATTAAACCTGTCGAATGAAACCACCGAACATCAGGGCATTTCACTGACATTTCTCTGCTGTTCAATGTGAATAGATTAACCATTGCTTCTCTATGGGGGGATTTCACTGCCGTTGAAGGTAGCCGAACTGTGGCGATCTGAGGCGTACTGCGCCGTATTTCGCTGTCAATTTGCCAATATTTGGCGAATTGTCAGCTTTCTGAATAGCCGAATTGCCACGAAATTGCGCCATACAGAAAATTCACTGTTTGGTGCAATTCGGTGGCAAGTTCGACTCTTATTGAAAAACCCCTATAAAATAGGATAATAAACCCTGCAAGCGCGATGCTGCAAACCTGTCATAGCAAGAGGATTTTAAATGGCCTTTGAGCTGCCCCTGCAAAGCTCTGCAAATCGCTGTGTGTCCACATGCCTGACTTCATGCGCAGCCAGGCCCTTTGTGAACGGGATTAACCCCCTTTATCCACCGGGCTGGTTTTAAAAATCACATTGCAGGGCCTCATTGTCACGGGACGGCTGAGAAATATTTTTAACCCCATGTGCGGAGGTGATTAGCGATCCCTCCCGTCTGTATATTTATTATGTCGTGCTGAGAAGCTGCCAACATCACGGAACGGCCACCCGACGCAGCCAGACCGTCGCAGACCGCGTCCGCGTTTACCTGACACCACAATCTCCGCTTTGCTGGTGTTGGCAAACTGCAGGTTGCGGCAGGTGCAGATGTAGATGCCAGAGTCAGACGGCTGCAAGCTGGAGATGTACAATTCCCCTGCAAATAATGATAAAAGGGTTAAAACGTGTGGTTATTAAGGTCCTGTATGGATACACCGCGTTCTGTGACCTGATCATGGTCTCTGAGCGCAATCCCTGAAATTTAACGCATTTTCGTCCCCAATTTGGCCATTTTTCAGTTCGCCAGATTTATCTTAGAGGGTTATTCAAAAAGCAACGGCATTGTACTCAATTTTGGGGCTTTTTATTTCAGTGATTCCATTTTGGTGAAAACACGGCGCATTCGCTATTCACCGAATGGTCACCGTATTGCGCCGCAAATGGAGTCGCCGAAACAGTTATCGAATAGCACTGAATTGGCCTTGGAGAATTCCACCGAACTGAAGAAAAAAAGAATAATAGCCAATCGGAAGTCTTAATTGCAAAAAATAGAAACATTTTTATTGATTTAAAGTTTTTTGAAGATGGAAAAAGGAAAAAGGAAGGGATACGTTTTTGTTAAAGTTGTCACTTGTTACTTCTTCCTGTCGTTTCACATTAAACATTCACCTTGAATTTAATTGAAAAAGAAAAAAAAAAACACAGATATTGGCTGATATTTTGGTGTAATGCGGCACTCTGTGAATAGACCAATCATTCGTTCTCTATGGGACAATTTCAGAGCTGCCAAATTGCACCAAATTTCATCAAAATGCACCGTATTTCGCTGTCAATCTGTCCGTGTTAGGTGAAATTACAGCTTAGTGAATAAAGAAATAATTGCAGATACAGAGCTCATGTGCTACATTCCCCATAAGCAGCAAAGAACTCTGGGTAGGATATGCAAATGAAGTGCACAGCGTCTCACTTTTTTTGCATCTAGCGAATGTAAGAACACAGAATCCTCCTTGCCAATGCAGTGCCATATTAAATGGTTATGGACACACACACACACTTTTATAGGTAAAACCCGTCAATAGAGTTAAATGGTGCCCTTGCTCTGTGCCCATGTGGGGGTGAAATACCTTTTTCTTTGGTATTGGCGCCGGCTGGCAGCGGGCGCCCATCTTCTCGAGACCAGTAGAAGTAGTGAGGGGGGCTGCCGCTTGCTTGGCATCGCAGAGTCACTTCCCCACCTTGGTATACGGTGGTGGTTTGCGGGTATATCCTCACTATAAAGTTACTCTGGCGGTCTGAAAACAGAAAGATGGATTTATTAAAAAGTCTCCAACGGCAAAAACAAAACTAGTAAAATTCACGCGACGGAGCGGAGCGGAGCGACTCGGTCATGTGTCCCTTATAAATAAACTGGTTTTATTCTGCTACATCAAACTTTATGAACATGAGTGGGAAACGCAACGCGGATCTGCCCGTCATAAGATCGATCGACTGACCCTCAGATTAACCCCCCCGGTCACTCTGATCCACACGCAGCAAAAAGACCAAACGTAAACCCGAGTTAGAACTCACCCTCTGGGGCGCACTTCTGCCCACGGATGTTGGGATTTCCGGTGTAACCAGGGGCGCACCTGCCACAATAATAAAACCGGTTACACATTAGGCGACACGGACGTTTAGTAAGTAACAAGTGGTGGGAAGGAAACGGCAATGCATTGGTTAATATTTTTTGTCTGAATACAAATGGCGTGTTGCACTCACCGCTGCGCCTTCATCGAAAGAAGGGCGGTTTATGAGGGCGGTTTATGGTCGGTGAATGACCTTGGGGACCCTTCGGTGAAGGCTGAATTCACCGCAGGGTCAAGGAATTTGATTCCCCAAAGTGCGAGGAACGAGCGAGCACCAAAATATCAGTGACATGTCGGTGCTCTCTGAATAACCCTGCATATATAGACGCTGCACTGTAAAGCTTCTCATTATCCTCTTTGGATTATAGTTTTGAGAAGCACCGACATTTCGACACTGTAATAACAGCGATTGTAGCCGTTTTCTGCAACGCCGGCTCCGAGTGTTAATAACCCCCATCACCCTCATCCAAACAGAAAGGCACAGGGTGAGCGTGTTTGATCACGGGTCCTCTGCGCCTTCAGGTTGTAAACATATACATTTGTTGATCCTATTTACAGTGTAATTTCCTGGTTTTATGCTTCACTTTGCAGCTCGCGGAGCAGCGCAAATCATGAGATTACCAAAACGAATGGCTCCGGTGCGTCTCTACTCACCTCTCGCAATACTGGCCGCTGTATCCGACCGCACAAGCCGTGCACCTGTACCCACCGGCCAGCACAACCTCACAGGTATTTGAAAATCTAAAAGACAAAAACAAAACATCGGGTCTCAGTTGCTCGATCACAAAAAAAAAAATCCAAAAAATATAAAAATCATAAAACATCTCACAACAACAAAAACAAACAAAGTTCCATAAACTATAATATTTATAAAACAGAACGAGCTTCCACTTATTCGGAATTCAGAAATTTTAAAAGGGGTTATTCGCAAAAGCATAGAAATTTTCATTTCGCTGACCCTTCGGTGAATTCACTATTCACCATAGAGCACCGAAGATGTAGTTGCCAAACTGCAGAGAAAAAACAAAACAAACAGAACTCTAATTCTTCTAAGAGGTTTAAATCAATAAAAATGCATTAAAATGTGTTTAAATAATGAAAAAAGTCCTTTACAAAATAATAAAAAGGTCTAGTACAGAATAATAAAAAATAAAAAAAAATAAAAAAATTTAAAAAAATTGGAAATAAAATATTTTGTCAAGAAAAAAAAAAAAAGAATACAAAAAGGTGTTCTAAAAAAATAAAGACTTTTTGCTGAAAATGACATACTTGAAAACGAGAGAAATCTCGATGTATCCTTCCTGGTAAAATACTTTATAAAAGTTTTTTTAATATAATATAAAAACGATAATATTTATTTTTTTACATTGAATCCTATGGGATTCTCCCGTTTAAACCTGTCGAACTGAATCCCCGAAAATCAGACCGTTTCACTCACACGCCGGTGCAGTTTGTCGTTCTCTGAATCGATTAAGCATTACTTCTCTACGGGACAATTTCACTGCCACAGAAGACGCCGAACTGCACCGTATTTCACTGTCAATTAACCAGTATTTGGCGAATTGACAGTTTAGTGAATCGATGAACTGCCACAAAATCGCACCGTAGAATGAAATTCACTGATCGGGCATTTTGGTGGCAATTTCGCCACTTAGTGAATAACCCCCTAAATGTTTTTGGGTGCCAACATAAGACAAAAAGTGGAACCCCCCCCCCCACTTCCCCCCAAGCTCATGTGACGCGGATAAAATTATTGAATCCTGTATAAACGTCCGTCAGGCTGTGTATAAGATGTGAAACATACATTAAGGTCGTCGTGTTTAGACTTGGGTCCCCAAGATATATGATTATGATATGCAAATATCCCAAAAATCCCAAATCCGCAAGGCCCCGACCAGTTGCGGTAAGGAAGGCTCAGCCAGGATATGGAGCCATTGATAGAATAAATTGGGGCTGGATATTCATTTTTTTGGAGGACACATTTATTGGCTGGAGGACAGAAGTCGTTAGTAATTGAGTAATTTAATTCGTTGGACACTCACTGGTTCTCGGGATTGGTAAGCGGGCAGGCGCAGGGCTGGCAGTCCTCTGGCGTCCCCGCTGTGGCGTCACCATAAAATCCGGGCGCGCACTGACTGCAAAACTCCCCGGCAGTGTTGCGCAAACAGTTCTGTGGTGGAAGAACACGACGGTCATCATTTCATACGACACAAAGTGCGCGTCACATGATTAGAAGTGGAGCATCACTTACGGTGCAGGCGCCAGTCTCGGGATGACAGGACTCAGAGTGTCCATTGCATTCACATGGCTCGCAGTGACCCAGGTACAGGCCTCCTCCGGTACGCGTGTAACCGGGAGCACAGTCCTGCAATGAAATATCTCCGGCTTTAATATTGTGCAACAAAGGGCATCAGCACCGTTACTACCAGGAAACGTCAGGTGGGATTAGAACAACTGTCCGATACATGTAGCATGATTACGGTCACACCTGACTGTTAGAGGATTTCTGTATTGTCTTTTTTCCATCATGTAAGGCGTGGCAAGCGCAACGCAACACAACGCTAGCTAGCGGAGATAAATGAAGACAACAGACGCAGAGTTCGCTCTTCAAATATCTTATATTCTTCCTTTGTTAGGGCAGTTATTTTATAGAAGATTAGGACATACAGAAAATCTCAGATTTACAAGCCAATAGAATATTCAACGTCACAGATAATTAGCACGGTCAGCACTGGTACCATATATGGTTTACATTTAACTTCTAGGTTTAGACAAAGACATTCTTTATGCCCAGAGTCACGTGTTATGGTCATAGAAAGGGAGCGGGACACATCATCCCATATTTCTAAGACTTTCTACAGCAAGTAGTCTACAGTTACATTTATTTAAGAATAGGGCTTATTAACTAAACGTTACATGTCGATAACATTGTATATGTATAGAACAGGGAAATTATTATTTACACTGACAGGCCGAGAAAAAAAAAAAAGACTCACAAATGGATAAAGATGGTAAAAATCTCCATCACATTCTGATAAGCTGGTAAAAAATTAAATCCCCATTATGCGCCGATAGGATGGTAAAAATCCACATCACACAGAAAAAAACAAAAAAAACAAAACACCATCACACACTGATATAAAGGTAAAAAACAACCTTCGCAAACTGATGACCATGAACTTTACCGCGTCCACTGCATGTCCTCTTATAACCCTATTCAAATAAAAGATCCTTTTTTTTCCCCCTCACCTGACAAGAAAGTCCCCGATATCCAGGGGGACAGCGACATTCCTCCACCTCCAGGGCTTGCGGCAAGCTTGTGTAGGAGGGCCCGGCCGTCTCCATGCTCACCGAGCCAATACTGGCCGAGACCATGTCCGTCGAGTAGGAGGCTCGGATCAGAATCTCATCCAGGTGAGCCAAAGCCATCATCAGATGCTCGCGGGTGGCTTGCCGCCCGTCAGGCCGCTTCCAGTGATTCTACGATATAGGCAAAAATTAAATATGGAGAAAAAAATAAATATCTGATTCTGCTTTTAATGTGCAAAAAAAAAAAAGAATATAAGACATAACAGTTTATACTAAAAGCTCATGTGCTTTATAGAGAAGAGACCAATGAACATGCCGGCATGAAAGATTGACAGCTGCATTTAAACGCCCCATGAAATAAACAAAACAAAAACAAACAAAAAATATATATATATTATATACTCACCTCTCGGAAAATAACTTCAAAGGTTTTGCTTTCTCTGGGCCTTATCTCCGGCTGATAGGAAACCAGTGTGATGTCATTTCCCTAAAAAGCAAATAAAAAGATTTGACTCGACACGCAATGAAAAGGTAACTTTATTACTGAGGGCCGGACTGGCCCACCGGGAAATATCCCGGTGGGCCGCAGCATGTACAGAAGTAGTGGTTTGTGCGTTTGAGACCCAGCAGCCGTTTCACAATACAAATCTCCACTCACCAAAAAGAGGGGAAATAAAGCACGTTTTACCCACCATGATTTGAACATCGGCATCAGCCAGTGACGTCCCCCGGATCCCGGCGTTATAACTCAACGTGTAACGGAGCTTCCCACCATACGATGCCACCTGCACGTATAAAGAGAAAATCAGGATCAGCCTCACGACTCATTCCACATCTTTAATTACTGTCGACACAGCCTGAAAAAAGGAGTAAATGCTTCATCCTTTTTAATGTAGGAATAATATTTTTCAACATTTTACCTATAAATAATTGGATATGGACGTTCGAGTCAAAAGAAAAATCATTTTAAGATCATTTTATTTAGAAAGAGACAAAATACGCAGGACATTTTGAAAAGATATCCAGGGACTAAAAAAATACAAATGTACACAAACCTTAAACATGTTTTACCGACCAAGAGCCATATTACATAGTTGGTGCTAACTTAACCAGAGCTGTTGTAAACTGAAAACCTCCATAGGCTATAATGGCTCTGGGAAGTTTACAACAGCTCTGGTTATGTTAGCACCAACTATGTAATATGGCCCCAAATGTTTAAAAAAAAACTGCCATTTTATTCTCCTTTCAGATTGCATCCTCCTATAAGCTGTGACATCATACTGTTCCATATTGTATCATCCTATAAGCTATGACATCATACTGCTCCATATTGTATCATCATATCTATTGTGACATCATAGTGCTCCATATTGTATCATCCTATAAATGGTGACATCATACTGCTCCATATTGTATCATCATATATATTGTGACATCATACTGCTCCATATTGTATCATCCTATAAGCTATGACATCATACTGCTCCATATTGTATCATCCTATAAGCTATGACATCATACTGCTCCATATTGTATCATCATATTTAGTGACATCTAGTGCTCCATATTGTATCATCCTATAAATGGACATCATACTGCTCCATATTGTATCATCATATATATTGTGACATCATACTGCTCCATATTGTATCATCCTATAAGCTATGACATCATACTGCTCCATATTGTATCATCATACATATTGTGACATCATACTGCCCCTTATTGTATCATCCTATAAATGGTGACATCATACTGCTCCATACTGAATCATCCTATAAACTGTGACATCATACTGAAGGAGAACCAGGCTGAAAGATGGTTGCTACCATAAGCCAGGCAGCCATCTTGTCCAGAATATTGGTTCACCAAGTAAATAGAATAGATTTCATTTAGAAGAAAAGAGCTGAGCTCACGTAGAATTTAAGGAATGCGTGGTAGATTAGAAAAGCTAACAAGAAACCCAGGCAGGATCCGGCCAGCTCTTGGCATAAGGGACATAAGAAGATTTATGAATGAAACAAGGTCAGGATGCCAGGCCAGAGAACAAAGGGAGCACAGAAACCAGACTAGGTCTCTGGCTATCTGAATAAACAAAGCCAACAGGGAGGGAGGTGCTGGCCGGAGAAAGACAGCACAAACAAATCACATACTGTCAAACTAACATGAAGTGTATCAATTTAGAGTAAAATGTGGAATGTTCTTTGTGTTTATGCTAATGATGGGAGGTATTAACCCACGTGGGGAAGAATAACGTGTCAGCGGGAGGTGGGCTAATTGGGATGTACCTAATTACGTATTTTTGAGTATAAGACCCCTTGCACGGGGTGAAAGAGGGGCTCACTCTTTGCGATTCAATCCTGTGTGAGCACTTGTGTGACGACACAATAAAGATCTTGCCTTTCCTAAAGAGACTCGTGTTTGGACAATCCTTGCTTGTGTCTGGTCCGGCGCCGTTAATGAAGTGAACCTGATTGACTCCGGTAACATTTCTTGGGGGCTCGTGGCCGGGATACGCGCCCTTGCCAAGACACAGGCAACGGCTGCTGAACACAGCGCGTCGATATTGACTGCAGGTGCACGAGAATCCCGCTGGTTGGGCGTCCGTTGAAGGTGAGCTGACATCTGCAGGCGCCAAGCAGGATTTCCTGTTCAGTGGACCTCGTCTCGTCCCAAACGGACCCCCGGCCCGGGAACTGGGACACCACGAGTCTGGGAAACAGCGAGCAGCGCCGGCGATAGGTAACGTGTCTTCTATGTTTTGTATGTCTGAAGGAGATACCGGTATCTAAGGGAAAACGTCCGACTGAGATAGACGGATAAGAGGATGCGATGGCCACCATCCTATTGGCATATCTAGCCCGCCGCTGATAGCACTGACATAGCTGAGGAGCCAGAGTGGCTAGCGGGTGTCTGGATTCGGGGGAATTGAATGCCAATCAAAGTGTAGTTCTGTTAGAGAGGGAGGAGGTAGCCACGTGGAGTTGCAGACGTCAGTGAGTGTTTGTAAACAAAGCTTCACCACGTGGGTAAACGGGAAAGGAGGAGGGATTTTTCTGTGACTGGGCTGAGAGCCTGAAGTCAGTGCCTAGTGTGTACGTCGTGTAGTGACAAGGGCTTATAGTGAAGCCAACGATAGCTGCAGAGATAGTGGTGCTGAGCTGGGGTAGATTATCCATAAGGCAGATTGGAATTGCAGGTGGAAGTATAGACAAGGAACGGGGTGCACATAGTCACACGCAGTCAAGAGTTAGAGTTCAAATTACGGGGTATAAGGAGCCACAAAGGAGGGTATAAACCCTTGGCTAATAGAAAGAGTTGAAGTGATATATGTTCTGTATTGTGTTGAAAGTATCTGATACGGTATGTGCTGTGAATGAACTGACTCGAGTGCTGTGAGTGAACGTGCGCCTACTCGCTCCACGAGGAAGCAAATACGAGTTTGGACCCCGGACGTACGGTTTCGGCTCAGGCGACTGCAGTCGGCTACTGAAGGGGGAAGCGCCTCAGACACGAAAGGACTGTTGATTGAAGTATCAGACTGTAAATTCTAAACTGTTATTGAAATAATATATCTGTATTGCAAAAGTACTGAGTCCAGGAGTGACAATGGGTAACGGGTCATCAAAGCCCAAGAAGGTAAAGAAGGGGGAGACGCCCCTAGAGTATATGGTGCGAAATTTTGATGCATTATATAAAACCCATGACTATGGTATGGAATTGACAAAAGAGAAATTAAAAGTAATGTGTACAGTTGTGTGGCCGATGTTAGTCTCAGGATGGCCAGAGCAGGGGTCAATGGACCCGGAGTTGGTACAGAAGGTACACTCCCAAATTACGGAGCAGTATGGACATCCTGAACAGTATCCATATATAGATATATGGAGATATTGCATTAAGAACAAGAGTCATTTTATAATGATAGCGGAGAAATAAGAATAGGGGACCCCAGAATAATGGAGAGAGAGAGAGGCCGGTGTTAGATCAACCGGAAGAGAGTGATAATCTGCCCCCGTCCTACCCATCATGTTATGGGGCAGCTAGGGAGGCTCTGAATGCCGCGATTGCGCGGGCGGAGAGGGGGGAGCAGGCAGCTGCGGTTGCTCGGTCAGCTCCCTCTGCTCCGTCTCGCGCGCCTGCGGAGGAAGAGCAGGGTGCAATGGGTGGAGGGGATGGAGAGGCTCCACCAGAGAAGATTGAGATGCCCGATGGGAGCATATATAAATTAGTGCCCCACGGGAGTGGTGATGATAGAGAAGAGGAAGAAAAACAGGGTGTCACCACACGCGCAGCGAATGACATTCATAAACCCCGGGATCCGTACCAACACAATCCCCACAAGAAAAGTGCTTTGCAATTGCCGCTGAGAGAGGTGCCAGGCCCCCATTAGCGGATGGGAATCCAGGGCCAATGCAATACACATACGTCCCATTCACGACAACGGATCTTTTTAATTGGAAAACACAGTATTCCACAAATCCCGCAGCAGTGGCCAGTATGATAGAGTCAGTTATGCTCACACATAACCCCACATGGGCAGATTGTCAGCAATTAATGTTGACAATGTTCACCACAGAGGAAAGAGCCCGAATAAATAGTAGCGCGCAAAAGATTTTACTCGCCCAAGCCGTAGCAGACGCTAAGCCACATCCAGAAGCATGGGCAGAGGAACACTACCCCAGAACAGATCCTAAATGGCCGTACAATACAGCTGAAGGAGTTGCCCATCTGCAGACATACAGAACCGCTGTAATTATGGGTGTTAAAGCGGGAGGAAAAAGCCCACAAACATGGGAAAGATAGCAGATGTGGTGCAAGAGGTTAAGGAATCCCCAAGTGCGTTTCTAGAGAGATTGCTGGATGCGTACAGGATGTATAGCCCTATTGATCCTGAAGCGACGGAGAATCAGAGGTTAATTAACTCTTCGTTTGTGGGTCAGTCACAGAGGGATATACGGAACAAAATACAGAGAATAGATGGGTTTTTGGGAAAAGGTATTAGCGAGTTAGTTGAGATCGCTAATAAGGTGTATCATAACCGGGATCTAGAGGAGATAAAGAAACAGAAGGGACATACCGGGGTGGTTGGATACATGGGGAATGGCGAGGACGAGGAGGCCCAGACAGAGGGAGGGCAAGGGGTAGGGGGCCCGAGGAAGAGGTAGGGGAGCCCCCAGGGAACCCCTAGGACCCAATCAGTGCGCGTGGTGCCGGGGTGAAGGTCATTGGAAAAACGACTGTCCTGCATTTTTGGCTAAATTTGGGGGACAAGGTGAAGTTGGGGAGGCGGGAGGTCAAGCCTCTAACGGCCAGGTAACAGACGGAAGGTATGAGAGAAATGAAGGGAATGGAGCGGGGTTTGTGGGACTGGCGGGGACATCATTTGAGGGACAGGATGCATATTGACGGGGACCTGGGCCCATCCCGCTCGGTAGCCACGAGCCCACGGTCACAATGAGAGTGGGAAATAAAGAAGAGGTTTTTATGGTTGATACCGGTGCCGAATATTCTGTTGTAACAAAGCAAATTGCACCCCCAATGGGAAATGAGGTTGATATTATGGGAGCAATGGGAGTGTCTGCTAAATATCCTTTTCTTGCTTCTAGAAAATGTAGTGTGGGTGGGCATAATGTTGAACATGAATTTTTGTATATGCCCGAATGTCCCATCCAGCTCCTGGGGCGGGATATCCTTTGCAAATTGCAAGCCCAAATTACTTTCCTTCCCGGGGGTCACGCTCAACTAGACCTGCCTGAGAGTGGCAGCTCTATTCGGCAGCATACTCCAGCCAGTCCGCACAATCCACAATCTGTGAAAATTGCAGTAGTTATGCCAAGGGAGGAAGAATGGCGCACGGCACCTACTCTGCCTGCCGCGCCGGACCCGCATGCACTACTCCTTGAAATTCCTGGGGTGTGGGCGGAGGAAAATCCGCCAGGACTTGCCATAAACATACCCCCGGTATATGTGGAATTAAAGCCCGGCGCAACGCCTGTGGCCCTAAGACAATATCATATCCACAAAAAGCCAAGCAGAATATACAAATACATTTACAGAGACTTAAAGATAACGGCATATTGAAATTCTGCGTGTCACCATGGAACACACCCCTATTGCCAGTATTAAAAGAAGGCACACAAGAGTACCGCCCCGTCCAAGATTTACGAGCTGTCAACGAGGCCACAGTAACACACTACCCCCGTGGTTCCAAATCCATACAATTTGTTGGCGTTAATCCCGGAGATACACAATATTACACAGTGCTTGATTTAAAAGACGCTTTCTTTTGCATCCGCCTGGCTCCAGCAAGCCAGCCCCTTTTTGCATTCCAGTGGGAAGAGTCTACCACGGGGGCGCGTCATCAAATGACGTGGACGCGCCTCCCTCAAGGTTTCAAAAATTCGCCCACGATTTTCGGGTGCGCGCTCAGCCAAGATCTCCTCGCCTTCAACGCTCAGCCAGACAAAGTAGTGTTACTCCAATATGTTGATGATTTATTGCTGGCTTCTCCCACAGAAAAAGACTGTTTATCCGCCACAAAAGCTTTGCTACACCTACTAAGCCAAGCAGGTTACAGAGTTTCTAAAAAGAAAGCACAAATATGTAAACAGAGTGTAAAATACCTGGGTTTCCAATTAACAGGTACCAAACGTGCACTGGGGGCAGAAAGAAAAGAAGCGGTGTGCCGCATCCCCCAACCAAAGACCAGGAGACAAGTCCGTGAGTTCCTGGGAGCTGCAGGCTTCTGCCGCCTGTGGATCCCCAACTTCGCAGACATTGCCAAGCCGCTTCATCAAGCCACCAAGGGGGGAGAACTAGACCCCTTTCATTGGGAAGAGGAGCAAACAGCAGCGTTCCTGAAATTAAAGACTCTGCTAATGGAAGCTCCTGCACTGGGCCTGCCAGATCACAGCAAGCCTTTCCAGCTGTTCGTACATGAACATAACCAAACAGCAACAGGAGTATTGGTCCAGACCTTCGGCTCATGGCTAAGGCCTGTGGCCTACCTCTCCAAGCAACTCGACCCTGTGGCCTGCGGCCTACCCCCATGCCTGAAAGCAGTGGCTGCCACCGCAATGCTGATAGCAGAAGCAGACAAGCTGACCCTTGGACAAGTTCTTCATGTCAAGGTGCCCCACGCTGTCAAGGCTCTGCTGGATGTCAAAGGAGGTTACTGGTTCAGCAACAGCCGGATGACGAAGTACCAAGCCATGATGTGTGAAAATCCACGGGTCCATTTGGACCTCATCGCTACCTTGAACCCTGCTACTTTACTGCCTGACTGTGAAGAGGATCCAGATCATGAATGCCTCCAAGTCATGGAAGAAGTGTTCAGTAGCAGGCCAGATTTGAAAGACGTACCCCTAGACAAATACGATCTACAGCTATTCACTGATGGTAGCAGTTACATGGATGATGGGAAGAAAGTCTCCGGCTATGCAGTAGTCTCAGCAGAAGAAGTTATCGAAGCAAAGCCACTGCCAGGCCATACATCTGCACAACTAGCTGAAATAACAGCTTTAACCAGAGCCCTTGAAATTTCTGAAGGTAAAAGAGTGAATATCTACACAGATTCCAAGTACGCCTTCATGACAGTCCATGCACATGGTGCACTCTACAAAGAAAGAGGCCTACTCACGTCTTCAGGACAACAAATTAAATATGCTGCAGAAATCACGGCCCTCCTGGAAGCAGTATGGAAACCAAGTGCTGTCAGCATCATGCACTGTCGAGGCCACAAAAAGGCCGTGATGAAATTCCAAAAGGTAACAGACGCGCGGACCAGGCCGCAAAAGCAGCTGCAAAACCGCCACCGCCAACAGAAGATCAAGCTAAAGTAATGATCTGCAAACAAGAGCCTCAACTTTCAATGCCAAATTACGAGTTCTACATGAATTTGAAAAAGTTTGAACCCCACGGCGAGTTCATTGAAATAATACTGCACAAATGGCAAAATGACTTTGAACTGTTAGAACTCAATCATGATTATATCCAATGGCTTTTTCCAACTCGGACACAAGGCCGAAATTTCTACTCTACTCCCCTAAATCCGCAAGAGACACGCCTGATGATCAACACCTCAGAAGTTCAGCAAAGATTACGCAGAGCTTACAAAATGATGCTGAAATTCTTCGGCGTAAAAATAGTGGGGGAGGAGGAAGACAAAGAAACAACTGAGGTTGAACGAGCAGAAAATTTCGCGTCACGATTTGAAAATTTGACAAACCATCCTCACAATAATCTACGAATCACACGAATACTGCACAGTCTGGGAGAATTGGGAGCAGAAGAATACCAAGTCCCACTGGTGAGGTTCTTCCTCAAGGAGATCCTTATCAAGAACAGACTGCCAAGAATGAAGAAAAGTGCAATGGACTTTTTCATACCAGCAGTAAGAGATTCACAAGACAGACAAGATTTATTGTTTTTCGCATGGCGATACTATTTCCCAAAAGAAGATTTTATCTGGGGAGATCATGGAGAATTGGCACGATACAAACCAAAGCCAGTGGTGGCTGCACTCCTACCGGCGCCACTGAGCGAATGGACACCTGTGTACTCAGAAAAAGAAAAGAAGTGGCTGACAGAAGAACCTGGAGGTTATGGAGAAGATGGATGGTTCCAGATGGAGAATGGACGAATGGTCCTACCAGCAACACTGGCTCCTGAAATCGTGAGAGCACTTCACGCAAGTACCCATGGAGGGAGAGAAATGATGGAGCAACAGTTAGAACCACATTTCTACGTACCAGGATTGTCAGCAATCTGCAAGGCCACAGCTCAGCAGTGTGTAACATGTGCCAAAAACAACCCAAGAACAGGCCCGTCTCAACCCCCAGGGAAACAGCCAATCGGGCTATCCCCAATGGCATCATTACAAATAGACTTTACAGTACTGCCACCCTGCAAAGGATACAAATATCTACTAGTGATGGTATGTACTTTAACGGGATGGGTGGAAGCCTTCCCAACAAGAACTGAAAAGACTACAGAAGTGGTAAAGAGCCTGATGAAAGAAATAATACCACGTTACGGACTTCCACTCGAGATAGGGTCGGACAATGGCCCTGCATTTATCCAGAACTGTTTGCAACAACTTGCCCGGCTACTGGGCATCACCTGGAAGCTACATACTGCCTACAGGCCCCAAAGTTCGGGAAAAGTTGAAAGAATGAACCGTACCCTAAAGACTCTGATGTCCAAACTGTGCCAAGAGACGTCATTAGGCTGGTTGGACTTGCTGCCGATAGTCCTTTTGCACATTAGGTGCAGACCAACCCCCCAATTGAAGTTAAGTCCGTACGAACTTATGTTTGGACGGCCAACTCCTCTGATTAATGGACTAAGGGGGGACCTTCGGGCATTGGGAGAAACTAAACTAAATGATCAGGTGGTAATGTTGGGTAAATCAATGCAGAAGTTAAATACGTGGGTGGGGATAATATACCGCATTTTCTGTATCCTTCACTGCATAAGTATTGTCCGGGTGACTCAGTATGGGTAAAAGAGTGGAAAAATGATCCACTGGGTCCAAAGTGGAGAGGTCCTTATCTTGTCCTGTTATCAACCCCTACAGCAGTAAAGGTTGCCGAGGTGGTTCCGTGGATACATCACTCCAGAGTAAAAGCAGCTGCCAGTCCCGAGCTAACATGGAAGGTCGTCGCCAACGAGACCAATCCGCTGAGGCTGAAGCTGACAAAGACCACAGTCTCGAGCACCTAAATGATCCTAACCCTGATGATTCAGAGGATCAACAAGTGGGTGTTTTGACGGGCACAGGCCCTGACCACCTGCCAGCGGAGATGGGTGTTTTGATGGGCACAGGCCCTGACCACCTGCCAACGGGGGATAACCACAGGGTGTTTTTTAGGGGCCCGGCCCCCACCCTTGATCGTCCTGATATGTTCTTCACTTTTGAAGTTCCGGTGGGAGGGGATTGGGTTTATGTGGCTGTGAAAAGAATTGCCCAAGGAATTCTGACAATCGGGGCAGTTGTGGCGCTGATTCTATACCTTGCTAATTTGATTTATGGACTCTCACGTGGAGCATGCCCCAGTTGTACAAACACTGCGGGGAAAGTGGATATTTCTCACATCTGGAATGGTACACACCCGGTGATGGAGAACCGTACCATGTGGAGACAAAAGCGAGAAGTATCCTCTGAGATATTGCCAAGAGGACATTTGCTTGTGCAATTTAAATATGACTATGCTAAGAAATCTGGGCAGGAAGCATGTTGGGTGTGCAGCAGAATGCACCCAGAGACAATCCATATCCCATTTGCTTCTGTGCCAATGAACCTGAGTATGTTTGCATCAGGGAATATTACAGTACATTCTTTCCGGCCACCCAGAGAACAACCAGATATGTATGAAGCTGGTTATCCCATAATAGGGTACATATATCCTCCAGAATGGTGTTTCCAAATAGGGCCAGATAGAGACACACATAAGAAGGAAGGGTGTTACTCAAGCAAATTTAATTGGACGTCATACATATACACAATTGACACAGAGGGACACTCAAAATTATCTATCAGTGCACATACATGTGCAGAGGAAACTCACGAGTCAACAAGAGAGAGTAATTGAAGATGAGTCTGGTGGGACGCAGAGTGTGCTGGAGACGACAAGACGAATGAGGCGAATGATGTTGGAATTAGCAAAGGGAACACTACACCTATCACCATTCATGTTAGAAGAGGGATACCAGGTGTGTTGTGGGAGAGTGTGTTACACATGGGTTCCACCAACAATAACAGGAATGTGTTTATTTGGCCTAAACTGGTCCCAATACAGAGACTAAGGGGAGAAGACACAAACACAGACACGGAACTAAAGCACCCTAGGTACCCACTGGTGTTTGAAAGACCGCAGAGAGAGAGTTGTTTGCAAAGATGGATCGAATATGGACATGGCTGCCAGCATGGACTGGATGGGGAGGAGAGATGATGAGGAGATTGAACAGCTATGTCAATCTGATGGATGAGATCCTGAATAGAACCAGTATGGATATCCAGTTGCTGAATCTGGAAATGCGAGAGATACGAAAGGTGCAGATGATACATGATATGGCGCTTGAGCAGATCAGTGCAGCATTGAATGGATTGTGTGAAATGACGATGCACTATGAATGTTGCACCTTCATCAGAAACACTACACACAAGTCCCAGATTATTACCAGGTAATTCAAGACCACCAGGAGAAGGTAGCACAGTTGCAGGGGTCAGCTAGAAGGATTGCTGCCGAAGGCTGGAATCCGCTCCGTGGGTTCGGAGCAATGGAGAATGGTTTGGATCAATCCTGAGATTTATCTCACAGATTGGATCCATGATACTCATGGTAGTGTGGTTCTTGATCATAGGGATACTGATATACCGCATAGGGCTATGCATGTGGCCACTATGCAAGGCAGCACTGACACCCACACAAACACAGAAGATACCACTGATAATTCCGCAGGGAATGTTCCCAGCGAACGAGAAGTCCCCCCAATATTCAGGAATTCAGAATAGTGGAGTGTAATGGCTACAAGTCCAGGAAAAAAGATACTGACACTTGGAGCCAAGGGGGGAATGAAGGAGAACCAGGCTGAAAGATGGTTGCTACCATAAGCCAGGCAGCCATCTTGTCCAGAATATTGGTTCACCAAGTAAAATAGAATAGATTTCATTTAGAAGAAAAGAGCTGAGCTCACGTAGAATTTAAGGAATGCGTGGTAGATTAGAAAAGCTAACAAGAAACCCAGGCAGGATCCGGCCAGCTCTTGGGCATAAGGGACATAAGAAGATTTATGAATGAAACAAGGTCAGGATGCCAGGCCAGAGAACAAAGGGAGCACAGAAACCAGACTAGGTCTCTGGCTATCTGAATAAACAAGCCAACAGGGAGGGAGGTGCTGCCGTGTGGGCTGGAGAAATAGGGGCAAGAGAAGACAGCACAAACAAATCACATACCTTTTGTCAAACTACATGAAGTTATCAATTTAGAGTTAAAATGGGATGTTCTTTGTTGTTTATGCTATTTATGATGGGATGTATTAACCCACGTGGGGAAGAATAACGTGTCAGCGGGAGGGGGGCTAATTGGGAGTACCTAATTTTACGTATTTTTTGAGTATAAGACCCCTGTGCACGGGGTGAAGAGGGGCTCAGCTCTTTGCGATTCAATCCTGTGTGAGCAGGTTGTGTGTGACGACACAATAAAGATGTGTGGCCTTTGCCTTCCTTTAAAGAGACTCGTGTTTTGGAAATCCTTGCTTGTGTCTGGTCCGGGTGCCGTTAATGAAGTGAACCTGATTGACTCCGGTAACATTTCTGCTCCATATTGTATCTTACTATAAATTGTAACATCATACCTGTATCTTCCTATACACTGTGATATCATACTGCTCTGTATTGTATCATCCTATACCCAGTGACATCATACTGCTTCATATTGTATCATCATACATATTGTGACATCATACTGCCCCTTATTGTATCATCCTATAAATGGTGACATCATACTGCTACATACTGAATCATCCTATAAACTGTGACATCATACTGCTCCATATTGTATCTTACTATAAACTGTGACATCATACTGCTCTGTATTGTATCATCCTATACACTGTGACATCATACTGCTCCATATTGTATCATCCTATACACTGTGATCTCGTACTGCTCCATATTGTATCATCCTATAAACTGTGATCTCATACTGCTCTGTATTGTATTATACTATAAACCGTGTCATCATACTGCTCTGTATTGTACCATTGTATAAATGGTGACATCATACGGCTCTGTATTGTATCATCCTATAATCCATGAGGCTTCCATTCAGACTTCAGTGACCCGGAAGCATTTGCTTGTAATAGAGTCACCTGCCTAGTCTATTCAGTTGTTCACCTAGGACTTAATACACGGGATCGGTTGTATTGTGGTGGATCGCCCTCTCCCAGCAGCTCGTCAGTCATACAGCAGAAATGAATGGGCAGATCAGTGAGGAGATGGTTCTATGAGTTACCTTGTCCCCTGTATAAGGTTTAGGCAGCTGCCAGTATAAAACACCTTCAGGAATAAGAGAGAATCCCTTGTAGACAAGAGAATACTAGGAAAGAGGAAGAAGAGACTGGAATTAAGCAGAAAACACCTGTGTGCATGCAGGTCCCTTCACAGGCGACATACAGCGAAGGAGAACATTCACAGAACACAACGGGGGGGGTCGACCAGATTGGTATTCCAAAAATCAACAAACACATGCAAGGTACCACAATCCTCCAGATCAAAGGGACACTGGTGTTATACAGAGGCAACGGGATCCGGAGGTCAGGAAAGGTCAATACAATACTAGACTGAACATGGATCCAAACCAACAACATTCTGCTTTTACGCAACTCCAGAGCTGGTCCGGAGAGCGAATCACTAAGCAAGGGATCATCTGGGGAATCGGAATGTCCCATGCATTGGATAACGCACACGCGGCAACCAAATACCTTCTCCGGCACTCTTGGTCTTTGGTTTCTGGAGAAGAGGAGATTGGTGGAATCCGGTGAATCTCCACTCGCAGCCTTGTGTTATTTAAAAAAGAAAAAAATGCCGAGATGTTGGTGGTAACGCAATAAACACTTCCCACCCGTCCAACGGGAGCCGGGTGGGACCGGTTCTTCTAAACGCTGCCCCTTGCAGGAGCTGTAGAACGGGTGAGCAAGTCCCCTGCCTGGACATCTGGTACAACGCAAACTATACAGAAACCTGACCCTCCCAGGTATTACGTGTCTAAATATTGAACGCCCCCCCCCCTATTTTAACTTCTAGTACTTAAATTATACCCAACATACTTCTGGATAAACCTTAGGGCCACCAATGGAAAGGTCAATGGAGGAACAGCCATACCTGTGCATTGGGTGGCTTTTTGTAATGACCTGGAGCGCCAACTGGTGGGAAATGGTGGGCAGAAGCTCCCGACGAGGACCTAGTCTTTGGCTGATGATGGGGTGGAGGATGACGGGACACGGAGGAAGATGGGGGGCTGGGGGCACCAACTAAAGCGGATGAAGGGACGGCCGACGGGGAGGTGTGTGTCACATTAGGATAAGTCCCAGGAGAAGCAGTGTCCCTGGACGGAAAGCTAGAGAGAAGGTCCCAGATCTCACGGTCTAGGTTTGCCTGCTTTTCGTCCATCTAGAGAGGAGGAGAAAAGGAAAAAAAGGGGGAAGAGACAGGAAAAAAGGAAGAAATAAAGACGTGGGAGGGTCGAGGGGCAGGGAGGAGGGAGAGAGAGAGCAAGAGGAAAGGTCAGAAAGTATCAGGAATGAAAGAAAGACAGAAATCAGTTTGAAAGAAAATACCGACCGAGGAAGCCTGAGTGGCGAAACGCGTTTCTGTTATATAGTGTTTATGTATTTAAAATGATTTTCGCTTTGTTTTAGGTTTAGACTTTATAGAAGAGACTGGATTTATCCACGGTTCGGTTCCTGATTTATGCCGAGGTCACGGTTTCTATCTTTTTGGGAGTCCTGATAGAATATGTCCTGAGCCGAGCTCCATCAGGCTCTGACACGCGTGAGTGCAAGTGATCTTTAATATGGCTGCAATATAGAATTTTTTTGGTATTGGAGATTTTTGTATCATCGGGATCTTTTGTCAGTGAGGAATATGGGAGATGACAAAGAAATGGGGGGGGGGGGGATTGACAATCATTGTGGAAAATTATGATGCCGTTTGCATTATTCTAATTGCCTTCCGTATTATGTGCTGAACTCGTTGATATAATTTTTTTCTCGTGCTTTGAAATGTGCTGGACTTTTTTCTTTTATTATTTTTCTCCATTTTATTTTCTCGTTTCCGCCTGTATTTTTATTCCAATTCTTGTAAAGAAGAAAAAGAAAATTTTAAATGGGTTTTAATACTGTTGGCGTGACCTGTATTAAATAAAGTTAAAAAAAAAAGAGCCTAAACAGACTCCAAGAACGTTAACTATTGTGATGCTGATTGTGTGAAATTATTTTTTAAATTAAGTACTGTGCGTATATATATATTTATTATTTTATTATTATTTTTTGCTATTGGAGATTTTAGTTATTGAGGAATATGGGACATCATCAAGAAACGGACATTCATTGTGGCTCATTAATAGCTTAGAAATTACTGTCATTTGCATTATTCTGAATGCCTTCTGTATTAAGTGCTGAGCTTGATAACATGTTTGGTGTCTCTTGTGTTTAGAAAGAGGCAGAGCTTCTTTTTTTTTTTAATCTTGCTCTATTATTTTCCTCCCTTCTGTCTTTATTTTAATTCCAATTCTTGTAAAAGGTTTGTAAGTGGGTTTTAATAAGTCAACACCGATTACTTTAGGACTGTTGCTGGTGTGAACTGTATTGAATAAAGTCTTAAAAAATAAATAATCTTTTAAATAAAAATATTTTATAAAATAAAAATAACTAGTAATAGCAATAATAAATCTTAAATTACAAATAAAAGGTTAACTATTGGTTACTTATTTATATAAATATTTAATAAAATAATAACAATAGTAAATCTTAAATTATAAATAATAAAAAGGTTAACGATTGGTTATTTATAAAATTATTTAATAAAATAACTAATAACAATAGTAAATCTTAAATTATAAATAATAAAAAAGTTAACTATTGGTTAATTATTGGTGAATTATTTATAAAAATGTTTAATAAAATAACTAATAACAGTAAATCTTAAATTATAAATAAAAAAGGTTAACGGTTAATTATTTATAAAAATATTTAATAAAATAAAAATAACTAGTAACAGCAATAATAAATCTTAAATTATAATAAAAAAAGGTTAACTATTGGTTAATGATATATAAAAATATTTAATAAAATAACTAGTAATAGAAATAATAAATCTTAAAAAAACATTAACTGTTGCGATGCTGTGATTGTACAAAAATGATGCTCCGGTACCGAAAGGTTAGCTCGGTAACACGGGAGTGCGGCGGCGGCTAAGACACAAATGTAACATGTGCTTAGAGAAGCTCAGAGTTGGAAATTGATACGTGGCTTTAGGGCTTGTGCGTATGTATGTATCTATATATATATATTTATGTAGAGGTCTGAGATATTACAATATAATATGTTTGGCTCAAAGGCTGCAGTGCACAAGGTGTTAGGAGGGAGTTAAATAAAAGTACATTATAGTTGTAGGTGTCGCCAACCTTGGACCTCCAGATGTTTTGAAACTACATCTCCCATGATGCTCTGGTACTCATTAGGCTTGACGAGCCTCAAGGGAAATGTAGACCTGAAACATCTAGAGGGCAATGGTTTCTGTATCATGTTACAGTGTAACGGCCATGGCGTGGAATGGGGTGGCTACCTTTGCCTGGCGTCTCAGGCGCTTTTGCGATTCCGGCAGCTCTTCCGCATCCCCGGCCGCTACTCTCTTCCGCAGCTCCTCCTCAGTCAGAGACGAATCGTTCTGCTGGATGCAGAGCGGACGGGGTCACTTATACCCCCACCCACGCAACTCTAGGCTAACATATCCAGCGGGAGCTGTTAGAAATTGGGTTAGATGCTGCACAACGAAACTGGTCGAGACCCGGCGTGCCAGAGACTCCGCCTGTACCCTTTATAAACAAAAAAATTCTCAATCCATGCAGGGCACACAGCGCGGACAGCCGCGCGCACCACACCAACAACAGAGCACGGACAATAAAAAGGAGACAAGCAACATTAAATATTAATGACAAACACTTCCCTGAACAAGAACAGCACAGAAGGGCAAAAATATTGGTTTACCGGCCATTGAAAAATAAATAATAAAAAATAATATTTAAATATAATAGACATGTGCACGGCGTTTTTTGTTTCGGATTTTTTTTGTCCCGTTTTGGGTCATTCGTTATTTTACCACTATTCGTATTTTCGGACCTATCCGAAATTTCAGACAGCCGGTTATCATTTGCGGATCACTTCATTTTTATTAGTTATTTCGTATTTTGGATTAATTTGTATTTCGTTTTTAGGAGTTATTTTGTTTTTTTATTAGTTATTTCAGAATGTGAAACAGATTACTACCAATGAAATGAAAATACCAGCCGTCAACCGTTTATTTCTTACGCTTGCAGCAAAACGTCTTTATTTTTTAGGATTTTTTTAGGCATTATTCTGGTGAAATTTTAAGAGAGATCTGCAGCTCTCCATGGTGCTGAAACATATTCAATGAATACCGTACTATGTATCAGATCAACAGTGCAGCACCATGGAGAGTTACGGAGCTCACCATGGTCCTGAAACATAGTATCTATTAAACTCATTGCAGAACGGAAAAAAAGCCTTGTTGCTTTAAAATGAATTTGGAAACTTAAAATTTAACCCCCAAAAAAAAAAAGTCTAAAAAAACATCCTAAAAGATGAATAAAGAGCCTTTTTGCTGCAAGTGAAAAAAATTAAACGGTTTAATAAAAACTGGAACATTTTTTACATTGAACCCTATGGGGGAAAAAGCCTTGTTGCTTTAAACTAAATTAGGAAACTTACAATTTATCCCGAAAAATGTCCATGTAAAGAAAAAATCCTAAAAATTTAATAAAGAGACTTTTTGCTGCAAGTGAAAAAAAATAAACTATTTAATAACTATTTAATGAAAACGAGTATTTTTTTTTTTTTACATTGAAACCTATAGGTGACTCTTAGTTTGAAATCAATATGTTCCATTTTTTTCGTTCTGGATCATTTTTTTACATTTAGGGTAATTTTTGTTCAGTTTTGCATCGCTTCGGATCTTTTTTGTTTTGCTACCGCGATTTGTAATTTCGTCTGATTCGTATTTCCGGACGGCCGAATTTTCGTTTTTGGTGGAAAAAAAATTGTGATTTTCGTCCAAATTTGAATCCGGAACAAAATGCACACGTCTAGTATATAATGTCTCCCAACCATGCAACGGAGATGAATGTGGACTGTCGTCAAAGGACAGCATTATTGCGAGAGTCGTCAAGGCTCCGTGCAGCTTCAAGCAAGCTACCTTGTGCGCCCGACGCATCCGAGCGTAATACATCTCCCGCTGCGAAAGAAACAAGAGGGTGATATATTGTGATCCAGTCAGGCCTCAAACACACCGACCTCTCGAAATGAAAGAAAATCAAAAGGGAAAGATATATTTTCACAGTATGCGGAGCTGAGACAAAGATCTCCATGGCGACCTTCTCGTGAACAGGACTGTATAAAAGAAAAAAATTCTGCACACGGCAGTACGAAAAACGCAGCACAGATGTCATGGGGGGGGGGCGCGTTCATGAATTTGTGAGAAACCAGTTCATCTTAACCCCTTACTGCCAGGGTCAGCAAAGAGGCAGGTGGCCCAGCATGCCCTGCGATTTTCTGGCAACTCCTGCAGCAGGACCCCTTGCAGCCAATCGGCAGCAGGGAAGCGGGCCGTAGGAGTAACCATGAAGGCGCATGGCCTGCTGTGCCACCTGCGTCTCGGCGGACCCCTGGCAGTAAGGGGTTAGGATGACCCTACGGCATTTAGGCCAACCTGCCACCAGGACGCCACCACGCAGCATTAAGGGTTTTCTAGAACATGGAATCCAGGCACTCCCTTCATGCAAAGGCAACATTTATTGGGATATTGTCAACATTCCGGGCAACTCTGCAGCGTTCCTCAAACCATAGAGCTCTCCAGCGACCTGTTCATTGACAGGACTGTGCAAAAGACAAGGTCGTCTTCTTAGACCTGATGAAAGAATAGATCACCCAGAGCAGTGAAAACAATAAACGAAGGTGGAATGTTCTGCTCAGGGCGGATGTACTATCATGATCCAGAAACATCTTCAGGAAAAGGGAAGGATTCTTTTGCAGGGCTAGGAGTTTACACGGACGTCATTAACCCTGCGCTGACTGATCCGAGCAGAGATCTGATCGGCGTTATGGAATAATATATGCGGCTTTACCTCTTTTGCCAAATAACAGGAAATCCATTCAAGATGAGCAGCAATTCCAGAGATATGAAAAGTGGAACCTGGTGCTGCGGGAGGCTTTTATCAGCCCCATGTGATTGCTTGACGGCGGCAGATAGAGGGCGACGTGAATTGATGTGCTTCAAGACGTCCAGTCTCTGTTACTAAACTCCTGTAGGGCAGGGCTGCTCAACCTCGGCCCTCCCGATGTCCCAGGACTACATCGCCCATGATGCTCAGCAGCTCATTAGGTCAGAGTCGAGTGGGAAATGCATTTCCAAAAAATCTGGAGGGCCAAGGTTGAGTCCCCCCGGCTGCGGGGGTTATTCACTAAGCACGACACTTTGAATAAAAAAAATGAAAAACACCTGGCACGATTACAATCCTAACGCTGACACGGGGACTGTCGCAAACCGGGAAAATCTGCGCCTGTAGCGTCCCCCGTTAGCATGGTATTTCGGGGCAGGCGCCACCTCGGCACCTTCCTCAGAAAGCAGCGGTGATACTCGCAGTAGCGCTTCCGCACCGCCGATAGTATCACCTCCTGGAGTCCATAGGACTCAATGGAGAGTTGTGTTTCCAGGCTGCGAGATCACGCAGAGCTGCGGAGTGATCGCAGAAGGAGACTGGGAACCATTTGTCCGAAGTCTCACTCTGCTCGCGGCCAGAAGAAGAGGCGGATCAGGCCATCGTTCTCACCATGGGATTTAATGTGGGGAGGGGGTTAGGGGTGTTAAATGATTTTGCATTCGTAGAAGCGAGTAGCGCCAGCTTTTAGGAGGTGCTAACTTTTGTCTGTCCGCATCCCGACGGTAGTTAGCGCCAGCACTTTGTAATATCTCACTTATCAAAACGCATACTCGCCTCCGGGTCCTTATTAAAATGTAAACTTTCCATCACGGAATAGAAAAATTTACTAATTAATGATTGTGCTCCCCGTACTAAGTATAGGATGCGCAAAGTACAGTAAAGCACACGCGAGCTGCGAGGCGCAAACTGACTTCACCCCAGTGTGGCATCAGGAATGTGATATGAATGCCATGCGTTGAAAACACTTATCCTGGCGCCAACGCTTACATATCGAGGCGCTACATTATCACCAGCTACGGAATAGAGACCACTGGATTTTATTGTGTGGGCTTCAGGGAGCTGGCATGGATCACGCATGGTGAAAGAAAAGCAAAGGCACGCTTTAGGGAGCTGCCACTGTAGTTCTCCGTAGTTTTCACTGTTCTTTGCACCGTCATTTCTGCTAAAGTTATCTAGTGTGGCCCTCAGCGAGTAGGCTTAAATGGTGTTTCTGCCGAAGCTATCTGGTGTGGCCCTCAGCGCGTAGGTTTAAATGGTGTTTCTGCCGAAGTTATCTAGTGTGGCCCACAGCGCGAAGGTTTAAATGGTGTTTCTGCCGAAGTTATCTAGTGTGGCCCTCAGCGCGTAGGTGTAAATGGTGTTTCTGCCGAAGTTATCTAGTGTGGCCCTCAGCGCGAAGGTTTAAATGGTGTTTCTGCCGAAGCTATCTGGTGTGGCCCTCAGCGCGTAGGTGTAAATGGTGTTTCTGCCGAAGTTATCTAGTGTGGCCCTCAGCGCGTAGGTTTAAATGGTGTTTCTGCCGAAGTTATCTAGTGTGGCCCACAGCGCGAAGGTTTAAATGGTGTTTCTGCCGAAGTTATCTAGTGTGGCCCTCAGCGCGTAGGTGTAAATGGTGTTTCTGCCGAAGTTATCTAGTGTGGCCCTCAGCGCGAAGGTTTAAATGGTGTTTCTGCCGAAGCTATCTGGTGTGGCCCTCAGCGCGTAGGTGTAAATGGTGTTTCTGCCGAAGTTATCTAGTGTGGCCCTCAGCGCGTAGGTTTAAATGGTGTTTCTGCCGAAGCTATCTGGTGTGGCCCTCAGCACGTAGGTTTAAATGGTGTTTCTGCTGAAGTTATCTAGTGTGGCCCTCAGCGCGTAGGTTTAAATGGTGTTTCTGCCGAAGCTATCTGGTGTGGCCCTCAGCACGTAGGTTTAAATGGTGTTTCTGCTGAAGTTATCTAGTGTGGCCCTCAGCACGTAGGTTTAAATGGTGTTTCTGCTGAAGTTATCTAGTGTGGCCCTCAGCACGTAGGTTTAAATGGTGTTTCTGCTGAAGTTATCTAGTGTGGCCCTCAGCACGTAGGTTTAAACGGGGTTTCTGCCGTAGTAGATTAGTGTAGATCTCGCCAGCGTTTCAGTTGACTCGTCCAGCATCGTTTTATCTGTGGATTCTATGGAAGTTCAATGGAGATCGCTGCTTTAAAATAACCGAAGTGCATTCCCCGGTGTTACAAACAGCGGCAGAACACGTTGCATGGAGAATAGCCGCAGGTTACGCTTTTCACGGCAGAATAAGACGGTGGCGCCGCTGATCACTTTTATTTGCATCAGCATCTCCTGTCGGTGTTGGATTTTGCTTCTCTGGAGAGACGTAGTTTCAACAGGGATTTTTACAATTGGTTGCGACAGCGGTGAACTCCGGTGCCATAACAATGCTTAGTGAGTAACCCTTTAAGTGTTTGTACATTAACACGGTGTTAAAAATCCACACGTATTTATTTTCGGTGCAGAGATTTCGGATTGGCTCGGGGTGATCTAAGATTCAGTCGGTCGCAGTAGATGTCATGCTAGTCTTACCTTATCGCCTTGGTAGCCGGACGGGAGCTGCCAGTAATACGTTTCCTGACCCAGCTGATCAAATCTCCCGTGGGTGAGCTGTGGCCCCTGGCTGCCCATCTCCACGGTGAAGCCGGTGCTGATCCGAGTGCTGTGCTGTCTGTTGACCAGAGCGAAGTCCTGGAAGTTCCCAGGGACGAAAGGGCTGGTGACCTAAAGGGTTAAAGACGTTTTATTCACACGGCGGGATAGAATAATTACAAGGTATCATGGGTAATTTATCGGAATATTTCAGTAATTTGTGAATATTCAATGCAGGCTCACCAGCTCGCGGTGGTAACTGGAGCTGCTGCAGATCTGGGTGACCCCCATACAGAAGCAGGGCAGACACCCCTCTGGATTATCGGCGCTGAGGTAGAAGTGATGTTGGCGGCAGGAGCCGCAGGAATGACCCTCCACATTGGACTGAAAAATAAAAAGGTCGAAAATTAACCGATTTGCCGATATTGAGCCGTTACAGACGTGGGAAACGGGATTAACAGAAGATACGGCACACGCCGCGCCCGGCAGAGCGCTACTCACCTTGCACTGACACTGGCCCTGCGAGTCGCATGTGCTGCTTATTCCTCCGCGAAGGTCGCACCGGCAGCCGGAGCCAGAATCCACTGCGAGCACAGAAACACAAAATGCACCGCACGTTCCATGTGAAACCTCTCTCATTTGTGTAACACACCCATCAGCACCAACAGCGGAAACGATCAAATGGTTATACAGGGTTATTTTGCACAAGACGTATAGGCAGGAAAACGCATCTTTCTTCATCCAATCACAGCGTTCTCCAAGACCGATCAACCACTGGATCACGTACATGTGAGTGTGCTGAGTGTGTGTGTGCTGCGTGTGTATGTGTGTATGTGTGCTGAGTGTGTGTATGTGTGCTGAGTGTGTGTATGTGTGCTGTGTGTGTATGTGTGCTGTGTGTGTGTATGTGTGCTGAGTGTGTGTATGTGTGCTGAGTGTGTGTATGTGTGCTGAGTGTGTGTATGTGTGCTGAGAGTGCGTGTGCTGAGAGTGCGTGTGCTGAGAGTGCGTGTGCTGAGAGTGCGTGTGCTGAGAGTGCGTGTGCTGAGAGTGCGTGTGCTGAGAGTGCGTGTGCTGAGAGTGCGTGTGCTGAGTGTGTGCGTGTGCTGAGTGTGTGCGTGTGCTGAGTGTGTGCGTGTGCTGAGTGTGCTGAGTGTGCGTGTGCTGAGTGTGCGTGTGCTGAGTGTGTGCATGTGTGCTGCGTGTGTATGTGTGCATGTGTGTGTGTGTATGCGTGTGCTGAGTGTGCGTGTGCTGTGTGTGCGTGTGCTGTGTGTATGGGTTAAAAGCACAGTTTGTGCACATCCGAGATCAGACGTGTGATGTTTAGAGTCAGAGAATGTGTTGTTGTTGTTATTGTGAGCAGGAGAGTGTCAGCTCACCTGTGCATGTCACGCCTCGTGCAGGATCACCCTTGTACCCGGCAGCACACCTGAAAGGACACGTTAATGTGAGCGCTAGGCGAGTCACTGGGACTTTACCTGCATTTACTGACTCCGGGCGCAATTCCAACCCAGCGTCACTGACTCCGTTACACTTAATGGCGCCGCTTGATAATGTAGCAGCTCGAGCCGCTCAGCAGCTCCTAGAATTAAGTTAAAGGTCCCTAAGCGTCGTATAGAAAGCATTAACAGCTGGCCAGCGCGAGAATAACGAGTGATTCCAGCGTAGTTCACTATTCTCTGCTGCAGCTGGTATTCAGTAAGGATTACAGACTCGAGACCTGACAACACGTGATAATAAATCCCTTACTTACCTCGGATCCCGCAGCGTAACCCAACGCTTCCTCTGGGGCAATTGGGAACAAAAAATGTCCTTGCGCGGCCCCGGTGTGACTGCTGCTCCTGTCATCGTGGAGTCTATGGACACCAGCAGCGCCACTGCCGTATCGTGTACCAGATCCCTACCGTTACGCCCTGAGCCGCACATACAGAGTCTCTGTCATAATACAGCCAGTAACAAGATGTCTCTAGGTCAAAGGTCAGCAACCTTTGCCCTCCTGATGTTTTGGAACTGCAATTCTCATGAGGCTCAGCCAATCTCATGAGTTTATGAGCATCATGGGAGATGTAGTTCCACAATATCCGGAGAAGAAAGGTTGTTCACCCTTGTTCTAAGCCTTAGCAGCTCCCCGTTACGTGCTACGTTGGAATGGGACCCCCTGCGTATACAAAGCCACTTTTAACCCTTTGGTGGCCATAATAAGTTTGAATCTGGAGCCCATACCTTTCACACTGGCGTCCTTCATATCCCGATGGGCAGGAGTCGCACGTGGGGTAACCATCCGTGTCCAGGAAGCAAGTTCCAAAATACCTGCAGAGACGGTGGCAGAGGCAGAATGAGGAGACATAAAGATGGCGGCACTTTATTTATAAACATTCAGTATGCGGCACTTTATTGTATCCAGAATATCGGCCGGGTTTCGGAGCGGTAAGGATAGAAGGTTAACAAGCCGGGTGGGGCGGAGGCCTTCTCCTCTGCATACCTGCTGGATGGACCTCTGCATGGGCATGGCTTGCAATCTCCTGGGGTGCCACGCGTGGCGTCGCCGTAGAATCCAGGCCGGCAGCGCTCACATTTGGCTCCTTCGGAGTTGTGTTGGCAATTCTGTGAACGAGAAAGGGGGGGGGGTCTCAGGGTAAGGTAACTCGGGGGTTAGCAATGACATTTCACCATTCGAAAAACCTTCACCTCACCTGGCATTCACCGGTTTCTCCGTCGCAATCAGTGGAGTGGCCGCCGCACTGGCACCGCTCGCACGTGCCAAGGTAAAGCCCGCTGGTGGATCGAGTGAAGCCAATGTCACAGTCCTGCAGGACAGATGAAAAGGTAAAATCACACCTTAAACACGGTGAAGCCGGGTTATTCCTCCTAAAGTCAGAAGCGAGGAGGTCACCGAATGCCACGTTTCCATCAGCATGGTGAACATGGCAAAGGAATCTGCCCTACCTGGCAGGATGGTCCGGCATAACCTGGGGGGCACACGCAATGTTCCACCTCCACAGCTCTCTGCAGGCCTGTCGAGTGCGGCACAGCCACATCCATGAATATATTGGAGATCCTGCGCAAGGAGAGTGCAGGAATAAACATGGCGCCCATTTCTCTGAGCGCCAGAAAGGTATAATGGGCTCCGTGTACCCACTTACCTGCTCTCTGCCATCCTCTCCGTGTAAGATGCCCGGATCATAAGAAGATCGATATCCGCCAGGGCCATGATCAGGTGCTCTCGGGTGGCATCCTGCCCGTCTGTCCTACGCCACGAGCTCTGCAGCAGGGAAAACACAGAACTTAGATCGGCTGAAAGTACCAGGTGCCAAGCTGTAACGGGCATCACACGGGCAGCGACAGCCTCATCGCATGGATAGTAATGCAGGGTAAAGAAGAAACATGGAGTCTACCTCCCGGAAAGGAATGCTGACGGTCACTGGGAATCCAGGAGACATCCTGATGTTGGCATAGTGTTCCAGGAAGATCCCGTTTCCTTGAAGCACTGCGTCCGGCTGGTTGTACAGCGGCTGCGAGCCGAGCTGAGACTCGTACGTGATGGTATAACGCAGCTCTCCACCGTAGGACGTCACCTGCAACGCAAGAACAAACTCATTTTCTACACAAAAGGGGTTTATTCACCAACCACTGAATTGGCCCTGAATCGTAACGAACTGTGAAGTTTGGTGCAATTTCAGGTCAATTCACCAAATATTGTGCAATTTTCGGTGCAATTCGCCACAATTCAGCGGCACCGAAATTGTCCCATGGAAAACGATCGTCTTCTTTTCACAGAACGCCGAATGGCACAGATTGTTGGGGTTTAAACTCGTCAGGTTTAAATAGGCGAAACGAATAGGTTTCAGGGTAATAAATAAATTCTCTTTTGTTTTTAATTTCTTTTTTAAAAACACTTTTTTTTTATTTTCTGCAAAAGCGCTTATTTTTTTTAAAAACACCTTTTTTTGGATGATTTCTTTTTTAAATTTTAAAGAATTTTTTATCATTTTGTAACCGTCCCTTTTACTTTTTTTTTAAAGACCTTTCAGTATTTTTTTTTATGATATTTTTTGTTTAAGATTTTTTTAAAGACTATCATTTTGTAACAGTCCCTTTTATTACTTTTTAAAAAGGACCTTTTTTAGGATTTAGACACATCTTTACAAATTTTTTATGGATTTAACCTCCTTTTAGGAGTATAACAGACTTCCTTTTATTTGGCAGTTATCGGCGCACAGTTTTTGCCGATGTCCGATAACTGCATCGGCGACTCCAATTTTGGCAAAATATGGTGACCATTCGCTAAGCAGTGTATTAAACGTGTTTTTGGACAAATGGAATTGCCAAAGTGAGGCGAAATGTGGCGAAACGCAAAGCGCTGAAATTCCGCACCATTTCCGTGGTTTGTGAAGAGACCCTATAACTTTTGTCCGCACGCGTCCACCCCCTCCCTGGGAATCCAGGTCTCGCAATTTCTGGAATTTCAGGCAAAGCAATAAATGCGGAGACACATAATAAATCCCCTGTGGGGGGGGATAAGCTCCCCCCTCCAGCCTTTTGGCTCGGTGCCCACTCACCTTATCTCCTTTGAACCGTTCCGGTAAGACCCAGAAATAAACGTCTTGCGGGACGTTGCTGAAGGACCCGAACGTTAGCTCTGAGGGGCCGGTGACGCTGATGCCTTCGCTGAACGTGTGGGTGCTGCCCGCGTTGGAGATGGTGAAGGGCACTCGCTCATGACTGTCATACGTGGAGCGGACCTGGAAATCAGAAGTGAGGGTTAGAAAGGCGCGCAGACATACGTACCTAGGAAAGCTGCTCATTGCCTGCGAGCACGTCATACTTGAACCCCCCCATGCACTTTACTGAAGGCAGATCACCTCACCCACAATCACTGGACTAAATCAACCCCGAGGGGTTAACACAATGTAGTGAAGCGGATATTCTATGTTATAACGTTACAATCCATTCCCGACTCCGCAACAACCATCAGATAAACGAGATGATCATCAGGATCCAACTTCACGTGCGGCAATCTACTGTGAGGGATAGAGCAACCTCTCCGCGCCCAAAAATCCTATAAAGAACACTTTCCTCTGCCGCAGGTAAAATCTCCTTTGTTCTTTTTCGAGTCTGGATGAATGACACCCCGCCCCCTCTTTACAGTTCAGTTAACAAATAGATCAATGGATTTTTCCTCCTAAGCGCTCCCGTCACTTTATAAATGATAGAGCTCCCGGCCCTTTATAAATGATAGAGCTCCCGTCGCTTTATAAATCATAGAGCTCCCGCCGCTTTATAAATGATAGAGCTCCCGGCCCTTTATAAATGATAGAGCTCCCGGCCCTTTACAAATGATAGAGCTCCGCCCCTTCATAAATGATAGAGCTGCCTCTGCGCGTCTCCACCCATAAAACCTCTGTACATAATGATTCCCAATACTGTAACGTAACGTGACCCACAATGCACTGTGTATCCAAGGGGCAGCGTTACCATCGACCTTTGCAGAGGCAAAGTGATATTTTTGTAAAGTCCGGATGAGCCAATATTATAAGAGGATATCGGAGCCGGAGGAAAGGAAGTACCTGGTCGCGGTTCCAGTAGGAGCTGGAGCACTGCCTCGTGACACCCATGCAGAAGCATCTCAGACAGCCCTCCGTGTTGTCTTCGCTCAGGTGGAATGTGCCGCTTTTACACTCGCTGCATCGCTCGCCGGAAGCCTGGGACTGTGCGGAATGATTAAAATGATACGTTAGCACAGCAGAGGGGAAGCCGAGACACATTGTAACCAGCTTCATGCGGTCACACCATCAAATGTATCCACTCGGGTCAGATCAGCAACATGTTACCCGCAGTTACGGACACGTGCAATATAACGCTGCAGGATAGGTTATTGTATATTGGTTCTGTTTGTGTTGACATGTGTCATACAGCGACTGCAATAACAATAGTCACAAAGTAAACACACTCCAGCAGAGGAGCTAGCAATCTGATCACATGTTTTACCTTGCAGACACAGGTGAGTCCGGCTGAAGACGCGCTGCCCCTCTTGTCACATTCCTCCAGGGTTTCTGAGGGGAGAGAGAAGAAACAAAACGTGAGTTGAAGGATTCGTATGGAGAGATTTATAACACACAATGGGATTTAAAGGGGTTATTCACTAAGCAGCGTTCACTGAAAATGCGGCGGCTTTACCTCGGTGACCCACGGTGCATCAAGTACAGTGAAACTAAGGCGAATACAGGATTTTAGGGACTCCTGCCACAGTTCGCCATACTTATCACCGTTCTTTCCAACACATTTCCTGAGGACGTCGTCTAGTGCATCCAGAGGTTGCAGAAATAAATGTCCCATGATGCTCAGCCAGATGGATTGCGTATGACAGAAATCTAGCTGTTTAACCTCTCAGGTGCCGAGGTTGATCATTGCAAAGTTAAAAAGGCACAAAACCACTTACATAAACTGTAACTAGATTACAAATAATAACACAAAACAAAAAAACAAACACATTATAAAACACATTATAAAACCAAACACATTATAAAACACACGCCGCTATTTTTTATTTGTTTCAATTTCACCAGCGCCAGCTGCAGATTTCACCGCTCCACACGTTGAATAACATCTCGCTGAGAGATTTTAACATCTCCGGCCGACTTTAGCGTCTTGGTTGCAATACAGCGTTTAAAGGAGAGACGCTATTGGTTAACGGCCGGCGCACAGTTTATCCATTAGCCTCTGACTTTTAAGGACACCTGGGAATAGAGCCCTGGGTTCTACACGTGGATACGAAAACAAACCCCGTTACCGTCATTACAGAACACATACCGGAGCTCAGTGTACAGCGGCCTCCGGGCTGCATGGGATTCCCTTCATATCGCGTGGCGCACCTAGAAGAGAAGGTGCAACAAGTCTGAAAATTCCCAGAATGCATTATTCAGCCGCCGAACGGCAAAACGTCTCCTGATTATTATCATCCAATGCCACCTGGAGAGGGCACTCACTTCTCACAGCGCCGGCCGGTGTATCCCGTCACACAGTTATCACATGTCGGTTGTCCGTCCGTGTCCACGAAGCACGTGTCAGAAAACCTGAGGGTGGAAACAAAACACGGGGTGAGGATTAACTCATCCTTAAATGAAATGCTTCCAAAACAAACCACCATTAAAAAAAGCAGGTATTTACTCCCCTGAAAACCCAACCAGAAGAGAATGGACGCATGGATTAGGACGGACAGACAAATGGGGAGACAGAGGCAGACCCACCTGCGTCTGATGTCAGTGTGCGGGCACGGACATGGACGGCAAGCATCGGAGGTACCTCTGGTGGGGTCTCCAAAGAAGCCAGGCTTACACTTATTGCACTGCGGACCCTCAGTGTTGTGCTGACAATTCTGAAACAGAAAGAACCAAGAGGTGACAGATGGCTGAAAAAAATGGCAGAAAATTGGGCATTGATCATGTAACAGATCTCAGTACCCCGACAGGGTCACATCTGCCAATGCCGCTTCTTTGCTGGACCCCCGTGCCTTTCCCCAGTACCTTAGCCGCAGCTTAAAGACAGGTACACGTAGAGAGCCTTGCTAGCCTCCCCCAGAAATAAGCCGTGGCTGTAGATCTGGAGAGTCGTGACTGCATGTAGGGACAGAATGGAACTCTCTGATCAGGGACAGACACACGGATATTTATACGGTCACGCATGGGTCATTCACATACACAAAACCTCCCCTAGAAACTGTTAAGAGACCCAATTAGACTGAAACAGATAATTGGTTAAACATTTGCTCGAGATTCCTAGACAGACAGGACACTGGGAATCGTGATTGGCAAACCAGATTACAGACAGATTTACAAATCATTCAACTATAAACAGATAACACATTCCTGACACAGGGTAGACTGGGAGTCTAATCCTCTCAACAGATAACAAGGTACACATGGACCAGATAACACAGATTACACAAACATTCTGAACGCAAGAGAGGCCAACGAGATAATATGGATTATGTGGCCCGCGCCCTACAAACACGCCTCCAGGCCCGCGCCCTACAAACACGCCTCCAGGCCCGCACCCTACAAACACGCCTCCAGGCCCGCACCCTACAAACACGCCTCCAGGCCCGCACCCTACAAACACGCCTCCAGGCCCGCGCCCTACAAACACGCCTCCAGGCCCGCGCCCTACAAACACGCCTCCAGGCCCGCGCCCTACAAACACGCCTCCAGGCCCGCGCCCTACAAACACGCCTCCAGGCCCGCGCCCTACAAACACGCCTCCAGGCCCGAACCCTACAAACACGCCTCCAGGCCCGCACCCTACAAACACGCCTCCAGGCCCGCACCCTACAAACACGCCTCCAGGCCCGCACCCTACAAACACGCCTCCAGGCCCGCGCCCTACAAACACACCTCCAGGCCCGCGCCCTACAAACACGCCTCCAGGCCCGCGCCCTACAAACACGCCTCCAGGCCCGCGCCCTACAAACACGCCTCCAGGCCCGCGCCCTACAAACACGCCTCCAGGCCCGCGCCCTACAAACACGCCTCCAGGCCCGCGCCCTACAAACACGCCTCCAGGCCCGCGCCCTACAAACACGCCGCCAGGCCCATGCACCCCAAGTCACAGATAGCCTCAAGGTTGTGTCTAAATCCCGATATAATGTGAAAGAAATGAGTGTCTCTTACCTGGCAGTAACCGGTCTCAGAGTTGCAGGAGCTGGCGTGGCCGTTGCAGTTGCAGCCGGAGCAGGTTCCAAGGTATGGACCACCAGGGACACGCTCAAATTGGTCAGCACAGACCTCGCAGGAGAGTCCCGAGTAGCCGCCGGGGCACCTAACATCAAAACACACACCAGTTACAAGTTATTCACAGGTATGCAACAGCGATTGGCTCCAGCAGGTGTCATTTCCAAGGAAAAAGCAAGAAAACAGCCCAGAAACCAACTTATTTAAACCTATGTAAGAAACAGAAGGTGCCGATACACAAACATGCAATAGTAACACCACTACTTAATCCTCGCAGCTTCAGGGTATACAGGTCTGCCAGGTCAGCCACGCTTTCTTGGACATATAATATTATTTCATGTAGAGGGGAGAACAAGTTAGCTGCAGCCCTGCAGTATGTATAATTCATATGCCGGAAGAGGGAAATCCATTATCTAATCAATGCAGGTCATCTGGGATTCCTTTCCTGCAGCGTATGGATTATACATACTGCAGGGTGGCATTTTTCATGCACTGCCCACCAGCATAAATACATTATAGACGTATAGGAAAACACGGCCTGACAACACTATAGGGGCTATTTAAAGAACACCGAATGGGCCACGGAATTGCACCGAATGGTTTAAATATTGGCCAATTGCCAGCGAAATACGGTGCAGTTCGACGGCGGTGAAATCCCCCATAGAGAAGCAATGGTTAATCTATTCAGAGAAACCGAACAGCAGAGAAATGCCCTGCTGTTCGGTGGTTTCATTCGTCAGGTTTAATCAGAATCCCATAAGCGTCAATGTTAAAAAAATTCCCGTTTCTATTAAAAATGTATTCAACTTCTTTTCACTTGCAGCAAAAAGTCTCTTTATTGATTTTTTTAGGCAAATTTTTTCTCCCAATTTTTGTAAAATGCTGTTTTTTTTCTGTAACAGACCTTTTATCTATTATTCATAGGACCTTATATATTATTTCCAGGCATTTTCATGCAGTATTTTTCTTTTTTTAAACGCCTTTTAAAGGTTGCGGTGGTTTTTTTTGTTTCCTTTTCTTTTTTTAAACTCCTGTTCGGCGGCTGGTCGGCTTTTTTCAGATAGTTTCTGTGGATCGTCGATACATTCTGCGATTTTTCGGCTGATTGTGTGATCGATTCTGCTGTGGTTTGAGGATGCGGTCGGGCGGTTTTTAGATCGATTCAGGAGTTTTTCAATTCGATGGTTTTGCGGTGGTTTGAAGATGCGTTCGGCAGGTCGATTCACCGCACTACGGGACCCTGGGGTGAATGCTGAATTCACCACAGGGTCAGCGTATTTAACTCGATGGGGCACGTGTGCAGCACAAGAGACAAGACGCAACTTTAAATAAAATGTTGTATGGAGCTGCGGAGTAATTTCACAGCAATGGGAGAAGCGACCAAGCGAGACGATCGATTTATTGTGAACACCTGTCACTGAAAACCGTTTCAAAAACACAGGACAACCCATGTATATACCCACCGGCACTCTTCCACACCCACGGCAATGCCAAGTTGTGTGTACTGCGCAGAGGTCGTGTCCATGACAATGTCGGAAAGTCCCACGCTCGCCATCTTGTTGTCGTATACGGTTTGTATCAGGACGCTCTCCAGGTTCTGCAACGTCATCATGAGGTCCTGTCGCGTCACGGCGGTTCCAGACTCATGGAGCCAGTTCTCCTACAATATTAAGAGTGGATACCAAGCCTGTAAGGTCACCCGGACCGTACATGTCCTCAACAAGCAACACAAGGCACGCCATGATATACAGTCAGGTCCAGAAATATTGGGACATGGACACAATTGTAACATCTTTGGCTCTATACACCACCACAATGGAGTTGGAATGAAACAAACACAATGAGCTTTAACTGCAGACTGTCAGCTTTAATTTGAGGGTATGTACATCCAACTCAGGTGAACGGTGTAGGACTTACAGCAGTTTGCAGATGTGCCTCCCACTTGTTAAGGGACCAAAGGTAATGGGACAATTGGCTTCTCAGCTGTTCCATGGCCAGGTGTGTGATATTCCCTCATTAACCCAATTACAATGTGCAGATAAAAGGCCCAGAGTTCATTTCAAGTGTGCTATTTGCAAAGAGCTGTCACTATCAGTGAAGCAAGCCATCATTAGGCTAAAGAAACAAAACAAACCCATCAGAGAGATAGCAAGAACATTAGGCGTGGCCAAAACAACTGTTTGGAACATTCTCAAAAAGAAGGAACGCACCGGTGAGCTCAGCAACACCAAAAGACCCGGGAGACCACGGAAAACAACTGTGGTGGATGACCGAAGAATTCTTTCCCTGGTGAAGAAAACACCCTTCACAACAGTTGGCCAGATCAAGAACACTCTCCAGGAGGTATGTGTGTCCACGTCAACAATCAAGAGAAGACTTCACCAGAGTGAATACAGAGGGTTCACCACAAGATGTAAACCATTGGTGAGCCTCAAAAACAGGAAGGCCAGATTAGAGTTTGCCAAACAACACCTAACAAAGCCTTCACAGTTCTGGAACAAGATCCTATGGACAGATGAGACCAAGATCAACTTGTAGCAGAGTGATGGGAAGAGAAGAGTATGGAGAAGGAAAGGAACTGCTCATGATCCTAAGCATACCACCTCATCAGTGAAGCATGGTGGTGGTAGTGTCATGGCGTGGGCATGTATGGCTGCCAATGGAACTGGTTCTCTTGTATTTATTGATGATGTGACTGCTGACAAAAGCAGCAGGATGAATTCTGAAGTGTTTCGGGCAATATTATCTGCTCACATTCAGCCAAATGCTGCAGAACTCATTGGACGGCGCTTCACAGTGCAGATGGACAATGACCCAAAGCATACTGCAAAAGCAACCAAAGAGTTTTTGAAGGGACAGAAGTGGAATGTTATGCAATGGCCAAGTCAATCACCTGACCTGAATCCCATTGAGCATGCATTTCACTTGCTGAAGACAAAACTGAAGGGAAAATGCCCCAAGAACAAGCAGGGACTGAAGACAGTTGCAGTAGAGGCCTGGCAGAGCATCACCAGGGATGAAACCCAGCGTCTGGTGATGTCTATGCGTTCCAGACTTCAGGCTGTGATTGACTGCAAAGGATTTGTAACCAAGTATTAAGAAGGGAAAGTTTGATTTATGATTATTATTCTGTCCCATTACTTTTGGTCCCTTAACAAGTGGGGGCACATCTGCAAACTGCTGTAAGTCCTACACCGTTCACCTGAGTTGGATGTACATACCCTCAAATTAAAGCTGACAGTCTGCAGTTAAAGCACATTGTGTTTGTTTCATTCCAACTCCATTGTGGTGGTGTATAGAGCCAAAGATGTGACAATTGTGTCCATGTCCCAATATTTCTGGACCTGACTGTAGGAGGGGTCCCTGTTACAATTCTGGTGGGAAGATGGAATGTGGAGAGCGGGGCATCGTTTAGAAGGAGGCAGTAGCATTATTTTAAGACTATTGACAGGTGTGATGGTGGTAGGAAGACTGATATGACCATTTGGGTAGATTGGCAGATGGATATGGCCAGTTGGGAGGGTGGATGGATATGATCATTTGGATGCATGGTCAAGTATGATCGTTTGGAAGGGTGGGTGGACGGTTATGATCTTTTGGGTGAGCGGAGGGACGTGTGTGACTTGTCTGAAGCTGGTGATGAAGGAAGCCAGGAAATCTTTGCTGGACATTTCCTCATAGGAGATACCCTATTGCACACGGAGATTTAGGTGACCAGCACCTCCATCACTCACCTCTGTGAAATGAACTTTCCTCTGGTTGACGACAGACGGCTGGGTGGACGTCTGGACTCTGTAGATCAGTTTCTGCCCGTTTCCTATAAGAATCACATCCGGCCTCCTCACAGGCTCAGACTGACCCCGAGTCAGCCCATAACGCACTTTGAAGCCGAGAGATCCTCCGTACGAGTCCACCTGCGCCACACAGAGGGGGTCAAATCATTTGTCCGGCTTTAATTCAGAGGACGTGCAGCCGATTCATTACTTTTTATGCTTTAATGAATGTCTGTATGTCCTGTACCTTATTTCCCAAGAACTGGGCAGGGAGGGTCCAATAAGAATCGAGGCTCAGGAACCTGCGCGAGAGGTCCACCAGCTGGAACTCCTCCACTTCCGGGTCAATCTGGAACTGATTGGAGGAGAGCGGAGGGATCCCCAGCTGAGACGGTGTGGAGACATTCACCCCTGGGATGGACAAACATCACATCGGATTAAAGGGTTTGGTTCAATTCATACCAGTCTTTGCTTTGTTTCTGAATTTTTTTTCTATTTTATATTTCCTGCTCCTTTACGGCTTTTGCAATGATGGCTTTGTATCGATGCCTGTCACTTTGTCAAAAATCGATGTTAAAAAACAAATTAAAAGAAATATAAAACAAAAAAAATATTATATATTTTTTTATTTTAACAAAATAAAATAATTAATAAATATTAAATAAAATAAAAAATAAAGAATTTGGTTTACTCCACAATCCACACGCTTTTGTATCAATGCTCATTACTTTATCAAAATGGTGCCAAGAACAAATTACTTTAAAAAAAATCCATAACAAAAAAAAACACCAAAACATAATATATGTTTGTTTTTCTATTTTAATAAATAAATATTGAAATAAAAAATGTAAAAATTTGCTTTATTCCATACGCGTTGTATCAATGCTTGTTACGTTATCAAATTGGTGCTAAAAAGTCTAACACAAAACCCCAAAAAATAAAATTTAAATAATTATAAATCTAAATAATACTGGGTTTACTCCATACGCTTTGAATCAATACTCGTTACTTTATCAAAAATGGTGCTAAAGACAAAGTAACTTAAATAAAATCTAATAAAACGAATAATAATGAATTAACGGATTAATAATAAATAATTTAAAATAAAAAAAATAAAGGCTTTTGTTCTTTAATGTCACAGATTTCTATTGGTTAATTCATGTGTATCAGAGAGTTCAACCAAAGCGTTTCTAAGCTCCACCACCTGCACCATCTCTGCTTGAAGGCTTGTCCGTGCATCTGCAGCTCTTCCTGACCATTTGCGGATTTGCTCTCCCACCATTATATGGTTAATGTCCTCGTGTCGTGACTCCGCTTTGTACAGAGGAATCTCATGGAGACAGTATCGCAGCGCTGCTGATCTTATATCACGCATGCCAACGATTTAAGTGGGGAAACGTCTCACCTTTGAAATCGTCAGGTACATCGAACCTCAGCCGGATCTGGTTCCTGTAGCGTCCCGTGTGGTGGCAGACCCTGGTGACCCCAAAGCAAAAGCAGGAGATGCACCTGGAGGTGCTCTCGATGTGGAAGGTGCCCTCAGGACATGGGCCTAGAATAAAATGCATAAACAACAGGTTAACTATCCGAGTTGAGCAGCCCTTATCTGGAGAGCATGGGGGCGCGAGAATTCGGGTTTTCAGATTCTTCTGGGATTATCCGATGTCTGCAAGGAAACAGATCACAGCAAGAGATCCGCGATCCCCTTCCTGCTGCAGCCACCAGCGTCTACGTGCATCAGGAGCGTTCTGCAGCGTTTCTCCGCAGACACGATGCACAGAGCCAGCGTGACTCCGAGCAGCATGTCATGCGCCGGGGATGCCCAAAGCACCGTCCTCTGCTGCGGAGCTCTGAAGTTGTGTTACCAAGCAGTAGGATCCATCCGGAGATACCCTCATCCGAAATGAATAAAACCCAGAAGCTCCGGGTCTTCCTGACTTTATATTTCCGGTTTGAGGGTGCCGGACCTGTATGTGCAGTTCTTGCACGAGGGGACTGGTTTGCTCCCCGAGACGTTATCTTTGCTCACCTCGACTTGGCTTCAGGGACAGGATGCCGTCAGGGATACCGAACACCATCCCTCTAGCATTTATGGCTTCGCAGGTGTAAGCGCCTTGGTCGGCTTCCTTCACGTCACGGATGATGAGGGTGCCGTGGCCGTTTTCGCTGGTCATCGTCACTCTGATATAGAATCACAGAGCGTGTCATTAACGGTCTAATCTGGGAACGGACAGTCTCTCTATACCTGGGCATGGGGGGGGGGCTCTTACCGGCTGCTGGTGGGAATGTGACCCCAGTTCAGCCTCCAGGTGATGATAGGGACAGGTACACCAATAGCCACGCATGTAAATCGCACCGTCTCGCCGCGGGAAGCCATGATGCTCTCTTCGGGAGGAGTGATGACTTGAGGAGGGTCTAATTAAAACAAAGCATGGCGTGAAATCTTTTGACGTACATGGCGAAGCGTCTGGAAAAAGCCGCAAGACGAGACATTGACGTCGGGGAATACCAGGCAGCGTCTGCTTAGACCGCGAGGTCTGTGTTTGGGCGAAAAGAGCCAGGTCTGTTTCTCGGAGCAGTGAAAATGCACCGTGACTACTTACTGCAGCCAACTTCGTCAGAGCGGTCGGGGCAGTCGGCCTCTTCGTCACACTGATAGCTGGCAGGGATACAGATGCGGGAGTTGACGCAGACGAATTGATCCGGGGCACACGTGTCGCTTGGTCCCTTTGTAGCTGAAGAAAAAAAAACGTTAAAGGGTTATTCAGAGCGAGCCGAATTGGCTCAGAAAATGCACCGAACACTGAATTTTAAACAAATCTTGGTGAATTGCCAGTGACATACGGTGCCTGTTCGACGGCAGTGAAATCCCCATAGAGAAGCAACGGTTAATCTATTCACAGACACCGAACAGCAGAGAAATGTCAGTGAAATGCACTGATGTTCGGTGTTTTCATTCGGCAGGTTTAATCAGGCGAATCCCATAGGTTTCAATGTTAAAAATATTCCTGTTTTTTATCAAATATTTTTTAAACCGTTTATTCTTTAAAATTTGAAGCTAAAAGTCTATTTTTTTTAGGATTTTGTTGGGCATTTTTCCCTGGGAGTTTTCCCCCCCCCTTTTTTATTTTCTGTAACAGACGTTTTTATTATTATTATTCACAGGACCGGATTTATTATTTCCAGACATTTAGTTGGTTTTTTGCAAACGTGTTTTAAAAGTTGCAGTGGTTTTATTTTTAAACCCCGTTCAGCAGCTTGTCGGTTGTTTGCGGCGGCTGGTCGGCGCTCTGTTCGGCGGATCGGCTTTTTACAGAGGAGTTCGCCATTTTTATGGTGGCTTAATTCAAGGTTTTTTTCATAGATTTTGCAGCAGTTTTTCTGATGCGGCGGCGGCTTTTCCCTGCACTTCGGGAGACCCTGTGCTGAATGCTGAAATCACCACAGGGTCGGCGAATTTGACTGACCGAAGTGCGGTGAACTTAAGAGCACCAAAATCCCAATGTTCTTTGTTTAACCCTGTAAATTAACGTGTGATGGATATAAAGGCCGAGTGTCCCTTATCCCGAATTCCCCAAATATTCAAAAAAAAAAATTTTTGAGGGTCCAAATGACATTCAAAGCGTAAAGACTTGAGTCGCCACGATATCTCATTATTTGAATGAATAAAAAAATAACAAAAAAAAAACAAAAATAACGATACACCCACGAGTATAACGTATATATCACTTGCAGCATTAACTATCATGGTGTCCACTTCATCAGTAATCACAGAAAATACAAATAAAAAACTCAGTTCTGCACTTTAAATAAGAGGAAAATATAAATAAACAGGTAAATGAAGGAGCCGCACTCAGCAGCGGGGGGGGACGGGACACGTGAGTGCGGCTCCTTTATTTCTATAAAAAGCAGTGGGACCTTTGTACAGACACTACTTTTAGATATGCTTTATCTGTTATTTATGCAGCAGCGATACACAGTGACACGCGCCGGATGAGCGATACATAATACAGGTATATTAACCGTTCGTTTGTGTGTTTTATTTTCACTGCATGGGGGGTTTTATCACACGATTGCCGCGTTTTATTAATCATTTTTTAATGTTCAGTGTTAGGACACAAATTAAAAAAAAATGCTAGTTCTGTGCTTTACATAAATAACAGGAAAAAAATGAAACTAGAAATAATAAACGGAGATAAATAAAAGGCTGGAGTGTTTCAGGGTTTTGCCTGGCTTTTATTTATCTATTTTCAGTTTTTTCTGTTATTTATGTAAAGCACAGAACTAGCAATTTTTATTATTATTAATTGTATCTCCTTATTATATGCAAATATTCCAAAATCTGAAGAAAAAAAACACAAATCCCATGTGACCCTCAGCCTGTGCATGTGACGTCACACGGCCCCCTGTGACAGAATGCCTGCGTTCACGTTCATCGTCCTGGGCTCTGATCTCCCGTCTGCCTCTAAAACCATGATTAGATAAACCAGAAAGAGGACACGGCAATACCTCTAGGACTCCCCCTTATCTTGAGTCAGGGGTCAGCAAGCCTAGAACTCCAGGTGATTTGGAACTACATCTCCCATGATGCTCAGTCACTCATTAGCTCGGTTGAGCTTTATGGGAAATGGAGTTTTAAAACATGTGGAGCGTCGAGGCTGCTGACGTCTGCCTGGAGTCACGGTCCTCTCATTCTATAGAAAAGGACATGTTTGGGACAAATTGGGATAAAAGGAGTGTGAACCCCCCCGGATTGTGTGAATTGCACTCACGGCAGTTCAGTTCATCTGAATTGTCGCCACAGTCGTTGTCGCCATCGCAGCGCCACAGTTTCAGAGCACAGCGGCCATTTTTACATTTGAACTCATTGGGCTCGCAGGGAGACGGGGTTCCTGGAGAGAGAAAAAAAGAAAAGGGACAACACACCCAGTTAGTGCCCGGGGCACGTGTATAATGCCTCTGCAAGAGATGGCACATGCAGCCAGCACCCAGGGCACGTGTATAATGCCTCTGCAAGAGACGGCACATGCAACCAGCACCCAGGGCACGTGTATAATGCCTCTGCAAGAGATGGCACATGCAGCCAGCACCCAGGGCACGTGTATAATGCCTCTGCAAGAGACGGCACATGCAGCCAGCACCCAGGGCACGTGTATAATGCCTCTGCAAGAGACGGCACATGCAGCCAGCACCCAGGGCACGTGTATAATGGCTCTGCAAGAGACGGCACATGCAGCCAGCACCCAGGGCACGTGTATAATGGCTGTGTAATAGATGGCACATGCAGCCAGCACCCGGGGCACGTGTATAATGCCTCTGCAAGAGACAGCACATGCAGCCAGCACCCAGGGCACGTGTATAATGGCTCTGTAAGAGATGGCACGTGCAGCCAGTGCCCAGGGCAAGTGTGTAATGGCTCTGCAAGAGATGGCACATGCAGCCAGTGCCCGGGCACGTGTATAATGCCTCTGCAAGAGATGGCACATCCTGCCAGTGCCCGGGGCACGTGTATAATGGCTCTGTAAGAGATGGCACGTTCAGCCAGTGCCCAGGGCACATGTATAATGCCTCTGCAAGAGATGGCACATGCAGCCAGTGCCCAGGGCAGGTGTATAATGTAGAAAGCATTTGCAGTGGTAAGAAGGCCTCACCGCAGTTCAGCTCGTCGCTGCCATCTTTGCAGTCTCTTTCCCCGTCACACAGATATTCCCTGGGGATGCACTGTCCATTCGGGCACCGCGCCTCCTCTCTCCGGCAATCACGTGGGTCGCTATCTAGAGACGGTTTTGGCGTGGGACTTCTCACTGGACTAGTGGTGGTGGTGGTGGTGGTGGTGATTCTGGGCTGCGTGACCACGATAACAGGGGTTGCCGGTACCAGGGGTCTGGTGGTCACAGGAGGAATTGTCCGGGCGACAGGAGGAGTGGGTGGTGGAGCTGGGGATGTAATAACCTCCATTAAAACCAGTAACACAGTAAAGAAGCCGGAGACGTTTTACCCCCAATACAACGATTTAATCACAAAGCAGTGACCTTCCCTGTTGATGCAAACCGTAAAAATAAAATAAAATCACTGCTGTCGCAAATACTGTGAACGTCGGCTGCAAAAAATTATTAAAGGAAAAAAAAACACAAAAAAGACTGCGGAATAGGGATGCACCTAAAGTTCGGCCACCGAAAATTATCTGCCGAAAATGGTGTTTTCGGTTTCGGCCGCAATGGAAATTCAGCCGAGAAAAACGCCCCCAGGCCCCGGGCGAGCACCCGGCCCAGCCCCAGGCCCAGGCCCCCCGGACCCAGGCCCCAGGCCCAGACCCAGGGCCCCCCAGTCCCCCCCCGGCGCCCAGGCCCCCCAGCCAGACCCAGGCCCAGGCCAGCCCCAGGCCAGGCCCCCCCCCCCCCCCCAGGTTCTCATGGCTGATTTTCGGTTTTTGGCAGAAACGATCCTGAATTTTCGTTTCGGTGCATCCCTACTGCGGAACCTTACATTTTTCACTCACAGAAATCAACACAACAAAAAGTGCAATGTATTGTACAACAAATTAAATAAAAACAGACAAAAGTACCAATAAAACCCATATTTTTGTAAGTATAAAACTCTTAAACAGGTTTGCATATGTTACACTAAAAACTCAAAAATCTAAATAAAAAATATAGACATGTTTGAGAGCCGACGTGACGGCTAAATTGTTAAATCCCCCCCTGAGGTCATGTGACAGGGATAAAAAGCGGTATAAACGCTCTTCAGGATGTGTGTGTGAAACATGAATGTCCTGTTTAGACTCTGGTCCCCAAGATCTCTCATCATTATTATATACAAATATCCCAAAATCCACAACATTTCAGAGAAGGGAATATATATATATATATATATTATTGCATGGCGGCTTTATACTGTATATACACACACACACATATATATATATATATATAACCTGCCCCTTGGATGTAGAACACTAGCATAATAAAGGGACGAGGCTTCAGCCTTTAACACTATCTCTGGTTCATGCCGCTACACTGAATCCTTCCTCACCGCATCCATCTTCGTCAGACATGTCCCGGCAGTCATGGCGCTGGTCGCAGCGAAACTCCAGCGGCACGCATTCCCCGCTACGGCAGGTGAACTCCGAGATGGTGCAGGAACGTACAGTCGGTGCAACTATTAGAGAGAGAATGCAGGACTGTTATAAGGGACAACAGGAGAGGTGGTCAGTACCCAGGGACAATGCGACCAGCGCACCGGACGCTCTATAAGGAGGACCCATTAAAACGCTTGTGTTACATGAAGGAGACCGGTGCACCATGCGCAGACTGACCAGAATGTACCTTAAACACACATAACACACAACATACCGCACGTCCACCGCTCACAGCATGCGTATAAGTATACAGTAAGTGATCACAGAGAAGCTCAGGGGCTTTATCTACTAAACTGTGAGTCTGGCATCTGGTCAGCTGACCTGCAGAGTTCTCCCCACACATCAGGATGGAGACGAACCGCTGTGCCCTCAATTTTCTCATTTTGGCGTTTAAAATCTCCCATGGGCTACCCAAAAAAATAGGACAGCACCCCACCCAACGCGCAGATCAGATGGTACCAGGCCTGATTACTGCAAACACAAAGCTCCCTTTCTGTCAGCTGGGTGACTGCAACAAACCCAAAAAAACACAGCCTTGTCTTCATGCGGGGATTGTGTGAAACGCTGCCAGGAGGACGAGGCGAGCGCCGTCCAGCTGTTTAAGGGCTTTATCGCTTTTATAAATAAACAAGCCCTGCAAATCCGCGTTTTATCGGGACGGTCGCGGAGCAATTCTCCCGCGATGGCGAGTGAGTGAGGCACAGTGAACAGCGCGGCGCACACTCTCAGGCCATTCCGCGTTAGTGGAGCTCTACGCACTGGGTCCACACAAAGCGTGCAACTTACCAGGGGGCGCCATGCCCACCACAGCGGGCTGCGTTTGTGCTACAAGGGAAGATCATTTCAGCAGTGAGTGAACATAATAATCAAAACGAGTGAAGCCACCAAAACCATTAAACTTATCACCTTCACCCGGCCGGGATATCAGCAGAACCTGCAGGAATTACTGGATAAAAGGGACCAGGGACGGGGTAACATTACGCTAATATTTACAGGCAGGGGACCATCACGTTGAGGAGGAGGCGGCAACATTAAAATGGTCCAAATAGTGACTCCAGGATAACCGCAAGAATGTATTTAAATTCCACATAAAATAAAAACCCGGCTTTATTATTAATTAGGATATATATCTCTTTAATGAGAGACAAGACTCACCGGCTCCGAGGCGGCGGAACTGGAATCCCGCCGTGGATGTAAAATAGGACGCGATGGATCCAACATCGATCACGTTGTAAAGCACCTCCCGGATCTGGGCATCGTTAGCGTTACCCTCCGAGCCGACATCGAGCTCCACGAACACATCTTCATCAATCAGCCTGTAACGACGGGAGGTACGAGAGATCATGTCATGCCAATTACAGGTCCCTTCATACAAACTGACCTCTCACCTCCAGGTCCCTTCATACACACTGACCTCTCACCTCCAGGTCCCTTCATACAAACTGACCTCTCACCTCCAGGTCCCTTCATACACGCTGACCTCTCACCTCCAGGTCCCTTCATACACACTGACCTCTCACCTCCAGGTCCCTTCATACACACTGACCTCTCACCTCCAGGTCCCTTCATACACGCTGACCTCTCACCTCCAGGTCCCTTCATACACGCTGACCTCTCACCTCCAGGTCCCTTCATACACGCTGACCTCTCACCTCCAGGTCCCTTCATACACGCTGACCTCTCACCTCCAGGTCCCTTCATACACGCTGACCTCTCACCTCCAGGTCCCTTCATACACGCTGACCTCTCACCTCCAGGTCCCTTCATACACGCTGACCTCTCACCTCCAGGTCCCTTCATACACGCTGACCTCTCACCTCCAGGTCCCTTCATACACGCTGACCTCTCCCCTCCATGTCCCGTCATACACGCTGACCTCTCACCTCCAGGTCCCTTCATACACGCTGACCTCTCACCTCCAGGTCCCTTCATACACGCTGACCTCTCACCTCCATGTCCCTTCATACACGCTGACCTCTCCCCTCCATGTCCCTTCATACACGCTGACCTCTCACCTCCAGGTCCCTTCATACAAACTGACCCCTCACCTCCAGGTCCCTTCATACACACTGACCTCTCCCCTCCATGTCCCTTCATACACGCTGACCTCTCCCCTCCATGTCCCTTCATACACGCTGACCTCTCCCCGCCATGTCCCTTCATACACGCTGACCTCTCACCTCCAGGTCCCTTCATACACGCTGACCCCTCACCTCCAGGTCCCTTCATACACACTGACCCCTCACCTCCAGGTCCCTTCATACACGCTGACCCTGTAGGACCCGTTATGCCCAGTTCACACCTATAATGCTCTCAGTCTTATGAGCGCTGAGTACAGGGATGAGGAGGCCAATTGATGGACACGGACCCTCAAACAGGCCACTAATTGCGGATATAATGTGCATGACACCGCGGCCGTCTCCACACTTACTTAACATATACCACGTTGACCATCTGTTCGCCAGTAATTTTCTGGTATTCAGACTCGAGCTGCAGGAAGAGAGGGATGGGATTACGCATTGTGTGTAACCAGAGGGGCTTCATTACTAATCGCAGGGGATACAAACTATCCATTCCACAGATTTATTACTTAAACACCCCCCCCCCCCTCGCGGGAAGGGAAACCGTGTAAAATCACTTGTTAATGACCCGTATCCCGGCTGTAAATCTGAACCTCGTGGGTAAGGACTCACAGTGTCCACCACCGCCTCTGACAGGTCCCGAAACTCGTCCGACGTCACGTCGTCCAGCAGAGAGGAATATTCTATGGATTGCGTGAAGTTTACCAGTGCCCTGTAATAGACTGCGAGAGATAAACTGGCGTTAATGGGGGGGCCCACACTGGCACCGCCGGCGCGGCAGAGGGATTTAAACAGCTGACTCCATTTAATTCAATTCGGGGAGAGATTAGCCAGGTCTCCTTGAAGCGGGGACGCGGGGGTGGGGGGGGGACAGTGACCTGCAAACTGGCAATCACAAAGAGAAGGGGCAAAGGCACCGAGTGGATGGATCGATCCGCTGCCGGACTGTCACATTTTCAACGCCAAAGAAGCAAGAGTCCCTAAAAGCCCCTCCTGGCCCGGGAGCGAGTCGGCCTGAACATGGCGATAAGGGGGGGCTAATCCCGGTCCCTTCCCTCGAAACGTGCTTGGAAGAAGAGGAATAGATAGCGAGGCTTAATTTTAAACCTGGAAAATAATGGGACGCAATAACCGCAGCCACTAGAGTCGCCAGAGCGGCCAGGTTTTCCTGGACACATATAATGTATTCATGCTGATGAACAGTGCATGAAAAATGCCACCCCGCAGCATGTATAATCCATACCCTGCAGGAGAGAAATCATAAAAGGAATTCCATGTGACCTGCCTAATAGGTGTCCAGGAAAAGTGTGTGTGGTGTGTGTCTATAAGCGGGTACACAGGATGCTCGAGCAGGGTGGCAGATCATGAGGCGATTCCCAGCACCCCTGGAAAACACAACGCTGCTGCTGCTGTGAGATATTAAAACAGAATAGAAGATCCCAAAAGAGGGGAAAGGAGGCAAAAGATTGGCCATTACAGTTACGACTACGAGCATTTATAAAGCGCCAACAAATTCCTTAGCGCTGTACAAGTGGGAGAGACAGAATAACACATACACGCTACACACACACACCGAAAAGAAGGAGGGAAGGACCCTGCTCAAGAGCTTACAATCTAAGAGGAGAGGGGTGACACAGTAGGTGAGGGTACCATTAACCATTAACACTTTTATTGCCAGAGCCAAGTGAGCGAGTTCGTATAAGCAGACAGGCGCCTGCGAACCGGGGTCTATGAGTGACACCATGTGGCCCATATTCATTTACTTATAAAGTATGTTACCTGGAAGGATACATTGAGATTGCTCTCGTTTTCCCCATCCCACTCACACTCACCGACTCCCTGCCCCATCCCTCTCACACTCACACTCACCGACTCCCTGCCCCATCCCTCTCACACTCACCGACTCCCTGCCCCATCCCTCTCACACTCACCGACTCCCTGCCCCATCCCTCTCACACTCACCGACTCCCTGCCCCATCCCTCTCACACTCACCGACTCCCTGCCCCATCCCTCTCACACTCACCGACTCCCTGCCCCATCCCTCTCACACTCACCGACTCCCTGCCCCATCCCTCTCACACTCACCGACTCCCTGCCCCATCCCTCTCACACTCACCGACTCCCTTCCCCATCCCTCTCACACTCACCGACTCCCTGCCCCATCCCTCTCACACTCACCGACTCCCTGCCCCATCCCGCTCACACTCACCGACTCCCTGCCCCATCCCGCTCACCGACTCCCTGCCCCATCCTGCTCACACTCACCGACTCCCTGCCCCATCCCTCTCACACTCACCGACTCCCTGCCCCATCCCGCTCACACTCACCTACTCCCTGCCCCATCCCGCTCACACTCACCGACTCCCTGCCCCATCCCGCTCACACTCAGACTCCCTGCCCCATCCCGCTCACTGACTCCCTGCCCATCACTCTCACACTCACCGACTCCCTGCCCCATCCCTCTCACACTCACCGACACCCTGCCCCATCCCTCTCACACTCACCGACTCCCTGCCCCATCCCTCTCACACTCACCGACTCCCTGCACCATCCCGACTCCCTGCATCATCCCTCTCACTCACCGACTCCCTGCCCCATCCCGCTCACGCTCACCGACTCCCTGCCCCATCCCGCTCACGCTCACCGACTCCCTGCCCCATCCCGCTCACCGACTCCCTGCCCCATCCCTCTCAAACTCACCGACTCCCTGCATCATCCCTCTCACACTCACCGACTCCCTGCACCATCCCCCTCACACTCACTCACCGACTCCCTGCCCCATCCCGCTCACTGACTCCCTGCCCCATCACTCTCACACTCACCGACTCCCTGCCCCATCCCTCTCACACTCACCGACACCCTGCCCCATCCCTCTCACACTCACCGACTCCCTGCCCCATCCCTCTCACACTCACCGACTCCCTGCACCATCCCGACTCCCTGCATCATCCCTCTCACTCACCGACTCCCTGCCCCATCCCGCTCACGCTCACCGACTCCCTGCCCCATCCCGCTCACGCTCACCGACTCCCTGCCCCATCCCGCTCACGCTCACCGACTCCCTGCCCCATCCCGCTCACCGACTCCCTGCCCCATCCCTCTCAAACTCACCGACTCCCTGCATCATCCCTCTCACACTCACCGACTCCCTGCACCATCCCGACTCCCTGCATCATCCCTCTTACACTCACCGACTCCCTGCACCATCCCCCTCACACTCACTCACCGACTCCCTGCCCCATCCCGCTCACACTCACCGACTCCCTGCCCCATCCCGCTCACCGACTCCCTGCCCCATCCCTCTCACACTCACCGACTCCCTGCCCCATCCCTCTCACACTCACCGACTCCCTGCACCATCCCTCTCACACTCACCGACTCCCTGCACCATCCCTCTCACACTCACCGACTCCCTGCCCCATCCCGCTCACACTCACCGACTTCCTGCATCATCCCTCTCACACTCACCGACTCCCTGCATCATCCCTCACACACTCACCGACTCCCTGCCCCATCCTGCTCACACTCACCGACTCCCTGCATCATCCCTCTCACACTCACCGACTCCCTGCCCCATCCCGCTCACCGACTCCCTGCATCATCCTTCTCACACTCACCGACTCCCTGCCCCATCCAGCTCACACTCACCGACTCCCTGCATCATCCCTCTCACACTCAATGCACAGGGTAGAATTTAAAAATGGCGGCAAAAAACCCCTGATGCTTTGTATAAAGGGTATAATTTAGAAATGGGAGGAAAGAGAGAAGAATCATAGACTGGTACGGGAATCCAGAAGAGGATGAAAATCTGGCAGAAGCTCAGCCGTGATGAAAGGTTTCTTGTACGGATTCCGTGATGTAGATGTTTGGATCGTAGGAGTGCCGGATTTCCGATCCGACTTGTGGATTCAGCCTCCCCGGAGTCCGTAGCACCGTGCCGTCACTGGGTCCTCCGCCATTTTGTGTATCCCTTCTCTCTTAATTCGATATGGGATTCTGCCTGAGCTGCTGGTAAATTCACGCCGAAAAGGCAATGTGAATCATGATTTAGAGATGCACCAATTCCGTGCCGTAGGCCTAGAAAAGACGAGGGGTTTGGTTTCAAGTAGGAAACAATGAACTCTGTGTTGGAAAGGTCCACGCAAGGAGTTTTGAGGGAGCGTTGCCGATGGGGGGGCTTCAGTAGTTCTTTGGGTGGCTTTAGAGATGTAGGTCAACTCGAGGCAAGACACTTTGGTAACCCCAGTGGAGACATCTAGAGAAGATTACGGGTAAATCAATGGAGAGCTTTAAAGCCCACCTTCTGTACTGAGATGCAGAAAGCCACCATCTTGGTGACAGCATTGGCACAACACATTCTGAGGTCCAACCAAGGCTGTCGACCAGGTGAGACCAGAAGAGCCTATCGAAAACAGGCAATGGTGGTACCCAGCAGGTAAGCATGACAGGTAAACTTTAATATCATCTTGTTGTATTGGAGGTGGCTTTCGAGAGAGTGCAAGAGGACATCTAGAGAAGATTGTGAGTGAAACGTAGAACAGCTTCAAAGCTCACCTGTCGAATTTAGCTACAGAGCGCCGCCATCTTTGAGTCAGCATTGGCACAACATTCAGAAATCCAATCGGAGATGCAGACCATTTGAGACCAAAAGAATCAGCCCATCGAAAACTGGTAAGTATGCCAGGTGCACTTTAATCTTATCTCGGCATATTGGTGGAAATGGGGACGTGGACATGTTATTGAGAAAGTGTAAGAACTTTAGATTTTGTTGCTTTAGGGCTACGGAGCTGATGAAGAGCTTTGTGAAGCTGCGGATCATGAGTGATGGATGAAGGAACTGGACCGAACACCAGCAGGTTGTATAGATGCAACGTAAATAATTTTTCTGTCTATGTCACATTGCGGTGGGAGGAACTAGAGGTTATATCCATCTTCTTCATGAAATAAAGGACAGATCTTTTAATCTGTAAATTGAAGGAGCTGCCAGAGTCAAACATGACATGAGCGCCCACTCACCCACGGGTGATCTCGAAGGATGGCAAAGTCATAATCCCACTTGTTTTGGATCTAAATTTCCATGAAGGTCCACCACTTTTTAGAATGGCATTGCATGCTGGGAAATGCGGTCCACAAACATCTGGAGGTGACGAGTTTGCCGTATAGCGTAGATCGATAGCAGTAAACATTGGGTCGGTTGATGGAGAGGGCCAAAAAGGAAAGATGGATAGCAGATGACGAAGCAAGAGGAAGGCTAGGACATGTAGGCCAGCAGTCTGACTTACGGGGGTACGGAGGGAGCCCACAAAAAAAAGCAATATATGCACATCTGTGTGAAGCCTGATGTTAAACATTATTTACACGACTCATGTGTGTGACCTCATAACAGCTGCTCCGAGATTTCCACGAGAAATGCTCAGCTGCGAACACCGAGGATTCTCTGCAAGGACTGCAAACACGCCTTGACTTCTCTCCAGAGTCCCGCGCGGCTCTCACCCATGGCTCCTCATCATCAGCCGTATTCACCAAGGTCACAGTGGCATTTCCTACGGATTACGCCTCACTCCAGGCGTCCAGGCCAAACATCTGCTCTCTGCAGCTCTCACATGGTCCTCTCTGACGTCAGCAGATAGGATCTGGGATTGGAAAAGGACACCGGGATGGGAGAGGGGGAACGAGGAACAATGTGTTGCGACACAAGGCCGACGGCTATGTTCGTACGCTGCTGGCTCGGCTCGGACTCGTCAAACGCTCCATAGATCAGCTGCTAAATTCTAATGATGGACAGGCGAGAGATTTATGAAGTATCCTGCCAAGAGCCGGCTGAAAACACAGCTGCCAGAAAACAGATATATCCGGGGGGAAATCGCTGGAATGGCCCCAAGATCTCCCCTCCGCCGAGTGCCAGGATGTACCCTGTACAGCTGCGCCCAGCTGCGCCATGTCCTGGTCTTTAAACGAGTGCGGAGAGGGGCCCGATTAGGTACTTTTTCATGCTTTTTAGAGGGAAGAAGACATATCGACTTCCCCAGTAGGAAGGAAAAGGTTTGGAGTCGGGGCCGGCAATGCCCCATTCCTTGGCACTCCACCCCATGTAACGTTCAATGGGAATCTGACACTAAAGCGTGTAATATGTAGACCTTATTCGACCCCTGGTGTTTGGGCTCCGTGTCCTCCATTCCCATGTATTTTCCAAAACTTTCAAACCCCCATCCGATTGAAGCCCGGACTACAAACCGGTTTAGATTGGCCTACCGGTGGGCAAGGCCACTAACCGGCTCCTTACCAAGAGGTACGTGACGTAGGCTAAGGAGAGGAAAAATATTCCCACGGTGCGATTTCTGAGCGGGATGAGATCTGGTGTGTAATAACGGCGAGGTCACGGACATGCCATTTCAACACGTACTAAAAAGGGAAAATAAATCCCGGCGCGTGTTGTTTATTTAGGCCATTACCAGGTCCGTGTGACAATCTGCCTGCCCGCGCCAAGCGGGCAGGATCAGCGCGTGGCTTTTACGATCCCAATATAAAGTCTGTCTCACGGCTCACCATTAAATTTAGCATGTGCCCTCAAATGGGAACGGGCTGAGCGCGGGGGGGTTTCGCTAATTGGGGGGAATTTCTGGTTAGGCGCGGGTCTGCCGTTACACAATGGGAGCTCTCTTGTGCCGGCGCGACGTTAAAAAAACGGAAGTTTGTGCAGAGCCAGGCTAGGTTGCACGCGGATGAAAGGGAGCTGTGTGCTTCGGGGTAACCCACGGACTCGTAGACCTGCACGTCTGCATGCGGACTGCCGCGTCACCCGGACAAGAAATGCAAATTAAAGGCAGACGTCGGCAGAGGGGAGACGCGGCGCGCTGCGGACGGGAGGAACGAGGGGGGGTGCAGAGTTACAAAAAAATTCTAAGCATGGAAATTATTTCTAAATATGGAAAAGTAGGATTAAAAACCAGCATCGAGCCACTTAATTCAATATTCTACATAAAAACAGTGATTTATGTTAAAGTTACTCTTGCGATATAACTTAAAGGGATAGCGGGGTTATGACTTGTTACTGGCGTTTACGCGTCACGTTATTAAACGGGATCTTTCCTGCACAAATACAGACATAAACAGATATATTAAAGATTCAGGAAGTCAAGGGGGGGGGGAGACAACATAAAGTGATCAGGAAGTAGAATAATAAAAACATGGCTGCCCCCAAGGCAGCGGTAACACACGGCTATATAACGGCATCACGCATTGTGCAGCCCCACCCCACAGTGTCACTTACTCAGAAACTGCTCGTTGTCCTGTTCCGGGACATTCATACCCGCCAGCTGTGGCACTATCGGGGTGGTGTATAAACCTAGGGGGTTGGGAATGGTTTGGGGGGGAAAGGAGGAAAACAGAAGGGATAGAAAAAAAAGCAGCCATGTGCAGGAAGGGACACCGAGACAGTGGACGATGAGCAGAGCGGACACAAGGACAATGGACGATGAGCAACGTGGCCACAAAAACGTGAACAGTGGGTATGGAAGACACCAGGGCAGTGGACAGTGGTGAGGATGACACCAGGGCAGTGGACAGTGGTGAGGATGACACCAGGGCAGTGGACAGTGGTGAGGATGACACCAGGGCAGTGGACAGTGGTGAGGATGACACCAGGGCAGTGGACAGTCGTGAGGATGACACCAGGGCAGTGGACAGTCGTGAGGATGACACCAGGGCAGTGGACAGTCGTGAGGATGACACCAGGGCAGTGGACAGTCGTGAGGATGACACCAGGGCAGTGGACAGTCGTGAGGATGACACCAGGGCAGTGGTTGTGGTGAGGATGACACCAGGGCAGTGGACAGTGGTGAGGATGACACCAGGATAGTGGATGTTGAGAAGGGAGGACACCATAACAACGAGCAGGGGAGACACCAAGACAGTGAGTGGACAGTGAGCAGGACATACCCAGGACCGTGGATTGTGTTTAGGGAGGAGACAAGGATAAGAGAATGAGCAGGGTGGACACCAGGACAGTGTACAGAGATCCGGGCAAACATAGGACATTGAACAGTGAGGACACAGGACAATGAGTAGAGGGTACACCAAGACCGTGGAAATTTAGTAAGGCAGAAACCCGGACAGTGAATAGGTAAGACAAGAGGACAGGCATGGAGGATACCAAGACAGTGAACAATAGGAAGGGAAGATGACATGAAAACGTACCATGGGCATGGAGAACACCAAGACAAAAGAACACAGGGAGGGCAAGCATCCGGTTCATTGGCAGGCAGGGCACCATGATAATGGGCATTGAGGGCACCAGCACAACAAACCGTGGGCAGGGAGGAAATTGAACCACAGGCATTGATGGTACCAAGACAGTGGACCATATGCAAGCCACGTGCCCGAAGAGAGGACCATGGGAGGCACCAGATAGATCATAAACAGGAAAGGAAGCAGGTCAGTGGACCATGGGTAAGGAGACGTGTACCAGGACAGTTGACCACAGGTAAGGAGTGCACCAATGTATGTACAGCAAAATGTAGAAAGTGGAGTGAGGACATAAAGGGCACCAGGGAGAGGACAGGAAAGTGGTGTAAAGGAATAGAAAGTGCCAAGAGGTGCGATCCAAGGAGAAGGGGAGAACAAGAGCGAGAAGAAAAGGGCAGTGGGGAAACCAGAAGAGGCAAAGCCAAGATGATACAGCGAAGCATACAGTGCCACGAACAGGACAAGCATAATGTAAAGAGGAGTGAACGGAGAGCATGAAGAGCACATCGGGCAGGAAAAATATACCGGAGATAGCAAGGACGCCAAAAAGCGCACAAGGCAGGGAAAGCCAAGGCACCAACAAAAGCAAACCATAGGAGACAAGATCACAGAGAGGGAGCCGAGGACAGAGACGGCAACAAACAACAACAGGAGACAGCAGAAGGAACGCGGTGTGAGACGGATATGGCCAACGGGAGCAAACAGGGCCAACAGGAACGAACACGGCCAATGTGAAAGACCAACGGGAAAGGACATGGCCAATGGGAAAGACCAACGGGAACGAACACGGCCAATGGGAAAGACCAACGGGAAAGGACATAAAAGATAAGAGAGAAATAAGTGAGGAACAATGAATTCAGTGAACAAATAAATAAAGAATGTGTAGAAAGAAGCAACGATTAAAGAGACACTTCGTAAAAGGGGAAATTAATCCCATCCACCGTAACAGCGACCATATCCCACGCCAAACAGGTGCCCCCTGTGCCCGGCGACAACTCTGCACATTTAATGACAAAAATCAAACTACGATCAAGTGTGATTAATGTCAATCGTTAATTACAAAATTACCGTTAATTCAGGGATTGTCAAAATTATATCAAATGCAGGAGTCGAGAAGAAAAAAAAGAGGAGCCAACCAGACATTTTTAGGAGCCAGGCAAAGCTTCGTAGATCACAGAGGCGAAGCTCAGGGCTACTCGGCCCCGGAGTCTGATCTGAAATCTTTTATAAATAAAACACACAGGGAAACCACAAGAAAAAATAAAAAGAACGAAAAAGAAACGCCAAGAACTGGGGCCCAAGTTTACAGATGGCGGAGATTCGCTGGCGGACGGATGCGGGGCCTCTTTAATGTGGTTTTCTCAACCGAACAATAGGCTGATAAGCGTGGCACAAGCGGGCTCTAGCAGCATGTACCGAATCCTCCGCGTGCATACGCTCCTGCAATCACCCAAATCCTGCCACGCTCGGCTGGGCCCCGGGAGACGCTGGGTCTGTCACCCGCTGCCCCATAGACAAAACACCCACAAGGCCACGGATAAGGCGAGCAGAGGATGCGGAGTTAATGATTTGGTTTTAATGAGACCCCAGGCATTTCACACGCACAAAAAGGGATTCTAGCACTTTAAAAAAAAGGCGCAGGAGGCGGGGCCAGGGTGGAGGATTTTCCCCAGACTTTTTAGATGATGTCACAACCTATCAGGGATATATATATATATTTTTTTTTCTGCTTTGCAGCTCTCCCCCACACACCTCGATTGAATGGAGGAGCCCCTAAAATGACACCTGCACACCCCGATAAAATGGAGGAGCCCCTAAAATGACACCCGAACACCCCGATTAAATGGAGGAACCCCTAAAATGACACCTGCACACCCTGAATAGATGGAGGAGCCCCTAAAAAGACACCCGCACACCCTGAATATATGGAGGAACCCCTAAAAACACACCCGCACACCCTGAATATATGGAGGAACCCCTAAAAACACACCCGCACACCCTGAATATATGGAGGAACCCCTAAAAAGACACCTGCACACCCGGAATATATGGAGGAACCCCTAAAAAGACACCCGCACACCCTGAATATATGGAGGAACCCCTAAAAACACACCCACACACCCTGAATATATGGAGGAACCCCTAAAAAGACACCCGCACACCCTGAATATATGGAGGAGCCCCTAAAAACACACCCACACACCCTGAATATATGGAGGAACCCCTAAAAAGATACCCGCACACCCTGAATATATGGAGGAGATCCTAAAAAGACACCCGCACACCCTGAATATATGGAGGAACCCCTAAAAACACACCCGCACACCCTGAATATATGGAGGAGCCCCTAAAAACACACCCATACACCCTGAATATATGGAGGAACCCCTAAAAAGACACCCGCACACCCTGAATATATGGAGGAGCCCCTAAAAAGACACCCACACACCGTGAATATATGGGGGGCCCCTAAAAAGACACCCGCACACCCTGAATATATGGAGGAGCCCCTAAAGAGGAGTAAAAGCTATACGCTGACACTTTAAGGTTTGGCAGTATGCAGTGGCACGAGATGGGGGGCCCCCGGTCATCCAGGGGAGTGTAACACTTGGATTTCGCCTCTAATGCTTCTAAATGATCCTTTTCTTTTGATTCATTATGGTGACCCCCTTCCGGGCGGCGTCCTGACCCCCTGGCCTGTGGCGTTCTACCAGGGACAGCACAATGCAAGCTCACTTGGCGCAGTCCCACGTGCGGATTAATCCCGGACAACATGGCGGCGTTCCAGACATTTGTCCACCTCACGCCGGAGTCTGTGGCTGGAATCCCCCCCCGTGAAATCACTGAGCAACAAGGACTCTGGGTTTGGTTTAATCTGGCCGTTCATACCGGCACAAAGCGCCATTTACACCGTGACGGGGGGTGGGGGGGGGGATTGCAGGGCACCCAACAAAACAACACACAGAAATACTGCATTGGTTTTTCCACGTTGGCTCCAATTTTTGGGCGTAAGTATCACTTCCTGGATCCCATAGGACTCGGTGGAGGGATCGCGCAGCGCCGCAGAGGGAGAGCGGGAACTATTTGTCCCCAGTCACTCTCTGCTCGCGGCCAGGAGAAGCCGCGGTTCGGGCCGCTGTTCTCACCGCGGGATGAGAGGCGAGTATCGGATTATTTGGGGGGAGGGGGTGTTAGCGGATTCTACTTTTGCAAAATCATTTAGCACCAGCTTTTAGGAGAAGCTATCTGTTTGGCGTGTCCATGCTTTGCGCGTCCCTGCGGTAATTAGCGCCTGCACTTTGTAATACTTTGCGCATCCTATACTTAACATGGGGAGTGCAAAGTACAGAAAGCTCGCGTAATCACTGGTGCGTTAGGAAGGTAATATGGGGGAGGGGGGGCATGCGGTAAAGTCACTTATCATGGCGTTAACACTTACTCACCGAACGCTACAATTAGCATTCACTCGGCAATAACGCCCGATGTGTCGCACACCCTAAATATCTGCCGTTTCCCGTGTGACATGTTGTGGCCTCGTGGCATTTGCAGCTGAGCCCGGGGTCTGCGCAGCGTCAGGAGTTTATGTGTTTACAGAAATGATGTAATAAATGGCGGCGGCGCAGGATTCCCTCGCCAGCCAGGAAATGCTCAAATACGATGGAAAACAGATCTCCTTAATATCGCCATAAAATAACGTGCAATTAGTAACGCGGCATAATCCTTCACCGGGCAAACGAGCAAGCGGGCATCACCTTACCCACTGAGCGGTGTGAGCTGCGCAATGAGTGCCATGCACAGCCCCCTGCCCGCTACCTGCCCCGCGCAATGCAGCTCGCCCCATACAGGTCCCACGCTACGCAGCGTGCCCCATACAGATCCCACGCTACGCAGCGTGCCCCATACAGGTCCCACGCTACGCAGCGTGCCCCATACAGGTCCCACGCTACGCAGCGTGCCCCATACAGGTCCCACGCTACGCAGCGTGCCCCATACAGGTCCCACGCTACGCAGCGTGCCCCATACAGGTCCCACGCTACGCAGCGTGCCCCATACAGGTCCCACGCTACGCAGCGTGCCCCATACAGGTCCCACGCTACGCAGCGTGCCCCATACAGGTCCCACGCTACGCAGCGTGCCCCATACAGGTCCCACGCTACGCAGCGCGCCCCATACAGGTCCCACGCCATGCAGCGCGCCCCATACAGGTCCCACGCTACGCAGCACGCCCCATACAGGTCCCACGCCATGCAGCTCGCCCCATACAGGTCCCACGCTACGCAGCTCGCCCCATACAGGTCCCACGCTACGCAGCTCGCCCCGTACAGGTCCCACGCTACGCAGCGCGCCCCGTACAGGTCCCACGCTATGCAGCTCGCCCCATACAGGTCCCACGCTATGCAGCTCACCCCATACAGGTCCCACGCCATGCAGCTCACCCCATACAGGTCCCACGCTATGCAGCTCGCCCCATACAGGTCCCACGCTATGCAGCTCGCCCCATACAGGTCCCACGCTATGCAGCTCACCCCATACAGGTCCCACGCCATGCAGCTCACCCCATACAGATCCCACGCCATGCAGCTCGCCCCATACAGATCCCACGCTATGCAGCTCGCCCCATACAGGTCCCATGCTATGTAGCTCGCCCCATACAGGTCAAACGCCATGCAGCTCGCCCCATACAGGTCCCACGCTACGCAGCTCGCCCCATACAGGTCCCACGCTACGCAGCTCGCCCCATGCTACGCAACTCGCCCCATATAGGTCCCACGCTACGCAGCGCGCCCCATACAGATCCCACACTACGCAGCGCGCCCCATACAGGTCCCACGCTATGCAGCTCGCCCCATACAGGTCCCACGCTATGCAGCTCGCCCCATACAGGTCCCACGCTATGCAGCTCGCCCCATACAGGTCCCACGCTATGCAGCTCGCCCCATACAGGTCCCACGCTATGCAGCTCGTCCCATACAGGTCCCACGCTACGCAGCTCGCCCCATACAGATCTCACGCTACGCAGCTCGCCCCATACAGATCCCACGCCATGCAACTCGTCCCATACAGCTCGCCCCATACAGATCCCACGCCATGCAACTCGTCCCATACAGCTCGCCCCATACAGATCCCACGCCATGCAACTCGTCCCATACAGCTCGCCCCATACAGGTCCCACGCCATGTAGCTCGCCTCATACAATTCCCGCGCCCTGCAGCTCACCCCATACAGGTCGCACTACATGCAGCTCGCCCCATACAGGTCCCACGCTACGCAGCTCACCCCATACAGGTCCCACGCTAAGCAGCTCGCCCCACACAGCTCCAACGCTATGCAGCTCGCCCCATACAGCTCCCACGCTATGCAGCTCGCCCCATACAGCTCCCACGCTATGCAGCTCGCCCCATACAGCTCCCACGCTATGCAGCTCGCCCCATACAGGTCCCACGCTATGCAGCTCGCCCCATACAGGGCCCACGCTATGCAGCTCGCCCCATACAGGGCCCACGCTATGCAGCTCGCCCCATACAGGGCCCACGCTATGCAGCTCGCCCCATACAGGGCCCACGGTATGCAGCTCGCCCCATACAGGGCCCACGCTATGCAGCTCGCCCCATACAGGGCCCACGCTATGCAGCTCGCCCCATACAGGGCCCACGCTATGCAGCTCGCCCCATACAGGGCCCACGCTATGCAGCTCGCCCCATACAGGGCCCACGCTATGCAGCTCGCCCCATACAGGGCCCACGCTCTGCAGCTCAACCCACACCTCCTTAAGCTATGAAGCCTGCCCCGCAACAGTCCCTCTATCGTCAAACTGCTGCACACAATCACACTCCCCAGACGACTCCACATAACCAGTTTGCCACAAGCTGCCACGCAAATCACACTCCCCATAAGCTGCCCCATACAATCACACTCCCGCACAATCACACACCCCCACAGCCGCCCCACAAGCTGCCCCGCATAATCACACACCCCCACAGCCGCCCCACAAGCTGCCCCGCATAATCACACACCCCCACAAGCTGCCCTGCATAACACTCCCCACTAGCAGCCCTGCATAATCACACTCCCCACAAGCTGCCCTGCATAATCACACTCCCCACAAGCTGCCCTGCATAATCACACTCCCCACAAGCTGCCCTGCATAATCACTCCCCACAAGCTGCCCTGCATAATCACTCCCCACAAGCTGCCCCTGCATAATCACACTCCCCACAAGCTGCCCCGCATAATCACACTCCCCACAAGCTGCCCCGCATAATCACACTCCCCACAAGCTGCCCCGCATAATCACACTCCCCACAAGCTGCCCCGCATAATCACACTCCCCACAAGCTGCCCCGCATAATCACACTCCCCACAAGCTGCCCCGCATAATCACACACCCCACAAGCTGCCCTGCATAATCACACACCCCACAAGCTGTCCTGCATAATCACACACCCCACAAGCTGTCCTGCATAATCACACACCCCACAAGCTGTCCTGCATAATCACACACCCCACAAGCTGCCCTGCATAATCACACTCCCCACAAGCTGCCCTGCATAATCACACTCCCCACAAGCTGCCCTGCATAATCACACTCCCCACAAGCTGCCCTGCATAATCACACACCCCACAAGCTGTCCTGCATAATCACACACCCCACAAGCTGTCCTGCATAATCACACGTCCCACAATCAGCTTGAAACTTTACAATGGATTTACGGTATGTTTCTCCTTATCACAGCTCCGGGAACGCGTCGCGCGCCCTCTTTTTGTGCTTTCAGATGGCAGCAGGTTTTTGTCTTTTCGGACGTGCAGCCCATGCCTGGCACCTCCCGGCACCACCGGGTTATCCTTCTTTGTAATTGTAATCATTTACGCCGCCATGGAGGAATGAAGGCTGCGCAGATGTTCTGTCTCCTTTGCGTTATTCGCTGCGATCCCACTCCTACACACTCGCCGATAGGGACAGGGGAGAGACACAGATGTGAGAAGAACACAGGGCAGATGTGCTGAGCAACATCTCCGAAACCAGCGCCAGGACATTCCTGCGCCAACCCGGAGAAGGTCAGGGAAGAGAGAGGAGGCCGGGATACGGCAAACAAACACAACGGCGAGTAACAAAAACATATAAAAACAATAAATATTCAACGTAAAACAAGGGCTTTATCTCAGGGAAATAAACACTTGTGTTTACAGAAAACAAAGCGGATGGAACAAAATCTCTGAGGACGCGATCCTGCCAAATCAACGGAAGAAACCGAAATATAGGAGAGTGCCGAGTATGACTGCAAGGTAAAACCAGCCAAGCAAACATTCTGCCCCGAAATAATCAATGTTTAGATCAAAACATGACATCCACTAATTAAATGATCCCAGCAGCGCCCATCCACCTCCCTGCAGCACGTGAAGTAATTCACCTTTAACCCTTTCACTACCAAGCACTTTTTGTTAATTTATTGGAAATTTAGGCTGCACAGATAAGACCTAAATTTAGGGTAAAAATGACAATTTCGCACAGTTAATATAAATTCTGAGATGGTTAAAAGATTAAAGAACGCAAAAATGCTCATCTTTCATGTACTGGTTTTATCCTTTACAGAAATGACACTGGGATGAAAGGTTGTAAACTCTAGATGGCAACCCTTATCTGGCACAATGCCACACAGGGTCTGCATTATCAGCATACAGGCAGATGCAGTACATGCGATGTAGACAGATAATAAAATGGTGAGATCTCCTGCTTATGGGGATTTGTAGTGATCAGAATGAGATTATTAGCAATGAAATATCTGTGTGTGCTGCATAATGCCTGTGTATGGTAATTACAGCAACACCTTGTATCTGTATGTGCTGCATAATGCCTGTGTATGGCAATTACAGCAACACCTTGTATCTGTACATGCTGCATAATGCCTGTGTATGGCAATTACAGCAACACCTTGTATCTGTATGTGCCGCATAATGCCTGTGTATGGGAATTACAGCAACACCTTGTATCTGTATGTGCTGCATAATGCCTGTGTATGGTAATTACAGCAACACCTTGTATCTGTATGTGCTGCATAATGCCTGTGTATGGTAATTACAGCAACACCTTGTATCTGTATGTGGCACATAATGCCTGTGTATGGCAATTACAGCAACAGCTTGTATCTGTATGTGCGCCATAATGCCTGTGTATGGCAATTACAGCAACACCTTGTATCTGTATGTGCTGCATAATGCCTGTGTATGGCAATTACAGCAACACCTTGTATCTGTATGTGCTGCATAATGCCTGTGTATGGCAATTACAGCAACACCTTGTATCTGTACTGTACAGGGATTTACACTCACTATAACCCCCTGAATCTTATCCCTCTATAGCAGCGACTGACCCCACAGCTCTCCCTGTATTCTGACAAATCCCTGTCTCCTGGAATGCAGCAGTTAAGTTTGTTAAGCTTTTTGTTATAGTAAGGGGGCTGCTCCTTGTTGCTTGTTTACAGTAATACAGGGAGATCTAACAGACTTTTGTTTCTCCACAGGTAGAGCACAAATCTTAAATTCTTTTATGCATGCAGATGGATTTTGCCAATTTTCATACTTTTTTGTATGAAAGTGTTAAAAATGAGAATATATAAATAGATGGATATCCTGTACTTGCTTCCAAATGACGCCACTTCTAATGCATAATAATAGCGGTCAGATGGACCCTCAATGTAGGAGATCAGCCCGGCTGAGCATCTTCCCCAAAAGCCAAATCAGGCAACATCCGTCAATACATAATACGCAAAGTAAGCAGACGGAAGATTGTCGCAGCGACGTAAATTAACCTTTTGGGGCATCTTACATAGAAATGCCTCACCTGTGTAAAAGGTTGATCCTGGTACCTCCAGATCAAGTCCTGGAGGCGCCGTACCGCTACCAATCTCAGAGCTGCCATTGTCATCTGCAAATATAAGAACACATTGTGAGCTATACACGCATGACATCACCCACAGCACCGAACATGACATGCATCACATGTGACGTGTGTGAAGACAGTGGATTGGGCTATGGGGGTGTATCTATGCATACTTCAATTGCGATGGGGCTGATGTATCATTATTTTACTGTACGCAGCGTTTTGATCCCGCCAGGTCATCAATCCCTCTATAAGGACACCGGCGCCTGACAGAATCCGCGACGCACGGCAGACGCCGTAAAAGTCACACCAGGGAAAAGTCCTAAACCGTGAGAACAAAGTCTATGGGTGAGAATGCCGGATATGACACCAGGGCAGACGGGCACTCCCCACCCCACTGACAGGGCTGTGCAAGCTCAGAGGGTGAGGAACCGGTGAGGGGACCATGACCTCTGCATGGAGTGTCAAAGTGCCACTAAGGATTGCTGGGGCAAAGTCTCTGTCAGTGTCAGGATGTGCACGAAGTCCGCCACCGCGAGTCAACGCAAAAACCAAACCTTGCGACTTCCTGGAATATTACAACCGATGAGGGGAAAAAAAGGTTTGATGAATTGCGCCTGATCAAGTAGAGCCATGACCTTCTTTCTTAACCTTGTAACCCGATACCAATCCTTTCCTACACAGAACGGCAGAAACTACCCACAACCACACTGACCAGTGACGATATGGAAAAGAAAGCAAAGTTTGCGGAATACCTTCTCATAGACAGAAAACAGACACATTCAATTGCTAAAATGCTTATTTTTCCAGGCCGGGGGCCCTAATCCAGCCGAGCCTTTATGATAGAGCGCGGGGAAGTTATATTTAACAGCTCCAGCTCCTTAACGGCTCGAGACGCCATGACAAGCGAGACGCCATGACCAGCGTGACGCCATGACCAGCGAGACGCCATGACCAGCGAGACGCCATGACCAGCGAGACGCCATGACCAGCGAGACGCCATGACCAGCGAGACGCCATGACCAGCGAGACGCCATGACCAGCGAGACGCCATGACCAGCGAGACGCCATGACCAGCGAGACGCCATGACCAACGAGACGCCATGACCAACGAGACGCCATGACCAGCGAGACGCCATGACCAGCGAGACGCCATGACAAGCGAGAAACCATGACAAGCAAGACGCCATGACAAGCGAGAAACCATGACAAGCAAGACGCCATGACAAGCAAGACGCCATGTCAAGCAAGACGCCATGACAAGCAAGACGCCATGACAAGCAAGACGCCATGACAAGCAAGACGCCATGACAAGCAAGACGCCATGACGAGCAAGACGCCATGACGAGCAAGACGCCATGACGAGCAAGACGCAAGCTTTCCTAGGGATGTCCTAATTCTTAGGATCGGGATCAAGAGCCGAACGCAGCACTTTTATGGGGATCGGGTGCTTTTTCAAGAGATCTGATCCCCAAGTCTTTGACCTGCCGGTTAGCAAGATTCCCAGCCACCCAGCAAGAGTCCGGCAGTCTCGGCAGCGACTCGCGGTGTCTTTCCTGACTGTTCGTGAGTCGTGGAGGAGGCAGCTAAGATGCTGCGAGTCTCCCTACTGGAGCCTGCGCGCCTCTACGCTCACTTGCACCGTCTTCCCTGCCTGCTGCTTGACCCACAAGCATGTACGGAAGACACCACGAGTGAAACCTGGGGCTCCGGGTTACATTGTAGCAACTGCGCTGCCAGTCCGGCTGCAAGTCCTGCAATATCGGAGCTCGGTATTGGACATCGGGAATTCCTGCTTTTGGCTCAGGTTTAGACCCTGCTTATTGGACGTTTCCGCTTCCTATACGCTGCACAGGAGCCATTGCAGACGAGCCAGTCGGAGAATAACGAGCTGTTCCCTGGTAGCTCGTTATTCTCGTCTCCAACAGGTATTAATATATGAATAACACCGGCTCGGAGTCCCTGGTGGTAAGAGACCTCGTCTTTGAAAACCCTTTGACAAGTGAAGACATACCTCCTGAAGCTTCATCGGCCACAAAGTCTTCATCGTCTCCCAGGTCACCGTAACTCCAGCGGTGTCGCCCCGTTCGCGTGTCGGAGTCTGTCTCGAGGAAGTATACCTCGTCCAGCACGCGGGAACAATGCGCTACCTGAAACACAAGAAGAAACACGTGAGCCGAAGGAGGACGACTCGCTTCACTCTCGGCAGAATTTTTTTTTAGATTTTCACAATTAGTTTAAGGTTGACATTGATTTCACTTTTACTATATATAAAAAAAAAAAAAAAAATAGGAAAAAATAATAAAATAAAAAAAATTAAAAATAAGAAAATAAAATAAATAGTATATTAAAAAAAAATAAAAATAATAATAATCAAGGAATCTGGATTTTTTTTTAAATGGCGGACAGTCTGTGCGAGCATCGGCAGATCAGAGCAGACAGGTGGGGATGTCCTGATTCGGTCCGTAGGTTAAGATTTAGAATTTCCCGGCTGCCGGTCTGCAGCTCGGTCACCAGTGATGTCACACACAGAGAGTGGGCGACGTCACCCTCTGAAGTCATTCGCTGTAGCGAGCGTTCTCAGAGAGGCAGCGATGGATCAGATCTGTGCATGCGCGTGCAGCTCCGATCCATCGCTCTGCGCAGGCGCTATGGAACTTGTGTACGTAAAGTGTGCGAGTCCTGTAGCGCTTCGCAATGTGCGGTTCCTACATTACACAAGTTGTATAGAAGCACAAACTGCGCAGAAAAGCTTCAGGGACTTCCGGGCTCGGGAGTCTCTGAGCGAAGAGGAGGAGCAGCGCGCAGCGAGCGGGAAAAGGGAGGAAATCACCCAAAAGGAAATAAATAATTGCAATTATTTTTAAATTTAAGGGCAAAAAGAGGGATACTCGATTTTCTGGACTAATTACCGGCAGAAACATCGGTGGAATGTAAACGTCACTGAAACTACACCAGGGACTACGCTAGATAACTTCGGCAGAAACTACGGTGTAAAGAATGGTGCCAGTCACAGCGCCCTCCGCTGGCAGCTCCCCAACGAGTGAACACAATGGAGAATGAAATACGGTGAAGCTACAGTAAGTCCCCTACGTTTGACAAAGAAAAAACCCCATTCTTTCAATGGAAAAAAATGGTAGTTAGTGATTAACCCCTAATGTGCATGTCTACAGGAGTCTATAAACCTAAGCTATACCTATATACAGAATATTCCACGGATTACACAATTGCATTCACCAAACGGGCATGGCGTATGTTTTGTGAATATTTTTGGTGTCCCCTCTCTATTTTGGGCCCCCAAAATCTGAATCGCCCCCCTATTCCCAATCTAGGGAGTAAATCGTGGGTTAAACCGACATCTAGAGCATCGGCTCCGCACACACCCCCAAAAAACGCTGCTCTCGCTCTCATCCAGCAGACGCCTACGAGCCCAGCTTCAATGAAAAGCTGGAGACGTGTAGGAGATGGGAAAGGCATGAGGTCATACCCAAAATCAGCGCTCCTGACTGTCATCGGCTTTTAACCCTTTCCCCTGATCTGTCCGATTGAGAAGCATCAGCACGCGTACAGTGCTCACTTCTCCTTTACCTTGCATGCAGAATTTTCAAATGGGGTGGAGGGGGCCGAATCGAGCCGCCGTGGGGCCGCCGTGGATCGTCCAGCTGCCAGTTGTTTTAATTCCATTGTTCAGCGCCGCAGACAATGTTGGAGCCAAGAAATGGTGCGTCACATCACATTAATGTGTTCCTAGCTATATTAGCCACTGTACTGCGCCTCAGAATATGTTGGAGCCAAAACATGTTTCAGATCACTTTAACTTGATTCTGGCTATGCTAGCCACTGTACTGCGCTGCAGAATATGTTGGAGTCAAAGGTGGCGTTTCAGATCATATCAACTTGATCCTAGCCATGCTAGTCACTGTACTGCGCCGCAGAATATGTAGGAACCAAAAGATGGCATTTCAGATCATATTAACTTGATCCTGGCTATGCTAGTCACTGTACTGCGCCGCAGGATACGTCAGAGCTAAAAAGACAGCATTTCAGATAATATTAACTTGATTCATAGCCACTGTACTGCACCATGGAATATGTTGGCTCCACACAGCTGGAGGCCGTACTGCAAGAACAATTCACAGAGGTAGAAAAGTGTATCAAAGATAACAAACTTTTTCTAAATACTGACACAACTGTTACAATGCTCTTTGGAACAAAACCTAAACTACACAAATTGCAAACACCCCATCTATGTGTGGGGACAAAAATCAAATGGCACGCTGACCACAGTCACTTCTCTCAAATATCTAGGTATGTGGTTAGACCCAAATCTATCCTTTAGCCACAAATCGAAAAACTTTGATCTAAACTTTACCCCAAACTAGGTGCCCTGTACAGAAACAAATCCTGCCTGAGCCCCGCGGTAAGAAAGCAGATTGTACAACAAATGCTTATGTCGGCTATTGAATACGGAGATGTAGTGTATGCAGCCGCCCCGCAAACACACCTTCAGAAACTTACTACATTGTATAACTCATTCTGCCGCTTTGCGCTACAATGTAACTACATGACCCACCATTGTGACACGTTAAAAGAGCTAAACTGGCCATCGCTGGAATCTAGACGCACCCTTCACCTTTCCAACCTGGTGTTTAAGAGCTTTTCTGGGAAGCTGCCACCCTATCTGAATAGGCTGCTTCCCCCTCAGCAGTAGGGATGAGCCGAACACTCCCCGAGTTCAGTTCGAGCCCGAACCCGAACTTCCCATTTGTTCGGGACCGAACCCGAACCCGAACCCCCATGCAAGTCAATGGGGCTGAAAATTCGGTTTTTTGGAGTGCCCTCCAAGAGGGCATATATGCTACATATTTGCCATAAAAGGTGTATGGGGGTCCGGGTAGTGCCCTGGGGGACAGGAAACAAGGACAAAAAGTGAAAAAAAAACGTTTTTAAAAGGGACAGTGAGTTTTCCATGAAATAAGGGTTAAAAATAAAAACGAAAAATTCCTTCAAATATCGTGCCTAGGAGGTCCCCATAACCTGCCCGTGAAGTGGCGGATTTCTAGGATGTATAGAAACATTTAAAAACCAAAAAATTACATTTCAAATGACGGTAAATGCTTTTCCTTTAATCTATCCATAAACAACTGCTTGGGGCGGCAGTCTGTATGAAAAGAGGTGAAATTTTCGGACACGCAGAAAAAGTTTACTAATTTTTTGGCGGTGAAAAGCAGGAGAATGACTGGAGAATGGAAAATTCTAGACCAAATAGCCGATTTGGAAAGTGAGATAAATGGGAGAATTTTTCTGGTTCAGCTATTTTGACCTAGAATTTTCCATTCTCCAGTCATTCTCCTGAGTATCACCTTTCTCTGAATAACCCTGTCATGGTTATTCAGAGAGCGGTGAAGAGCAGGAGAATGACTGGAGAATGGAAAATTCTAGGTCAAAATAGCCAAACCAGAAAAATTCTCCCATTTAGGCTAGGGTCAGACTAGCGAATTTTTAACGTGCGTTTAGGCGCACTTAATCACGGCCACACTAGCAGCAAATGACGGACAATGACGGCCAATATACGAAGTACGGTCGCACGAAAGTCCGGCTGCGCAACGCAAGTGGAAAATGAACGCATTTTTTCGAGAACGCAGAACCGCTAGTACGGACGTACAGAGTGCGCTGCGTCCACTAGCGGCGTGTGTGCGTGATTTGGAGACGTCAGACCCTGCTCATGTCCGGCCAACATAACGTCCAGACACCCAAAGTTTCCTGGTTTGGATCCGTAAAAAATCCCGCACAAAAATGCGCATCGTATGACCGTTTTCGCGCAATCCGTGAAAAAATACGGCAATGCGTTCGGACGCACTTTTTGACGGTCGCTGCGAAAAATGCGTTAGTCTGACCCTAGCCTTATCTCACTTTCCAAATCGGCTATTTGGTCCAGATTGTTCTCTTTTCCTGCCATTCTCCTGGTTTTCACCTTTCTCTGAACAACCCTGAGAGAGAGGTGAAAGCCAGGAGAACTGGCAAGAGAAGAGAACAATCTAGACCAAATAGCCGATTTGGAAAGTGAGGTAAATGGGAGAATTTTTCTGGTTTGGCTATTTTGACCTAGAATTTTCACTTCTCCAGTTATTCTCCTGCTTTTCACCGCTCTCTGAATAACCCTGTGAATGTTTAATCCCGAGGTGAAAAATAACATTGCTTTAGATTTTTTCAAACACCAGTTAAATGCAGCATATTAGGATGTTTTAGGGAAATTAATTCTCAAATCTCAATCAGAAGCAGACACCACCCCACCCTCAGTATATTGGACAATGTATCAAATTGATTACAGACTAAAAACACCTGGTGTTGTGCCCGTTTGTGAACAGAGGTCATTTAGAGTTGATAATCTTTCCACGTACACATTAGTTTTTAATTCAATATCTAATAAACCGTTGCTTATAATATTCTGCAGTAAAGAGTCTCTTTATTTCTAGGTTTTTTAGTATTTTTTTTTAAGCATTTTCTATACTTTTTTCAAAAAAAAAATTTCCAACCCGAACACGCCCAAAAAGTTCGAAATTCGCAAACTTTCGAACTGCCAAAGTTCGGGTCGAACTCCAAACCGTCCGAACCCGAACAGCTCATCCCTACTCAGCAGCTCCCTCATCCTATAACCTCTGATCCAGGACCTGCACCTTACTTACAATACCACAATACAAAAAGAAAGTGGGTCGATCCTCATTTTCCTACAGAGCACCACAATTATGGAATAACCTCCCAGACGCCATCAAATCTTCCCCCAGTCTTAAGTCACTCGAGAGCTCCTTACTAACATACCTCAATACGGAATGCACCTGTAAACATGTAACATAGGGACTATACACAGAATGCTCCTGTAAACATGTAACATAGTGACTATATACAGAATGCCTGTAAACATGTAACATAGTGACTATATACAGAATGCGCCTGTAAACATGTAACATAGTAACTATATACAGAATGCACCTGTAAACATGTAATACAGTGACTATATACAGAATGCACCTGTAAACATGTAACATAGTGACTATATACAGAATGCACCTGTAAACATGTAACACAGTGACTATATACAGAATGCGCCTGTAAACATGTAACATAGTGACTATATACAGAATGCTCCTGTAAACATGTAACATAGTGACTATATACAGAATGCACCTGTAAACATGTAACATAGTGACTATATACAGAATGCGCCTGTAAACATGTAACATAGTGACTATACAGAATGCTCCTGTAAACATGTAACATAGTGACTATATACAGAATGCACCTGTAAACATGTAACATAGTGACTATATACAGAATGCTCCTGTAAACATGTAACAGTGACTATATACAGAATGCACCTGTAAACATGTAACACAGTGACTATATACAGAATGCGCCTGTAAACATGTAACATAGTGACTATATACAGAATGCTCCTGTAAACATGTAACATAGTGACTATACACAGAATGCACCTGTAAACATGTAACATAGTGACTATATACAGAATGCGCCTGTAAACATGTAACATAGTGACTATATACAGAATGCACCTGTAAACATGTAACATAGTGACTATATACAGAATGCTCCTGTAAACATGTAACAGTGACTATATACAGAATGCACCTGTAAACATGTAACATAGTGACTATATACAGAATGCGCCTGTAAACATGTAACATAGTGACTATATACAGAATGCTCCTGTAAACATGTAACATAGTAACTATATACAGAATGCACCTGTAAACATGTAACAGTGATTATATACAGAATGCACCTGTAAACATGTAAAGCAGTGACTATATACAGAATGCACCTGTAAACATGTAACAGTGACTATATACAGAATGCGCCTGTAAACATGTAACATAGTGACTATATACAGAATGCACCTGTAAACATGTAACACAGTGACTATATACAGAATGCGCCTGTAAACATGTAACATAGTGACTATATACAGAATGCACCTGTAAACATGTAACACAGTGACTATATACAGAATGCACCTGTAAACATGTAACCGTGACTGTATACAGAATGCGCCTGTAAACATGTAACACAGTGACTATATACAGAATGCGCCTGTAAACATGTAACATAGTGACTATATACAGAATGCACCTGTAAACATGTAACACAGTGACTATATACAGAATGCGCCTGTAAACATGTAACATAGTGACTACATACAGAATGCGCCTGTAAACATGTAACAGTGACTATATACAGAATGCACCTGTAAACATGTAACATAATGACTATATACAGAATGCACCTGTAAACATGTAACACAGTGACTATATACAGAATGCACCTGTAAACATGTAACATAGTGACTATATACAGAATGTACCTGTAAACCTGTAACACAGTGACTATATACAGAATGCACCTGTAAACATGTAACACAGTGACTATATACAGAATGCACCTGTAAACATGTAACATAGTGCTATATACAGAATGCGCCTGTAAACATGTAACATGACTATATACAGAATGCGCCTGTAAACATGTAACATAGTGACTATATACAGAATGCGCCTGTAAACATGTAACACAGTGACTATATACAGAATGCGCCTGTAAATATGTAACACAGTGACTATATACAGAATGCGCCTGTAAACATGTAACATAGTGACTATATACAGAATGCGCCTGTAAACATGTAACACAGTGACTATATACAGAATGCACCTGTAAACATGTAACATAATGACTATATACAGAATGCACCTGTAAACATGTAACACAGTGACTATATACAGAATGCGCCTGTAAACATGTAACACAGTGACTATATACAGAATACGCCTGTAAACATGTAACATAGTGACTATATACAGAATGCACCTGTAAACATGTAACACAGTGACTATATACAGAATGCTCCTGTAAACATGTAACACAGTGACTATATACAGAATGCACCTGTAAACATGTAACACAGTGACTATATACAGAATGCACCTGTAAACATGTAACATAGTGACTATATTTCCTACATATTTATTTTCTGTTAATCTGTATATTTGTTTTGTGTTAATATCTTGTATTTTACTACTTTTGTATTTCTGTAACAACTCAATGTTCTTGAATCCAGGACATACTTGAAAACGAGAGAAATCTCAATGTATCCTTCCTGGTAAAATCCTTTATAAATAAATAAATATAAAACATGCTATTAAATTACTCCGGGGCAGTAACTGGGAACCTGCAGAAAAAAGGGAGATTATCTCAACATAAAAAGCTATATACTGTATTCCACCTACACTACTGCCAGGGGCGAATCTGCTGGTCTTTAACCCCTTCTTCAATGTCCTCCTCTGGATCGCCAACGTTGCCACAACGGGGTAAATCGACGATTATAAACGGAAAGTTTAGGAGATTCAGCAGACTTTTTTCTACTAGAAAAGTGATACAAAGTAAGCAATCGCCATGGTAACCATCAGCAAATTCCTGCCGGTTCACTTTTAGAATCTCTCACTATTTTTCTGATGGTGAAACCTTATCGTGGTTTTATCCATTTGCGCCGTCCGTCCCTCTCGCAGTTCCCCGGGCCCCGGAGACGGCAGGAATGTGTGGGGACAGCACTTTTGTGAGCAAATACCCCGGCGCTTGTGATTACAGAGCGCTGAGAACAGGAACAAAGGGATTTAATGCCAACATAAAAGGTGTTTAATCAGCTTGCACTGAACTGAAAGGGACGTGGAGATCGGAGATCACCGGGGGAAACCGAGGGCGACAGGCCGTGCAGGGTCTAATTCCAGCAAACAGGTCCTGCAGACGGGGCCGGCTCTGGCCATACTGGGGGAAGCACATGGGACAGGCATGTTCCTACATCCAGCCAGCTGGATCCCAGGTGATGTTTACAGCCTTCTCCCTCGCTGCGCTCCAATCAAAAACAAGGAGCAGAGACAGGTGTCAAAATATGAAGCGAAAAATGGAGCAGAATCTTAGGGTTATGGTTTAAGAAAAGAGTTAACCCTAACCTTAAAAGTAACCCTAACCCTAAGAGGGCACAAATACTAACCCCAACCCTAAAACACGCACAAATAGTAACCCTAATACTAACCCTAAAACACACACAAAATACTATCCCAAACCCTAAAACAAGCACAAATAGTAACCCTAATACTAACCCTAAAACACACACAAAATACTATCCCGAATACGAACCCTAACCCTAAAACAATAACAAATACTATCCCTAATACTAACCCTAAAACACGCAAATACTAACCCCAATAGTAACCCCAACCCTAAAACACGCACAAATAGTAACCCTAAAACTAACCCTAAAACAATCAAATACTAACCCCAATCCTAAAACACGCACAAATAGTAACCCTAAAACTAACCCTAAAACAATCAAATACTAACCCCAACCCTAAAACACGCACAAATAGTAACCCTAATACTAACTCTAAAACAAACAAATACTATCCCCAACCCTAAAACACTCACAAATAATAACCCTAATACTAACCCTAAAACACACACAAAATACTATCCCGAATACGAACCCAAACCCTAAAACAAGCACAAATACTATCCGTAATACAAACCCTAACTCTAAAACAAGCAAATACTAACCCCAAATTAACCACAAATAGTAACCCTAATACGAACCCTAAAACAAGCACAAATAGTAACCCTAAAACATTAACCATAATACTAACCCTAAATTAAGCAAATAGTTACCCTAACACTAAGCCTAAATGTAACACAATAACAAGGACTAATAGCAACCTTAACACTAGCACCAACAATGAAAGTAACCCTAACCCTAAAATAAGCACTAATAGCAACCTTAAAACTAGCCCTAACAATAAAAGTAACCCTAAAAAAATGCAAACAACAACCTTAAAACTATCCCTAGCAATAAAAGTAACCCTAACCCTAAAATAAGCACCAATAGTAACCAAACCTCAATACTAAACGTAAAAATAAACCCAAGCCTAAAAGAAGCACAAATTATAACCCTAATACTAACCTGAAAATATAGATTTCATTTCCTCTAACAAAAAATATATATCTCGTTAACCAAAACCCAAAAGTAAGCACTAAAAGTAACCCTAGAACTAACCAACACTAAAAGTAACCCTAACCCATTTAGATTTACTGATTTTAAGGTGGAGCATGTATGAATTCCCTGTATACACCCAGACATTTCCACATCAAAACACAAAGCTACAGTGTATGTGGAACATCCGCCCTGATCACCAGACTCATTGCTCCAAACCACAACCAGTAGATATATAAGCGAGCACTTCGCTCCTCAAATCACCATTAAGCGATTCAGCCCCGGTGCAACCTCCACAGCAGATACAGTTTCAACAAACTGAGGGCACTCCAGGGTCTTCACATAAAAGTCCAATCTTTATTGTAAATCCTTCAAACATATACAAACAATTGTATACACTTGTTTCTATTTGTGCTTTGTTTGTATATATGTTTGTATTTTCTTGATAATTCAAACGAGCCGAGAAATTGATGTATTTTCTATAAAGATTGGACTTTTATGTAGCGACCCGTGAGGGTTTGTTGATAGTGTGTGTGTGTGTAACAGTGACGGAGTCTGACCTCAAGAGCTTACATTCTTCTTTGCTAATGAGAGGACATGGACACTTCGTTTACTCAACCAAGGACAAAGGGAAAGGAAGAACCTGTGGGGCTTATTCACTAAACTAAGTCATGCTGAAGTGAAAGCAATTAACCTGCTTTAATACGTCAAGGAACAGCAAGACCGTGCAGGAGTAGCTGTGTGTAATGCCCTGGAAACAGGAAACCTAAAATATCAGAAAACCACCCATGAGATCAGAAAGTGGCCTTTCCAGGTTTCCACTAAAATAGCTGTTTAGCGAGTAATCCCCCGAAGGAGGCTGGGGCTGGAATGGGTGTCAGCGTGAGTTACATTCTAGGTAAAGTGATCTCCCTGACAGTAAAGGGTTAACAAGGAAGGTTTTTTTTGCGCTCCATCTCGCTCTGCTCTTTCTCCTCGCAGTCAGCGAGCACCATCTGCAGCGCGGTCCCACACACGTTCTGCATATTTGTGGGATGATGCAGAGATCTCTGGGTGGAAAATGCGACTCCGCAGACACTGAATGCGCAAACAGGTTAAAAATGATAATGCTGCGAACCCAGCGGCACCAGGCGAGTGCAAGAGCGATGCTCTGCAGGGACGACACAGGGAGAGGCAATGCTCTGCAGGATAGATAATGCAGAAGCCCTACTCCCCTGTTGGCAAAGTGCTAGTGCAAAGGTTCCAAAGCAAGGCTAGCGCAAGGGCCAAGGTTCCAAAGCAAGGCTAGTGCAAGGGCCAAGGTTCCAAAGCAAGGCTAGTGCAAGGGCCAAGGTTCCAAAGCAAGGCTAGTGCAAGCGCCAAGGTTCCAAAGCAAGGCTAGTGCAAGCGCCAAGGTTCCAAAGCAAGGCTAGTGCAAGCGCCAAGGTTCTAAAGGAAGGCTAGTGCAGCGCCAAGGTTCCAAAAGGAAGGCTAGTGCAGCGCCAAGGTTCCAAAGGAAGGCTAGTGCAGCGCCAAGGTTCCAAAGGAAGGCTAGTGCAGCGCCAAGGTTCCAAAGGAAGGCTAGTGCAGCGCCAAGGTTCCAAAGGAAGGCTAGTGCAGCACCAAGGTTCCAAAGGAAGGCTAGTGCAGCACCAAGGTTCCAAAGGAAGGCTAGTGTAGGGCCAAGGTTCCAAAGGAAGGCTAGTGCAGCGCCAAGGTTCCAAAGGAAGGCTAGTGTAGGGCAAAGATTCCACAGGAAGGCTAGTGCAGCGTCAAGGTTCCAAAAGGAAGGCTAGTGCAGCGCTAAGGTTTCAAAGGAAGGCTAGTGCAGTGCCAAGGTTCCAAAGCAAGGCTAGTGCAAGGGCCAAGGTTCTAAAGGAAGGCTAGTGCAGCGCCAAGGTTCCAAAGGAAGGCTAGTTTAGGGCCAAGGTTCCACAGGAAGACTAGTGCAGCGCGAAGGTTCCACTGGATGGATCGTGCAGGCTTCACAACACAAGGGTGTTCCACTCCATCTCAGATCAGCTATTTTTGAGGAGAAGAAAAAATGGACAGGCGCCCAAACTTGTACCGCCACCAATTAGCCAATGCCAACCAGAAATTTTAGTTGTTTCCCCCAAACCAGTGAAAACAACAATAATAATGGTACGTATCTGTTGGCGCAATGGTAGTCGCTTATGGGTAGCTGGTGGTTCCCTTCATTCATTTTATCCATATGGATCACATAAAAAGAAGCAAACAATATGATAGTGCAGGGTGTTTTTTTACACAATTGATAAAAACTATTATGTAAGGTTTCCACTCACAGAGTGAAATAGAGAGCGGTTGGAGACGTGGAATGCATGCCAACTACGAGATTAAGAACATGTAGGGACATTTTATTTATTTAAAGACAGTATATAAGTAACATATGAAAAGCAGTCTGTAAACCAGCTGAGGAAGCCAGTACACCCGGCGAAACGCGTCCTGGTGAGCTGGCTGTGCCAGTAAGATTTTTTATTTATATTTTGTTTCATGTTTTAATAAATTTTTATTGAGCTCAAATTCCCCGGTGTTCTGAAGTTCGAGGAGGTTATTTGGACTTGACCTGTGAATAAGTCCAGAAGCGTATACACTAAGAGCTTGGTTCAAAGCTCCACCAAATGTGAGTTGGTAATCTGTATTATATTATATGGTATCGAATCTGTAAAAGATCTACACAAGAAAGTCTTCTTGTTTCTCTATATTTCCATGTTTACTCCATATGAGAAGAGATTTCCTTTATTATAAGGTGTGGGTCACCTTATAAGTGGAGAAGCAAAGTACCCGAAAGTGTCTACCCATTCAGAGCCAGTGACCGGGCTCTATAATTGTGAGTGGAAACATTACATAATAGTTTTGATCAATTGTGTAAAAAAACACCCTGCACTATCATATTGTTTGCTTCTTTTTATGTGATCCATATGGATAAAATGAATTAAGGGAACCACCAGCTACCCATAAGCGACTACCATTGCGCCACCAGATACGTACCATTATTATTGTTATTTTTGAGGAGAGTTGCATTGCTCTATATTCCTGAAGGCACCACAGCCACACTTCTACAATGATGAATCTCATGTAGAGACCTTGCACTATTCACCATCACTGCCCGCGGGATTCTCACACGCCCAGGAGCCTCACTTAGAGATCTTGCACTATTCGCTGCGTTACATTAAACTCTCACAGGTTTCCCATAAGGAGGTTTGACGCTATGATGATGCTCCATACCTCCTTAAGAGAGTAGGCCCAGCTCTAGGCCCAGCACTGGGCACACTGCCAGTCTCGCCGCTCATTATGGCTGGCGTCTGATCTCTCACTATGGAAATGAAGATTGGAATTTATCAGATAAAACATGAAAGCCACAAAACCACAGGAAGTATGGAGGTTCATGTAGCAGAAAGATGCGGGGAAACGATTACACGGCTGCCAGACTGAGCGAGTTTGCCGAGGGGCTGAAACCAGAGCATTGTCAAAGGATTCACATGGAGCAGATGGGTCACCGTGTCCCAACGAGGCCACTGGTTCCACGCCGCATCTCACACCGGGAATTGCAGGTCCTGCTCAGTCTCTAATGCCAATTACAGACTCGGAGCACAGACACTTCCCAGCCTCTCTCATCACATCCCACCGTGCCAAGTGCCATGTTTAGACAACGCGCTGTCTCTTTATAAACTCGCCGCGATCGTGTCCAGACCTGAGGTTTAGCTCTCACTGTGAACACATGCTGCACCATGGGAAGCTTTATCCTCCTGAGCCGAGATTCACAGAGATATAACCCGACCCCTCCCTGACACAAATCACATAGATATAACCCGACCCCTCCCTGACACAAATCACACAGATATAACCCGACCCCTCCCTGACACAAATCACACAGATATAACCCGACCCCTCCCTGACACAAATCACACAGATATAACCCGACCTCTCCCTGACACAAATCACACAGATATAACCCGACCCCTCCCTGACACAAATCACAGATATAACCCGACCCCTCCCTGACACAAATCACACAGATATAACCCGACCCCTCCCTGACACAAATCACACAGATATAACCCGACCCCTCCCTGACACAAATCACACAGATATAACCCGACCCCTCCCCGACACAAATCACAAATATAACCCGACCCCTCCCTGACACAAATCACACAGATATAACCCGACCCCTCCCCGACACAAATCACATAGATATAACCCGACCCCTCCCCGACACAAATCACAGATATAACCCGACCCCTCCCCGATACAAATCACACAGATATAACCCGACCCCTCCCTGACACAAATCACACAGATATAACCTGACCCCTCCCTGACACAAATCACACAGATATAACCGACCCCTCCCCGACACAAATCACACAGATATAACCTGACCCCTCCCTGACACACAATCACACAGATATAACCCGACCCCTCCCTGACACAAATCACACAGATATAACCTGACCCCTCCCCGACACAAATCAACAGATATAACCTGACCCCTCCCTGACACAAATCACAGATATAACCCGACCCCTCCCTGACACAAATCACAGATATAACCCGACCCCTCCCTGACACAAATCACACAGATATAACCTGACCCCTCCCTGACACAAATCACACAGATATAACCCGACCCCTCCCCGACACAAATCACAGATATAACCTGACCCCTCCCTGACACAAATCACACAGATATAACCCGACCCCTCCCTGACACAAATCACACAGATATAACCCGACCCCTCCCTGACACAAATCACACAGATATAACCCGACCCCTCCCTGACACAAATCACAGATATAACCCGACCCCTCCCTGACACAAATCACACAGATATAACCCGACCCCTCCCTGACACAAATCACACAGATATAACCTGACCCCTCCCTGACACAAATCACACAGATATAACCTGACCCCTCCCCGACACAATTCACACAGATATAACCCGAACCCTCGCCGGTTGGGAAATATCCTGGATGAACATTCAAAGACAGTTTCAGATTGCACTTTTTCCACTACTAAGCAGAATTCCTCATCACTCCTGTCCTTGGGCAATAAACTTATACAGTGGCGGCAATAATACACATATATATGATCCAGATGTAATTGGCCGGTGCTTCAGTCAGTGATAATATAATATCCAATGAAAGGTCTAGCATCTTAATGAAAACATTTATTTAGACAAAATGTCAATGTTTACATTTCAGTTATATTGGTAGATACAGAATATGTTATATTGTTACTTCTTCAAGACATGTCATAAAGAATGTTTTATAAAATGTCAACGTTTACATTAGTCTGTCTAGTTAAATTTTTTCATTAATTAGATCCTGTAATGCTAGTCCTTTCACCTGGATATTATCTTATTATCGACTGAAGCACCCGGCAATTATACCTGCAAACCCACGGAGCGCTGGAGCGTTTGTGTGTATATATATATATATCTATATATCAATCAATCAATCTCACACACGTCAATCAATGTTTTCTATGCCGCTGCAGCACATGTTGGCGCTTTATAAATAATATAAAGTAGTCCGTGTCAGTAGATGATGTGTCATTTATTTAGTGAGAAAAAAAGTGTAAGAAGTAGGAAATCTGTGCGAGGCGGTTGAGGAAGGAAGCCACAGTCATTTCCTTCTCCGCCCTGTATTTCCACGTCTTGGGGAAGATGGAACGCAGCGTCTGTTCCAGGACAGTGAAACTCCTAAGGAAGAGAGATGTGAGGGAGCGCTACGAGTCCGTTGGACAACAAGGTCCCCCGCGACAGCGGAAACCTCGAACAATGCAATGTATTTTTAATGCTGACGGGAAGCCATGTCATCCAAGGTGACATTAACCTCTTGTGAGCCAGGAGAGGCCTCGCTACACTGCTGTAAATAAGGCCTCCTGCCATCGCCAAGATAATGGACGTAAAGGCCTTTAAATGCAAACCCTGCCCCGTGGCATCCTGGCATTTAAGAGCAACGCATGGCACGATCTGCCGGCTCTGGAGAAATGGCTGCGAGTTGCAAAAAAAAGCAAATTAAAGGATATATATGTATATATCACTCAGATACAAAGCTGGTCAGATTTTCCAGGTTTTTCTCCAACTTTTAAGAGTCATAAAGTGAACAATTAACTCTGGTTTCTGCGCGTTAGAATCGAGCCCTCCGGCGGGAGTAAGCTGGCTGTCTAGAAATTATCTGGGTTGTTACAGCCGGCTCAGAAAACATGGCCTGAAGCAAACAATAGAGGAGGTAACAGGAACACCCAGACCTGAAACACACACACACACAAACACTGGCTGGCAACGAGAACAAGTACACACACTGTGAGGACGAGGGGGAGCAGCACGTACAGCGAGGACAAGGGGGAGCAGCACCTACAGAGAGGACGAGGGGGAGCAGCACCTACAGAGAGGACGAGGGGGAGCAGCACCTACAGAGAGGACGAGGGGGAGCAGCACCTACAGAGAGGACGAGGGGGAGCAGCACCTACAGAGAGGACGAGGGGGAGCAGCACCTACAGAGAGGACGAGGGGGAGCAGCACCTACAGAGAGGACGAGGGGAGCAGCACCTACAGAGAGGACGAGGGGGAGCAGCACCTACAGAGAGGACGAGGGGGAGCAGCACCTACAGAGAGGACGAGGGGGAGCAGCACCTACAGAGAGGACGAGGGGGAGCAGCACCTACAGCGAGGACAATGGGGGAGCAGCACCTACAGCGAGGACAAGGGGGACCAGAGCCTACAGCGAGGACAAGGGGGAGCAGAGCCTACAGCGAGGACAAGGGGGAGCAGAGCCTACAGCGAGGACAAGGGGGAGCAGAGCCTACAGCGAGAACAAGGGGGAGCAGAGCCTACAGCGAGGACAAGGGGGAGCAGAGCCTACAGCGAGGACAAGGGGGAGCAGAGCCTACAGCGAGAACAAGGGGGAGCAGCACCTACACAGAGAACAATTAGGGCATACAATACAGAACATACACAGCAAAGGGGTATAGCACCTACAGGAAGAGGGCAATGGGGAGCAGCACCTACAGGAAGAGGGCAATGGGGAGCAGCACCTACAGGGAGAGGGCAATGGGGAGCAGCACCTACAGGGAGAGGGCAATGGGGAGCAGCACCTACAGGGAGAGGGCAATGGGAGCAGCACCTACAGGAGAGGGCAATGGGGAGCAGCACCTACAGGGAGAGGGCAATGGGGAGCAGCACCTACAGGGAGAGGGCAATGGGAGCAGCACCTACAGGGAGAGGGCAATGGGGAGCAGCACCTACAGGGAGAGGCAATGGGGAGCAGCACCTACAGGGAGAGGGCAATGGGAGCAGCACCTACAGGGAGAGGGCAATGGGGAGCAGCACCTACAGGGAGAGGGCAATGGGGAGCAGCACCTACAGGGAGAGGGCAATGGGGAGCAGCACCTACAGGGAGAGGGCAATGGGGAGCAGCACCTACAGGGAGAGGGCAATGGGGAGCAGCACCTACAGGGAGAGGGCAATGGGAGCAGCACCTACAGGGAGAGGGCAATGGGGAGCAGCACCTACAGGGAGAGGGCAATGGGGAGCAGCACCTACAGGGAGAGGGCAATGGGGAGCAGCACCTACAGGAGAGGGCAATGGGAGCAGCACCTACAGGGAGAGGGCAATGGGGAGCAGCACCTACAGGGAGAGGGCAATGGGGAGCAGCACCTACAGGGAGAGGGCAATGGGGAGCAGCACCTAAGGGAGAGGGCAATGGGAGCAGCACCTACAGAGGGCAATGGGGAGCAGCACCTACAGGGAGAGGGCAATGGGGAGCAGCACCTACAGGGAGAGGGCAATGGGGAGCAGCACCTACAGGGAGAGGGCAATGGGGAGCAGCACCTACAGGGAGAGGGCAATGGGGAGCAGCACCTACAGGGAGAGGGCAATGGGGAGCAGCACCTACAGGGAGAGGGCAATGGGAGCAGCACCTACAGGGAGAGGGCAATGGGGAGCAGCACCTACAGGGAGAGGGCAATGGGGAGCAGCACCTACAGGGAGAGGGCAATGGGGAGCAGCACCTACAGGGAGAGGGCAATGGGGAGCAGCACCTACAGGGAGAGGGCAATGGGGAGCAGCACCTACAGGGAGAGGGCAATGGGGAGCAGCACCTACAGGGAGAGGGCAATGGGGAGCAGCAAGTACAGGGAGAGGGCAATGGGGATCAGCAAGTACAGGGAGAGGGCAATGGGGATCAGCAAGTACAGGGAGAGGGCAATGGGGATCAGCATTTGCAGGGAGAGGGAAAGGGGGATCAGCACTTAATCAGCTACTCCCACACTGCGCGAAGTAAAGCTGCATGAGCTCATTCCTTTGTGATCCAAACACGAAGACGTGAAAATGCTCAGACACAGATCTAAGAAATGCTGTCTGCACAGAAACCACAAGCCAGACAATCTGTGCAGGTATCGGGAGAGAAATACAAGATACACCAGCCAGAAAACATTAAACCGCGTCTCCCACGGCAAATGCAAAATAACAGCTGTACAGAGCGCGATCATTACAGCCTCTGGAAAGAAAAACTCCTGGTGCCTTAACAAACCGCAAAATACTACACACAATAAACCACAAATCATATACTGTTAGAAGGTCAGAAATTTGACCTCTATTATCGCTTACATTCCTCCTATCTGGGCCAATTTGGGCCTAAATCCCTTTTTAACGCCGGTCTAGGAGTTCCACATATGCTGCATCAAAGAGCTCCACAGCAATAAAATGCACAGTAATGTGCGGTGTGTAAGAGTGTACGACAGAGCTCCACAGCAATGTGCAGTGTGCAAGAGTGCACCACAGCAATAAAACGCACGCTCATACACACCACACATTACCGTGAGTTTTATTGCTGTGGAGCTTAGTGGTACATTCATACACACCGCACGTTACTGTGGGTTTTATTGTTGTGGAGCTCTGTGATACGCCGATACACCCCGCACATTACCAGATCACAGAGCTCCACAGCAATAAAACCCACAGTAACGTGTGGTGTGTAGGAGTGCACCACTGAGCTCCACAGCAATAAAACTCACGGAAATGTGTGGTGTGCAAGAGCGTGTTGGAGCTCCACAGCAGTAAAACGCACAGCAATGTGTAAGAGTGTACCACAGAGCTCCATAGCAATGTGCGGTGTGTACGAGTGTACCACAGAGCTCCACAGCAAAAAACCCACAGTAACGTGCGGTGTGTATGAGTGTACCACAGTGCTCCACAGCAATAAAACTCACAGTAATGTGCAGTGTGTATGAACATATCACAGAGTTCCAGTGCTATAAAACTCACAGTAATGTATAGGAGTGTATCCGAGCTCCACAGCAATAGAACTGATGGTTGCATGTGGTATGTATGAATGTGCCCAGGAGAACGGTTAATGACTGAAACATCTTGACACACGCTTGGCTTGCAAACTTCCACTGGTGGAAGCCACAAGGGCAGAAATAAGATGCCAAGGCCCCAGTGTATTGCAGGCACTTGTTCCAAACCCCTGCAGAGAAGGTTGAAAGGCCAAGTAACGAAAACACCTCCTGGACTAATAGAACAGGCCTTACAGGGTCCAAAAATACCCCATAAGGAATGCGGGCAGCAGCCATCGGCCTAGGACAGGTTTCCTGCAGGGAACGCAGACACCATTCACGGCAGACGAAAGCCTGAAACCACCATGAACAGGTCTCCGTGGAGGCCTAAATGCGGGACCCAGCACCACTACATCTCTCCATTTGCCTTAAAATGCAACAAAACAAATACTGGCCATTTCTAAATGCAAGGAATGAGCCACTTCCTGACAGGAATTCTGTGCCTGTAACATGAACTGACCGTCCCGACATGTAATAAGCCTGTAGGTAACGCTACAGTGCATTTAAAGAGGGGTCAGAAATAACCATTAATGTCCTATTCATCATTTAATATGTGCTGAGAGATAACCTCAGCATTAAGAGAAACTCAAGCTCTAGGCGGCCATTTTTGAAGGCGGCCCCGCCCGTCACCACATAAAGTACGGGATAAAAAATGGTAATCAAGCCCATAGACATGCGCGCGAGTGTGGCCTTTCTGCAGTGGGAACCTGCCTGGCGGGGGCATCTGAGGTCAGGACATGGCGGCTTGGCAGCAGCGCCATGGCAAGCAGCAGCGGCGGCATTATAATGGGTGATAAAACGGTTTTATTAAGGAGGAGATTGCTATCACGGGCAGAATTGGCAGCTTGCTTTTATAGTAAAAAAAAAAAAAACATGGAGAAGAAAAGTGCCGGCAGCTCCGAGAACCTGTAATGTGTAGGTTGGCAGGTTGGTGCATGGCATAAAGCTGAAGAAATTCCCTGTATGTAACCGGATAACAAAAAAATATTTGTATACCCACAACACAAAGAATTATGGGTAATATCGCGCAGACGGGGAATTTCCTATAAATATTCAGGCTCACAGGGTAACCTTAAGGCTAGGGTCAGACTAACGCATTTTTCACGTTGTCCGTGAAAAAGTGCGTTCGAACGAATGGACGTATTTTTTCAAGGAATACGCGATAGCGGTCATACGATGCGCATTTTCGTCCGTGATTTTGTACGGATCATCAATAAAACACTTTTCGCGTCTGGACGTTATGTTGGCCGGACGTGTGCAGCGTCTGACGTCTCCCAATCACGCACACACGCCGCTATGCGGCCGCAGCGCACTCTGTACGTCAGTAGTAGCGGTTTGACGTTCTAGAAAAAATGCGTTCGTTTGCCACTTGCGTTGCACGGACGAACTTTAGTGCGGCCGTTCGTCGTATGTTCCCCGGCATTGGACGTCATTTGCTGCTAGCACGGCCGTGATTTCGTGCGGTTAAACGCACGTTAAAAATGCGCTAGTCTGACCCTAGCCTTAATCACATTCTGCTACGAGATCAATGTTGACAAGGAGAGATTCATGGTCCATTGAAATCAAGCCTGCCCTGCAGGATGCATGACTTATAAATGGATTAAAGAAGGGGCAATATGGCTGACGTCCCAACTTAGAACTAGATCACCAGACTTATGGGTCATGCCGGACCCTGGAGGTCGGGGTATTTAGCCATTATTCTTAATATTTTGAAGAAACCCAACTGACCACTGAAGCCTTTCATGCCACGTGGATTCAGGATCACGGTTAGCGCTTTGCATCGTGTTTATTTACCGTAGAGGTGGCAGGCAAGAAGGCAATGGCTCTGTAGGCCACCTTCATCGAGGCAGCGAAGTTCACCATGGTTTCAAACCACGGTATAATCCACCATTGTTGCAACCGCGTTGATCGTCTGCTATTCAGAGAAACCAGAATTCAACACCGGCAGGCGAAGCTGCAGAAAACTGAAAAACACTGAGCAACGTTACCACCATTATTCATAAAACGAGTAATCTGGAGCTATTCTCCATTCGGCATTGTTTGCAATGCCGGCGGGGACTATACTGCGATTATAAAGTGGCAAACTCCATAGTCCAGGGCTGTCAAACTCTGGCAACACCACCCACAGGATTCTGAACTACAACTCCCACGAGCCTTTGGCCATCTATTGCATTGAAGGAATTTTAGGCACCAACATCGGGGGGGGCAGAGTTTAACAGTCCTGCCTTAGACTTCCCATACAAACTAAGGCAAAAATAATCGTAAAAAAAAATCCTAGACAACCCCAACGGAAAGTTCAGTAGAAACAGCAGTGAAAGGAACGTAGAGCGAAGTGGCGGTTTTCTAAATAATAAATTCACCGTAGTTGATCCAGCGTACGTCGCTGTAGTCCAAAGTAAATCCAACCTTGTTTCAATGACAGTGGTTGGTGAAGAACCCTTTATCTAAAATTTTGGCAAAAATGGCGTATTTGAAGAAAAAAGAAGCAGTCTTGGTATACAGCGTATACGGATTTCCACAGTAGAGGTCTTTTCGGGCGGAAGACTCAATACAGGGTAATTCAAAGAGATCCGAATGGCTGCCGAAAGGGAACCGAACGCTGAAAATCAGCGTACGGTTACCTTTCCTGGCCATTCAGCTATCCAGAGAGCAGGCAGTTCGCCAAATCCTGGCGAATTTCCTGCACATACGGTGCCTGGTCGACGGCAGTGAAATCCCTATTGAGAAGCAATGGTTAATCTATTTAGGCTAGGGTCAGACTAACGCATTTTTCACGTTGTCCGTGAAAATGTGCGTTCGAAGAATGGACGTATTTTTTCACGGAATACGCAATAGCGGTCATACGATGCGCAGTTTCATCCGTGATTTTGTACGGATCATCAATAAAACACTTCTTGCATCTGGACGTTATGTTGGCCGGACATTAGCAGCGTCTGATGTCTCCAATTCACGCACACACGCCGCTAGCAGACGCAGCGCACTCTGTACGTCAGTACTAGCGGTTTAACGTTCTCGAAAAAATGCGTTCATTTTCCACTTGCGTTGCGCGGCCGGACTTTTGTGCGACCATACTTCGTATATTGGCCGTCATTGCCCGGCATTTGCTGCTACTACGGCCGTGATTAAGTGCGCCAGAACGCGCGTTCGCACTGCCTCAGTCTGACCCTAGCCTACGAGAACAAAAACCAGCAATACCCTGCTGTTCGGTGGTTTCATGCGCCAGATTTTAATCCAATATCTAATAAACCGTTTATTATAATATTCTGCAGTAAAGAGTCTCTTTATTTTTAGATTTTTTTTTTAGGATCTTTTAGGCATTTTCCAGGATTTTTTTTTCTAAACTTTTCTTTCTTTTTTCTGTAACAGCCCTTTTTATTATCATTCATTGGATTTTATATGTAAATTTCAGACATTTTTGCTCAGTGGTTTCTTTGCAAACAGCGTTTCACTTTTCAAACATTCAAGCAAACTGTTTTGTTTTTCTTTTCACTCCATTCGTCTGCGGTGTCTGCTCTGCGCTGTGATCGGCTCCTATTCGGGTTTCTCCGGCGTGTTCTGCGGGGTTAATCCAGAGGTTTTTGGTGTGCCTTCGCCAGGTTTTGCGGTGAGTTTTCGGCAGGTTTGCGGTGACTTTTACCTGCAATTCGGGGACCCTGTGGTGCTTGCTGAATACACCGCAGGGTCGCCGAAATGGGATTGCTGAATCTTACCGAATTGAGGAGAACGAAAAGTCACCGAACGTGCGGAGACTTTTCGATTCGCTTTGAATAACCCTGAATAGTCTGTTCAGCAAACCGGGGAACGAACAACTTCAAGTCAAAAACCAGACTTTTGAAACTTGGGCCAAATAAGGCTAGGGTCAGACGAGCGTGATTTCTACGGACTGTACGTCAGTACGGAAGACGCAGTAGTGGCCACACAGTCCGTTTATTCACTGATGTATATTTTGACGGATGTAGGAGGGAAAATAAATTAAAAAGAAAAACCATTTTGTCCGTGAAAAAAATGCTGGACGTATAAATGCAGTCCGTCTGACCACGTTCCATCACTCACACACAAAGCTATGCAGACGTTGCGGACGCAGCGCACTTTGTGCGGCCGTTCTAGGGGTTGTACGTTCTTGCCTGCCTTGCGTCCGTGGGCCGCGGCCGTTGTGCGTCCGCAGTTCAGTGCGGACGTACTTCGTGTAACGGGCTCCGATGGACTTCCTGTCATGCTATCACGGACGTACTTTTAGGCGCAATCACGGACGTGAACACTACGCTCGTCTGACAGCAGCCTTAATGTTTTGATCTTTTAACGTAATAAAAACAACTAAATTATCGAATTTAAAAGAATTTTTCGAGTTTTGTTCAGTCACAAAATCTTCGTGTCACAGAAAATGTATAAAACAAATACATAAAAAACAAAGTTAAAAAAAATAAGACTACAAATCTAAAATGAAGGAAAAGCGGGCAATTTTTCTTCTTTTTATGGCAAACCGGAATGCAAGGTTTTTCCATTGCCTGCAATGGCAGAGCTTGGCGAGAGTCGGGCCCTCGCTGGTACAGGCCGGGCACTCCTCTCTTGGACATTTCACCATGCACCATGTACAAACAACTCTTCCTTTCTCCCTCACCAGAGGTGGGGCGCGGAATAACCACCCAGCCCCCCCCCCCAGAGTAGCGCGGGTTTCCCACTGCCAGGGTCAAAGCTTATGGAGCGCTCTAGCGCTCTCCTCTCGGGCCCCCGGCCTGGTAGATTATTAAACCTGTCCTTTATTTTCTAAGTAAGCGCATTTTATGGACTGAGTCGTTACACGCTGTTAACGAGCAACGTTGGGACAGTGAGAAAACGAGACGTTCCTTGTCCTGAAGCTGAATTAAATTATTCCTCCGCTTGATTTATGGAATTAAATAAAAGGAGCGGGAGGCTATGAAAAGTAATGAGGGGAAAAAAAACAAACACATGGGCCGAAACTTCACCTTTATTTTATAAAGCACCGGCCGCCAAGATAAGCTTTAATCAATAAACCACAAAAAAAAAAAAAATTGCTCATTAGGTTGCGTTAAATAGATCAGCCATTTTTAATGGTAGCGGGGGCCCCCCTGCTGTGAAAACGGATTAAACAGGGGCCCGCAGAGGTATAAAACCAATTAAATCAATGCAAAAATAGCCAACAACATGCCAAAATGGGATTTAAAAAAAAAAAAAAAAATTAAAATCGAAAAAAAAAAGAGAAAATTAACTTTGCCGATTGAAAAATATTTTTACATTTTTTGTTTTTATTTTATATGTACTTTTCAATTCTGGACAGCTCTTTTAATTTATTATTTACATTATTCTATACATTATTATAGTATCTTTACTATTTATTATTATTATTATTATTCTTTATTTATAAAGCGCCAGCATATTCCGCAGCTCTGTACAATAGGCACAGTATAGACAGGGTTACAATACATTGAACAACATTAGACAAACAGTACAGGAGGAGATGAGGGCCCTATTCCCGTAGGAACTCACAAATAAGGTTTAGAAAGCTCCACTTGGTCAACGCTCGATCTGTTCTCGCAGCACATTACATACAAACACATCTTGGCTTTCGAGTCTTGTAGTGTGAAGAGTAGTTTCATTCATGACTTTTTATGAATGAAACCACCATATATTACCAAGCAACCCACAATAAAACGAGAAATGTCTAGGTCACCGTAGCACACGCAGGATACTGAAGATTCGATTATTCTCACTTTTTTTTGTGTAGGGGGGGGGTCTTTATAATACCTTTAAATGCGTCGCCTCCACAGTGCATTAAAAAGAGCTGGAAGCGGGACTCATCTCCAGCCTGGAGCACAGCCAGGACATGGCCTTCTGTATGAAAATAAAGTCCTAAAACCACCCTCAGCTCTCAGTGAACATTGTCCGGGGTCCTGCAGGGTAACCAGAGTTCTCGTTAACCCTTTCACTTCTGAGGACGTGTGGTGAAAGTCTTCATTGACTCCTAAGGAAAGATAGTGGGTTCCTTTGAACCCCAATATCTCCCAACTGTTGGCAGCTAGCAGGGTCATGTTTGGCATCATTAGAAAGGCCAGAGCATGGCCTTTCCAATGATACCAAACATTACCATGTTTAAAGTAAAGAAAAAAAATAAAAATGTGTTTTTTTAAGACGTGAAATGGCTCAGCAGTGAATGGGTTAATGCCCCCGTTTATATTAAAACAGCCATGCATTTTTTTATAGCAGCCCCTCTTACAGGGAACATCTGGTCACCCTGGTTCATTAGAGCAGATTTTAGGGGGCCACCAAGGTCAGGCCAGGGCTCTGTATCCGAATCCTCCGCCCAGCACCTGTCAACCGCAGGGACACGAGGTGCTGGCAGAATACAGGGGGGGGGGTCACATCGCTCCTATCCTAATTTGCAGTTCAGGTTACCGGAAACAGAAAATATTTTTAGCCTGCCTACAGCCTACTTGTCTTCCAGTCAGGGTCCCGTAGGAAGGAGCTTTTCCAGGAGCCAACAGGGACATATGTACAATCCGGGAGGGCATCGCAGTCAGAGGCGCGATCAATATCACCGAGACACAGGGATTATTGAACAGGAGCCATGTCTGTCAGCTGCAAACCTCCACGCATCGTGCAACCGAGCAGAAATGCGTAAAGGAGCAACTTCAACGTCTCAAAACTGCATTTTCAGATTTCAGGGCCATTATTATTATTTATATAGCGCCAACATATTCCGCAGCGCAGGGCAACAGCTACAATATAGACAGTGTTACAATACACCGAGACCAAACAACATTTGACAAACCAATACAGGAGGAAACGAGGGCCCTATTCCCGTGGGAACTTACAATCTAGAAGGGTTGGAGGGAGAGAAACAGGCGGAGAGGGCAATATATTTGCTCCTATTCACACCACAAAATGCAAACATTCATTTTTCGTTATAAAAGTGTTTTTCCTACACCCTCTACTCCTGGTATTGGAAAAAAAAAAAAAAAAATCGAGGCAAAACACAAATCTGCGGTGCAAAACCCCCAATTCTTGGAGGAAAACGTAGTTTATGGTTGTTAGAGACGGACCGTGATAAAAAGAAAAACACCTTCGAAGCTAAAAATGTGTAAAATCGTAATATTTACCCACGGTTTCTGCAGCCCTAATGCGTGACAAAAAATATATATATTTCTGGTAAACGAGAGCTTTTATCTTATTTTTGTGAATTTTTTTTACTGGTAATTATTTACACTTCTTCCCGTTGCTGAAAACAATGGTTTCCCCCTATACAGTGCGGGGCGCAAGCTTCCTTAAGAAAACATCCTGCTGTAGATACATTGTATTCATAGGATAAATCCCACAATGCCAAGGCAAGGGGCAGGCTCAGGCGAGCAGTCACATAAGGCGCGGTAACATAAGGCAGACGTCCCACAAATCCCAGCCACGGCGCAGCCCGCCGACTCTCTGAACACGTCAGGATCCGGTTATTGTGCTTTTATCTGGCTGATAACTTGGCTTTTCCCGCGGGAATAAAGTCAGACTTGTTATTTTAGGTCTCTGATCGTCCGGCCCTGCCGCCTGTATCCGATCACAAAAGCCGGACGCCAGCGGCGGGTGCGGGAATGTGTACCACGTACTATTCTGTTATATCCGGTGAAAGGGCGAGGCAGGATTTTTTTCCCCTTTTCGAACGCCCCTTGGATATATTTACACAACAATAAGCGAAAAGAATGTGCGAAAGCGGAAAAAATGCCTGTCCGCAGCGATAGACTAATGACAGATATCCATCAGTGGATACATACGGTGTAATAGTTACACAGGGACACTGTCAGGGCGTGCACGTCCAGGAGGCCACACCTTTCCTAGGTATACTCTTCCATAACTTTATTGCTCTTACTGTACAGAACACGATCGTCTGCCATAGGTGAAATCTCCTTTCTTCTAGTCTGAAAGGATGACCATTGTACGGTCTTGTTAACAAACGAGTCACGAGATTTATCGGTGCTAGCCCCGCATAGAATTTTGAAACATCGCTTTAAGGGATTATTAACTGAGCACCGTTGCGGCAGTGAAGTTCGCCGCAGTTGCAACCAACGGTAAAAAAAAAACGCAACAACGGTGACTTTTGCGATATCCAGAGAAGGAAAAATCCAACAATGGCAGACGAAGCTGCTACAAGTAACAGTACCCCCAGTATTCTTCCTAAAAAAGCGTAAGTAGCAGCTATTCTCCATTCGGCGTGCTCTGCCGGTGTTTGAAAGACCGAGGAGTAAACTTCGGGGATTTTAAAGCAGTGATCTCATTTTCCATTGAACTCTGATGGAAACAAAAGGTGAAACAACATTGCAAAAAATGATGAAACAAGGTGTGACAGTGTAATTAAGGGCAGGGTGCTGGAGCACAGGTTTATCAGCAGGCAGATGGAGGACTCCCTTGTGATATAGACACTGGACACAGGGTTCATTGCTTCCACTTTATTTTGCAGGCATGAAATCTGCAGGGTACAGCATAAACAGCAAATAAAAACAAACACCTATTCTTTAATACTGAGGCTAAATAAACAGTCAGAATCCCTCTCTGAAGTATCGGGCGGCTAAGCCGCTTACCAACCAGTGAAAACAAAAATCAGGTGTACTTCCCTTCTGTGCTTCCAACTGCACTTCCTTCCCTTTTGCAGCTTGCACCAAGACTGCGCTCTCAGAGGGAACCACATTTCCTATAAAAGGGCAGGACAGTCCTAATTAGGCATCGGCTGGGAGTTAACCCTATAGGGGGAAAAGGGAGTCCTCCATCCGCCTGCTGATAAACCTGGTGGTCCACCACCCCTGCCCTTAATTACACTGTCACAAAAAGGTAAAAACAACGCTAGACAACTTGGAAGAAAAGAAACGAAGGTGATAGCTACTCTAACTTCTGCAGAGACTACAGCAGAAAGAACCGTGAAAAGTCCTGAGAAGTATGGTGGCAGTTGCCGAAATAAAGAATTCACCGTACTCGATACAATGAGGTTTGCTGGTCTAAATCCAACCTTTCCTCACTGAATAACCTTATAGTCTTCCATAACTTTATTGCTTTCATTGTAAAGAACTCTTTCCCCTGCTATAGGTGAAATCTCCTTTTTTCAAGTCGGAACCGCTGACCTCTTGTCCTCCGTATTGTTCTGTTAGTGAACAGGCCGCAGATCAGTTGGTTAAGGCTAGGGTCAGACTAACGCATTTTTCACGTTGTCCGTGAAAATGTGCGTTCGAAGAATGGACGTATTTTTTCACGGAATACGCGATAGCGGTCATACTATGCGCAGTTTCATCCGTGATTTTGTACGGATCATCAATAAAACACTTCTTGCATCTGGACGTTATGTTGGCCGGACATTAGCAGCGTCTGATGTCTCCAATTCACGCACACACGCCGCTAGCGGACGCAGCGCACTCTGTACGTCAGTACTAGTGGTTTAACGTTCTCGAAAAAATGCGTTCATTTTCCACTTGCGTTGCGCAGCCGGACTTTTGTGCGACCGTACTTCGTATATTGGCCGTCATTGCCCGGCATCTGCTGCTAGCACGGCCGTGATTAAGTGCGCCAGAACGCGCGTTCGCACTGCCTCAGTCTGACCCTAGCCTTAGCCCCATATATATGTATATATTGTTATTATACGCCACTAAGATTCTATTTCTTTAAAGTAAAGTTGATGTTTGTGGTTAAATCAGCCTCTTACACGGGAAGATAACCGGTCCCGTGAAGACGTCATTGCAAACGTACCGTGGAGGCCTGTAAGAAATCTTATACATTAATAAAAAGACAGGAAAATATATTTTTCTACATATTTAAGCAGAATAAAGAATAAATGTAGTTATTAATTATATTTATATAGCGCCACCATATTCCGCAGCGCTGAAGTTTTCTAGAAGCCTGTGGCTGCCTGAGCCCTGGATTGATCAAGCCTTGGATTATGGCGCTATTGTAAAGTAAAATGGATTATACTCCCAGAGCAGCCATCAGATACAACGAATCACGGGGCGATACCCCTAGGGTTGTGAGGTCGGCCATGTTTTCCTGAACACCTATTGCTAATTCATGCAGGGAGGGGGGCACAGGGAAAAGTGCTGCCCTGTAACATGTATAATTCATATGCTGCAGGGAGGAAATCAAAGCAGGTCACCTGGGATTTCTTACCTGCAACATATGGATTATACATGCTGCGGGGTGGCATTTTTCATGCACTGCCCATCAGCATGAATACATTATGTGTGTCCAGGAAAACATGGCCGATCTGGTGACCCTAGATACCCCCGGGCCGGGTTATAACGCCAGCTGCTCTCAGATTTATTGCAGTGACACCTCAGGGATCAGCTGCAGGAGAATAAACACAATCCCGGAGTCCGGGGCTCAGGTGTCCCAGCCCTTGTTAACCTGTCCAGGGCTACCGTTTGGCTCCATCGGGCCAATAGCCAAAAAGGTAGTTAAGTGCCAAGTGCTGACAGCATGTAAACGCCAACCAGATGCCAAGCTTTACAGGGCGGGCAGCGAGCCCAATGCCCCCAGTCACAACAAACCCAAATCGCCAGGGATCTGCGGCCGCTGCCAAACCATCCGAACCGGGGACAATGGAAGCCGATATCCTTACGACAACCTTCACTAAGTCCCGTCTTCTAATCGCGGGCCAAGGCCTGCCCCAAACCATCAGAAGCCTGGAACACGCAGGAAAAACATTAAACGCGAAAACAAATGTTTTTTTCTAGCCGCCGGGCAGACCTCGCCAAATCCTGGGGCCCGGTAGCCCTCAGGCTCCTAAATCTTGGGGTTGTTGGATGCAAAAAGTACCGTGAACAGCAGGAGAAGGCAACCTTGGACTTCCAGATGGCTTGGAACTACACTTCCCATGAGCCTCCCCCAAACTAACAAGGGACTGGGCATCATGGAAGATGTAGTTCCAAAACACCTGGGAGGACCGTGATTGCAGTCCGCCTGCCCTAGTCAGCAACTGTAGTTCCAATACATGTGCAGGGTCACGTCTCCCACGATCCCCAGTCACTCGACCGGTTGACCTAGCCTGGCGGGAAATGTAATGCCCAAACATCTGGAGAGCCAAGGATCCCGATTAGGGCAGGGGTCTGCAATGACAGCAGTCCAGATGTTGTGGAACCACATCTCCCACGATCCTCAGTTATTCATCAGGTTGGCCTAGTCTCATGGGACATGTAGTTCCAAAACATCTGGAGTGCCGAGGTTGCCAACCCCCGGTGCACAGTCAAACCTACATGGCCCATGATGCTCTGCTTTAAGGCCTGGCCAAGCATCACAGAGTTTTTAAACATCCGGAGTTGCTATAAACCACTGTGGCTTTGACCATAGAATGGAGTGAATGGGTCAGTCACCGACTCATTGTGTGGGATGTATTCAAAGGACATCACGGGGGGGTAGATTAGAAATCTTATAAACTCCCTGTTTTATCTCATTCAGCTGCAAGCTCTTATCGCGAGTAGTCTGGGGAACACAATACACCCCATGCCCCCATACCTAAACATTCCCTCCTCCACCTCATTAAACTGTTACATACTGTAGATTAGATAAACCAAAGAAGTAAAGAAAAACCTTTGTTAATGTTGATTCATGTTTTTTTTTTTTTAAATTCCAATTTACCTGCAATCATGTGGTTTATACTGTACAAATAATATAGTTACAACTTATGTATGTGGTAATGGGCCCTTAAAGGGACATTACACACCCTAACCACTTTATCGTTTTAGGATTCTGCAATTAGGGGAGGATGAATACATAAATTAAAATAAAGGAAAAATACACAAAGTCTGTAAATCACACGTACGAAACAAACAATGAGGACATTTCCTGAGAGCGCGAGGTTTTAGATTATGGAGCTCCCCTGAGAGCAGATCAGACGGGGACACATCCTGAAGAAATTAAAGTAAATCTGGGACAATAGCTCGTCCTCGGCGAACAAAAAGACCCCCTAATCCCGTCTCATTGAGAGCTTTTCCTAAACACGTGAACCGGAAGGAATCCGTGTAAACCGCAAACATGGACCTCACTGCGAGGAGGTATAACAATGCAGAGGGACGAGACTGTGACGTAAACAAACCTCCCAAGCGCCCCTATTTAAAAAGGGTCAACCTGTACCAAATCACTGTCCCCCCCTCCTCTTTTTAGGGGTTCCTCCATATATTCAGGGTGTGCGGGTGTCTTTTTAGGGGTTCCTCCATATATTCAGGGTGTGCGGGTGTGTTTTTAGGGGCTCCCCCATATATTCAGGGTGCGCGGGTGTCTTTTTAGGGGCTCCTCCATATATTCAGTGTGTGCGGGTGTCTCTTTAGGGGTTCCTCCATATATTCAGGGTGTGCGGGTGTCTTTTTAGGGGCTCCTCCATATATTCAGGGTGTCTTTTTATAGGGGCTCCCCCATATATTCAGGGCGTGCGGGTATCTTTTTATAGGGGCTCCTCCATATATTCAGGGTGTGCGGGTGTTTTTAGGGGCTCCTCCATATATTCAGGTGTGCAGGTGTCTTTTTAGGGGCTCCTCCATATATTCAGGGTGTGCGGGTGTCTTTTTAGGGGCTCCTCCATATATTCAGGGTGTGCGGGTGTCTTTTTAGGGGTTCCTCCATATATTCAGGGTGTGCGGGTGTTTTTAGGGGCTCCTCCATATATTCAGGGTGTGCTTTTAGGGGTCCTCCATATATTCAGGGTGTGCGGGTGTCTTTTTAGGGGTTCCTCCATATATTCAGGGTGTGCGGGTGTGTTTTTAGGGGCTCCCCCATATATTCAGGGTGCGCGGGTGTCTTTTTTAGGGGTTCCTCCATATATTCAGGGTGTGCGGGTGTGTTTTTAGGGGCTCCCCCATATATTCAGGGTGCGCGGGTGTCTTTTTAGGGGTTCCTCCATATATTCAGGTGTGTGCGGGTGTGTTTTTTAGGGGCTCCCCCATATATTCAGGGTGCGCGGGTGTCTCTTTAGGGGTTCCCCCATATATTCAGGGTGTGCGGGTGTCTTTAGGGGCTCCTCCATATATTCAGGGTGTGCGGGTGTCTTTTTATAGGGGCTCCCCCATATATTCAGGGCGTGCGGGTATCTTTTTATAGGGGCTCCTCCATATATTCAGGGTGTGCGGGTGTTTTTAGGGGCTCCTCCATATATTCAGGGTGTGCAGGTGTCTTTTTAGGGGCTCCTCCATATATTCAGGGTGTGCGGGTGTCTTTTTAGGGGCTCCTCCATATATTCAGGGTGTGCGGGTGTCTTTTTTAGGGGTTCCTCCATATATTCAGGGTGTGCGGTGTTTTTAGGGGCTCCTCCATATATTCAGGGTGTGCTTTTAGGGGTTCCTCCATATATTCATGGTGTGCGGGTGTGTTTTCAGGGGCTCCTCCATATATTCAGGGCGTGGGTGTCTTTTTAGGGGCTCCTCCATATATTCAGGGTGTGTGGGCGTCTTTTTAGGGGTTCCTCCATATATTTGCAGTGTCTTTTTACGGGCTCCCACACCCCAAATATATGGAGGAGCCCCTAAAAAGACGCCCACACACCCTGAATATATGGAGGAACCCCTAAAAACACACCCACACACCCTGAATATATGGAGGAACCCCTAAACAGAGTGTGGTTAGGGAGGAACGCGGGACGCGGGCTCAGAGCATTAAATCGGAATATTTTGGACGTGTCGAGACGTTGCTGTGGAACCTGGTTTGTTGATGTGAGGAAAATATTACAGAGGATGAACAGGGAATCCCCGGCACAATGACTTGCTTCATCACCCGTGGTAAAGGCCTCTGCGGTTTGTCGGTCGGTTCCGCATGTTACCCGCCTTCGGCAAATCAGTTTGGGAGTCGTCCTGACATCACATTCCCAGTATAGTCTCGTCTTTTTTGAAGGAAGCTCCCAGCTTGACCCGAAACGACCCCGTCTGACCTCCACCTGGTTACACGCTGCCCCGAAGTATACCCCGCGGACCTGAGCCTTATCACTACGCGCTCCCTGGGTTTGTCGAGCCAAGCCCTGCGTCGGTTGGTCAGTAGCACTGGGAGGACTTTAAAGGTGTCGATAGGGCAACTCCGCCTTTTAGGCGGAGCCCCGTTACATTTTTTGCACTCTGACCCCTTTGAATCGCAGCTCGGCGACGCCCACATTAACCCTACACTTTCTAACGTTTACCATCCGGCTGTAAAGGCCCCGCAGGATTTTTTTTAACAGATCAGGGCTGTCAAACTCACGTCCCCAAACATGTTGATGCCTACAATTCCCAGAATTCTTTACATGCAGTAGACTGCCAGGGAATCATGGGAGTTGTAGTTCAGAAACATCTGGAGGGGCCGGGTTTGACAGCCCTGACCTAGATTGTAACTTCCCACAGGTGAATAAGGCCCTCGGCTCCTCCTGTATCTGTTACGGAAATATTGACTTGTCTTGTCTTGACCCATTGTTCCTTTGTACAGCGCTGCGGAATATGTTGGTGCTTAAGAAATAAAATAATAAAGTTGTAGTGATATTATGTTTACAGTCGCAAAGTAACCTGTTTTATAAGATTCCCCAATTAAGCATCTGCCTTCTATCGCACCCCCGCCCCGCCCCGTATGCAGGTAAGGGGAAAGACTTGTGTTTTTTGTTATTTGGGTTTTATTCACTCCTCCCCAACTCCATCGCTAGAAGCAAAACAGAACTCGAGTCGGATCTTGGCAGCGCCGCGCGCTGGTTTCCTCTCTGGGTGAAATATTAGACTGTTACATCCAGCGAACAGTTTCCTATCTGTGCGTCGGCGTTGTCATAGCACGTGCCGCCCCCCCCCCCCAATACACCGGCAGCCTCCAGCCTTAGCATCGACGGCAGTGAACGTGCCGGTACCCTCCGAAACTTCCTGGTGATCCGTAGATCGCCGGGCTGCTGACTGGCCACAAACTGTTAACTCTGCTGCGAGACGTTTTCCCGTTACGTTACGCGTGCCAGGATTTGGAGGCCAAGAAGAGTCACATGCGCAGGGGTCTACACAAAACACAAAGAAAACCCAAAATCCACAGCTGGATTCTGAGCGTCTGAGGCTCTGGGGAGCACAATGCGAGAGAACCAGCAAAACCAGGCAAAAAGAAAATAACGGATCAGGCTCTCAATGGGAGCAGTAACAATGATATAGAAAGGGTAGTAGATACTGCTCCCACTGGGAGGCTATTCCATGTAACAGTGATATAGAAAGGGTAGTAGATACATGGAATAGCCTCCCAGTGGGGGCAGTAACAGTGATATAGAAAGGGTAGTAGATACTGCTCCACTGGGAGGCTATTCATGTATCTACTACCCTTTCTATATCACTGTTACATGGAATAGCCTCCCAGTGGGAGCAGTATCTACTACCCTTTCTATATCACTGTTACTGCTCCCACTGGGAGGCTATTCCATGTAACAGTGATATAGAAAGGGTAGTAGATACATGGAATAGCCTCCCAGTGGGGGCAGTAACAGTGATATAGAAAGGGTAGTAGATAACATGGAATAACCTCCCAGTGGGGGCAGTAACAGGGTTATAGAAAGGTAGTAGATACATGGAATAGCCTCCCAGTGGGGGCAGTAACAGTGATATAGAAAGGGTAGTAGATACATGGAAAACCTCCCAGTGGGGGCAGTAACAGGGTTATAGAAAGGGTAGTAGATACATGGAATAGCCTCCCAGTGGGGGCAGTAACAGTGATATAGGAAGGTAGTAGATACTGCCCCCACTGGGAGGATATTCCATGTATCTACTACCCTTTCTATATCACTGTTACTGCCCCCACTGGGAGGCTATTCCATGTATCTACTACCCTTTCTATATCACTGTTACTGCCCCCACTGGGAGGCTATTCCATGTATCTACTACCTTTCCTATATCACTGTTACTGCCCCCACTGGGAGGCTATTCCATGTAACAGTGATATAGGAAAGGTAGTAGATACATGGAATAGACTCCCAGTGGGAGCAGTATCTACTACCTTTCCTATATCACTGTTACTGCCCCCACTGGGAGACTATTCCATGTATCTACTACCTTTCCTATATCACTGTTACTGCCCCCACTGGGAGGCTATTCCATGTATCTACTACCCTTTCTATATCACTGTTACTGCCCCCACTGCGAGGCTATTCCATGTATCTACTACCTTTCCTATATCACTGTTACTGCTCCCACTAGGAGATTATTCCATGTATCTACTACCCTTTGTAGATCACTGTTACTGCTCCCACTGGGAGGCTATTCCATGTATCTACTACCCTTTCTATATCACTGTTACTGCCCCACTGGGAGGCTATTCATGTATCTACTACCCTTCTATATCACTGTTACTTGCCCCCACTGGGAGGCTATTCCATGTATCTACTACCCTTTCTATGTCACTGTTACTGCCCCCACTGGGAGGCTATTCCATGTAACAGTGATATAGAAAGGGTAGTAGATACATGGAATAGCCTCCCAGTGGGAGCAGTATCTACTACCCTTTCTATATCACTGTTACTGCCCCACTGGGAGGCTATTCCTTGTATCTACTACCCTTTCTATATCACTGTTACTGCCCCACTGGGAGGCTATTCCATGTATCTACTACCTTTCTATATCACTGTTACTGCCCCCACTGGGAGGCTATTCCATGTATCTACTACCCTTTCTATATCACTGTTACTGCTCACTGGGAGATTATTCATGTATCTACTACCCTTTCTATGTCACTGTTACTGCCCCACTGGGAGGCTATTCCATGTAACAGTGATATAGAAGGGTAGTAGATACATGGAATAGACTCCCAGTGGGAGCAGTAAGTGATATAGAAAGGGTAGTAGATACATGGAATAGCCTCCCAGTGGGAGCAGTATCTCTACCCTTTCTATATCACTGTTACTGCTCCCACTGGGAGTCTATTCATGTATCTACTACTTTTCTATATCACTGTACTATGCCCCCACTGGGAGGCTATTCCATGTAATCTACTACCCTTTCTATATCACTGTTACTGCCCCCACTGGGAGACTATTCCATGTATCTACTACCTTTCCTATATCACTGTTACTGCCCCCCTGGGAGGCTATTCCATGTATCTACTACCCTTTCTATATCACTGTTACATGGAATAGCCTCCCAGTGGGGGCAGTAACAGTGATATAGGAAAGGTAGTAGATACATGGAATAGACTCCCAGTGGGAGCAGTAACAGTGACATAGAAAGGGTAGTAGATACTGCTCCCACTGGGAGTCTATTCCATGTATCTACTACCCTTTCTATATCACTGTTACTGCTCCCACTGGGAGTCTATTCCATGTATCTACTACCTTTCCTATATCACTGTTACTGCACTGCTGCCCCACTGGGAGGCTATTCCATGTATCTACTACCCTTTCTATATCGCTGTTACTGCCCCCACTGGGAGGTTATTCCATGCAACAGTAATATAGAAAGGGTAGTAGATACATGGAATAGCCTCCCAGTGGGGCAGTAACAGCGATATAGAAAGGGTAGTAGTTACATGGAATAGCCTCCCAGTGGGGGCAGTAACAGTAATATAGAAAGGGTAGTAGATACATGGAATAGCCTCCCAGTGGGGGCAGTAACAGCGATATAGAAAGGGTAGGAGATACATGGAATAGCCTCCCAGTGGGGGCAGTAACAGTAATATAGAAAGGGTAGTAGAATACTAAAAGGCTTTCTTTATAATAATGAGCACAGTCACTGGCACAGAGGTGGGGGGGGGGGGGTTACAAGCATTTTTGATAAAGACCCCTTTGTTTTGGGTCTTGAATAATTAGCAATGTTCTCCTACTCTCGGGGCGTATGGAATCTCACATTTAGAGTAGGACAGTATCGCGCACTGCGTGGCGAGAGTTAATATCGCTGTAATCCCGCATTCTAATCGTTTAACTGTTCCTTTTAGAGGCTCGTTCGCCCGTGTAACCCAACGCCCTGGAAAGAGCTCGCAGCAAGTCAAGCTATAAAAATATATTCTATATTTTGAAACGCGTCAGCGAAGGAAGCGAACGCGGCGCGACAAGTCACGGTCCCTGAATGGCAAGAGTGAAATATAAAAGAATAAAAACCGGCGTCTGGGATGATCCGCTTTATTTATAAACATATAACCCGGCGTTACAAAACGACAACAATGTGAAAAGAAACACTGTAACTCCTGCTCTGCTTTTTCCCTGAAGGAAAATGTAACAGCGGCAGGCGAAGCTGCTACAAAGCACGGTCAGACACGCTGAACAACGTTACCACCATTACTCTTCAGTAAAACGAACAAACTGTCGCTATTCCCCAAGGAGCCGATCGCGGCAATTATGGGGATTGGTTAAGCCAATCTGATCCGGAGTCCAATCCTTTGACCTGACGGGCAGAGAGACTCTCAGCCATCTAGCTGGAGTCCTGAACCCTGAGTTTCTCACAGCATCTTCCCTGCCTGCTCGCAGGTCATGGAGGAGTCAGGGAAGATGCTGTGAATCATCCTGCTGGACAAGGCTGTCAAAGCTGCGGAAGATGATGGTGAAGATGAACACTGACCAGTGGCTCTGCAGTGATTCTTCCATAAAGTGTAACATTGTGTACAGCGCGGGATGACCACTGGCAATAATCCTTCAGGGATCAGGTACCAACTTTTTTGAGCTGAGTCCAAGACGCTCAGCCGTCCCACAGCCTTAGCAGAAAATGCGTCTCTAGAGGGGGCTGGGGGGGCAACCCCCCACACCCACAATATGCCCCCGCCAGGAAACAGCATCCAGCTTCCCCCCTTATTCGGACCACTGTACCTCTCTCATCTTGCGTCGTACGTGGTTGATCGAGGAGTCATTGGAAAGGGCAGAGTCTGGCCTTTCCAATGATACCCACCATGACCTCATTCAATGTAAAATAAAAACGTAGCAATTTTTTTTCAAATCTTTGTCCAATCTTCGCTGCGTAATGAAAACAGAACGTAGGGTGGAAGCCTCAAAAAACTGCCCCTCTGAAAAGCTCCGGCAGGTAACATGGCGGATAGAAAGGCGAAAACCGAAGTGTGGACTCACCGCCCTTCGCTGAAGTTAAACCACTGCGGTTTTATTGAATAACCCCTTAAATCACTATTTCTGCCACCGGTAAGCATTTGTGGTGTATCGGCGCACAGTCAGTCACTGCAGGGGTCGGGGAAGAGCCCAAAAAGTGAAAACGCGGTAATGTCGAGGGTGCAAACCGACATCAAACTCACATTTAAGGGGTTATTCCGACGGGGAAATTCAGTTTCGTTGCAATTCAGCTATTCAAAAACCTGGCAATTCTCTAAATATTAACGAATTGCCAGTGAAATACGGTGCCTGTTCGGCGGCAGTGAAATCCCCAATAGAGAAGCAATGGTTAATCTATTCAGAGACACCGAACAGCAGAGAAAGGTCAGTGAAATGCCCTGCTGTTCGGTGGTTTTATTCGACAGGCTTATTCAGGCGAATCCCATAGGCTTCAATGTTAAATAAATAAATCCCCGTTTTTTATAAAAAAAATGATTCAACCGTAAATTACATTTAAAGGCATTTTTTGGCAAAATTCTTGATTACGATTTTTTTCTTCTTTTTAAATGCCATTTTTTCTATTCTGTAACAGACCTTTTTATTGTTATTCATTGGACCCTATAAATTCCACGCGTTATTTTTTGTTTAAAACGCCTTTTAAAAATAGCGTGTGTTTTAGTTGTTTGCCTTTTGTTTTGTTTTTTTACACCTGTTCGGCTGCTGGTCGCCGCTTTTTTCGGCTGATCGTCGCACGGTGTTCGCTGTTTTTTTGGTGGTTTATCAGATACGTTCGGCGGATCCATTTGCCGCACTTCTGGGACCCTGCGATGAATGCTGAATTCAGGAGTCAGTTCTGAATGTTCCCACTGATTTCCTGAATATATTACTTTATTTCAGCGCTATAGAATATGTTGGTGCTAAAAACACCTATAAGTTCAGTAGGTTCTTGCAGGCTGTGCCCCATTTCAATGCAGTGCCATGACATTGCTCTCACAGATGTGCTGGATGTAGTCGTCCCCCCAGAGTCCTGCACCTGTCCCATAGGTATTCATACCTAGGGGGGCCATGAGAGTAAATCCAGCGTCTGCAGTGAGAGCCGTGGAGCGCCTGAATGAACCAGCTCTGGGCTGGTGAGAAATTAGTCATTGGTTACCAGGATTATTTTTGATACTCGGTGAGGAGGTGAGGAACGCGAGGAGGTGAGGAACGCGAGGAGGTGAGGAACGCGAGGAGGTGAGGAACGCGAGGAGGTGAGGAACGCGAGGAGGTGAGGAACGCGAGGAGGTGAGGAACGCGAGGAGGTGAGGAACGCGAGGAGGTGAGGAACGCGAGGAGGTGAGGAACGCGAGGAGGTGAGGAACGCGAGGAGGTGAGGAACGCGTCAGGGTTCAGAGAAATTCTACAAATACTAAACCAGAGGAGATTCATTAACCAGTTCCTCGCCGCCAGGGAAATGCATCCTGTGCCAAGGAGAACCCACCCAGCCTGCGTGCCCAGAGTACACTGCAGGGTCAGCGCTCAGAGAGACGCGTTTCGCCTCGCTGAGCCCCTCATGGTTGCAGAGGGGGGCAGATATTGCCATACACAGTTATGGTTGGTATGATATAGAACAGGATGGGGCACGCCGCATTCCAACACTAAAGCATTTACACCATCTGATCTACTGATAACGCTGGGTTTTAACCCATTCAGCACCTCAGGGCAGAGGCTCAGGAGAGAGAGATCGGGGGGGGGGGCGCCACTGATCTCATTACTTTCCGGCACAGGAAGAGAAGAACTTGGAAAATGCAAAAGGGCAATGCTTCTTGGGGACCCCCAGACAGGCACCCCAGGTACACGCCGCACTTTTGCAGGCGCCCCGGGTAGACAACGCATTTGCCCCGGGTAGACGCCGCACTTTTGCAGGCGCCCCGGGTAGACAACGCATTTGCCCCGGGTAGACGCTGCACTTTTGCAGGCGCCCCGGGTACACGCCGCACTTTTGCAGGCGCCCCGGGTAGACAACGCATTTGCCCCGGGTAGACGCCGCACTTTTGCAGGCGCCCCGGGTAGACAACGCATTTGCCCCGGGTAGACGCTGCACTTTTGCAGGCGCCCCGGGTACACGCCGCACTTTTGCAGGCGCCCCGGGTACACGCCACACTTTTGCAGGCGCCCCGGGTACACGCCACACTTTTGCAGGCGCCCCGGGTACACGCCACACTTTTGCAGGCGCCCCGGGTACACGCCACACTTTTGCAGGCGCCCCGGGCACACGCCACACTTTTGCAGGCGCCCCGGGCACACGCCACACTTTTGCAGGCGCCCCGGGCACACGCCACACTTTTGCAGGCGCCCGGGTACACGCCACACTTTTGCAGGCGCCCCGGGCACACGCCACACTTTTGCAGGCGCCCCGGGTACACGCCACACTTTTGCAGGCGCCCCGGGTACACGCCACACTTTTGCAGGCGCCCCGGGTACACGCCACACTTTTGCAGGCGCCCCGGGTACACGCCACACTTTTGCAGGCGCCCCGGGTACACGCCACACTTTTGCAGGCGCCCCGGGCACACGCCACACATTTGCAGGCGCCCCGGGTACACGCCACACTTTTGCAGGCGCCCCGGGTACACGCCACACTTTTGCAGGCGCCCCGGGACACGCCACACTTTTGCAGGCGCCCCGGGTACACGCCACACTTTTGCAGGCGCCCCGGGCACACGCCACACTTTTGCAGGCGCCCCGGGTACACGCCACACTTTTGCAGGCGCCCCGGGTACACGCCACACTTTTGCAGGCGCCCCGGGTACACGCCACACTTTTGCAGGCGCCCCGGGTACACGCCGCACTTTTGCAGGCGCCCCGGGTACACGCCACACTTTTGCAGGCGCCCCGGGTACACGCCGCACTTTTGCAGGCGCCCCGGGTAGACAACGCATTTGCCCCGGGTAGACGCCACACATTTGCAGGCGCCCCGGGTACACGCCGCACATTTGCAGGCGCCCCGGGTACACGCCGCACATTTGCAGGCGCCCCGGGTACACGCCGCACTTTTGCAGGCGCCCCGGGTACACGCCGCACTTTTGCAGGCGCCCCGGGTACACGCCACACTTTTGCAGGCGCCCCGGGTACACGCCACACTTTTGCAGGCGCCCCGGGTACACGCCACACTTTTGCAGGCGCCCCGGGTACACGCCACACTTTTGCAGGCGCCCCGGGTACACGCCACACTTTTGCAGGCGCCCCGGTAGACAACGCATTTGCCCCGGGTAGACGCCACACATTTGCAGGCGCCCCGGGTACACGCCGCACATTTGCAGGCGCCCCGGGTACACGCCGCACTTTTGCAGGCGCCCCGGGTACACGCCGCACTTTTGCAGGCGCCCCGGGTACACGCCACACTTTTGCAGGCGCCCTGGGTAAACGCCGCACTTTTGCAGGCGCCCCAGGGAACACGCTGCACTTTTGCAGGCGCCCCGGGTACACGCTGCACTTTTGCAGGCGCCCGGGTACACGCTGCACTTTTGCAGGCGCCCCGGTACACGCCGCACTTTTGCAGGCGCCCCGGTACACGCCGCACTTTTGCAGGCGCCCCGGGTACACGCCGCACTTTTGCAGGCGCCCCGGGTACACGCCGCACTTTTGCAGGCGCCCCGGGTACACGCCGCACTTTTGCAGGCGCCCCGGGTACACGCCGCACTTTTGCAGGCGCCCCGGGTACACGCCACACTTTTGCAGGCGCCCCGGGTACACGCCGCACTTTTGCAGGCGCCCTGGGTAAACGCCGCACTTTTGCAGGCGCCCCGGGTACACGCCGCACTTTTGCAGGCGCCCCGGGTACACGCCGCACTTTTGCAGGCGCCCCGGGTACACGCTGCACTTTTGCAGGCGCCCCGGGTACACGCTGCACTTTTGCAGGCGCCCCAGGTACATGCCGTATTAAATCAGAGATGAATTGTTGTGGATCCAGGCCCTGGAGCTTCCGATATCCTGTGGGACGGCCGCCCGACATGGTCAAGTCATAAAATGTGCAAAAGAAAGGAGAAGAGAAGACAAAATACAAAACCACAAAGATTTTACACCCAACAAAGGCCGCATTAATAAACACAATTTAAACGCACATGATCATTCCACGGTTTAATCCGCGTATTGAAAGTTGTGTGGCCGAGCTTCCCGCAGCCCGAGGGGCTCAGTCACACCTCGCTAATACCTTTTTCCATCATTCCGAATACCATAAGGTGTTTGATCCCCCGCAGAGCTCCACCTCCCCTGAGAGGGCTTCATTGTACCGGTGTCCTTCATCCAGATTCCTATCATTCCTCCAATACTAAGAGCCTCCACATCTCCCAACACCACTCAAATGAAACCCCTTCCACGCCGGAGGGGCCGGGCCTGCCGCTTCCTCCCATCAATGTTTAGAGTTAGGGAAGGTTAGGGGAGCTGTCATCAATCTGCTCAAATCAAGACCCACCTGATTCACCTTGGAGGGCAGGAATGTAGCACAGACCAGGAGCTACAGAAAACAGATTAAAGCTTTGCAATGGCTCCCGGGGTTTCTACCGATCAACTCGGTCACCACCCTGTATCGCTCAGCATCCGAGGCTCTAGGTTTATTGCTCTAACTCCGAACACTGAGAGATAGAGAGAGGCACATTGTATCCAACACTCTATAACCCTTTCTCTATCCATCCAATACAATGTGTCTGAAGGCTACAGAGAGGTTGTTGGATCGATACAATCCGTAACCCCTCACCCTTTCTGTAATCCTCTCTCTCTATCCACGTAGTGTGGGAGGGAGTTTAGGTAAAGGGAACTGACCAATGGGAAGGATGGCAGCTTTGGACCAGAGAGAGGAAGGCAGGGAGGGTGAGGTGGTGGCACAGGACTCCTGCTCCAAGTAAGGATAAAACACAGGTAGTGCAGCTCCTCCGCCCGGTGTCAATACCCCACGATCTGTGCTACAGTTCCGCTATGGTTCTTAGATCTGACTTAATCCTAGAGCCAAGTCATGCAGAGTAAAAAAGCGGCACATCTTCTCCAATCAGCATCTGAGGTTATGAACGTTTAACGCTGACTCTAAACAGTGTGTGCTGTTCACAGTCCGTTTAATTGACCAACCGATTAATCAAAAATGAGAATAGTTGACAACTAGCCCTGGTATCCACTGCTCTTCATCTCCATTGCTGAATCCATCATCCGCTCTATGTATACAGCCTTTTTTTCAACCGCATTAAGAGCTGACAGCTGCAGGTTTATCTCTGCACAAAGCAGCAGAATTCATTCTTTTATCAGTGTAAATACGTGAAATCCCATTCGTTTCGCTTGTAATGCAGCATTCCTGGGAGTTACTCTGTGACCTCTCCCGCGAAGCGATATGAAATCTATATACTGCCCGTCCCCCTATGTTATATACAGATTGTAACAGATATCAGTACCCCAACAGGGTCACATCTGCCGCTTCCCCGCTAAACCCCAGTGTTCTCTTCGTGTCTCCCATGTTTTTCTCCAGTCTTTAGCTGCAGCTTAAAGACGGGTACATGTAGAGAGCCTCGCTAGCGTCCCCCAGAAATAAGCTGAGGATGTAGATATGGAGCCTTTCGATGGCGCAGCGAGCAGAGTATAGCTGTCACCCAAACCAAGAGTCGTGACTACTTGTAGGGTCAGAATAGAACGGCTTTAATCAGAGGACAAGCACAGATATCTATGTGGTCAAAAAAGGGTCATTTACATTAAAAAAAAAAAAAATCACAACATCTTCTAAGGGACCTCATCGGACTGAACAGATAATTGCACAAACATTTACTTTTTGGAAGGTGAAAAATAATTAGATCAGGTAGAAAGTTTCATTAAACATTACTTAACATTTCTTAGGCTAGGGTCAGACTGAGGCAGTGCGAACGCGCGTTCTGGCGCACTTAATCACGGCCGCACTAGCAGCAGATGCCGGGCAATGACGGCCAATATACGAAGTACGGTCGCACAAAAGTCCGGCCGCGCAACGCAAGTGGAAAATGAACACATTTTTTCGAGAATGTTAAACCACTAGTACTGACGTACAGAGTGCGCTGCGTCCGCTAGCGGCGAGTGTGCGTGAATTGGAGATGTCAGACACTGCTAATGTCCGGCCAACATAACGTCCAGATGCAAGAAGTGTTTTATTGATGATCCGTACAAAATCACGGATGAAACTGCGCATAGTATGACCGCTATCGCGTATTCCGTGAAAAAATACGTCCATTCTTCGAACGCACATTTTCACGGACAACGTGAAAAATGCGTTAGTCTGACCCTAGCCTAAACGAGTCAAGACAATGGGTGATCGTGATTCACAAATCGATTAAAGACAACAGATAATGAGGCAGTATTTGCATGACAACGAATATTACCAAATTACACATTCCTGATCGCAGGCTTCCTGGAAGACTAATCTGATCAGCAGATTGACAACTGCATTCTTGCATAACCACAGATTATACCAACATTCTACATGAGGGCAATGGGCTAATATTGATTAGGAGTCCTGCACCCTACAAAATATGCCTCCATGCCCATTCATCCAAAGTTCGAAATGACTTGCGTCACACAGATATAAAAGGAAAAAGGTACCTCTGAACGAGGCAAACGGATATTGTTGCAAACGTATGCAACAGAAAAACACTCCGTACCCTGTAAATAACGTGGAGCATGATCTATGTTGATAAACAGAGACCCATTCACATACATAAACCTCTATACTCTTCGGAGAACCTATAATATTTACATAAATAAATTATACAAGAATTAAATAATACACAGACATCACACGTGTTAAATCGATGTAATATTAAAATATTCAGACACCGTTTAATTAATTGATTCCCTTCAGCAGGAAGCGGCAAAACACAGAAACCAGACCGCATTTTATACATAAAGGGGGGGGGGGAGAGATCAGACAAAAAGATGTACCTGGCTAGACAAGTCTGTGTTAATGGGTAACTGTGACACCGCCAGGTATTTTACATGCTACATGGGATGGATGGGAGGAGGGAGAGCCCCCTGGGCCCTGCACGCAGGACAAGCAATGGAACACGGCAGCATGGGTCAAATAAAGAGAAAAATTGGGTTTTATCACCGTAAACAGTAAATTACAGTGGATCAGATTTCAGATGAAAGAATCGAAAGAGATTTCAGGAGAGTTTAGAAGGACACGGGTCGATACATGAATCTACGGCTGACCAGGACCGGCAGGACCGTCTGAGGGTAACACGACCATAAAAATGGGCCTAAGGGTCCATTTATTCATCTTAATGCAGCATTTTTAAGCAATCGTGTTCAACCTATACATTTATATAAACACAGTTATATTTTGCACCATGTAATACACACGGCCAAATCCTGGTGTTACAGCCAGTTCCTGGTGTTTGGAATGGAATAAGGTGATGTTGTTACCTGCAGCACTGAAGGTTTATGCAGGTTGGTATAAATAAAAAAGAAATAAAAGAACCCGCCCAGAGATATCTGCATGAGGGGGTGGATTTATAGGTGGTCTGATGTGGCAGCAGTACCGGAAACCCCCAAGGTACTGAGTATTTGGCATTTGATGACAGATACGCTGCCACACACAGTGCTGCAGGACAATCTGTTAGTTTGGGTATAGCAGAGCCGATGCCAGCAATTGTACTTTACCTCCTTCCATCCAGAACAGGTGGGATTTATGCCGCATCTTATACAGTTGTGTTCAAAATTATTCAACCCCCACTGAAATTGAGTGTTTTGGCCAGTTTGACATTGATTTTGATCATTCAGTCATCTTGCTTACAATTAAATCAAAGAGGCACGTGTAGGTCAGACAAATATAACATAACATTTATAATGAAATAACCACAAATGTCTTTTCTGTGCTCACATCATTATCAGTTTTATTCAACCCCCAAGTGACATTCAATCTTAGTACTTAGTACAACATCCTTTTACAGTTATAACAGCTTTTAAACGTGAAGCATAGCTTGACACAAGTGTCTTGCAGCCATCTACGGGTATCTTCGCCCATTCGTCATGGGCAAAAGCCTCCAGTTCAGTCACATTCTTAGGCTTGCGCACTGCAACTGCTTTCTTTAAGTCCCACCAGAGGTTCTCAATCGGATTTAAGTCAGGTGACTGCGATGGCCACTCCAAAATGTTCCAGCCTTTAATCTGCAACCATGCTCTAGTGGACTTGGAGGTATGCTTGGGATCATTGTCCTGTTGAAAGGTCCAACGTCTCCCAAGCCTCAGGTTTGTGACGGACTGCATCACATTGTCATCCAATATCTCCTGGTACTGAAGAGAATTCATGGTACCTTGCACACGCTGAAGCTTCCCTGTACCCTGCAGAAGCAAAACAGCCCCAAAGCATGATTGACCCCCCGCCATGCTTCACAGTAGGCAAGGTGTTCTTTTCTTCATAGGCCTTGTTCTTCCTCCTCCAAACATAGCGTTGATCCATGGGCCCAAACAGTTCTAATTTTGTTTCATCAGTCCACAGAACACCAAGGTCTCTCTTGGTATGTTTAACATCTTTGCAATCTTCTTATAGCCATTGCCCTTCCTGTGAAGAGTAATCACGTCTTCTCTTGTCTTCCTGGACCATTCTCTTGACTTCACCATGTTTGTAACCACACCAGTAAATGTCTAGAAGGAGCTGAGTATCACAGTCATTTTAAAGCTGCCTAATTGGTGCTTATTATGCTTTATTGCTGCTCCGTGACATCCACAGGTGTTTTCAATACCTGATTGAAAACACTTGAATGAACCTCTGTTCTTCAGAGTGGTAGTCTTTAAGGGGTTGAATAATTGTGTCAATGAAGAATTCACAAAAGAAACATTTACTACTGTATTACAAAACCAATTGATGTCATTTTAGTTGCATATGGTTCTTTAAAAAGTCCTTGTAGGATTTCATTCTGAATACAATTACAAATGTACACTAAATTCCCTAAAACCCTTTACAGCATTGGGGGTTGAGTAATTTTGAACACAACTGTATACCCCGCGGGTTCCCATGCATCACTCTGCACCTCGCCCTCTGTCACGAAAACCTCCGCTCTCCTGCCTGAGCTCTGCCAAGAAGACACTCATCCCCATTCCTCCAAAATACACACTCCCCTGCCAGGCACCCTCATGCCAACAGGCAGGCAAGCACATCCCTGCGCCGGGGGTCCTACCCCAACTCCCATCAGAGGCAGCCACAGGCTGTGGTATATGTAAATAATCAATATAAAGCAACACAATTTCCAATTGACCTATAAAATATATGGAGCCCCTAAAAAGACACCCGCACACCCTGAATATATGGAGGAGTCCCTAAAAAGACACCCACACACCCTGAATATATGGAGGAGCCCCTAAAAAGACACCCACACACCCTGAATATATGGAGGAGCCACTAAAAAGACACCCGCACACCCTGAATATATGGAGGAGCCACTAAAAAGACACCCGCACACCCTGAATATATGGAGGAACCCCTAAAAAGACACCCGCACACCCTGAATATATGGAGGAGACCCCAAAAAGACACCCGCACACCCTGAATATATGGGGGAGTTTAGAGAAAATAAGGACGAGATTCAGGCTCAAATATGGACTTTCCATCCTAAATACTGATGATAGGGAGCCATGATATTTGATAGGGAGGAGAAGCTCCCGTACATTCATCCCTGGGGGAAACAGCAAACACTACATATTGTTTATTAAGACAGACTGATAGGGATTCCCGATAAGACAGAAACTGATACATTGTTTTGCAGCTAGAACAAATGTTACAGCAACACCAACTTTAACCTGCAGTTTCTGGTCACGTCGGCCTCCGCAGCAGAGAATATATTCAAAGTTTGAGTTCTTTTTAGTTACATAAGGAAATTCAATTTACCCATTTATTCACTATAGAGCAGTGATTCCCAACCCTGGTCCTCAGGTCCCCCTAACAGGCCAGGTTTGCAGGATATGTGAAGCACAGCACAGGTGTTATGATTTGCTGCTCAGTGATTGCAGGATTCAGTCTGTATTTCCCCAAGTTAATCCTTAGGGAGACTTGAGGACCAGGGTTGGGGACCGCTGCTATAGAGAAGAAAAAAAAAAGGGGGGATATGTTTTGACATAATTAATAACCATATCCCAATGCATTAGGAACCTGTACAAAAAGATCTCAGGTGACCAGTTCATGCACAGCACTGTACAAAAGAATAACAGCTCAACCACTGAGACTTGATGAAAGGAGATTTCACCTAGAGCAGAGGAAACTGTTCTTTACAGCCAAAGCAATGAATGTTTTCGATGAATAAGTAAAAGTGGTTATTCCGTGATATAAATCGTGAATAGGCATTATGTCACCTAGTCAATACCGGTAATAAGTCCGGTATCGATTATGGAGCAAAAAAGTCATTACATTTTTTCAGGATTGGAAATTGCTTCAAATGCGGGAGGGGTGATTGGGGGGGGGGCTTCCTACCTTCTTCTGTATCATCAGCAACGAGAAAGGCTGGATCTGATGAACACGAGGCCTTTTTCGCCCTATAATCAGGGTTAAACTTGCAAAAGCGTGAATTCCTTTCCAGGTCCCCTTCCCCAACAGCAAACCCCCACCACCAAACCACCCACCCCGGGAATCAGGCACGTATTCTAAAAAATGGGTCGGGAGCAAGCAACGGCTTAGTATTCACAAGCGAGTCGAGACAGGTGAGTTTAGGAGAAGGGGGGGCAGGCGGGGGGCGAATGTCAGAAAAAACTGCCTTCAACCTTATCCAAAAGATCTCTTCCCCTTGTCCTGACCCCGTGATTGAAACAAAGGAGTGCGCCAAATCCCTCAGGTCACGCCGGAGCCTATGAGCGGGTCTTTAGCGGTTTCCGCACGTATCATACAAAGTATAATAACGTCTTTGATTAATAAAAAAAAGAAGAAAAAAATTATTTCAGCACGAAAAAAAAAAAAAAAAAAGTATATATATTGACTGTTCCAGCTTTAAAAACGCTCTAACGAGCCATTGTAAATAAGTAGAAAATGATGAGAGCAAAAGTCAGCAACCATGCCCGTCAGTTTTAGAACTACGACTCCCATGATGCTCAGTCACTAAGTCGGCTGAGCCTCATGTGAAATGCAGGTCCAAAACATCTGGAGGACCAAGATTGCTGATTTTTGAATTAAGTCTTGCATTAATCAATGTATAATGATATTAAATATATATATACTGGTATTCTTCAATATTTTCGACCTTGCTCAGCATCCTGGGGGGGGGGGGGGACCTCGGATGGCCCAGGATTTGTCCCGTGGCAGCCTGGCGACTTTCTGTTGGTAAAACAGTTAATTGAATCAGTGCGTCTCCAAGTCCAAACCATGACGAGCGCGCACTACCTGTAAAGGGATTAATTCGGGGATTCCCGGCCCGGCCTCCATTGTGCCGTGATTAAGATGAACAGGAGGTTGCTCGGTGCAGCCGGATAAAGGAGCGAGGCCGGGACAAAGCGTTAGGAAAGCTGAGCTAATCTGGAGGAAAACACTGTATTTAAACACATTTCCAAAACTTCCCTGAATGGAGTTAAGAGGTTTCCGGGTCCTCCTGCTACACAAAGAAGCATCCCGAAACTTACGTGTGCCCGGCTGTATGACGCGCTCACACCATTAGAACCTCCACATGGACGTCGCTCGTGCTAAAACACCATTCCACAAATCCAACCTGCAAAATCCAACGGTGCCGCTGCAGCAGAGCGCCTCGATCACTGACCACAAACCAACAGCCCGCCATCCCCAAAATCCAACTACCCTACCTCGGTCCAAATAACCCAACGCTTCCACCTCTCTGCCCAAAATCTGAAGCTTCGCCTTCTATCAGGAAAATCAAATCCCGCTTACATACCCAAAACTAGAAACCTCCTGAAAAGCATACATTATACTTCTGTCTTTGTACAGAAAGCCCAAAGCTTCTACCCCAAAATCCGAAGTTTATCCACAAGTCCCAAAAAATTAAAAAGTCTTTCTCACTGCCCTAAACCAAACGCCCTCAACCTCAAACCCAAAATCTGACCCCTATCCACACGTCCCAAAACCAAACGCCTCTACCTCAAAATCCAAAATCTGACCCCTATATGTACGTCCCAAAACCTCCAAACCCAAAATCTGTCCCCTATCCAGTGGCGTAGCGTGGGTTGTCAGCGCCAAGAATTGTGCGCCCCCCCCCCAACCTGTGGACACGTTATCGATACTGCCCCAGCTCACACATGGATATTGCCCCAGCTCACACATGGATATTGCCCCAGCTCTCACATGGATATTGCCCCAGCTCTCACATGGATATTGCCCCAGCTCACACCTGGATATTGCCCCAGCTCACACATGGATTTGCCCCAGCTCACACATGGATTTGCCCCAGCTCACACATGGATACTGCCCCAGCTCACACATGGATACTGCCCCAGCTCACACATGGATATTGCCCCAGGTCACACATGGATACTGCCCCAGCTCACACATGGATACTGCCCCAGCTCACACATGGATACTGCCCCAGGTCACACATGGATACTGCCCCAGCTCACACATGGATACTGCCCCAGCTCACACATGGATACTGCCCCAGGTCACACATGGATACTGCCCCAGGTCACACATGGATACTGCCCCAGGTCACACATGGATACTGCCCCAGCTCACACATGGATACTGCCCCCAGCTCACACATGGATATGCCCCCAGCTCACACATGGATATGACCCCAGCTCATGGATTTGCCCCCAGTTCTCACATGGATTTGTCCCAGCTCGTGGATTTGCCCCCAGCTCGTGGATTTGCCCCCAGCTCGTGGATTTGCCCCCAGCTCGTGGATTTGCCCCCAGCTCGTGGATTTGCCCCCAGCTCGTGGATTTGCCCCCAGCTCGTGGATTTGCCCCAGTTCTCACATGGATTTGTCCCAGCTCATGGATTTGCCCCCAGCTCTCACCTGGATACTTGCCCCAGCTCCGGATCCAGCAGGGGTTGAGAGGGCCCAGATGCCGGGCAGCGGGAGTGCCTGCCCGGTCCTGAACAGCGTGCGAGTCCGTCCGTGTTGAAGGGGAGGCGGCTGCGTGCGTGCGCAGGTCACGCGGTCCGGCCAGTCAGGTGGTACAGAGACTCAGTACCACCTGATTAGCTGGACCACGTGACCGGCTGCGCCTGCACGCAGCCGCATCCCCTTCAACACGGATGGACTCACTGTTCACGACCGGGTAGCAGCACTCCCGCAGCCCGGCATCTGGGTCCCCTCAACCCGCGGGCCCTTGGGCGGCACCCGAGGGCGCCCCTAACAAAACTGCGCCCGGGGCCACGGCCCCCCCAGCCCCCCCACGCTACGCCCACACCACTGCCCCTATCCATACGTCCCAAAACCCAACACCTTAACCTCCAGATCCAAAATCTGACCCCTATACGTACGTCCCAAAACCTCTAAACCCAAAATCTGTCCCCTATCCATACGTCCCAAAACCCAACACCTTAACCTCCAAACCCAAAATCTGACCTTTATCCGTATGTCCCAAAATTAAACACCTCTACCTCCAACCCCAATCTTTCCTTATGTCCCCAAAATCAGACACCTCTCCCTCCAATCAAAAAAAACAAATGCCTCTCCCAAATTCTCTACTAAATGTCCTAAATCTATCCTAAATTCCTTCTGAGTGAAGCACACGGTGACAGTAAGACGCGTCCACCAGGCCGCAGAGTATCCCTCACACGGCGACAGTAAGACGCGTCCACCAGGCCGCAGAGTATCCCTCACACGGCGACAGTAAGACGCGTCCACCAGGCCGCAGAGTATCCCTCACACGGCGACAGTAAGACGCGTCCACCAGGCGCAGAGTATCCCTCACACGGCGACAGTAAGACGTGTCCACCAGGCTGCAGAGTATCCCTCACACGGCGACAGTAAGATGCGTCCACCAGGCCACAGAGTATCCTCACACGGTGACAGTAAGACGCGTCCACCAGGCCGCAGAGTACCCCTCACACGGCGACAGTAAGATGCGTCCACCAGGCCGCAGAGTACCCCTCACACGGCGACAGTAAGACGCGTCCACCAGGCCGCAGAGTACCCCTCACACGGCGACAGTAAGACGCGTCCACCAGGCCGCAGAGTATCCCTCACACGGTGACAGTAAGACGTGTCCACCAGGCCGCAGAGTAACCTCACACGGAGACAGTAAGACGTGTCCACCAGGCCGCAGAGTATCCCTCACACGGTGACAGTAAGACGTGTCCACCAGGCCGCAGAGTAACCTCACACGGCGACAGTAAGACGTGTCCACCAGGCCGCAGAGTATCCCTCACACGGTGACAGTAAGACGTGTCCACCAGGCCGCAGAGTATCCCTCACACGGTGACAGTAAGACGCGTCCACCAGGCCGCAGAATATCCCTCACACGGTGACAGTAAGACGTGTCCACCAGGCCACAGAGTATCCCTCACACGGTGACAGTAAGACGTGTCCACCAGGCCGCAGAGTAACCTCACACGGAGACAGTAAGACGTGTCCACCAGGCCGCAGAGTATCCCTCACACGGCGACAGTAAGACGTGTCCACCAGGCCGCAGAGTATCCCTCACACGGCGCCAGTAAGACGTGTCCACCAGGCCGCAGAGTAACCTCACACGGAGACAGTAAGATGCGTCCACCAGGCCGCAGAGTAACCTCACACGGAGACAGTAAGACGTGTCCACCAGGCTGCAGAGTATCCCTCACACGGCGACAGTAAGACGCGTCCACCAGGCCGCAGAGTATCCCTCACACGGGGACAGTAAGACGCGTCCACCAGGCTGCAGAATATCCCTCACACGGTGACAGTAAGACGCGTCCACCAGGCTGCAGAGTATCCTCACACGGGGACAGTAAGACGCGTCCACCAGGCCGCAGAGTATCCCTCACACGTGACAGTAAGACGCGTCCACCAGGCCACAGAGTATCCCTCATACGGTGACAGTAAGACGCGTCCACCAGGCCGCAGAGTATCCCTCACACGGCGACAGTAAGACGCGTCCACCAGGCTGCAGAGTATCCCTCACACGGTGACAGTAAGACGCGTCCACCAGGCCGCAGAGTATCCTCACACACGGTGACAGTAAGACGCGTCCACCAGGCCGCAGAGTATCCTCACACGGTGACAGTAAGACGCGTCCACCAGGCCGCAGAGTATCCCTCACACGGTGACAGTAAGACGCGTCCACCAGGCCGCAGAGTAACCTCACACGGAGACAGTAAGACGCGTCCACCAGGCCACAGAGTATCCCTCACACGGTGACAGTAAGACGCGTCCACCAGGCTGCAGAGTATCCTCACACGGTGACAGTAAGACGCGTCCACCAGGCTGCAGAGTATCCTCACACGGTGACAGTAAGACGCGTCCACCAGGCCGCAGAGTATCCCTCACACGGCGACAGTAAGACGCGTCCACCAGGCCGCAGAGTAACCTCCCACGGAGACAGTAAGACGCGTCCACCAGGCCACAGAGTATCCCTCACACGGTGACAGTAAGACGCGTCCACCAGGCTGCAGAGAATCCTCACACGGTGACAGTAAGACGCGTCCACCAGGCCGCAGAGTATCCCTCACACGGCGACAGTAAGACGCGTCCACCAGGCCGCAGAGTATCCCTCACACGGTGACAGTAAGACGCGTCCACCAGGCCACAGAGTATCCCTCAATACGGTGACAGTAAGACACGTCCACCAGGCCGCAGACTATCCCTCACACGGCGACAGTAAGACGTGTCCACAAGGCTGCAGAATATCCCTCACACGGTGACAGTAAGACGCGTCCACCAGGCCGCAGAGTATCCTCACACGGTGACAGTAAGACGCGTCCACCAGGCCGCAGAGTATCCTCACACGGTGACAGTAAGACGCGTCCACCAGGCTGCAGAGTATCCCTCACACGGTGACAGTAAGACGCGTCCACCAGGCTGCAGAGTATCCCTCACACGGTGACAGTAAGACGCGTCCACCAGGCCGCAGAGTACCCCTCACACGGTGACAGTAAGACGCGTCCGCCTCACACGTATCCTTGTGGTTGGGTTTCTTGGCTACCTTTTATTTTCTTACAGACACGTCCGATCGGTGAATCACAGACCCGAGCGATGATTCACAGGCTGCGCTGCTCCACCGTAACACAGCGTTAACATCGTCCAGACATCTGTCAGTGCGGGGAAAAAAATCCTCTCACTTATGACAAGTACATGAATCCGTGGTCAGTAACAAACGACACAACACACTGTATGTAACGGAGTAATAACAGAACAAAAGTCGTGTTTAACGAGAGCTGCACGCGCATGCACAGATCTGATCCACCGCTGCCGCTCTGAGAACGCTCGCTACAGCGATTGGTCTCAGAGTGTGATGTCAGACGCTCTCTTTGTGTGACTTCACTAGTGACCGGCAGCCAGGATATTCAAAATTCTGGCTACGGGTGCCACTGGGTGGGGTGGAGGCAACTCCTCCACTTCACCCCTTGATTTCTCCAGATCGGAGGGAGCAGGAAGGGGCACTCCTCGCATCCTGACCACCTTAAAACTATAAAGTAGTCAGAAAGAGTAGAGTGTCCCTTTGAAACAAGACAGGGTGTCGCTCCATGGTCTAATATGCCACCGGTCCTGTATATGGGGATAGGATGCCGGTCTTACCAATGACTTAGAACTTTTAAGACAGGGATCTCAAACTCTGTGCCCCACTCTAACATTTCTGAACTACAACTCCCATGATTCCCTGGCCATCTATTGTAGTGACTAGAATTCTGGGAATTGTAGGCCTCAACAACTGGAGGGGCTGGATTTTGAGACCCCTGCTGTAAGTAGCTTGTACGTAGATTTGTTGTCGTCATCTCCGGCCCATTGTACAGCGCTACAAAACTTGTTGGCGCTTCATAAATACTTGTACCTGTAAGAGAATCCATAGGGCTCACGTGGGGCTTATTCACTAAACCGAGACTCAGAGAATGCAGAAGAGAATTACCGATGCAACCCCTGTTGTTTCACCCTGGTCCCAGTTTAGTGAATAAACCCCTCAGTATTTACCGACTTCAATAAGAATGGCTTCCTCCCCGTGTTTGCCTTCTCTTCAGGTTCCTTTTAAAGAGCTTTGCGCTCAATTTACTAGTCAAATAGACATTTCACGCTCCTTAGCTATGACTGGGTGGGGGCGCCGGGAAGGTGGGGGCTCCTAGTGACCACCTGGATGGACACTGGGCAGATGCTACCGGGTCATTAAACCGCCAACTCCAAAGCTGCCTTGATTACTGTAATTTTCACACGTTTGGGACATTTCCCACAAAAGGCAATATTCCCTGCTTTGTTTGGTAGTCGCACGGCACGACCCGCGTCTGTATGTTTATATGTATGTACACACACAATATCTTAAATCAAAAAAGAAAAAAAAAGGACAAGAACATTTGAGTAAAATCAGTTTCTTCTTCCTATAAGCTACTTATCAAATTATTCCCATGTCCGTGTAACGCTGGACACGCCAGGCAGAAATGGGCCCCCAAAAACCATGATTCCTGACAGAAAATGGCGCCAGAAGTGATGACTTCAGTCAGAAAACAGGCTGAGGCTGAGAGCACTGACTAGGCCCCACAAGTAACAATGGCCTTGTCAGAAGATAACGGCTCGATGATGATCAATAAGGAGTCCCCGCAGCAGGACCTGGGCCACTCCCAGCGGGGCAACCGAGGGACCAGGGCCACTCCCGGCGGGGCAACCGAGGGACCAGGGCCACTCCCGGCGGGGCAACCGAGGGACCAGGGCCACTCCCGGCGGGGCAACCGAGGGACCAGGGCCACTCCCGGCGGGGCAACCGAGGGACCAGGGCCACTCCCGGCGGGGCAACCGAGGGACCAGGGCCACTCCCGGCGGGGCAACGAGGGACCAGGGCCACTCCCGGCGGGGCAACCGAGGGACCAGGGCCACTCCCGGCGGGGCAACCGAGGGACCAGGGCCACACCCGGCGGGGCAACCGAGGGACCAGGGCCACACCCGGCGGGGCAACCGAGGGACCAGGGCCACTCCCGGCGGGCGATGGGGAGTAACAAGACTGGGTTAGAGAGTCACCCCCTGAGTAGGGCCATGTCTTCCTGGACACATAGTACTATTTCATACAGAGGGAGCGCTCAGGAAAGGAGCTGCCCTGTAACATGTATAATTCATATTCTGCAGGAGAGAAATATTCATTACTTTTAGGATAACGGAAGCTCCTCTTTGATTTGTTACCTGAAGCATATGAATTGTACTTACTGCAGGGGAGGATTTTTCATGCACTGCCCATGATTATAAGAGTAATGACATGCGTCCAGGAAAACATGGAATATTTGGCACCCCAATACCACCAGAGCCATAAAGTTACCTCCAGCGTTATGCAGACACCCCGCTTTTCTGTATATTTTATAGAGACACTGACACCGTGTCTGGTGGTATAAGATGTGCGGCTGTGGGAGTTGAGGCCCCCTTAAACATCCCTGTACCTCACCGTACACCACTTTATCACACAGGGCCATGCGGGGTTGGAATTGTTTAGAATAAAATCAGATTTATTTATTTTTAATTCAGGGAGAAGCTTTATACACCGTGTCGGCGCCGGCTTCCAGCGCGGGAGAGGCAACGCGTGCATCAGGAGATCCATGGCCGGAATTTAAAGTCTGCTATTTTTACTCCCCTGTGTTATTCTCGGGGTGGAATATTTACCGGCCTGGTCAGATTTATAAATCGGCGCACAGAATCACCCAGAACACTGCGCAGGCGCCCTACGCACAACACAACCCCTCAACGCAGCCCTGGAAAGGATCAGCAAGGCGTAAAAATTCAGATTTTACACAGAATAAGGATCGTAAGCTCTGCTGCCTAGTGTGCCAGTAGTCACAAGTAACATTAGATTGCTAGCTCTTCAGGACTGAAACCTCTTGATGGCAAAATCCCACCCAGAATCACAGGCTGCCGGATTTGTGTACACGGTAACTGCAGCAGCCCAAATTATCACACGGGGTTATTCAAAGAGATCCGAATGGCTGCCGAAAGGTAACTGAACGCTGAAAATCAGCGTTCAGTTACCTTTCCTGGCCATTCGGCTATCCAGAGAGCAGGCAGTTCGCCAAATCTTGGCGAATTGCCTGCACATACGGTGCCTGTTCGAGGGCAGTGAAATCCCCATAGAGAAGCAATGGTTAATCTATTCAGAGAACAAAAACCAGCAGTGAAAAGTTGTTGAATTGCCCTGCCATTCGGTGGTTTCATTCGGCAGGTTTATTCAAGCGAATCCCATAGGCTTCAATGTTACAAATATTCTCATTTTAATTCAATATCTAATAAACCGTTCATTCTAATATTCTGCAGTAAAAAGTCTCTTTATTTATAGATTTTTTAGGATATTTTAAGCATTTTTCAGGATTTTTTTTACCAAACAGCCCTTTTTATTATCATTCATTGGATTATATGTAAATTTCAGACATTTTCGCTCAGTAGTTTCTTTGCAAACAGCGTTTCACTTTTCAAACATTCAAGCGAACGTTATTTTTTTTTTCCACTCCATTCATCTGCGGTGTTGGCTTTTTCCGGCGGCTGCTCTGCGCTGTGATCAGCTCCTATTCGGGTTTCTCCGGCGTGTTCGCCGGGGTTAATCCAGAGGTTTTTGGTGTGCCTTCGCCGGGTTTTGCGGTGAGTGTTCGGCGGGTTTGCGGTGACTTTTCCCTGCACTTAGACGGCCCTGTGGTGCTTGCTGAATACACCGCAGGGTCGCCGAAATGGGATCGCCAAATCGAACCGAATTGAAGAGAACGATAAGTCACCGAACGTGCGGTGACTTTGATTCTCTTTGATTAACCCTGTATATCTTGCCTTGATAACGGGTCAGAACAGACGGATCTAGCCGACAACCTACACAACACCTTCATGGTGTATAAGCACGAAACCGCATCCAACACTGGCTGCAACAACTAACCGTCCATAACGATAAGATACAGATGACCTCCGACATGGAACCGCCACCGCTCCAGTTTATCCACATTTTACGGACTTGAGGGGTCATTAACTCACGGTACTATATGGGAGTGACGGTAGACTAATTTGGGAGAGTAGCGGCAGGTTCCACATTTTATGGAAGAATAGCGCTGGTAGCGCCTTGTTTGCAGGAACAACACCTGCTGGTGCTGGATTTTCCCTCTACTGATAACGGAGTTGCACTCTAGAAGCAACAACGGTGATTTTTAACGTTCTTTGCACTTACAATGAACTTCGGTGAAGCGACGGTGCTTCGTGAATAACGGCGTTACATGCGGAGAGACCTGGTAACCCTCCTGCAGCTGGGCAGCAGTCCATCCTGTCCACCATCACGGCACAATCATTCGAAGGGATGCAACATGCCACGTAGATCCACATAGATTGTTTAAGACAATGATCCGAACCTTGGACCTGCAGAGGTTTTGGATCTACAATTCCCTTGAGTCTCCGCTAACCTCATATGCGGCTGAGCATGATGGGAGATGTAGTTCCAAAACACTAGGAGAGCCAAGGCTGCTGACCCTAGGGTCAAGACACTTTGTCTATGGGTGGATCTGTTTTACAAGACCTCCAACATGTAGATAACCGAGTGACAGCAGCTGATGGAACCAAGACAAGCGTAGATTCCATGCGTGACGGTGACATCCGTACACGGGAAAGGACTCTATGCTCGTTGGACTTCGCACCCAGGTTCCCAGGCCTCCTCACCCAGCCTCTGTGTACTTTCTCTTCACCTCCTGCGGCGAACAAACAGAGGCCCGTGAAATCACTAATTCCAGTGGACGGAAAACGCGATCCAGGAATATCCACAACTCTAAAACCAAGAAGCTCCGGGTGGATCCTCAGAGCGGAGCTGAGTGAGAGGCTGTCGACAAAGCCGGATAGGAGTTCTAGTCTGACTACGATGGAGGGTTCCTCCCCGCGACTTTGCGATCATGACAGCCGTCTCAAAAGATGAATAACATCAAATCAAGTGGAGCGGGTTCGCCTGGGAACACAGTCTCTCTCAGTTTTATCAGGAGGAACTCCGTTCCCGTTCGGCTGATGTACTGGAACGTTGCAATAACTTTCTATGTAGACACAATGTTACAAACCCGTCTAGATGTATGGGTGTTTCCAGGGCTTGAGCACAGAGGTGCAGCACAGTTATACATAAAGAAGCGCTGCAGTGGCTACAGCTGTCAGAGAACCTTTTTTATGACCAGGAATATGGGTGAACAGAAACATTGGGGAGTTCCCACGCTTATATCTTTTTTTTTGGGGTACTTGACCCCTGAGTCAGCACAAAGCGTTTCTTTTCCGAATAACCTAAGATGTTCAGAGTCTCGGCCGAGGAGCGTCGCGAGCCCCAAACATAAAGGCAGAGATTTTCACTTATTTTGTTTGTTAATGTTGCAAAAACATATATATATATATAGACAAAGACGGGACGAGCCGCTCGCACAGACCCATCAAACGGCGCACGCGGCGTAACAAACCCCAAAACGCAGGACCCACATCAGAGACACAGAAAGATGTCAGGATCCCAAGACAGGGAGGCACCGAATTTCCCTGAATAGCTCGGAGTGCCGGGATAAAATAACACATCTGAACACATCACTATTTATAATGAGTTAGGACCGGCACGAGGAATTCTGCGCCGTGTAAAAAAAAAAAAAAAAAAACAACAGACTGTACAGCAGGCCCTGTCCGTCAGGGGCCGGTCACTGATCAGGTGTAAGCAGAGTAACGGACAAAAAAAAACAACAAAACTACAAGAAACAAAACAGACAAAGCAAAAACAAAACTACAAAACAGACTGTAGAGCGGGTCCTCTCCGTCAGGAGCCGATCACTGATCTGGTGTAAGCAGAGTAACAAACAAACAAACTAAACAAAAACAACAACAAACCTACAAGAAAGAAAAAAGAAAAAAAACAACAACAACAAAGCAAAAACAAAACCACAAAACAGACTGTAGAGCAGGCCCTCTCCGTCATGGATCCATTACTGACCAGGTATGAGCAGAGTAACAGACAAAACAACACAAGTGACAAGAAACAACCGCCAACAAAGAAAAAACACAGACTGTACAGCAGGCCCTGTCCGTCAGGGGCCGATTAACGATCAGTTAGAAGCAGAGTCACAGACAGAACGACAAAGAATAAACGAAAACACAAAACAGATTGTCCTTTCTTCACACACAGAATAGGTGGTAAAACGCATCGGGAGAGACCAACTCCCAGCACACTGATCCAAGCCGGAGACAGTACGGGCCCTCCAGCTTATATTCAGGGCAAATCTATGGGGGCTTGCATCGAACAAAGACAACGTTTCGACTCTAAGACGGGTCTTTATAAAGTCTCGAGAAAACAAATTAAGACGAGTCTTTATCGAGTCTTAAGAGTCGAAACGTCGTCTTTATTTGATGCAAGGTCCAACAGATTTGCCCTGAATATAAGCTGGAGGGGCCGTATTGTCTTCTGTTTGGATATGTGTACAGTAGGCCCTGTCCGTCAGGGGCCGATTACTGATCAGGTATCAGCAGAACGACAAAGACGAAACAACAACAAAGACGAAACAACGACAAATAACAAAAAAAACACAAAACAATAAAATAAAAATGAATGACTGCACAGTAGCCCCCCTGTCCATCAGGGGCCGATCACTGGGCAGGTGTCAGACGAACGCAGTGATCACGTCTGTGTCGCCGCACAGTTTAACGGCCGTCGTAGTATAGAATCATAATCAATAGAGACCCACATACTAAGTGCGACCGCACCGAACTGCGCACACACAACGCACGCAAGTTAGGCATGAATGTAAAACCACTAAGGCTAAGGTCAGACGAAAGCATTTTTAACGTGCGTTTAACCGCACGAAATCACGGCCGTGCTAGCAGCAAATGACGTCCAATGCCGGGGAACATACGAAGAACGGCCGCACTAAAGTTCGTCCGTGCAACGCAAGTGGCAAACGAACGCATTTTTTCTAGAACATCAAACCGCTACTACTGACGTACAGAGTGCGCTGCGTCCGCTAGCGGCGTGTGTGAGTGATTGGGAGACGTCAGACGCTGCACACGTCCGGCCAACATAACGTCCAGACGCAAAAAGTGTTTTATTGATGATCCGTACAAAATCACGGACGAAAATGCGCATCATATGACCGCTATCGCGTATTCCGTGAAAAAATACGTCCATTCGCGCGAACGCACTTTTTCACGGACAACGTGAAAAATGCGTTCGTCTGACCCTAGCCTTACACGGACGCACAGAGTGCGCCACATCTGCGTACGTTCTGTGTGAGGAGATGTCAGACGCAGCGCATTTGCGACCTCCAGCACCTTGACGCACACAATGGCTTTTCATATCATTTTCACATTATTATCATTTTTCATATTAATTTTGTTTCCCATAATTCCCTTTTTTATTCTACGTCCGTCAAAAAAAAAAAAAAAAAAAAAACGGATCTTGTGGTATCTACAGTATCTTCCGTCAGTGCGTCCGTCTGTTGTGTACGCAGAGTGCGCTCAGACTGCGTTCATCTGTGTCTGCTAAGGCTAAAAAAGAAAAAACCTGTCAAATTAATCCTTCACCGTCACCGTCACCATCCACCCGGGTGGAATAAACACGGCGCAAAATTTTGTTTATGGTGAGGGGTTAAAAAAAAATATATACAAAATATACAAAATAAAAAATAAAAAATGATTTAATTACTAACAGAACTTCCAGGTAATTTACGGAGATTTTCAGATTTTAGGGCAGTTTGAAAAAAATTTGAGCCTGTTTGATCCAAACTTTGCAATTTGTGAGTTCTACAAAAAAACAATATCTCTTTACCATTTTAATTATTTTCTTTTGCCCCCAACACCGGACGCAAGCAACGCGCCGCCTCGTGCCGGCAGAAAGGCGCGGGGGAAAAGCCCCGCCTCGTGCCGGCAGAAAGGCGCGGGGGAAAAGCACCGCCTCGTGCCGGCAGAAAGGCGCGGGGGAAAAGCACCGCCTCGTGCCGGCAGAAAGGCGCGGGGGAAAAGCACCGCCTCGTGCCGGCAGAAAGGCGCGGGGGAGACACACGCCCGGGTAACAGTTTTAGCAATTTGTAGATTATACAAAACTTGACATTTCACACAGAAGCTGCCCGTGGGGGAATGTTATCGCCGCCGCCGCACGCATCGGGACAAGGTGCAGACATGACGCCCCGGGGGCCACGGAACCTCTTACTGCAAGAAATATTCAGAGAAGCTGCAAAACGCCGAAAACACCCAGAAACGAGGCGCGCACTGCGCGATATACAGACACCATATACACAGGGTGACCCGGCCGCGGGATCCCACGCACATTAACCCCCGACACACATACAGTATACACATACAGTATATATATATATATATATATATTGATTCAGATCTGCAGCGTCAGGGGTCTCACGCCCCAAGGTGTAAGCTGGTGGGTGGCACGGAGGGGTCCATAGCTAATGGGGGGGGGGGGTTAGGTTGGGACAGGTCCACACACACACATATGAGTTTAAAGGGACGGCCAGCGACAGGTAAATCAGAACGTGGAGCAATAAACGCAGAATAAATCGATACACAGAGCCAAGAATTGACCAATGGGAGCCAGGCAGGCACAGCGACGATATGATGGGCTGTGTATGTGTTAGCAACGCTCATGCATGTAACCAGGTGAGCGCCCATGAACCTCTGCATGAATTCAAGGGAGTGGTCCTCATCCCATGCTCGTCAGTAGATGGGATCCCCTGCTTGTCTGTGGGTGAATGCCCCTGCTTGTCAGTGGGTGAATGCCCCTGCTTGTCAGTGGGTGAGATCCCCCTGCATGTCAGTGGGTGAGAACCCCTGCATGTCAGTGGGTGAGAACCCCTGCATGTCAGTGGGTGAGATCCCCTGCATGTCAGTGGGTGAGATCCCCTGCATGTCAGTGGGTGAGATCCCCTGCATGTCAGTGGGTGAGATCCCCTGCATGTCAGTGGGTGAGATCCCCTGCATGTCAGTGGGTGAGATCCCCTGCATGTCAGTGGGTGAGATCCCCTGCATGTCAGTGGGTGAGATCCCCTGCATGTCAGTGGGTGAGATCCCCTGCATGTCAGTGGGCGAGATCCCCTGCATGTCAGTAGGCGAGATCCCCTGCATGTCAGTAGGCGAGATCCCCTGCATGTCAGTAGGCGAGATCCCCTGCATGTCAGTGGGCGAGATCCCCTGCATGTCAGTGGGCGAGATCCCCTGCATGTCAGTGGGCGAGATCCCCTGCTTGTCAGTGGGGGAGTGCCCCTGCATGTCAGTGGGTGAGTGCCCCTGCTTGTCAGTGGGTGGGATCCCCTGCTTGTCAGTGGGTGGGATCCCCTGCATGTCAGTGGGTGAGTGCCCCTGCTTGTCAGTGGGTGAGTCCCCTGCTTGTCAGTGGGTGAGTCCCCTGCTTGTCAGTGGGTGAGTGCCCCTGCTTGTCAGTGGGTGAGTGCCCCTGCTTGTCAGTGGGTGAGTGCCCCTGCTTGTCAGTGGGTGAGATCCCCTGCTTGTCAGTGGGTGAGATCCCCTGCTTGTCAGTGGGTGAGATCCCCTGCATGTCAGTGGGTGAGATCCCCTGCTTGTCAGTGGGTGAGATCCCCTGCTTGTCAGTGGGTGAGATCCCCTGCTTGTCAGTGGGTGAGTGCCCCTGCTTGTCAGTGGGTGAGATCCCCTGCTTGTCAGTGGGTGAGATCCCCTGCTTGTCAGTGGGTGGGATCCCCTGCTTGTCAGTGGGTGAGATCCCCTGCTTGTCAGTGGGTGAGATCCCCTGCTTGTCAGTGGGTGAGATCCCCTGCTTGTCAGTGGGGGAGTGCCCCTGCTTGTCAGTGGGTGAGTGCCCCTGCTTGTCAGTGGGTGAGTGCCCCTGCTTGTCAGTGGGTGAGTGCCCCTGCTTGTCAGTGGGTGAGTGCCCCTGCTTGTCAGTGGGTGAGATCCCCTGCTTGTCAGTGGGTGAGATCCCCTGCTTGTCAGTGGGTGAGATCCCCTGCATGTCAGTGGGTGAGATCCCCTGCTTGTCAGTGGGTGAGATCCCCTGCTTGTCAGTGGGTGAGATCCCCTGCTTGTCAGTGGGTGAGATCCCCTGCTTGTCAGTGGGTGAGATCCCCTGCTTGTCAGTGGGTGAGATCCCCTGCTTGTCAGTGGGTGAGTGCCCCTGCTTGTCAGTGGGTGAGATCCCCTGCTTGTCAGTGGGTGAGATCCCCTGCTTGTCAGTGGGTGAGATGCCCTGCTGTCAGTGGGTGAGATCCCCTGCTTGTCAGTGGGTGAGATCCCCTGCTTGTCAGTGGGTGGGATCCCCTGCTTGTCAGTGGGTGGGATCCCCTGCTTGTCAGTGGGTGAGATCCCCTGCTTGTCAGTGGGTGAGATCCCCTGCTTGTCAGTGGGTGAGATCCCCTGCTTGTCAGTGGGTGAGATCCCCTGCTTGTCAGTGGGTGAGATCCCCTGCATGTCAGTGGGTGAGTGCCCCTGCTTGTCAGTGGGTGGGATCCCCTGCTTGTCAGTGGGTGAGATCCCCTGCTTGTCAGTGGGTGAGATCCCCTGCTTGTCAGTGGGTGAGATCCCCTGCTTGTCAGTGGGTGAGATCCCCTGCTTGTCAGTGGGTGAGATCCCCTGCTTGTCAGTGGGTGAGATCCCCTGCTTGTCAGTGGGTGAGATCCCCTGCATGTCAGTGGGTGAGTGCCCCTGCTTGTCAGTGGGTGAGATCCCCTGCTTGTCAGTGGGTGAGTGCCCCTGCTTGTCAGTGGGTGAGATCCCCTGCTTGTCAGTGGGTGAGATCCCCTGCTTGTCAGTGGGTGAGATCCCCTGCATGTCAGTGGGTGAGATCCCCTGCATGACAGTGGGTGAGTGCCCCTGCTTGTCAGTGGGTGAGATCCCCTGCTTGTCAGTGGGTGGGATCCCCTGCTTGTCAGTGGGTGAGTGCCCCTGCTTGTCAGTGGGTGAGATCCCCTGCTTGTCAGTGGGTGAGATCCCCTGCTTGTCAGTGGGTGAGATCCCCTGCATGTCAGTGGGTGAGTGCCCCTGCTTGTCAGTGGGTGAGATCCCTGCTTGTCAGTGGGTGAGATCCCCTGCTTGTCAGTGGGTGGGATCCCCTGCTTGTCAGTGGGTGAGTGCCCCTGCTTGTCAGTGGTGAGATCCCCTGCTTGTCAGTGGGTGAGATCCCCTGCATGTCAGTGGGTGAGTGCCCCTGCTTGTCAGTGGGTGAGATCCCCTGCTTGTCAGTGGGTGAGATCCCCTGCTTGTCAGTGAGTGGAGTGCCCCTGCTTGTCAGTGGGTGAGATCCCCTGCTTGTCAGTGGGTGAGATCCCCTGCTTGTCAGTGGGTGAGTGCCCCTGCTTGTCAGTGGGTGAGATCCCCTGCTTGTCAGTGAGTGAGTGCCCCTGCTTGTCAGTGGGTGAGATCCCCTGCTTGTCAGTGGGTGAGTGCCCCATGAATCTGTGCATGCACCCTGTGTAGGGGCTCCCCTGGTGGGTGACGGGGCAGTGTCATTCCTCCATGGGGTGACTGACCTGGATCAGGAGCAGCAGACAGAGCGGGGCCCCCGGGAGTCCCATGCTGGCAGTGACACTCAGTGAGCGGCGGCTCCGGGAGACTGAGAGACCCTGAGCTCCGACACACACAGAGAGAGAGAGAAGCTCCCGCCCGGCCTGGAATGTGCGGGGGGAGGAGGGAGGGGCGGGGAGAGAGGGTGAGGGAGGGCACACTCACTAAACTGCACACACACTCACTAAACTGCACACACACTCACTAAACTGCACACTCTCACTGCCTGCACTCACACTCACTGTGCACCCACTCACTGCCTGCACACACACTGCCTGCACTCACACTCACTGCCTGCACTCACACACACTCACTGTGCACACACTCACTGCCTGCACTCACACTCACTGTGCACACACTCACTGCCTGCACTCACACACACTCACTGTGCACACACTCACTGCCTGCACTCACACACACTGCCTGCACTCACACACACTCACTGTGTACACACTCACTGCCTGCACTCACACTCACTGCCTGCACTCACACACACTCACTGTGCACACACTCACTGCCTGCACTCACACACACTCACTGTGCACACACTCACTGCCTGCACTCACACACACTGCCTGCACTCACACACACTCACTGTGCACACACTCACTGCCTGCACTCACACTCACTGCCTGCACTCACACACACACTCACTGTGCACACACTCACTGCCTGCACTCACACACACTGCCTGCACTCACACACACTCACTGCCTGCACTCACACACAGTACCACACACAATAAACACTCACTGCATGCTTACAGTCACATACACTGCCTGGTCACAATCCCACACATACACTGCTTACACTCACACACATTATCTGCTTATACACACTGTCAGTACAGACCCACACATAAACACACTGCCTGTACACACACACTGCCTGTACACACATAAACACACATAGACACACTGCCTGCTCACACACACACTGCCTGTACACACATAGACACACTGCCTGCTCACACACACTGCCTGTACACACATAGACACACATAGACACACTGCCTGCTCACACACACACACTGCCTGTACACACATACACACACACACATAGACACACTGCCTGCTCACACACACTGCCTGCTCACACACACTACCTACTCACACTCGCACATACTGCCTGTGTAGAGTCACGCATACACACACTGCCTACTAACACTCACACATACACACTGCCTACTTGCACACGCATACACACACTGCTGCTCACAATCACACATCCGGTCTACTCACCCTCACACACACACACTGCCTGCTCACATTCACATACACATACTGCCTGCTCACACACACACTGCCTGCTTACACTCACACATATACGCACTGCCTGCTCACACACACACTGCCTGTACACACATATACACACTGCCTGCTCACACACACACTGCCTGCTTACACTCACACATATACACACTGCCTGCTCACACACACTGCCTGTACACACATATACACACTGCCTGCTCACGCTCGCGCACACACACTGCCTGCTCACACACACATACGCACACTGCCTGCTCACATTCACATACACATACTGCCTGCTCACACACACACTGCCTGCTTACACTCACACATATACACACTGCCTGCTCACACACACACTGCCTGCTTACACTCACACATATACACACTGCCTGCTCACATACACACTGCCTGCTCACACACACACTGCCTGCTTACACTCACACATACGCACACTGCCTGCTCACACTCGCACACTGCCTGCTCACATTCACATACACATACTGCCTGCTCACACACACACTGCCTGCGTGCTTACACTCACACATATACACACTGCCTGCTCACATACACACTGCCTGCTCACACACACACTGCCTGCTTACACTCACACAAATACACACTGCCTGCTCACACTCGCACACACTGCCTGCTCACACTCGCACACACTGCCTGCTCACACTCGCACACACATGTACACACTGCCTGCTCACAGTCACACACATATACAAACTGCCTGCTTACACTCACACATATACACACTGCCTGCTCACACTCGCACACACATATACACACTGCCTGCTTACACTCACACAAATACACACTGCCTGCTCACAGTCACACACATATACACACTGCCTGCTCACAGTCACACACATATACACACTGCCTGCTCACAGTCACACACATATACAAACTGCCTGGTTACACTCACACAAATACACACTGCCTGCTCACAGTCACACACATATACACACTGCCTGCTCACAGTCACACACATATACACACTGCCTGCTCACAGTCACACACATATACAAACTGCCTGGTTACACTCACACAAATACACACTGCCTGCTCACAGTCACACACATATACACACTGCCTGCTCACAGTCACACACATATACACACTGCCTGCTCACAGTCACACACATATACAAACTGCCTGGTTACACTCACACAAATACACACTGCCTGCTCACAGTCACACACATATACAAACTGCCTGCTTACACTCACACATATACACACTGCCTGCTCACACTCGCACACACATATACACACTGCCTGCTTACACTCACACAAATACACACTGCCTGCTCACAGTCACACACATATACACACTGCCTGCTCACAGTCACACACATATACACACTGCCTGCTCACAGTCACACACATATACAAACTGCCTGGTTACACTCACACAAATACACACTGCCTGCTCACAGTCACACACATATACACACTGCCTGCTCACAGTCACACACATATACACACTGCCTGCTTACACTCACACAAATACACACTGCCTGCTCACAGTCACACACATATACACACTGCCTGCTTACACTCACACAAATACACACTGCCTGCTCACACTCGCACACACTGCCTGCTCACACTCGCACACACTGCCTGCTCACACTCGCACACACTGCCTGCTCACACTCGCACACACTGCCTGCTCACACTCGCACACACACTGCCTGCTCACACTCGCACAAATACACACTGCCTGCTCACACTCGCACACACTGCCTGCTCACACTCGCACACACACTGGCCCAAGCGGGAGATCATCACTGGGCGTTATTCCCATTTGCTGAGTGGCCACCTGCCTATCTCAGGGTTTAAGGTGCCCTCTCCCAGGTATAAGAGCCTGTGGCATTGGGTGCTTTCTGAGCCCATAGACCCCCCTCACATCCTACATAATCCGTTTGTATCGTGGCCTGTACGACGTTATGAACCTTTCCGTATCCCTCGTTATATTTCAAGCACACCATGATTAATGAGTAGGCAACCTCCAGGTGGCTTATGGAAGACGTTCCTGGTTACTAATTGCTGAGCTCCATCCTCTCTCTCTGTGTGTGTTTTTCACACCCTTCCTCCCAGGGATTATAAATTAAAGTGGGAAAACGACAGAAAAAAAACATGTAAATGCTGGCGTTGGACGTACAAGGTGGTCCACCAGTGGTGGTGGAGATGGCATCAGGTTTAAGAGATGCCACGTTTGCTTGCGGTGGGTCTAAAGAACGTTGGAGATCAGGGTGAAGACTAGTTGGCCTGGAATGGACTATTTTTTTTAAAAGGGAATCCACACCCATGTACCTCTGGCTGGTGTTAATCTTTAATAAAGCTCAGTTATGAACCAGGCCAGCTGGCGTCTGACCAAGTCCTCTGGAGAGCATGTACAGGGTTCACCATTGATGGCACTTTGTGCGTTGTTGCCCATCTGGAAAGAGGTCTATAAAGGTGTGTGTTCAGTCCATGATACTGCGATCTAATGTATATCACAAATAAAGGTGTGCAAAGTGATTGGAAAGAGTCCCCGAAACGATGGTGGGGGTATAGGGTTGTCCATCACTGGAGGCGGTTGATGCGAGGCCATCAGGTTTTCCCAAGGTGGGCATGTAGTCTTCTGAACACCAAGTCGTCTACAATCTATACCTCTGCTTGGTGTTCATTTCGAACCTTGGTCACTTTCTAACCAGTGAGGCGGTCATAGATGGTCTTCATGACTTGGTCTCCAAGGGAGTAGACGTAGAGATCGGGGTGTATGACACCGGGCTTGTTGTTGCTCGGTTGGACAGAGGTCTATGTAAAGGGGTGGAGGGGGGTGCGTTCAGTCGACGGCTGCGTTCTAACTTAGACAAGACACGACAGCAAGGTTCAAATTCCCGTACGACGTCTATTAATGTCCTCCCAGGGTCCAGTTCAAGTCCTTTGACAGCTGAAACGTCACCGTTACCACCCGGCTATTATAGGCCCGCCGGAGGCCGCTGCGGGAAGCAGATGGCGTAAACCGCGTTGTTAAATGGCTTCTTACGTCGCCTTTAATCTTTTGTCTGCCGGGTATTTTTAGAGTAAAACGAGACCGTCTATTAACACTATTTAAAACATTGTGACGGGCGTATGGCATGGACCCGGGCGATGCCACCATCGATGCCACTCCTACAGTGTGATCTGCGCAACCGAGGCCGCGTCGTGTGTGTTTTTCTTAATTTTTAATCCCTCTGGTGAATGAGCGAGCGCCGTTACCAGATCATCTCCTGTTTCTCACCGTTTATCGACTTCTCACGTCTCATTCATTCACGCACACTATCATTCGTCTTCTTCAGTTGCATCTCATTCACACGCACATTGCGGAGCCTATTCATTGAAAACATCGAATTGATCCCATGCAGCTGTTGAAGACGAGTTCCACACGCCTGGTGTCGGCTTTCTAGATCGTAAAAGTTGCCTAAATTTGTCTTCTCTTTCCCGCAAAATTAGTCCACCATTCCTTTAACGACCGTGCGCGTGTGCCACTGAGTGAGTACAACGTGTTTGCAACTTGCCATTCAGTGAATAACCCAGCCCATACACACACACACACAATCACACAATCACTTCACCAGTGTCTCATTCATTTTTATTACCAGTCCTCTGCTTCACTTGCACTTCATTCACTCACGCTTACCATCCTTCACTCCACCCTTATCTCTTTCACCAATATTCACTAAATCTCTTTTTCGTTCTCCACATCAATGATACCTCGCTGGTTCATTTTGTTATTATTCACAGATCCTATATTTCATTTTTTTTTTTTATCTACCCCCCTGTCACTTATCCCATTCATTCACGCATACTTATTTTTTCCCTGCCACATAACCAACGTCACAAGTATTTCTTGCATCAATCTGCATCACAGATATGCCATTCATTGCTTTTTTATGATGTTCCCTCTGTGTCCCTACAGTTGAATTTGTATGTACTGTCATTCCTATACTTCACAATTCCCACATTCACTCATACTTGTTTTCTTCCTTCCACAAAACCAACGTCTCATGTATTTCGTGCATCTATTGCTTTAAGTCACACATATGCCATTCACTGCTTTTTATTGTTTCCTTCATGTCACCGAGGTAGCATTTTTATGTATTGTTATTCCTACACTTCATCATTACCCCATTCATTCACGTTAACTATTATCTTTCTGCTTCCCCGTATTACAGAAAGATGGAATAAATAAGAATGAATGTATCAGCTAGCTCATTCATTAATATGTACCTTTCCTCCACTCCATTCATATTTACCATTCATTCTCTCATACTTACCATTCCACCATCACTTCATTCATATTCTTTACTTGAGCTCCTCGAGTCGTATCATATATTTCATTCATTCATTATTTCACACCTCCTTCATTCATATATCTGTACAGCTTCCTCTTAAGTAACCAGTATCTCTTGTTTGTCTGGAAGCCCCTCCACATCATTCATTCACATTTATTATTGTCAACATTCCTTTTCATTCGTTCCAGAAGATCCATAGCAAAACGTTTGGGTTCGGCTCTTTATGAATCGACCTGTATTTTCTCAATGTCTCTGAAGGATGCCACACGCCTTCATAATATTTATCGTTCATTCACTTACTCAATATATCTCATTCATTCATTCTTCTATGTCATATCCCGTTGCAATCCTAACGTGCGCTAAGCACAAGAGCAGCGGTATATTGCAGGCATGTTCTTGGACATGTAACGCTCTTTATTCATGCTGTTCGGCCGGGAATGCAGTGCCAGTGGTGGGTCGCTCGGTGGTGCCCTCCAGGGGCAGAGAAGAGGTGGTCCCGGCCCGTTCAACCAAGCTCTACCCCTCCTTCTTCTCACTAACGATTACAGAAAAGTGGAGGAATGAGGGGAATTTCTAACCACAGACTGTCACTTGTAATCATTGAATGGAGTGGGTGACATCATCGCATTGCAAGATGCCATCACTTTTATATCTTTAACTCTTTGCTGCCTGGATTGTGCCTTTATGTTGGGACAGCAGCACCTGTACGACGTGGGAATCCGCGAGGAATGCAGATGAGAGACACTACATAAACTACGCAGAGGATGGGACGGCTCGGGGCGTTTGCAAATAATAAATAAATCTTGTAAACTGATCTCGCTGCAAACTGGAGACATTGCCTCGTCGCAACCTTATACTGTTTATTACAACGAGGAACAGGTCTACCTGTCCCCATAAACTCCCAACCACCTGCGTGCAGACCCTGACTGTCCTGGGCATATGTGCATGGTGTGGGATGGGTTCCATAGGTTCTGAGTTAACATCTGAGCCATTGGTGTAGAAATGATCTAAAATAAGGTCATTTAACACCAAAAAAGCCAGAACCTCGTCTTCTTCGTACGTGCACATTTGAGGAATGCAGGGCTGCTATGACCATAATGTACGTGTCTGTGAATGCGAGTGTCTGTGTTTTGTTGATGTGCCGTCTGCGAACAAACAAATCCCTCTAATAATATCCATAATAAACCATGGTGGAATGCACGGCCGCTTCCCAACAACCACTGGCCGCTATGCCTTGGCATGTCAAACCTGAACATGTTTCCCGATGTTCTTTCAAAAAGTATTCATCGGATCTATTGCCACAATGTAACAAGTGTGTGAAAAACACAAGAAGCATTGGGCCCTATTCCCTATTTCATGCTAACACGGGACAGTAATGGGGTAAATCTACGCCTGCAGGTTTTCCCGTAGCGTCCCCATTTCAGCGCCATATTCCGGGCAGAAGCTAGCTGAGCACTCGCCATGGAACGTAGCGCTAACTGCTGGGATGCTCGCGGTGGCGCTTCCACAACACCTCCTAGAGTCCATAGGACTCAATGGGGGGTGGGGGGTTGCGCTACCGGGCTGCGAGTCCTGCGCAATCTCACTCTCGCAAGACCATGCAGCGCCACGGAGTGATCGCGGAGGGAAACTGGGAACTATTTGTCCCTAGTCTCATTCTGCTCCAAAAAACGATGCATTTTTTAAAAACACTCAAGATGTTCCCCAAGTTGGACTTGTCTCCAAGTTGGCCACGGTTCGTCCACGGATGAATTCGGCGTTCCGGTTTGAGGGTTAGAAATTAGGGTTAAGTCACCATCTGAACTTCTTTTGGGGTTACGGTACTTGTTGGTAGGGATGTGCGTTTCGGGTTTCGGAATTTCGGAATTTTCACGAAATTTCCCGATTCATGTTTTCGGATGCGGCTGAATTTCCGAAAATTTTTAGATCCGAAAATGGCAGATCCGAAAAGTTTTCCGAGCCGAAACGAAATATTTTCGGAATTTTCGAATGGACTTGAAATGTGTCAAATCGAAATTTATTGCTTTGAAATGAGGAGAACAGACTTTCCGAAAAAACGAAAATTTCCGAAATCACGAAAAGTCGATACAAAAAACGAGCTAAGTGACACGAAAATACGAAAAATGGTCGATATTCCCGAAAAAAACAGTACACGAAAAACAAATCGAGCCGAACCGAATCGAAACAGAAATCTGTCGAAACGAGCCGAATCGAAAAGTTTAAAAATTCGAAAAATCGAACCGAATCGAACCGAAAAAAAAAATCGGTGCACAAGCCTACTTGTTGGCGCTTTATAAATACTTGTTAACATGAATATTCTGCTCCACTTTTGCTTCATTTTTAAGCAACAGATTCTGCCCCTTCATTCGAGTTCTTTCCCGTACGCTACGGTATCCTACGGTAAAGTTGCCACATGATTCGAAAATGTCACCTGATCCTCCAGTTAAAGGGCCTTTAATAATAATAATAATAAAATGTTGGGTTCATTTGGTGAAGGAGACGGGCGTTTATATATGTAAACAGAGGAATTATCGCGTTCTACGTGAGCTTTATAGTTGCTAGTATGCGAATAGTATGTTTATATCCTCAAGAAGGTCAACTACAATTAACCTATTCTATGGCAGGAATAGGGAAGGGGCTCTTTTATCTCACGCTGGTGTAAATGAACTGTACTGTGAGAGGATAAAAGGGGGCACAGGCGGAGGGTAAGAGCGGCCCAGGATGAAAAGGAAGGATTTGGAAACAAATAAAAGCCCCGGAATGAGTACTTAAGTAAAGGGCACGCAGGGGTCGTGAAGGAGAGGGGGCGTAGAGATTGTATCAGGGATATTTTAAATAATTGACATCAGGATAAGAATTAAGAAAAAAAAGAAGAAAGGATTAAAGCCTAAGTAGAAACGACATAAAAAGAAAAAAGGGGATGAGAGGGGCTGCCGGGTGACGGGCAACAATGGAGGCTCCAACCATAGGAAACGAGCCTGAAAAAATCATGGCTGAAGAGGGAGATTTTATCACGTTATTATATATGTAGAAAACATTGCGAAATAAGTCGCACAAAAAAACCCTTCTATGGGACAGGAACCTACTTATAAACAATGTCAACTGAATATATAATGAGGCCGGGCTGGACGCTGGCATCAACCAGCTTCTGGAGATGTTCCTCACAAAGGAGGTACATGGTGTTGACCTCTTAGTACAGAATTTTCTTAGTCCCAACCCATCGTAAACACGCTCTAAAATCCGAGTCCTTGAGCCCAAGCGGAGGCCGCCATCTTGGCCGAACGAGCTGCCTTGAGATGGTCCATATCTTGCGATGTGGTGCATTGTCCTTCTAAACCAATCCATTGGAAAATAGGCAGACTGCCACGTGCCGGCTTGACTAAACATGAACCAGACGGCCGGCCGATGTCTGAAAGTTGTGATCTACTTAAGTGAAAGACGTAGAGTCACCTGCATTCAAGCAGGAATTTCAGCTCCAGCAAGTGAAAGGGGAAAACGCACCAAAAAAGAGGTTATGGTCATCAAACCCATCCCAGATACGAAGGCATAAAATGACAAGAAGCGTCCATTGCTCATCCTGAGAAACATCAATGGATCTGGAAAGACTGGCCCGTTAACATAGGACATACCCCAAATCCAAAACAGGTCCCCTTCATGCTTGGAATCGGCATACTAAGCCAGAAATGCCCCTTTACCCTTGTGATGTACTCCATAACCTCAAAAAATGTCCCTTCATAATAGGAATAAACACAGATACCCCTACCAACAGGGAATCATCCCAGGAACCTAGAAAAGAAGCCTCTTCACGCCGCAAACCACCAGTTTACCCAGAAAAACTGACCTGTCTCTTGGTGATTTTACTGCTCCCTAAATCACTAAAAACCCAAAGAAAACCCTTCAGCCGGAAATGCTGAAAAAATGCCCCTATATCCTGAGGTCTCCCATGAAAATGTTGTTTGAGGAACCAAATCTCTCCGATTGGCAGCCTTTGTGTCTTCTTCTAAATTCTGCTAATTTAATAAAAGGTTTTGCCCATTTAGCTTGAGGATCTACACGATGATCTGCCCCTTCACCCTCCGTCTGCCCATTTAGGCAGTGAATCGTCCCATTAACGACCCAAAAATAAAACCAAAAGTCGGCTACACCGGAATGACCTGGATTCCGACCTGAAATTTTCTAATAATTTCCAATTCTTATTGTATAAAATTCCTAATAAATAAAGTGAGTCAGTCAGCAGTGCTGTGACAGGAAAATTAAAGCAGGGACAGCAGCCAATCCCTGAGGGGAAAACTAGGCCCAAAAAAAGAGAATAAATATAATATATAAAAAATTTAATCTTTGAAAATAGTTTTCTTTATTCTTGGGACTGTCAAACCAGAGGAACATCACTGATGGCCTCTCACAAAAAGCACCCGTTTCTTGGCGCCTTCGAAGCATAAGGTTACAGCCAGCATCCGCCATCTTGTAAGATCGTCCACAGGACATCCATTTTGCTTTCTTGTGTGTTTACAAGATCATATTAGAGGGTGATACGACAGAAACACAACTCCCGTAAGCAGGGACTCTACGTGCTATCAGGTGTGAGAACCTGTACGCGCATCTATGCTGGAAATGTAAAAAATCTCCTCATGGATGACAGGCCGGCATGAGGTAATCTCCATTTTGGAAAACAATGGGCTCTATTTATCTGCTGTAAATCGCTCCATAGGATTACTGGGCTGTATGTAAAAAGAATGAAGTGAAATTCTTTCTTTTTTTAACCCTAAATGAATGTGTCGTCGTCGTCCCCCCCCCATCCTCCCGCTCGCGTACGCAGCCATGGCCTAACAGCAAAGGCTTTCTGTATCGTCCTGTGTGGGAGGGAGACTGACATTTTGCTGGGGATCAATCCCATCAATGCCCTGGCTTTGTTCTTTCTGCCCTTCAGAGGGGGTGAGGTATCTTTAATGGAGGGCGTATGCTTAGAGTGGGGTGGCTATTAAGGCTTGGGAACACTCCAAGAAAAGCGCAAAGGGCGTGGCTATGTGCCCAAGCATTGCCGTAATGAAAGCATGTCAATAGGTCCAGGGCTACTCCGTATGGAGGCTCCTTATCTGGTCCAGTTAAAGAATATAAAAACTTGATTCAGTCTCAGGTTTTAACTCTCTACCTATGAATCCTGAGAGTCTAATAAATGATCTCTTGCTCCATGAATGAATTACGAAACTATGAGCGTCCTCTCCCTGTGAATGAATTCTGAAAATCTATATTTGAGCACCTCATGTCCCCTGTGTATGAATTCTAGGACTCTATGTTTAAGAATGACCTCTCGCTCCCTCTGTATGAATTCTGGGACTCTCTTAGGCTAGGGTCAGACTAACGCATTTTTCACGTTGTCCGTGAAAAAGTGCGTTCGAACGACTGGACGTATTTTTTCACGGAATACGCGATAGCGGTCATACGATGCGCATTTCTGTCCGTGATTTTGTACGGATCATCAATAAAACCCTTTTTGTGTCTGGGCGTTATGTTGGCCGGACGTGTGCAGCGTCTGACGTCTCCCAATCACGCACACACGCCGCTAGCGGACGCAGCGCACTCTGTACGTCAGTAGTAGCGGTTTGACGTTCTCGAAAAAATGCGTTCGTTTGCCACTTGCGTTGCGCGGCCGCACTTTTGTGCGGCCGTTCTTCATATGCAGCCCGGCATTGGACGTCATTTGCTGCTAGCACAGCCGTGATTTAGTGCGGTTAAACGCACGTTAAAACTGCTTTCGTCTGACCTTAGCCTTACTGTATAAGAATGACATTATCTCACTCCCTATAAATGAATTCTGAAACTCTTTTATTTATGAGTAGGGATGAGCCGAACACCCCCGTGTTCGGTTCGCATTCAAACTCGAACAATTTCAAAAGTTCGAGTTCGAACTCGAACACGAACCGAACTCAATGCAAGTCAATGGGACTCAAAAGTTCGAATTTTAGAGTGTCCTCCAAGAGGGCATATATGCTAGATATTTGCCATAAAAGGTGTATGGGGGTCCGGGTAGTGCCCTGGGGGACAGGAAAGAAGGACAAAAAGTTTTTTAAAAATAAGTTTTTAAAGGAACAGTGAGTTTTCCATGAAATAAGGGTTAAAAATAAAAACGAAAAAATTCCTTCAAATATCGTGCCTAGGGGAGGTCTCCATAACCTGCCCGTGAAGTGGCGGATTTGTAGGATGTATAGAAACATTTAAAAACAAAAAAAATGACATTTCAAATGATTGTAAAGGGTTTTCCTTTAATCTATTCATAAACAACTGCTTGGGGCGGAAGTCTGTATGAAAAGAGGAGACATTTTAGGACAAGCAGAACAAGTTTAGTGATTTTTTGGCTAAATTATGGTGAAACTTATGCAGGCTTTGGATGAAAGTAACAATAGGTGCTTTAAAATCGGGCCTTTAGTGTCGGCAACAGTGCCGTCACACCGTAACCCCTCTGTGGTATTGTGGAAGAGTGCAGGGTTGGACCCTGCGGTCCAATATTAAAATGATATAAATCTGGTAATATAGGCGTCAGTGGCAGTGCACCCAAATATTACTGCGCTATAGTGTATGGCAGGATGGAAGCGCACCAGCAGTAACAAGCAGTGGAATATACCAGACAGGGGCACAGAGCGAGAGTAGTTTTATAACAAAACCAGCTCAACAACGTTTAGGCACTAGTACTGCGCTACTGTATATGGTGAGAATTGGCGCACACCAGTCCCGGCGGCTCCGCGTCATCACGCCGCGCCCTGCCCCCTGATCACTCACAGCTGCGCCGGGTGCTGCCGTAGCTCCTGGCATTCGGCCAGCTGGCGGCACCATGCGTCCGGGCCCCCCCCCCCGATCGCCACCCGGGGCCATGGATGTCACAATATTACAATCCAAATGCAAATGGGTTAAGTAACCAAATTTGTAAGAAGAAGAATTAATGCAGCATATGAATCCTCACACTGCCTGGCAGCACCTTAAGGCCCGGTTCACACCTAAGCGTTTTACAGCGTGTTCCTGCACGCTGTAAAACGCATAAACAGGAAAATTCATTATTTGCTATGGGACCCGTTCATACCTGGGTGTTTTACAGCGTACAGGAACGCGCTGTAAAACGTCCTACGCCCAAAGAAGTACAGGAGCTTCTTTGGGACGTATTGCAGCGCGTTCACTCTGCAGTCTATGGCTAGGGTCAGACGAAAGCATTTTTCCCCGCGAACGTGAAAAAGTGCGTCTGAATGCATTGACGTATTTTTTCACGGAATGCGCAAAAACGGTCAGACGACGCGCATTTTCGGGCGTGATTTTGTACGGATCGTCAATAAAACTCTTTTTGCGTCTGGACGTTATGTAGGCTGGACATTAGCAGCGTCTGACATCTCCTAATCACGCACACACGCCGCTATGACGCAGCCGCGCACTCAGTACGTCAGTACTAGCGGTTCAGCGTTCTCAGAAAAATGCGTTCAAATTCCACTTGCGTTGCGCGGCCGGACTTTTGTGCGGCCGTACATCGTATATTGGCCGTCATTGCCCGTCATCTGCTGCTAGTGCGGCCGTAATTATGTGCGCCAGAACGCACGTTAAAAGTGCGCTGGTCTGACCCCCAGCCTATGGCTGTAAACGCACTGCAATGCGCGTTCGCCTGTTTTTTACGTCTGTGCGATACGCGCGTTAAAAAGCGCACGTAAAAAAAACGCAGGTGTGAACCCAGCCTTACAGTATAATTAATGCAGCATATGAATCCTCACACTGCCGGGCAGCACCTCTACAGTTTGTGGATCCAGGAATCAGGTGAGTATTAGAAAAAAAAAAAGGTTTTATTTTATGTTCCCGGGGACATTTAAAAATGTCCTTGGATTTTTTTTTTAAAAAAAATGTGTTGCCTTACCTTAGCCTGGTGATCAGTGGGGGCTCCCTGGATCCTGGTTGGGCGGAAGGGAGGTGGGAAGTGGGGTCTGCCGTGGCTCCCTCCCTGCGCCACCCCTCTGCCACATGTACCCGGCTGGCCAGCCCGCACAGTAGCCCGCACAGTCGCAGCTCTGTCATCCTGCCGCCGCCGCATGCTCCGCAAGGGATACTTGGGAGGCCCCGGCGGGCAGCCCTCTACAGTGCCTGATTTAGAGGGCCTCGTCTGCCTGATGTTTTAGCAACAAGAATGTTTTATCCCATAGGCTTCAATGTTAAAAATATTCCCGTTTTAATTCAATATCTAATAAACCGTTTATTATTATATTCTGCAGTAAAATGTCTCTTTATTTCTCGATTTTTTTTTTAGGATTTTTTAAGCAATTTTTTCGAACTTTTGGCGAACAGCCCAAAAAGTTTGAAGTTCGCGAACTTTCGAACTGCCAATGTTCGAATCGAACTCCGAACTGATCGAACCGAACAGCTCATCTCTTTGAATGAATTCTATGACTCTATGACCTCTTGCTTTCTGCGTATGAAATTCGTGACTCTATCAGGGTAATTCAAAGAGATTCGAAACGTCACCGCACGTTCGGTGACTTTTCGTTCTCTTCAATTCGGTTTGTTTTGCCGATCCCATTTCGGTGACCCTGCGGTGTATTCAGCAAGCACCACAGGGTCCCCGAATTGCAGGGAAAAGCTGCCACAAACCCGACGAAAACGAACCGCAAAACCCGGCGAATGCACGTCGAAAACCCCCAAAAACATCTGGATTAACCTGCTGAAAACCACAGAAAAACCCGAACAGGAGCCGATCGCAGCCTTCGACACCGCAGAAGAGACAGTGAATAAATTAGGAAACAGTTTGTATGAATGTGTGAAAAGTGAAACACTGTTTGCAAAGAAACTACTGAGCGAAAATGTCTGAAATTTACATATGATCCAATGAATGATAATAAAGAGGGCTGTTACAGAAAAAAGAAGTAAAGTTAGAAAAAAATAAAAAAATCGGACTTTTAAAAAATAAAAAAAAAATAAGAAAAATGCTTAAAATATCCGAAAAAATCTATAAATAAAGAGACTCTTTACTGCAGAATTTCATAATGAATGGTTTATTAGATATTTAATTAAAACGGGAATATTTTTAACATTGAAGCCTATGGGATTCGCCTGAATAAACCTGCCGCATGAAGCCACCGAATGGCAGGGCATTTTTCACTGCTGGGGAACCTTTCACTGCTGGTTTGTGTTCTCTGAATAGACGAAGCAGTGTTTTTTCATGGGGATTTCACTGCCCTCGAACAGGCACCGAACAGGCACCGTATGTGCAGGCAATTCGTCAAGATTTGGCGAATTGCCTGCTCTCTGGATAGCCGAATGGCCAGGAAAGGTAACTGAACGCTGATTTTCAGCGTTCGGTTACCTTTCTCAAGCAATTCGGATCTCTTTGAATAACCCTGTTTGTACTGTATAAATATGTTCTCTCGCTATCGATGAATTAATTATGGGACCTTTTTTCTGTATAAGAATGACCTCTTACTCCATGTGTATGAATTCTGGGACTCTCTGTATAAGTATATTCTTACGAACCAAATAAAAGTGAGCGAGGTGAACATAGAGTCAGTTTGGGTTACGCTAACATTTGGTAATCATACAGTAGCTCGTGTAGGTGTGATCTATAGACCCCCTGGACAAGCAGAAGAACTAGATAATCTGCTGGTTGAGGAAATAGCCAAAATGGCAATGAAGGGGGAAGTTATTATCATGGGGACTTTAATCTTCCTGATGTGAACTGGAAACCAAAACAGCTGAGGCCTGTTCAATACCTCAGCCGCTGCAAGTGCTAAGTTAGCAACTTGCATTGAACGCCGTTCAACCGCTCAGCGCTCAGCAGTGCTAACCTAGCACTTGCAGCGACCGAGGAGATGCTTCGTGTGACGTATTAAAGATGGCCGCCGCATGAAGCCAGTAACAATGCCTACAGCAAGATGGCCGCCGCCTCGAAGCAAGTAATAATTCCCTACAGCAATGTTAATTTTGAGGTTTTTGTTCACCAAAGCACAAAATATTTATTTATTATTTCCCCCTGCACATAGACATATATTACAGTTCAATTTATATATTGTTTCAGAAGTAAACATAACGTTTATTCATTAAAAACTATCATTTGTGGTGTGTGCAAACAAAACGGAATTGTGCTGACTGCTTCTCTTTATTATTTTTGTCCGAGTGATCCGAAAAACAATCTGAATTTTTCATTAAGAAATCGTCGGCCATTTTGGATTCAAAATTCGCATCCAAAGGGTTCAACGACACTGCTGCAGCAAACTGAATTGCTGCGCTGCAGCAATTCAGCAGCTGCTGAGGTATTGAAAAGGCCTCTGGGTGCACCAGGAGTACAAATATTCTAAACTCCCTACTGGGATTATCTCTAACACAAGCAGTTGAGGAGCCGACCCGTAAAGAGGCCATATTGGATTTAATACTCACAAATGGAGGTTTGGTATCGGACGTTGTTGTAGGTGAAAATTTGGGATCTAGTGATCACCAGTCAGTATGGTTTAATACAAGAACAGGGATGGAGCCGCACCACACAAAAACAAAAGTTTTAGAGTTTAAAAAAAGTGATTTTTCTAAAATGAGATTTTGTGTGACGGAGTCATTATCAGACTGGAGGAGTTTAAAGGGTGTCCAGGAGAAATGGGATTATTTAAAGGAAGCATTATTGAAGGCCACAGGCAATTGCATTCGGCTTGTTAGCAAAAACAAAAAAGGGAAGAAACCACTGTGGTACTCTGCAGAAGTGGCCAAAATAGTGAAGAACAAAAATACAGCATTCAATAATTATAAAAAAACTCAGAGTGAAGAAGATAGGCAAACCTATAAATTAGGCAGAAAGAGGCAAAGCAATTTATAAGAGCTTCCAAAGCACACGCAGAAGAGAAAATAGCTCAGTCAGTAAAAAAGGGGGACAAAACATTTTTTAGATACATAAACGAGAAAAGAAAAGTAAAACAAGGATTAGTTCGATTAAAAACAAAGGAAGGAAGGTATGTAGAAGAGGATAAAAAGTCTCGCTGACTGCCTCAATGAATATTTTTTGTTCAGTCTTTGCAAAAGAAAAGGAAGGAAAGGGACCTCAGTTAGGAGGAAACACTAACGAGACAATTACATATCAGTTTACAGAGGAGGAGGTTCTACAGCAGCTGTCTAAAGTAAAGACAAATAAGTCAATGGGGCCTGATGGGATCCACCCTAAATTATTAAAAGAGCTCAGTGATGTAATAGCAAAACCGTTAACAGATTTATTTAACCAATCCTTGCTAACGGGAGTCGTCCCAGAAGACTGGAAATTAGCAAATGTTGTGCCCATTCACAAAGGGTAGTAGGGAGGAATCTGGGAACTATAGGCCAGTTAGTCTTACGTCAGTAGTGGGGAAATTAATGAAACCATGTTAAAGGAAAGGATTGTTGACCATCTAAAAACACATAGATTACAGGATCAGAAACAACATGGGTTTACCTCAGGGAGATCATGCCAAACTAATCTTATTGATTTTTTTGATTGGGTAACAAAAATAATAGACACAGGTGGTGCAGTAGACATTGCTTATTTAGATTTCAGTAAGGCTTTTGATACTGTTCCGCATAGAAGGCTTATCAATAAATTGCAATCTTTGAGCTTGGATTCCAATATTGTTGAATGGAGGCAGTGGCTGAGTGACAGGCAACAGAGGGTTGTGGTAAATGGAGTTACCAGTGGGGTACCAGTGGGGTACCTCAGGGGTCAGTACTTGGACCCATTCTCTTTAATATTTTTATTAGTGATATTGCAGAAGTATTAATGGAAAAGTATGTCTTTTTGCTGATGACACAAAGTATTTGCAACAGGGTTGACGTTCCTGGTGGGATCAGCCAAATGACAAATGATTTAGGTAAACTAAAAAATGGTCGGAGTTGTGACAATTGAGTTTTAATGTGGATAAGTGCAAGATAATGCACCTGGGACGTAAAAACCCAAGGGCTGAATATAGAATATTTGATACAGTCCTAACCTCAACATCTGAGGGTTGGGATTTAGGGGTCATTATTTCAGGATCTAAGGGTAAGTAGTCAATGTAATAGAGCAGCAGGAAATGCTGGCAGAATGCTTGGTTGTGTAGGGAGAGGTATCAGCAGTAGGAAAAGGGAAGTGCTCATGCCACTGTACAGAACACTGGTGAGACCTCACTTGGAGTACTGTGTGCAGTACTGGAGACCGTATCTCCAGAAGGATATAGACATCTTAGAGAGAGTTCAGAGAAGGGCTACTAAAATGGTGTACGGCTTGAAGGAGAAAAGTTACCAGGAAAGGCTTAATGATCTTAACATATACAGCTTGGAAAAAAGACGAGACAGAGGAGATATGATAGAAACATTTAAATACGTAAGGGAATCCACAAGGTAGAGGAAGGGAGTATATTTAAAAGGAAACAAAGTAGCAAAACAAGAGGACATAGTCTTAGATTAGAGGGGCAAAGGTTTAAAAGTAACATCAGGAAGCATTATTTTACTGAGAGGGTGGTGGATACATGGAACAGTCTTCCAGTAGAAGTGGTAGAGGCCAAAACAGTAATTGAATTTAAGCAGGCATGGGATAGGCATAAGGCTATCCTAAACAAAAGATAAATCCAGGTAAAGTATCCATGTAATTGGGCGACTAGATGGGCCGAAAGGTTCTTATCTGCCAACATTTTTCTAATGTTTCTATGTTTCTATGAATTCTGGTACTCTCTGTATACGTATATTCTTACGCTCTGTGTGTATGAATTCTGGGACTCTCTGTATAAGTATATTCTTACGCTCTGTGTGTATGAATTCTGGGACTCTCTGTATAAGTATATTCTTACGCTCTGTGTGTATGAATTCTGGGACTCTCTGTATAAGTATATTCTTACGCTCTGTGTGTATGAATTCTGGACTCTCTGTATAAGTATATTCTTACGCTCTGTGTGTATGAATTCTGGGACTCTCTGTATAAGTATATTCTTACACTCTGTGTGTATGAATTCTGGGACTCTATGTATAAGTATATTCTTACGCTCTGTGTGTATGAATTCTGGGACTCTCTGTATAAGTATATTCTTACGCTCTGTGTGTATGAATTCTGGACTCTCTGTATAAGTATATTCTTACGCTCTGTGTGTATGAATTCTGGGACTCTCTGTATAAGTATATTCTTACACTCTTGTGTGTATGAATTCTGGCACTCTCTGTATAAGTATATTCTTACGCTCTGTGTGTATGAATTCTGGTACTCTCTGTATAAGTATATTCTTACGCTCTGTGTGTATGAATTCTGGGACTCTCTGTATAAGTATATTCTTACGCTCTGTGTGTATGAATTCTGGGACTCTCTGTATAAGTATATTCTTACGCTCTGTGTGTATGAATTCTGGGACTCTATGTATAAGTATATTCTTACGCTCTATGTGTATGGATTCTGGGACTCTCTGTATAAGTATATTCTTACGCTCTGTGTGTATGAATTCTGGGACTCTCTGTATAAGTATATTCTTACGCTCTGTGTGTATGAATTCTGGGACTCTCTGTATAAGTATATTCTTACGCTCTGTGTGTATGAATTCTGGGACTCTCTGTATAAGTATATTCTTACACTCTGTGTGTATGAATTCTGGCACTCTCTGTATAAGTATATTCTTACGCTCTGTGTGTATGAATTCTGGTACTCTCTGTATAAGTATATTCTTACGCTCTGTGTGTATGAATTCTGGGACTCTCTGTATAAGTATATTCTTACGCTCTGTGTGTATGAATTCTGGGACTCTCTGTATAAGTATATTCTTACGCTCTGTGTGTATGAATTCTGGGACTCTATGTATAAGTATATTCTTACGCTCTGTGTGTATGGATTCTGGGACTCTGTATAAGTATATTCTTACGCTCTGTGTGTATGAATTCTGGGACTCTCTGTATAAGTATATTCTTACGCTCTGTGTGTATGAATTCTGGGACTCTCTGTATAAGTATATTCTTACGCTCTGTGTGTATGAATTCTGGGACTCTATGTATAAGTATATTCTTACGCTCTGTGTGTATGGATTCTGGGACTCTCTGTATGAGTATATTCTTACGCTCTGTGTGTATGAATTCTGGGACTCTCTGTATAAGTATATTCTTACGCTCTGTGTGTATGGATTCTGGGACTCTCTGTATAAGTATATTCTTACGCTCTGTGTGTATGAATTCTGGGACTCTCTGTATAAGTATATTCTTACGCTCTGTGTGTATGAATTCTGGGACTCTCTGTATAAGTATATTCTTACGCTCTGTGTGTATGGATTCTGGGACTCTCTGTATAAGTATATTCTTACGCTCTGTGTGTATGAATTCTGGGACTCTCTGTATAAGTATATTCTTACTCCCTGTGTGTATGAATTCTGGGACTCTCTGTATTAGTATATTCTTACGCTCTGTGTGTATGGATTCTGGGACTCTCTGTATAAGTATATTATTACTCCCTGTGTGTATGAATTCTGGGACTCTCTGTATTAGTATATTCTTACGCTCTGTGTGTATGAATTCTGGGACTCTGTATAAGTATATTCTTATGCTTTGTGTGTATGAATTCTGGGACTCTCTGTATAAGTATATTCTTACGCTCTGTGTGTATGAATTCTGGGACTCTCTGTATAAGTATATTCTTACGCTCTGTGTGTATGAATTCTGGGACTCTCTGTATAAGTATATTCTTACGCTCTGTGTGTATGAATTCTGGGACTCTATGTATTAGTATAGTATATTCTTACGCTCTGTGTTTATGAATTCTGGGACTCTCTGTATTAGTATATTCTTACGCTCTGTGTGTATGAATTCTGGGACTCTCTGTATAAGTATATTCTTACGCTCTGTGTGTATGAATTCTGGGACTCTCTGTATAAGTATATTCTTACGCTCTGTGTGTATGAATTCTGGGACTCTCTGTAGGAGTATATTCTTACGCTCTGTGTGTATGAATTCTGGGACTCTCTGTATAAGTATATTCTTACGCTTTGTGTGTATGAATTCTGGGACTCTCTGTATTAGTATATTCTTACGCTTTGTGTGTATGAATTCTGGGACTCTCTGTATAAGTATATTCTTACGCTCTGTGTGTATGAATTCTGGGACTCTGTATAAGTATATTCTTACGCTCTGTGTGTATGAATTCTGGGACTCTCTGTATAAGTATATTCTTACGCTCTGTGTGTATGAATTCTGGGACTCTCTGTATAAGTATATTCTTACGCTCTGTGTGTATGAATTCTGGGACTCTATGTATTAGTACAGTATATTCTTACGCTCTGTGTGTATGAATTCTGGGACTCTCTGTATTAGTATATTCTTACGCTCTGTGTGTATGAATTCTGGGACTCTCTGTATTAGTATATTCTTACGCTCTGTGTGTATGAATTCTGGGACTCTCTGTATAAGTATATTCTTACGCTCTGTGTGTATGAATTCTGGGACTCTCTGTATTAGTATATTCTTACGCTCTGTGTGTATGAATTCTGGGACTCTCGGTATAAGTATATTCTTACGCTCTGTGTGTATGAATTCTGGGACTCTATGTATAAGTATTCTTACTACGCTCTGTGCGTATGAATTCTGGGACTCTGTATTAGTATATTCTTACACTCTGTGTGTATGAATTCTGGGACTCTCTGTATAAGTATATTCTTACGCTCTGTGCGTATGAATTCTGGGACTCTCTGTATAAGTATATTCTTACGCTCTGTGTGTATGAATTCTGGGACTCTATGTATAAGTATATTCTTACGCTCTGTGTGTATGAATTCTGGGACTCTCTGTATAAGTATATTCTTACGCTCTGCGTGTATGAATTCTGGGACTCTCTGTATAAGTATATTCTTACGCTCTGTGTGTATGAATTCTGGGACTCTCTGTATAAGTACATTCTTACGCTCTGTGTGTATGAATTCTGGGACTCTCGTATAAGTATATTCTTACGCTCTGTGTGTATGAATTCTGGGACTCTCTGTATAAGTATATTCTTACGCTCTGTGTGTATGAATTCTGGGACTCTCTGTATAAGTATATTCTTACGCTTTGTGTGTATGAATTCTGGGACTCTGTATTAGTATATTCTTACGCTCTGTGTGTATGAATTCTGGGACTCTGTATTAGTATATTCTTACGCTCTGTGTGTATGAATTCTGGGACTCTCTGTATAAGTATATTCTTACGCTCTGTGTGTATGAATTCTGGGACTCTGTATAAGTATATTCTTACACTCTGTGTGTATGAATTCTGGGACTCTCTGTATAAGTATATTCTTACGCTCTGTGTGTATGAATTCTGGGACTCTCTGTATAAGTATATTCTTACGCTCTGTGTGTATGAATTCTGGGACTCTCTGTATAAGTATATTCTTACGCTCTGTGTGTATGAATTCTGGGACTCTATGTATTAGTACAGTATATTCTTACGCTCTGTGTGTATGAATTCTGGGACTCTCTGTATTAGTATATTCTTACGCTCTGTGTGTATGAATTCTGGGACTCTCTGTATTAGTATATTCTTACGCTCTGTGTGTATGAATTCTGGGACTCTCTGTATTAGTATATTCTTACGCTCTGTGTGTATGAATTCTGGGACTCTCTGTATTAGTATATTCTTACGCTCTGTGTGTATGAATTCTGGGACTCTCTGTATAAGTATATTCTTACGCTCTGTGTGTATGAATTCTGGGACTCTCTGTATTAGTATATTCTTACGCTCTGTGCGTATGAATTCTGGGACTCTGTATTAGTATATTCTTACACTCTGTGTGTATGAATTCTGGGACTCTCTGTATAAGTATATTCTTACGCTCTGTGCGTATGAATTCTGGGACTCTCTGTATAAGTATATTCTTACGCTCTGTGTGTATGAATTCTGGGACTCTATGTATAAGTATATTCTTACGCTCTGTGTGTATGAATTCTGGACTCTCTGTATAAGTATATTCTTACGCTCTGCGTGTATGAATTCTGGGACTCTCTGTATAAGTATATTCTTACGCTCTGTGTGTATGAATTCTGGGACTCTCTGTATAAGTACATTCTTACGCTCTGTGTGTATGAATTCTGGGACTCTCGGTATAAGTATATTCTTACGCTCTGTGTGTATGAATTCTGGGACTCTCTGTATAAGTATATTCTTACGCTCTGTGTGTATGAATTCTGGGACTCTCTGTATAAGTATATTCTTACGCTTTGTGTGTATGAATTCTGGGACTCTGTATTAGTATATTCTTACGCTCTGTGTGTATGAATTCTGGGACTCTGTATTAGTATATTCTTACGCTCTGTGTGTATGAATTCTGGGACTCTCTGTATAAGTATATTCTTACGCTCTGTGTGTATGAATTCTGGGACTCTGTATTAGTATATTCTTACGCTCTGTGTGTATGAATTCTGGGACTCTCTGTATAAGTATATTCTTACGCTCTGTGTGTATGAATTCTGGGACTCTCTGTATAAGTATATTCTTACGCTCTGTGTGTATGAATTCTGGGACTCTCTGTATAAGTATATTCTTACGCTCTGTGTGTATGAATTCTGGGACTCTCTGTATAAGTATATTCTTACGCTCTGTGTGTATGAATTTGGGACTCTCTGTATAAGTATATTCTTACGCTCTGTGTGTATGAATTGTGGGACTCTCTGTATAAGTATATTCTTACGCTCTGTGTGTATGAATTCTGGGACTCTCTGTATAGTATATTCTTACGCTCTGTGTGTATGAATTCTGGGACTCTCTGTATTAGTATATTCTTACGCTCTGTGTGTATGAATTCTGGGACTCTCTGTATTAGTATATTCTTACGCTCTGTGTGTATGAATTCTGGGACTCTCTGTATTAGTATATTCTTACGCTCTGTGTGTATGAATTCTGGTACTCTCTGTATAAGTATATTCTTACGCTCTGTGTGTATGAATTCTGGGACTCTCTGTATTAGTATATTCTTACGCTCTGTGTGTATGAATTCTGGGACTCTCTGTATAAGTATATTCTTACGCTCTGTGTGTATGAATTCTGGGACTCTCTGTATAAGTATATTCTTACGCTCTGTGTGTATGAATTCTGGGACTCTCTGTATAAGTATATTCTTACGCTCTGTGTGTATGAATTCTGGGACTCTCTGTATAAGTATATTCTTACGCTCTGTGTGTATGAATTCTGGGACTCTCTGTATAAGTATATTCTTACGCTTGTGTGTATGAATTCTGGGACTCTCTGTATAAGTATATTCTTACACTCTGTGTGTATGAATTCTGGGACTCTATGTATAAGTATATTCTTACGCTCTGTGTGTATGAATTCTGGGACTCTCTGTATAAGTATATTCTTACGCTTTGTGTGTATGAATTCTGGGACTCTCTGTATAAGTATATTCTTACGCTCTGTGTGTATGAATTCTGGGACTCTCTGTATAAGTATATTCTTACGCTCTGTGTGTATGATTCTGGGACTCTATGTATAAGTATATTCTTACGCTCTGTGTGTATGAATTCTGGGACTCTATGTATAGTATATTCTTACGCTCTGTGTGTATGAATTCTGGGACTCTCTGTATAAGTATATTCTTACGCTCTGTGTGTATGAATTCTGGGACTCTCTGTATAAGTATATTCTTACGCTCTGTGTGTATGAATTCTGGGACTCTCTGTATAAGTATATTCTTACGCTCTGTGTGTATGAATTCTGGGACTCTCTGTATAAGTATATTCTTACGCTCTGCATGTATGAATTCTGGACTCTCTGTATAAGTATATTCTTACGCTCTGTGTGTATGAATTCTGGGACTCTCTGTATAAGTATATTCTTACGCTCTGTGTGTATGAATTGTGGGACTCTCTGTATAAGTATATTCTTACGCTCTGTGTGTATGAATTGTGGGACTCTCTGTATAAGTATATTCTTACGCTCTGTGTGTATGAATTCTGGGACTCTCTGTATTAGTATATTCTTACGCTCTGTGTGTATGAATTCTGGGACTCTCTGTATTAGTATATTCTTACGCTCTGTGTGTATGAATTCTGGTACTCTCTGTATAAGTATATTCTTACGCTCTGTGTGTATGAATTCTGGGACTCTGTATAAGTATATTCTTACGCTCTGTGTGTATGAATTCTGGGACTCTCTGTATAAGTATATTCTTACGCTCTGTGTGTATGAATTCTGGGACTCTCTGTATAAGTATATTCTTACGCTCTGTGTGTATGAATTCTGGGACTCTCTGTATAAGTATATTCTTACGCTTTGTGTGTATGAATTCTGGGACTCTCTGTATAAGTATATTCTTACACTCTGTGTGTATGAATTCTGGGACTCTATGTATAAGTATATTCTTACGCTCTGTGTGTATGAATTCTGGGACTCTCTGTATAAGTATATTCTTACGCTTTGTGTGTATGAATTCTGGGACTCTCTGTATAAGTATATTCTTACGCTCTGTGTGTATGAATTCTGGGACTCTCTGTATAAGTATATTCTTACGCTCTGTGTGTATGAATTCTGGACTCTCTGTATAAGTATATTCTTACGCTCTGTGTGTATGAATTCTGGGACTCTATGTATAAGTATATTCTTACGCTCTGTGTGTATGAATTCTGGGACTCTCTGTATGAGTATATTCTTACGCTCTGTGTGTATGAATTCTGGGACTCTATGTATAAGTATATTCTTACTCTCTGTGTGTATGAATTCTGGGACTCTGTATTAGTATATTCTTACTCTCTGTGTGTATGAATTCTGGGACTCTCTGTATACGTATATTCTTACGCTCTGTGTGTATGAATTCTGGGACTCTCTGTATAAGTATATTCTTACGCTCTGTGTGTATGAATTCTGGGACTCTCTGTATAAGTATATTCTTACGCTCTGTGTGTATGAATTCTGGGACTCTCTGTATACGTATATTCTTACGCTCTGTGTGTATGAATTCTGGGACTCTCTGTATGAATGATTCCTCTCCCTTTGTGTATGAATTCTGGGACTCTCTGTATAAGTATATTCTTACGCTCTGTGTGTATGAATTCTGGGACTCTCTGTATAAGTATATTCTTACGCTCTGTGTGTATGAATTCTGGGACTCTCTGTATAAGTATATTCTTACGCTCTGTGTGTATGAATTCTGGGACTCTCTGTATAAGTATATTCTTACGCTCTGTGTGTATGAATTCTGGGACTCTCTGTATAAGTATATTCTTACTCCCTGTGTGTATGAATTCTGGGACTCTCTGTATTAGTATATTCTTACGCTCTGTGTGTATGGATTCTGGGACTCTCTGTATAAGTATATTATTACTCCCTGTGTGTATGAATTCTGGGACTCTCTGTATTAGTATATTCTTACGCTCTGTGTGTATGAATTCTGGGACTCTCTGTATAAGTATATTCTTACGCTCTGTGTGTATGAATTCTGGGACTCTCTGTATGAATGATTCCTCTCCCTTTGTGTATGAATTCCTTCCTCGCGTCTGCGTTATCTCCTCTGTGTTTCTGTAAAGTTAATTCCCCAGTTAAGTCACATTTTCCGTGATCCCCCGATACCCCCGAATCCTGTAATCTCTGCACCTTCCTGTTATTCTCTGGGCTTCCATTCTGCTCTGAGGGGGTGTTTCTTATGCGCGGGTCTCTTGGGCCTGTCCCGTTTCCTGAATCCCTCGCACATCACTGCCTCATATTAGTCATTATCATTATTAATGAGATTATCATTAACCCGTTCAGTGCTGATATAGTGTGTCAGTCTATACGCAGCGGGGTGCGCTCGCTAAACTGCAGATTCAACAAATAGAAAATGGGCAGATATTGAAAATATTTCCATTTGACCTTTTTAGCTGAAAATTTGCCAATTTCCTTGGCTTTCGACCAGTTTCCAGGCTTAACCCTTAAAATGCCATGTAGGGAAACAAACAACACAAGTATTGGAACTGCTGGATCATTTTAGGGGGGAATCAATCACCGTCCGAGGCCACCAGATATTGATTTGAGTGGAGAGATACCCTGAGAGGCCTCTATGTGTGCCAGTGCGACGGTGGCGAGGGTCCCCTCTATGCCAGCTTTATACCCCTAAGTGTTAATCCTGCACCGGCCTGAACAAACCTACACAACCAGCCGGTGGGAAGCCGGTGATTCCTATCTGTGCTGGACAGGCTTCCTGCCCCGAAAATCCACTACAACCAGACATTTAACCCCCTGAAATGGCCAGGTCTTTTGTAGTTCTATGGGCGTGTTGTAGGGTGGTGCGCGTGTGAGAAATCAGAAATGATGAGAGAAAACATACAGGATTATTCAGAGAGAGGTGAAAAGCAGGAGAATGGCTGGAGAATGGAAAATTCTAAGTCAAAATAGCCAAACCAGAAATATTCTCCCATTATCTCACTTTCCAAACCGGCTATTTTGACCTAGATTTTTCCATTCTCCAGTCATTCTCCTGCTTTTCACCTCTCTCTGAATAACTCTGATAGAGAATGTATTATAGAGGGTATTCACTAAATGCCGTGTGATACACTCATACACACCGCACATTACTGTGAGTTTTATTGCTGTGGAGCTCTGTAATACACTCATACACACCGCACATTACTGTGAGTTTTATTGCTGTGGAGCTCTGTGATACGCTCATACACACCGCACATTACTGTGAGTTTTATTGCTGTGGAGCTCTGTGATACGCTCATACACACCGCACATTACTGTGAGTTTATTGCTGTGGAGCTCTGTGATACGCTCATACACACCGCACATTACTGTGAGTTTATTGCTGTGGAGCTCTGTGATACACTCATACACACTGCACATTACTATGAGTTTTATTGCTGTGGAGCTCTGTGGTACGCTCATACACACTGCACATTGCTGTGAGTTTTATTGCTGTGGAGCTCTGTGATACACTCATTCACACCGCACATTACTGAGTTCTATTGCTGTGGAGCTCTGTGATACACACATATACACCGCACATTTCTGTGAGCTTTATTGCTGTGGAGCTCTGTGATACACTCATACACACCGCACATTACTGTGAGTTTTATTGCTGTGGAGCTCTGTGATACACTCATACACACCGCACATTACTGAGTTCTATTGCTGTGGAGCTCTGTGATACACACTGCACATTTCTGAGTTTTATCGCTGTGGAGCTCTGTGATACACTCATACACACCGCACATTTCTGAGTTTTATTGCTGTGGAGCTCTGTGATACACTCATACACACTGCACATTACTGTGAGTTTTATTGCGGCGGAGCTCTGTGGTACGCCATACACACCGCACATTGCTGTGAGTTTTATTGCTGTGGAGCTCTGTGATACACTCATTCACACCGCACATTACTGAGTTCTATTGCTGTGGAGCTCTGTGATACACACATATACACCGCACATTTCTGTGAGCTTTATTGCTGTGGAGCTCTGTGATACACTCATACACACCGCACATTACTGAGTTCTATTGCTGTGGAGCTGTGGGATGTGCTCATACACACCGCGCATTACTGTGAGTTTTATTGCTGTGGAGCTTTGTGATACGCACATACACACCGCACATTACTGTGAGTTTTATTGCTGTGGATTCTGTGATACGCTCATACACACTGCACATTACTGGGAGTTTTATTGCTGTGGATTCTGTGATACGCTCATACACACCAAACATTACTGTGGGTTTTATTGCTGTGGTTTCTGTGATACGCTCATACACACCGCACATTACTGTGAGTTTATTGCTGTGGATTCTGTGATATGCTCATACACACTGCACATTACTGTGAGTTTTATTGCTGTGGATTCTGTGATACGCTCATACACACCAAACATTACTGTGGGTTTTATTGCTGTGGATTCTGTGATGCGCTCATACACACCAAACATTACTGTGGGTTTTATTGCTGTGGAGCTTTGTGATACGCTCATACACACCGCACATTACTGTGAGTTTATCGCTGTGGATTCTGTGATATGCTCATACACACTGCACATTACTGTGAGTTTTATTGCTGTGGATTCTGTGATACGCTCATACACACTGCACATTACTGTGGGTTTTATTGCTGTGGATTCTGTGATATGCGCATACACACTGCACATTACTGTGAGTTTTATTGCTGTGGATTCTGTGATACGCTCATACACACTGCACATTACTGTGAGTTTTATTGCTGTGGATTCTGTGATACACTCATACACATCGCACATTGCTGTGAGTTTTATTGCTGTGGAGCTCTGTGATACGCTCATACACACTGCACATTACTGTGAGTTTTGTTGCTGTGGAGCTCTGTGAAACGCTCATACACACCAAACATTATTGTGAGTTTTATTGCTGTGGATTCTGTGATACGCTCATACACACCAAACATTACTGTGAGTTTTATTGCTGTGGATTCTGTGATACGCTCATACACACCGCACATTACTGTGAGTTTTATTTCTGTGATATCTGTGATACGCTCATACACACCGCACATTACTGTGGGTTTTATTGCTGTGGATTCTGTGATACGCTCATACACACCAAACATTACTGTGAGTTTTATTGCTGTGGATTCTGTGATACGCTCATACACACCGCACATTACTGTGAGTTTTATTGCTGTGGATTCTGTGATACGCTCATACACACCGCACATTACTGTGGGTTTTATTGCTGTGGATTCTGTGATACGCTCATACACACCGCACATTACTGTGGGTTTTATTGCTGTGGATTCTGTGATACACAGCACATGAAATCTCTGAATTTCTTTTAAACTGGGAAGAGGGGGGGGCAGCGCTGACTACTGACAAGGAAGGTCGCATTTTGCTGAGCTCCGTGAGACTTTCCTCATATTTGATGACCCTTGCGACCTACCTTCGGCTGTTGAGCTCAATAGGGAGAGAATTGTGTTAGGAGACCCGTGGACCTGTGCCCGGTTCCTCCTGTGCCCTCTCGGAGCTGTTTAGGGCGCTTTCCTGTCTCCAGCTTCTTTTTGAGGCCTACCCTGGGTGGCCATCTTTGAGGTCTTCTTTGCAGTGCTATATTGGAGCGGTGGGGCCCTGATGGAGCGCCTCGATAAGTGCCTGGCCTGGTTGTTGGAGGAGGGGGAGCAGCCGCTCACACGCGGGGATGTCCGCCGCTTTATAGCTGACATGCGGCTCTGCTGGGAGGTAGCTGCCCCGTCCGGAAGGGTGACTGTGGGCCCTCTGCACGAGTGCGGTGAGCTTACCTGCTTGGCCGAGCGGAGTGAAGATGTGTCGAGACCGGGGAGCAGCGTTCCTGAGGCCGTGTTGCGGCGGACTGGCAGCGGCGACCCGACTGAGGTGCTCCATGTGCAGATGGTGTCCTGCCTGCCTGCTGTCCGTCGCCTTCCGGCTGGAGCGGCCCAGGCGGATTGCGAGATCATGGAGGGTCCTGTGGAGCAGGTGACGTCGGATGGCTCTCTCCCTTCTTGTTGCTGACACTGGCCCAGCTGCTTCCTGAGATGAATCGGGATTTGGAGACGCCTGGTGGTCCTGGGTCCAAAGATACCTGGAGGCGGTGCGGATGGCGGTACTTTCTCGCGGACGTGTATAGGGAGGTGGTGGGTCCTGCTTCCGGGTCGACTCATTACCTCTGCCGCCCTCCATTTGGCCGTGAAGGGACCGTGTGTCCTATTTTTTTCTTGGACACAGGCTGAGCTGGACTGCCGTACTTTTGGATTCTTGGCTGCCGATGTTTCCCCTGTGTGGCTGTTTTCCATCCCCCCCCAAGAAGTGTTTACCCCCCCCTGATGTTACCTCCTGCTGACACCCCCCCCCCCACACACCTTTTTGAGGATACCTGCAGATTTATTCCCCCACCTCTGGACACTCTGATTTACCTAAAATGTGGTTTAGCGCGGCGGTTCGGGCATCTGGCCCCCCTTTTTTTGCTTTGTGTGCGGGACGATGGGTTGCTCTGGGTGAGCCATTGGAGCGGGTACCATGGCTCTGACCGCTTCCTCTGGCCCCAGGACACCCGGCCATGTGGCTTTTTCCGTGGCCCTCAGTTTCCCCACGGGGTTACTGGAGTGAGCCAGGAATGCCACCTCTTTCCGGGCCGTCCCCCACATCCCCCCCTTTTTTTTCTCTCCCCCCCCCTTCCCGGATGTCCCACCCCACGCTTGTCTGCTGACTGGATCACCTCCCTGGTACCTTACTTACGTCTGAGTGCCCGTCCCTCTCCCCCCTTACCCTTGTTACCTCTGATGACACTGGCCGGCTCGTTCTATTATTTTTTATTTCTGACTTATTTTCAAAAATAAAAATTTTGAAAAATAAAAAAATAAACTGGGAAGAGCGAGGTTTTCTTCCAGGAAGAGTTCGTCCTCTTGGGTTTGTCGCCTTTTGTTTTTCATCCTGGTCTGTGAATTGGAGGAGGAAGCTTCGCAGATAGCACAATAAGTAAATACTGCGGATCCTGTTTTTGGGAAGAATTGGGAGATAATCTGTCTGTTCCAGTGACCCTGGTTGAATTCCCCTGATTCAGTCCAATTCGGCTGCTTATCTTCTGATGTTGCACTGAGCCCTGTCCTGGCACCCTGTCCTGATTACCCCCCCCCCCCCCGCAGCCTCCCTGACTCCTCTCAAGGCTTGGTTTCGCAGTACTGACACACACATTGAAACCCGCAGCACCTCACATCTCTACAAAATGCCCTTTTCCAGCCTCTCCCTCCAGACGGGGGACGGCGGCGCATGGTGCAATGTGATACATCTCAGGCTTATTTTTATACTTTATACAGAATATAATAGCTTTATAAAATGTCTTTATTGACAAACTGGAAAACGAGAGAAATCTCACTCTGTCCTGCGGAGCGTCACAGCACCGGCGGCCGCGGCCCATATATATATATATATACACACCGGATATTAAACGAGATGAGAGGTGAAGCCATTGTTGGGGTTTTGCAAAGGAGAGATTTGTAGAAGAGAGGCGTCTCATGGAGGAGCAGCTGCACACCCCAAAATATATGTAGAGCCCATAAAATAACACCCGCACACCTCGAATATATGGAGGAGCCCCTAAAAAGACATCCGCACACCCTGAATATATGGAGGAGCCCCTAAAAAGGCACCCACACCCTGAATATATGGAGGAGCCCCTAAAAAGGCACCCACATACCCTGAATATATGGAGGAACCCCTAAAAAGACACCCACACACCCTGAATATATGGAGGAGCCCCTAAAAATACACCCATACACCCTGAATATATGGAGGAGCCCCTAAAAAGACACCCGCACACCCTGAATATATGGAGGAGCCCCTAAAAAGGCACCCGCACACCCTGAATATATGGAGGAGCCCCTAAAAAGACACCCGCACACCCTGAATATATGGAGGAGCCCCTAAAAAGACACCCGCACACCCTGAATATATGGAGGAGCCCCTAAAAAGGCACCCGCACACCCTGAATATATGGAGGAGCCCCTAAAAAGACACCCGCACACCCTGAATATATGGAGGAGCCCCTAAAAAGACACCCGCACACCCTGAATATATGGAGGAACCCCTAAAAATACACCCGAATACCCTGAATATATGGAGGAACCCCTAAAAAGACACCCGCACACCCTGAATATATGGAGGAGCCCCTAAAAAGACACCCGCACACCCTGAATATATGGAGGAACCCCTAAAAAGACACCACACACCCTGAATATATGGAGGAACCCCTAAAAAGACACCCGCACACCCTGAATATATGGAGGAACCCCTAAAAAGACACCCGCACACCCTGAATATATGGAGAACCCCTAAAAAGACACCCGCACACCCTGAATATATGGAGGAACCACTAAAAATACACCCGCACACCCTGAATATATGGAGGAGCCCCTAAAAACACACCACACACCCTGAATATATGGAGGAACCCCTAAAAAGACACCCGCACACCCTGAATATATGGAGGAACCCCTAAAAACACACCCGCACACCCTGAATATATGGAGGAACCACTAAAAATACACCCGCACACCCTGAATATATGGAGGAGCCCCTAAAAACACACCCACACACCCTGAATATATGGAGGAACCACTAAAAATACACCGCACACCCTGAATATATGGAGGAGCCCCTAAAAATACACCCGCACACCTGAATATATGGAGGAACCCCTGAAGAGACACCCGCACACCCTGAATATATGGAGGAGCCCCAAAAATACACCCGCACACCCTGAATATATGGAGGAGCCCCTAAAAACACACCCGCACACCCTGAATATATGGAGGAACCACTAAAAATACACCCGCACACCCTGAATATATGGAGGAACCCCTAAAAAGACACCCACACACCCTGAATATATGGAGGAACCCCTAAAAACACACCCGCACACCCTGAATATATGGAGGAACCACTAAAAAGACACCCGCACACCCTGAATATATGGAGGAGCCCCTAAAGAGATACCCGCACACCCTGAATATATGGAGGAGCCCCTAAAAAGACACCCGCGCACCCTGAATATATGGAGGAACCACTAAAAATACACCCGCACACCCTGAATATATGGAGGAACCCCTAAAAACACACCCGAACACCCTGAATATATGGAGGAACCCCTAAAAACACACCCGCACACCCTGAATATATGGAGGAACCACTAAAAACACACCCGCACACCCTGAATATATGGAGGAACCACTAAAAATACACCCGCACACCCTGAATATATGGAGGAACCCCTAAAAACACACCCGAACACCCTGAATATATGGAGGAACCACTAAAAAGACACCCACACCCTGAATATATGGAGGAACCACTAAAAAGACACCCGCACACCCTGAATATATGGAGGAGCCCCTAAAAAGACACCCGCACACCCTGAATATATGGAGGAGCCCCTAAAAAGACACCCGCACACCCTGAATATATGGAGGAACCCCTAAAAAGACACCCACACACCCTGAATATATGGAGGAACCCCTAAAAACACACCCGCACACCCTGAATATATGGAGGAGCCCCTAAAAAACACACCCGCACACCCTGAATATATGGAGGAGCCCCTAAAAACACACCCGCACACCCTGAATATATGGAGGAGCCCCTAAAAACACACCCACACACCCTGAATATATGGAGGAGCCCCTAAAAATACACCCACACCCTGAATATATGGAGGAACCCCTAAAAAGACACCCGCACCCCCTGAATATATGGAGGAGCCCCTAAAAAGACACCCACACACCCTGAATATATGGAGGAACCCCTAAAAAGATACCCGCACCCCCTGAATATATATGGAGCCCCTAAAAAGACACCCACACACCCTGAATATACGTCGGGCACCTGATAAGATACCTGCACACCCCAAAATATATGTAGGGCCCCTAGAAAGACTCCCTGAATATACAGAGGAGCCCCTAAAGAGACACCTGCACACTAAAACTATAATGGCCCTCTAAAGCAAAATGCATCATGGGAGGAAGCTGGCTCTCCTCCTCTAACCTGCTGCCTAGGACCAGTGATCTCTGCACTAATACCCCCAGAGCCGGGCCAGTGGAGAGGTGCTGCCATCTTGTGGTCAAATAGGAAAGTGCAATTTGCTTCTTATTCTGCGGTTAAAAGGAAAGGGCAAGTGAAAATATCATTGGAAGATTTTCCTTTTCATCTCCCTTTTACCACATCTGATCCGCAGCAGCCGCTTTATTCGCTGCTGACCTCGGAAGTAGAGGTGCAGCCTGATACCTGCATTGGCGCCACACACGGCTGCTGATATTAGCTCCTCCATGGAGTCCAGAGGTGCGTTCAGTTCCTCAGCCGCTGCAAGTGCTAAGTTAGCAACCTGGCAGTGAACGCGGTGCTGCAGTTCAGAGCTCAGCACTGCTAATTTAGCACTTGCAGCCAAGTCGAGAGGTGCTGCGGGGTTAGCGTACAGTGAGTGTACAATGTAGCAATTCAGCAGCTGCTGAGGAACTGAACAGGCCTAAGCACATCCCCGCTGCAAGCTCTGCATTTGCTCTCACTCATAGGAGCCTGTGAGGAGGCACAGAGCAACACTGGGAACTATTTGTTTCTAGTCTTTCCCTGCTCGTGGCGAGAGGAAGCGGCAGAACGCACACACAGCTCTCTCCACTGTTGGATGAGAGGTAAGGGATTTTTCGGTGCATTTATTTTAATCTGTTGAGGGATTTTACAAAAGCAGAATCACTTAACATCAGGTCCTGGCATGGACATAAAAGGAACCCTAACCTTAAAACAAGCAGAAACAGTAACCTAACCCTAATAACTAACCCTAAAACAAGCAGAAACAGTAACCTAACCCTAATAACTAACCCTAAAACAAGCAGAAACAGTAACCTAACCCTAATAACTAACGCTAACCCTAAAACAAGCATAAATAGTAACCTAACCCTAATAACTAACCCTAAAACAAGCAGAAACAGTAACCTAACCCTAATAACTAACCCTAACCCTAAAACAAGCAGAAATAGTTACCTAACCCTAATAACTAACCCTAAAACAAGCAGAAACAGTAACCTAACCCTAATAACTAACGCTAACCCTAAAACAAGCATAAATAGTAACCTAACCCTAATAACTAACCCTAAAACAAGCAGAAACAGTAACCTAACCCTAATAACTAACGCTAACCCTAAAACAAGCATAAATAGTAACCTAACCCTAATAACTAACCCTAAAACAAGCAGAAACAGTAACCTAACCCTAATAACTAACCCTAACCCTAAAACAAGCAGAAATAGTTACCTAACCCTAATAACTAACCTGAAAAAAGCAGAAACAGTAACCTAACCCTAATAACTAACCCTAACCCTAAAACAAGCAGAAATAGTAACCTAACCCTAATAACTAACCCTAACCCTAAAACAAGCAGAAATAGTAACCTAACCCTAATAACTAACCCTAAAACAAGCAGAAACAGTAACCCAACCCTAATAACTAACCCTAAAACAAGCAGAAACAGTAACCTAACCCTAATAACTAACGCTAACCCTAAAACAAGCATAAATAGTAACCTAACCCTAATAACTAACCCTAAAACAAGCAGAAACAGTAACCTAACCCTAATAACTAACCCTAACCCTAAAACAAGCAGAAATAGTTACCTAACCCTAATAACTAACCCTAAAACAAGCAGAAACAGTAACCTAACCCTAATAACTAACGCTAACCCTAAAACAAGCATAAATAGTAACCTAACCCTAATAACTAACCCTAAAACAAGCAGAAACAGTAACCTAACCCTAATAACTAACGCTAACCCTAAAACAAGCATAAATAGTAACCTAACCCTAATAACTAACCCTAAAACAAGCAGAAACAGTAACCTAACCCTAATAACTAACCCTAACCCTAAAACAAGCAGAAATAGTTACCTAACCCTAATAACTAACCTGAAAAAAGCAGAAACAGTAACCTAACCCTAATAACTAACCCTAACCCTAAAACAAGCAGAAATAGTAACCTAACCCTAATAACTAACCCTAACCCTAAAACAAGCAGAAATAGTAACCTAACCCTAATAACTAACCCTAAAACAAGCAGAAACAGTAACCCAACCCTAATAACTAACCCTAAAACAAGCATAAATAGTAACCTAACCTTAGTAACAAACCCTAAAACAAGCATAAATAGTAACCTAACCCCAATAACTAACCCTAAAAGAAGCACAAATAGTAACGTATCCTAATAACTAACCCTAACCCTAAAAAAAGTACAAATAGTAACCTAACCTTAGTAACAAACCCTAAAACAAGCAGAAAATAGTACCTAACCCTAATAACTAACCCTAAAACAAGCACAAATAGTAACCTAACCCCAATAACTAACCCTACCCTAAAACAAGCATAGATAGTAACCTAACCCTAATAACTAACCCTAAAACAAGCATAAATAGTAACCTAACCCTAATAACTAACCCTAAACGAGCATAAATAGTAACCTAACTCTAATAACTAACCCTAAAACAAGCAGAAATAGTAACCTAACCCTAATAACTAACCCTAACCCTAAAACAAGCATAGATAGTAACCTAACCCTAATAACTAACCCTAACCCTAAAACAAGCATAAATAGTAACCTAACCTTAATAACAAACCCTAAAACAAGCATAAATAGTAACCTAACCCCAATAACTAACCCTAAAACAAGCATAAATAGTAACCTAACCCCAATAACTAACCCTAAAACAAGCATAAATAGTAACCTAACCTTAATAACAAACCCTAAAACAAGCATAAATAGTAACCTAACCCCAATAACTAACCTAAAACAAGCATAGATAGTAACCTAACCCTAATAACTAACCCTAACCCTAAAACAAGCATAAATAGTAACCTAACCCCAATAACTAACCCTAAAACAAGCATAAATAGTAACCTAACCCCAATAACTAACCCTTAAACAAGCACAAATAGTAACGTACCCTAATAACTAACCTAACCCTAAAAAAAGTACAAATAGTAACCTAACCTTAGTAACACCCTAAAACAGCAGAAATAGTAACCTAACCCTAATAACTAACCCTAAAACAAGCACAAATAGTAACCTAACCCCAATAACTAACCCTAACCCTAAAACAAGCATAGATAGTAACCTAACCCTAATAACTAACCCTAAAACAAGCATAAATAGTAACCTAACCCTAATAACTAACCCTAAACGAGCATAAATAGTAACCTAACTCTAATAACTAACCCTAAAACAAGCAGAAATAGTAACCTAACCCTAATAACTAACCCTAACCCTAAAACAAGCATAGATAGTAACCTAACCCTAATAACTAACCCTAACCCTAAAACAAGCATAAATAGTAACCTAACCTTAATAACAAACCCTAAAACAAGCATAAATAGTAACCTAACCCCAATAACTAACCCTAAAACAAGCATAAATAGTAACCTAACCCCAATAACTAACCCTAAAACAAGCATAAATAGTAACCTAACCTTAATAACAAACCCTAAAACAAGCATAAATAGTAACCTAACCCCAATAACTAACCCTAAAACAAGCATAGATAGTAACCTAACCCTAATAACTAACCCTAACCCTAAAACAAGCATAAATAGTAACCTAACCCCAATAACTAACCCTAAAACAAGCATAAATAGTAACCTAACCCCAATAACTAACCCTAAAACAAGCACAAATAGTAACGTACCCTAATAACTAACCCTAACCCTAAAAAAGTACAAATAGTAACCTAACCTTAGTAACAAACCCTAAAACAAGCAGAAATAGTAACCTAACCCTAATAACTAACCCTAAAACAAGCACAAATAGTAACCTAACCCTAATAACTAACCCTAAAACAAGCAGAAATAGTAACCTAACCCCAATAACTAACCCTAACCCTAAAACAAGCATAGATAGTAACCTAACCCTAATAACTAACCCTAACCCTAAAACAAGCATAAATAGTAACCTAACCCTAATAATTAACCATAAAACAAGCATAAATAGTAACCTAACCCCAATAACTAACCCTAAAACAAGCACAAATAGTAACATACCCTAATAACTAACCCTAACCCTAAAACAAGCATAAATAGTAACCTAACCCCAATAACTAACCCTAACCCTAAAACAAGCATAGATAGTAACCTAACCCTAATAACTAACCCTAAAACAAGCATAAATAGTAACCTAACCCTAATAACTAACCCTAAACGAGCATAAATAGTAACCTAACTCTAATAACTAACCCTAAAACAAGCAGAAATAGTAACCTAACCCTAATAACTAAACCTAACCCTAAAACAAGCATAGATAGTAACCTAACCCTAATAACTAACCCTAACCCTAAAACAAGCATAAATAGTAACCTAACCTTAATAACAAACCCTAAAACAAGCATAAATAGTAACCTAACCCCAATAACTAACCCTAAAACAAGCATAAATAGTAAACCTAACCCCAATAACTAACCCTAAAACAAGCATAAATAGTAACCTAACCTTAATAACAAACCCTAAAACAAGCATAAATAGTAACCTAACCCCAATAACTAACTAACCTAAAACAAGCATAGATAGTAACCTAACCCTAATAACTAACCCTAACCCTAAAACAAGCATAAATAGTAACCTAACCCCAATAACTAACCCTAAAACAAGCATAAATAGTAACCTAACCCCAATAACTAACCCTAAAACAAGCACAAATAGTAACGTACCCTAATAACTAACCCTAACCCTAAAAAAGTACAAATAGTAACCTAACCTTAGTAACAAACCCTAAAACAAGCAGAAATAGTAACCTAACCCTAATAACTAACCCTAAAACAAGCACAAATAGTAACCTAACCCTAATAACTAACCCTAAAACAAGCAGAAATAGTAACCTAACCCAATATAACTAACCCTAACCCTAAAACAAGCATAGATAGTAACCTAACCCTAATAACTAACCCTAACCCTAAAACAAGCATAAATAGTAACCTAACCCTAATAATTAACCATAAAACAAGCATAAATAGTAACCTAACCCCAATAACTAACCCTAAAACAAGCACAAATAGTAACATACCCTAATAACTAACCCTAACCCTAAAACAAGCATAAATAGTAACCTAACCCTAATAACTAACCCTAAAACAAGCAGAAATAGTAACCTAACCCCAGGGCCGGCCCAAGCCACTGTACTGTCTGGAGTGATGGACGAATTGGTGCCCCCCCCCCAAAAAAAACATGCAGCATGTATGACCATATTACAGAACTCCACAGCAATAAAACTCACAGTAATGTGCCGTGTGTATGAGCATATCACAGAGCTCCGCAGTCATAAAGCTCTCAGTAACGTGCGGTGTGTATAAGTGTATCACAGAGCTCCACAGCAATAAAACTCACTGGCTGCGAGCGGCTGTGACAGGCTGCAAAATAACAACATGCACAGTGAGTGTTATATAGAGATATGACCTACCAGTACGTAACATGCACCGTGAGTGTTATACAGAGATATGACATGTCAGTCTGGAAATTGATAGCTGTGTGTAATACAGGGGGGTCACATGTGTGAGCGTATCACAGAGCTCACACATGGGCATATACTGCCCCAGCAGCTCATACATGGGTATATACTGCCCCAGTAGCTCACACATGGGTATATACTGCCCCCAGCAGCTCACACGTGGATATATACTGCCCCCAGTAGCTCACACATGGGTATATACTGCCCCAGTAGCTCATACATGGGTATATACTGCCCCCAGCAGCTCACACATGGGTATATACTGCCCCCCAGTAGCTCACACATGGATATATACTGCCCCCAGTAGCTCACACATGGATATATACTGCCCCCAGTAGCTCACACATGGGTATATATTGCCCCCAGTAGCTCACACATGGATAAATACTGCCCCAGTAACTCACACATGGGTATATATTGCCCCCAGTAGCTCACACATGGATAAATACTGCCCCAGTAGCTCACACATGGGTATATATTGCCCCCGGTAGCTCACACATGGGTATATATTGCCCCCAGTAGCTCACACATGGGTATATACTGCCCCAGTAGCTCACACATGGGTATATACTGCCCCCAGTAGCTCACACATGGGTATATACTGCCCCCAGTAGCTCACACATGAGTATATACTGCCCCAGTAGCTCACACATGGGTATATATTGCCCCTGGTAGCTCACACATGGGTATATACTGCCCCCAGTAGCTCACACATGGCTGGGTATGATGTGATGGGTCTCTCCGCCGGCCGCTGTCACGCCACTCTATCACGCTGCGCGCTTGCTCTGGCCTCTGGACGCAGCTTGATCATGGAAGACAGCTCGCGGTGGCTGTTCATGCTGAGGGGGCGGGGTTATCCCCGCTTCCCTCACTCTCTATTGGACAGCCACCGCAAGCTGTCTTCCATGATCAAGCTGCACCCAGAGGCCAGAGCAAGCGTGCAGCGAGATAGAGCGGCGTGACAGCGGCCGGTGGAGAGATCCGTCACATCATACCCATGTGTGAGTGTTGGTCTCTCGGCTGCACCCTAGGCAGCGCTGCGCTCTAGGCGGGCGCCTAGCCCGCCTAGCGGCAGCACCGGCCCTTGTCAGGTGTCTCAGTCTGGTAAATGACCCCTCCCCATATAGTGTGTTATTCACAGGTCTGACCTCCCTGACAGGTACAGGTAAAGGCAGTAGTAGGTGCAACAGGGCCTCTCTCCCTGAACTACAAAACAAGGGGTGAAGCGCCCACTGGATACCGTGCCTTAACCACTCGCTGAATGTCGTAAACGCAGGTTCCTCTAAAAACCTGAAGAACAATTGGATACAGATAACACAACACAGCGCTAAATGGGCCTAAGCCCATAAGAAAGTGAAAAGGCACAGAGATATGTCCACAAATACAGTGATCTTCGTTTTTCAAACAATGTACTTCTTCATGGTGTAGAGGGTGGAACATGTACTGTAGAAACAATAAAAGAGAAGACAAGGATTGCGCAGTACATCAGCGACAAAAATAGAAAAATGTCTTATTCATATTCAACTCACATTTGAAGGAGCCTACAACCAGCTCTAAGGATAACAGCAGGCAGGGACTTAAATTCAGGTGCCCAAAAAAACCCACAGGTAGCTTCTCCGGCGTCACCGGCTATGGTACTATCCCGGCTCCCGGTCGCATCCTCCTCTCCCAAACTCTTCTACAACAACTTCGAGCCTCACTTCCGCTAACCAGCGCGACACTTCCGGTATAGCTATATACCTATACCAGAAGTGTCGCGCTGGTTCGCGGAAGTGAGGCTCGAAGTTGTTGTAGAAGAGTTTGGGAGAGGAGGATGCGACCGGGAGCCGGGATAGTACCATAGCGGATTAGCGGTGACGCCGGAGAAACTACCTGTGGGTTTTTTTGGGCAACTGAATTTAAGTCCCTGCCTGCTGTTATCCTTAGAGCCGGTTGTAGGCTCCTTCAAATGTGAGTTGAATATGAATAAGACATTTTTCTATTTTTGTCGCTGATGTACTGCGAAATCCCGGTATTCTCTTTTATTGTTTCTACAGTACATGTTCCACCCTCTACACCATGAAGAAGTACATTGTTTGAAAAACGAAGATCACTGTATTTGTGGACATATCTGTGCCTTTTCACTTTCTTATGGGCTTAGGCCCATTTAGCGTTGTGTTGTGTTATCTGTATCCTCTCTCCCTGAAACCCGTCATTACTCCCCAGCTCATCTCGATCCACGGACTGCAGCATCCCAGATCCTGGCCAGCACCGCATTCCCTGGAGCTACCAGACGTCAAGTCCCTCCCCCCGGAAACAGGTCCAGCTCTAAACCTCTTCCCCTGGAAACAACCAACACATTAAACGGAGCCCCCGGGATACAGATGGACAGGCACCAATATTATTACCCAAGGGGTCAGACAGGTCTGGAGCACCCCCATATTGCTATTTAATCCAAGATCCGGGTGATACATTGGGCAGATGAAGAGGCCAGTCTCTCCCTAATAAGGCAAAAAAAATCCAGCATGGGCACCATATATGGTCAATGGTAGGAAGAGGGTTCTTGCTCCACGACCCTATAACAGCATACTCAATAAAAAATTCCAGTAGACCAATTGTTCATTCAAGTGGATTTATTCCATCACAAGAAAAAAATGACGTTTCGACCAACGGGTCTCCCTAATAAGGGGGTGGGCGGGGCCCGCTGAAAGGGTCAGTTGTGGCCCACTAAAAGGGGTGGGCACGGCCTGCTAGAGGGGTGAGCTCGGCTGGCTTTCTCCACGAAACACCAGCCAGCTGGAGTTCCGTACCTTGTTCGGACTGGGTGCTCTCCATGCTGCGGCCTTTGACAGGGTGACAAAATGCTGCCCCTAACAAAGGGCTGCCTGGAGCGGCTGCTCCACCCTGCTCCATGGACGGGCCAGCCCTGCCTAACCCTAATAACATACCCTAAAAGAAGCAGAAATAGTAGCCTAACCCTAATAACTAACCCTAACCCTAAAAGAAGCAGAAATAGTAACCTAACCCTAATAACTAACCCTAAAAGAAGCAGAAATAGTAACCTAACCCTAATAACTAACCCTAAAACAAGCAGAAATAGTAACCTAACCCTAATAACTAACCCTAACCCTAAAACAAGCAGAAATAGTAACCTAACCCTAATCCTAAAACAAGCAGAAATAGTAACCTAACCCCAATAACTAACCCTAAAACAAGCAGAAATAGTAACCTAACCCTAATAACTAACCCCAACCCTAAAACAAGCAGAAATACTAACCTAACCTTAATAACGAACCCTAACCCTAAAACAAGCAGGAATAGTAACCTAACCCCAGTCACAAACCCTACCCCTACAACAAGCAGAACTAGTAACCTAACCCTAAAACAAGCAGAAATAGTAACCTAACCCTAATAACTAACCCTAAAACAAACACTAATAGTAACCTAACCCTAATAACAAACCCTAACCCTAAAACAAGCAGAAATAGTAACCTAACCCCAATAACTAACCCTAAAACAAGCACAAATAGTAACCTAACCCCAATAACTAACCCTAACCCTAAAATTCAGTAGATTCCAACAAATGCTCCAAATCAAATTTAATAATTCAGGGTTTTTCTTGATTGCCCCTGATACATTTTCAACTGCTCTCAAAAAACGATTCTGAAAAACGACTTGATAATACGTTGAATTTGGCGGAGTACCAGTTGCAGCTTGGTGTTGTTTTTAGACGTGTCCACAAGGTGGCGACTTTGTTACAGGATACAAAAAAGAAACACAACTTATTTTTCCACTTCTGTGTCATTTTTCATATTTTACTGACGCCCTGTCTCTCCCAGGGCCCACGTTCAGGGCGGCTTTTGTTTCGGGTTAACGTATCCCACATTGTGCTTTCCAAACGTATTCAATTAACAAAATAAGTAAATTTTTACCCCAATTATTGCTTGTCGTAGCGTGAGATGCCTGATCACTGATTTGATTGGATTTATATTGTTTACAAGTTGTGACACTATAGGGGTTATTCAGAGAGCCGATCTGGCCCCGAAATTACACCGAACAGTGAACTTCCCCATTTTGTGACATTTCGGGGGTCATACGGTTATTCAGAAAGCAGGCAGTTCGCCAAATATTGGCGAATTGCCAGCGAAATACGGTGATGTTCGGCAGCAGTGAAATTCCCATAGAGAAGCAATGGTTAATCTATTCACAGACACCGAACAGCAAAGAAATTCAATATCTAATAAACTGATTATTCTTTTAATTTGCAGCAAAATATCTCTTAATTTATAAAACTTTTTAGGATGTTTTAGGCATTTTTCTGGATTATTATTTCCAATGGTGTTTTTCTTTTTTCTGTCACAGACCTTTTTATTATCATTCATTGGATCTTTATATGTTATTTCCAGACATTTTCATTCAGTAGTTTTTTTGCAAACAGCGTTTAAATTTTTAAACTTTCAGCTTTTTTTTTTTTATCCATCCGGCGGCTTGGCGACTTTTTCTGTGACTGGTTGGCGCTGTGTTCGGCGGCTCGGCGGCTGCGTTTGGCGGGTTGGCAGCAGCGTTCTGCGGCTGACTCGCTGCACTTCGGGGACCCAGTGATGAATGCTGAATTCACCGCAGGGTCAGCGAATCAGACTCCCCGAAGTGCTGCAAATCAGAGAGCACCGAAATGTCACTCTGAATAAACCGGTAACTCTTTTAATGGGGAAACAATTCCCCCAATACAGCTCACGCTGGCATTTTTGCTTTGTTGCTAGCGCAATAGCATGCTGAGACCTGCCAGGAGGGGAGCTGCAGGTGGATTCTCCTGATCTCTCCAGTCACTCAATCCTCAGCAATGTGCTTAAACGATGAATAATTAATTGATGGGGGGATTATGCTCGTTTTGTTTCTCTTTCAATGCTAAAAAGTGTCAGCGTGCGATCGATAGCCGTGCACACAGCTTTTACGAAACCATAGAAAGCCAGCACTCCCCGCATACCGCGTTCCGCCATGTAACCTGAATACCACAGATAAGACCAATCAATAATAATTCCCCAGACTGTGACAATGTGACCTCCGGGAGGATGATGTGGCAGGAGCGACGGCAAACAAAATAATGCAAAATAAATCAATTACGTAAAAACAAATAGACCTTATCTAGAAAAAAATGTTCATTTATTTCTGTTTGTTTCTTCTCTTCTTCTGGATCAGCAGCGAAAACCGAGACTGGACACTGTGCCACACATCCCCAGCTTCCCCCTATCTAACTATCTATCTATCCCATATCTATCTATCTATCTATCAATCTATCCCCTATCTATCACCTATCCAGCCACAGATGTTAAGCTCGCAGGACTATAATTCCCAGGCACACATTTTGACCCTTCCTTGAATATAGGGACCACATCAGCTTTTCTCCAGTCCTCTGGTAAAAATTCCTGAAAGAAAAGAATCTTGAAAGATTAAAAACTGAGGTTTACATATTTCAAAACGTAGCTCCCTCAGTACTCGCAGGGGGAATTCCATCCGGCCCTGGGGCTTTATTCACATTCACTTTGTTTAGTTGCTGCAACACATAAAGTGATGGTGAGTTTAAAAGGCAGGATGACAGAAGAGCTGTGCTGTTTGGGGGCTGGGCTGTTTGGGGGCTGCATGTGAGGGGGGTCTCAATAAGTGATGGGCAGAGCTGTTGAGGTGCTACAGGTGAGGGTCAGCATATCCAGGGGGGATAATCCCGGTTTATTGAAGCAGTGGATGGACGGTCCTGCTCATGATGGACAGGATGGAGGCCGGTTCATGGGTTTGGGATTTCTGCGTAAAGACTGCTAGGGACAGGTTTAAGTGACTGTATGGGGGGGCTTCGCAGAGAGTGGAGCCCCCTGGTGAGGATGAGGAGCAGTTGCGTGGTATGTTGCTGTGGAAGGGGTGAGCCTGCTGTCTGCGTGCTGTGGAAGGGCTGATACAGGCCCATACGCTCCACTAATCACATCAACTTGTTTACCACATTAGCGCCTGGGTGACGGGACTGGGCAAACATCAGCAGATCGTTGCGGGGAGCTGGCTGGGGGGCCGAGGGGCCGGGGAAGCCTCGGATGATGTGATCCGGATAAAATGTTGTCCCTCTGCAAAAAGGATTAGGTTAGAGAAAGGGTTGCGGGTCGTGGGAGCGGCCGGGGGATCACGACGGGATAAACATTGACGTTACGGGCTTTGTGTGGACGCACCCTATACCCCAACCTGAGCCCCCTCTATACAGACCCGGGGGCCGCGGAATCCAGCGAAAGTAACCCGTGAAACGATTAAAAGAAGGCGACGTTCAAATCCCTGCTTTACAAAGTTCAGCTCTCACGAATACATGTCAATGTGCCGCCCCAACAAGCCGGTGCAATGCAGCTCATTACGGCCCCTGGTGCACCGTGTACCTGGAGCTGCGTGCGGCGGCGTCACCCGCGCTGCGATACGGGGTCAGTGCGGGATCATTAGGTTTCATGAGGCTGTTGTGAGCAGAAACAAGCTTTGTGAGGGTTCTGAGGACTGTCAACAACACCGACGTCCTGCCCGACGACACGTACTCACCGACATTTAGGGTGTTCCTGATTGGTTCCTGAGTTACCGCTCGTTTTTCTTGGGGTTAATTGCGCCGGAAACTCTAAAGAGGTTTATTCACTAACCTCCAAATCTGCCCCGAATTGCACCGAACTGTAAAGTTCATCATCTTCGGTGATTCCATTTCACCGACCCTGAGGTGAAGTCACTCTTCACCCCCGAAATGCACCAAACATGGAGTCGCCGAATGCCACGGAAGATCACCGAACTGAACGCCAAAGACGGCCGAATGCCGCCATTAGGCAGAAAATGAAAAACTGAACTCTGCTATTCTTTTTATAGGATGTTTAAACCAATACGAATGCATTAAAACTTATCTAAATAATTAATAAAGTTTATTTATTTTTTGGACCACCTTTTTCTATTTCTTAAAATATTTTTTGGATAACATTTTTGATTCCCAATTTTTTTTAAAAAAAGAGGTGTTTTTTTCTGTTTTGTATCAGACCCTTTTATTATTTTTTAAAACACTTTTTTATTATTTTGTAACAGACCTTTTCATATTTTTATAAAAACTTTTTATTATTTTGTAACAGACCTGTTTATTGTTTTTAAAATACTTTTTTGATTCTTTTGTAGCAGGCATTTTTATTGGGGGTTTTTTATATACATTTTTGAATTATTTATAACAGACCTTTTTAAAACAACAAATTTATTATTTTGTAACAGACCTTTTTATTATTTTTTTTAATATTTATTATTTTGTAACAGACTAGGGATGACCCGGACACCCCCGAGTTCGGTTCGCATTCGAACTCGAACTTTCCAAATGTTCGAATTCGAACTCGAACTCAATACAAGTCAATGGGACTCAAAATTCGATTTTTAGAGTGCCCTCCAAGAGGGCATATATGCTAGAAACAAGGACAAAAAGTAAAAAAAAAACGTTTTTAAAAGGACAGTGAGTTTTCCATGAAATAAGGGTTAAAAATAAAAATGAAAAATTCCTTCAAATATCGTGCCTAGGAGGTCCCCATAACCTGCCCGTGAAGTGGCGGATTTCTAGGATGTATAGAAATATGTAAAAACCAAAAAATGACATTTCAAATGACGTAAATGCTTTTCCTTTAATCTATTCATAAACAACTGCTTGGGGCGGCAGTTGACATTTTAGGACGCGCAGAAAAAGTTTAGTGATTTTTTGGGCTAAATTGTGGTGCAGGGTTTGGATGAAAGTATCAATAAAGAGATTTAAAATTGGGCCTTTAGCGTCAGCAACAGTGCCGTCACACCGTAACCCCTCTGAGGATATGAATCTGGTACAGGCGTCAGTGGCAGTTCACCCAAATATTGTGCTTTTGGTGCCAGGCCAGCAAGTGCATTCATACAGTAACCCCTCTGTAGTATTGTGGAAGAGTGCAGGGGTGGACCATGCGGTCCTATATTAAAAGATATGAATCTGGTAAAGGCGTCAGTGCAGCCAAATATTGTGCCTTTCATGGCAGTAAGTGCCTACACACCGTAACCCTTTTGTGGTATTGTGGAAGAGTGCAGGGTTGGACCCTGCGGTTCAAAAAATTTAAATGATATAAATGTGGCACGGGTGTCAGTGCAGCCAAATATTGTGCCTTTCATGGCAGCAAGTGCCTTCACACCGTAACCCTTTTGTGATATTGTGGAAGAGTTCAGTGCTGGAGGTTTTGTGAATACAGAAGAAGACATCCCCAATCTATTCCGTTATGTCAGCATCAGGGGATTGATAGCTGCTGATCCAGGACTGATTCATTTTTATAAATGTCAGCCGGTCTACAGAGTCGGGGGACAGACGCACTCTTTTGTCTGTGACAAAACCTCCAGCAGCACTGAACGTCCTTTCAGAAAGCACGCTAGATGAAGAGTAACCTAGTAGCTGCATAGCATATTGGCTAAATTCTGGCCAGTGATCCAATCTCAACACCCAGTAAGCCAATGGATCATCTGCTGTAAAGGTATCCAGGCCTGCCCTTGCCCCTAGGTAGTCCTGCACCATATGGTGAAGACGCTGGCAATGGGTGCCTACATTTGACATCCCTGGGCATCGTGGAGTAAAAAAATGTAAAAAGGCATCAGTCAAGCGGCCCCGGCCTTCACCACTATTCCTCTGATAATCTGCAGCCTCAGAAGCACCTGTGTCATCACTTGGTAACCTACCAGTGCCTGGAAAGGTGTTACACATGTGTCGCTTTAGAGCGTCTTCAAGTTTTGTCATCCTGTGCTCCCTCTGTGCGGGCAGGATGAGCTCTGCAACTTTACCCTTGTATCGTGGATCAAGAAGGGTTGCCAACCAGTAATGATCCCTCTCCTTGATAGTACGAATCCTGGGGTCCTTTAGCAGGCTTTGTATAATAAGGGAGCCCATGCAGTAGGGCTGTGCAATTAATTGCAATCGCAATCGAATCGCGATTTCCGACCCTGCAATTTCTAAATCGCATAAGGCTGCAATTTTCTGCTCCCTGTTAACTTCCGGCGGCATGGTGCTTTGGGCGCTCGCAGGGGAACCACGTGACGAGCCACGTTCTCGTGGCTCGTCACATGGTTCCCCCAGGCGAGCGCCCAAGCTCCATGCCGCCAGAAGTTAACAGGGAGCCGAACACGTGGCGCACAGAGGTGAGCTGGGGCAGTATCCATGTGCTGGGGCAGTATCCATGTGCTGGGGCAATATCCATGTGCTGGGGCAATATCCATGTGCTGGGCAGTATATCCATGTGCTGGGCAGTATATCCATGTGCTGGGGCAGTAATTCCATGTGCTGGGGCAGTAATTCCATGTGCTGGGGCAGTAATTCCATGTGCTGGGGCAGTATTTCCATGTGCTGGGGCAGTATATCCATGTGCTGGGGCAGTAATTCCATGTGCTGGGGCAGTATTTCCATGTGCTGGGGCAGTATTTCCATGTGCTGGGGCAGTAATTCCATGTGCTGGGGCAGTATATCCATGTGCTGGGGCAGTATTTCCATGTGCTGGGGCAGTATATCCATGTGCTGGGGCAGTATTTCCATGTGCTGGGGCAGTATTTCCATGTGCTGGGGCAGTATATCCATGAGCTGGGGCAGTATATCCATGAGCTGGGGCAGTATATCCATAAGCTGAATACTGAATACATTTAGAATGTATGTAGCATGTTTGAAAAAGCAAAAACAATTGGCTAAATCGCAAATAAAATCGCAATCGCAATATTCATTCAAATCGCAATATGATTATTTTGTCAATATTGCACAGCCCTACCATGCAGCGTAGGTTGGAGGTGGCATTAGCTTCCGAGTCTTCCTGCTCAATGAGGAGGATGACCCCATTGTGCACTTCCTCCTCCCAGTCACGTACCAGTCCTTGTGTTTCTGGGCACACAAAACCTTCCCTTGAGGAATCCCCACCTTCAATGCCTCCACTACTCAAATATTCCTCCTCCTCATCCTCCTCCTGTCTGATCTGAGAAGGACCCGCTGGAATGCTGTCTGCGGAAAGACTGGGGCCTTCAGAGCTAGGGAAGGCCTCCTCTTCCTCCCGCTGCTCTGCCTCTAGAGCCACATCTATAATTCCCTGCAGAGTGTGCTCCAGCAGGAACACTAAAGGAATTGTGTCACTGATGCATGCACTGTCCCTGCTCACCATCCTCGTTGCATCCTCAAATGGTGACAGTACAGTGCATGCATCCTTGATCATCAGCCACTGTGGGGGGGAAAAAACGAGGTTGACCTGAACCTGTCCTTGTGCCATACTCACACAGGTACCCGTTGATGGCCCTCTGCTGCTTGTGCAGACGCTGCAGCATTGCTAATGTCAAGTTCCACCTGGTGGGCATGTCACAGATCAGACGGTTTGTGAGAAGGTGGAATTCTCTTTGAATTTCTGCCAGGCGAGCGCTTGCTGGGAATGACCGTCTGAAGTGGCTGCAGACTTTCTGGCCTGGCTGAGAAGCTCTGCCAGTCCTGGGTACCTGGTTAGGAAACGCTGTACCACCAGATTTAGGACGTGTGCTAGGCATGGTACATGCGTCAATTTACCCTGGCGTAGGGCGGAGAGAAGGTTTCTGCCATTATCACAGACGACCATTCCCAGCTGAAGCTGGCATGGTGTTAACCATCTCTGCACCTGCCCCTGCAGAGCTGACAGAATTTCTGGCCGGTGCGGCTCCTGTCCCCTAAACAAACCAGCTCAAGCACAGTATGGCATCTTTTTGCTTGAGCCATTGCGTAGCCCCTGCCATGCGTCGGTTTAACTGCCACTTCGCCAGAGACACAGAAGGAGGAGGAGGAGGTGGTGGTGGAGGAGGAGGAGGTGGTGGTGGAGCAGACAGACCTCATACAAGCAGCTTTCTGGAGGCGTGGTGATGAACAAGCTCCAGCACAGTGCCCCGTCTTGGATCCCTCCCAGCTGCAATCAGAGTTACCCAGTGTGCCGTGAATGAAATGTAACGACCCTGTCCATGCTTGCTGGACCACGTGTCTAAAGTCACATGCACCTTGCTGCTGACTGCCTTTTCCAATGAATCGATAACATTGTCTTCCACGTGCTGGTATAGTGCTGGAATGGCCTTCCGTGAAAAGTAATGGCGTTTTGGAACCTGCCACTGTGGTACAGCACATTCAGCAAATTCACGGAAGGGAGCAGAGTCCACCAGCTGGAAAGGCAGCAGCTGCAATGCGAGTAATTTTGCTAAGCTGGCATTTAGACGCTGTGCTTGGGGATGGTTGGGACTATATTTTTTCTTACGCTGCAGCAGCTGGGGCAACGTAATTTGACTGCGTAAATCTTCAGCTGATGGGATGCTGTCACATTGTGAGGAAGGACCTGGTACATCCATTGCTGTTGCATCATCCCTGTCAGTGGAGGTTGTAGTAGGCAATGACATGGCAGGACATACAGTGGGGGTAGAGACAGATGAGGAGGAGGAGGACCTACACAAAGTTTTGCACCAACGGGATGTGTGGCAGGAGGTCATATGTCGCCTCAAGCACGTGGTACCCAAGCGCCCGGTGTCTTTCCCACGCTTGAGCCTCATCTGACATAGATTACAAATAGCAACGGTGGGGTCTGCTGCACATTTCTTAAAAAACTCCCAGACAGCAGAGATCCTGGATGTGTGCTTTGAGACAACAGCGCTCTGCACTTGAGCAACTCTGACATCTGATGACTTGGACTGGCTAGTGCTAAAGTTGGTCATAGAGGATGTTGTGCCTCGTGTTTCTTGTGCCTCCTCCTCCTCCTCACTTGACTCCTCTGTTCGATCAGGCACCCAGGTGGAGTCAGTGACCTCATCATCATTGTCATCATCACCCCCTATCTCCTCATCACTGGAGCCAACTTGGCAGTATGCTGCAGCTGCTGGGGCAACATGAGTGCCAGTTATTTGTGTCATCACTGGCACCCCCTTCCTCTAGGTTGATTACTCCCATCCTCAACCTCAGAGATTGAATCAGAGCACTGTACTTGCTGCGCATCCTCAAGCAGCATGTCACTGTCATTGGAGTCAAACAATTCAGCTGACTCCTCCGTGTGTGATAGCGAGGCTACGGCAGGAGTAGCTGTGGACATGGAGGCTGCATTAGATGCTTTGGCAGCTGAGGTGGACTGTAAAGCACTACAAGCCTGGCTGGCAGAGGACTTGGAGGATGAGAATGGCCTGGTTAGCCAATCCACCAAATTCTCTGTATGTTGCTGCTGCTTAAGACGGCCAGCACCAGTTAGAAAGGACAAGCGTGCCCCTGCAGAGGATGCACCACGTCCACCACGACCAGAGGCACAGCCTCCAGACACAGAGGCTGCTTGCCCTCTTATCTGTGTCTGGGAGCGTCTGCCTGTCCTTTTTGGTCTTTCTGACATAGTGAGTGATATATAGATTAAATATATACAGAACTCTGATTCAACTCTGGTATAAAGATTAAAGATTTCCAGAACTCTTGTATAAATCATTGAGACACCCTGATAGCTGGCAGCCAGTAATAAGACACAGATTACAATTCCCAGAAACCTCCTATAAATCAGTGAGACCCCCTGATGGGTGGCAGTGACAAGACACAAATTACAATTCGCAGAAATCTGCTACAAGTCAGTGAGACCCCCTGATAGGACCCCCTGATAGCTGGCAACAGTGACAAGACACAGATTACAATTCGCAGAAATCTGATAGAAGTATGTGGGACCCCCTGATAGCTGACAGTGAGAAGACACAGATTACAAGTCTCAGAAACCTCCTATAAATCAGTGAGACCCCCTGATGGGTGGCAGTGACAAGACACAGATTAGAACAATTCCCAAATATTTTGTAGCAATTACTGACCCCCAAAATACTTGCTGGCAGTGACGAGACACAGATCACCTCGATTCCCAGATATTTTGTAGAAATTACTGACGCCCAAAATACTGCGTGGCACTGGCTGTGACAAGACACAGATCACCTCGATTCCCAGATATTTTGTCAAAATTACTGACGCCCAAAATACTGCGTGGCACTGGCTGTGACAAGACACAGATCACCTCGATTCCCAGATATTTTGTAGAAATTACTGACGCCCAAAATACTGGGTGGCACTGGCTGTGACAAGACACAGATCACCTCAATTCCCAGATATTTTGTAGAAATTACTGACGCCCAAAATACTGGGTGGCACTGGCTGTGACAAGACACAGATCACCTCGATTCCAAAATATTTTGTAGAAATTACTGAGCCCCCAAAATAGTTGTTGGGAGTGAGAAAACAAAGATTACAACAATTCCCAGAAATTTGGTAGAAATGAGACCCCCCCCCCCCAGTAGCTGGTGGCAGACTGGCAGTAAGAACACACTTACTGACTTGTGGTTCATTGTAGTGCATTATGGGCGAACACACGGCGAACAGGCGGAAATGTTCGTAGTTCGCGAACATGCGATGTTCGATGGGAACTCCGAACCGATCAGCTCATCCCTATAACAGACCTTTTTATTATTTTTTAATACTTATTTATTATTTTGTAACAGACCATTTTATTATTTTTTTAATATTTATTATTTTGTAACAGGCCTCTTTTTTTAATACTTATTTATTATTTTGTAACAGGCCTCTTTTTTTAATACTTTTTTATTATTTTGTAACAGACCTTTTTATTGTTTTTTTAATACTTATTTATTATTTCGTAACAGGCCTTTTTATTATTTTGTAACAGACCTTTTTATTATTTTTTAATACTTATTATTTTGTAACAGACCGTTTTATTATTTTTTTAATATTTATTATTTTGTAACAGGCCTTTTTTTAATACTTATTTATTATTTTGTAACAGACCTTTTTATTATTTTTTTAATACTTATTTATTACTGTTTTGGCCTCTACCACTTCTACTGGAAGACTGTTCCATGTATCCACCACCCTCTCAGTAAAATAATGCTTTCTGATGTTACTTTTAAACCTTTGCCCCTCTAATCTAAGACTATGTCCTCTTGTTTTGCTACTTTGTTTCCTTTTAAATATACTCCCTTCCTCTACCTTGTGGATTCCCTTTACGTATTTAAATGTTTCTATCATATCTCCTCTGTCTCGTCTTTTTTCCAAGCTATACATGTTAAGATCATTAAGCCTTTCCTGGTAACTTTTCTCCTTCAAGCCGTACACCATTTTAGTAGCCCTTCTCTGAACTCTCTCTAAGGTGTCTATATCCTTCTGGAGATACGGTCTCCAGTACTGCACACAGTACTCCAAGTGAGGTCTCACCAGTGCTCTGTACAGTGGCATGAGCACTTCCCTTTTCCTACTGCGAATACCTCTCCCTACACAACCAAGCATTCTGCCAGCACTTCCAAGCATTCTGCCAGCATCTCCTGCTGTAATATTTTTTTATATACTTTATGTTGTAACAGACATTTTTATTACTTTTTAAATACTTTTTTATTATTTTGTAACAGGCATTTGTATTTTTTTTAAAAAAGACTATTATTTAGACACATTTTTATCGATTTAACCTTGTAATAGGAGAACCCCCCCCCCATTGGGTGGAAGGCGAATTCCAGGGTTATCGGTGCAATCCGAAGGTTTTCACTGATGTCCAGTAACTGCTTCGATGACTCCAATTTCGCCAAAATATGGTGACCATTCGCTAAATAGTGAATTCTACGTATTTTTGGCGAAATGTAATTGCTGGAGTGAGGTGAACTGTGTAAAAACACAAAAAACATTGGTGTCTTGTAAATAGACCCTTAAGCTTAACTCATCCACTGCGAGACTTACGTCCGGGAGAGTTTTGGGAGAAGTGAAGCACGGAACACCGAGCACAAAGACAGGACTGTCCCAGGAAAACCAGGACTGTTGGCAACTACAGGGGTTATTCGCCAACCTCCGAATTTGCCGCCGAATTGTGCCGTCACACACATTAAGATACAGGGTGATTTCCCTTTTATTTTATTGCAGGAATATGGAAAATAATCACAATCAGTGATTTGTTGCAAGTCAGGTAAAATGCCGCCTCCGCCGCGGATCATTATGATTCTTCCATCCACAGATCGATGTGTAGAATTATCCGGGCCTTGGATGGTCTTGGGTCATTGGTCTCCTTCAATGAGCGGCGCACTGACCTGAAATGTCTTGTTTTTCATGAAATCCTCACGTTATGAAGCTGCTAATTGAGCAGCGATGATTGTCTAATGGCTGTGATGTCATGATGAATGGTCACATTGTATCCTAATCCTCGCAGAATCCTCCCAATTGTCCCCGTTCTTTGTGATCGCTGTGCCGGTTACAAGATATTATGGTACAAATTGTCCGTGGAGGGGACACACACACACACAGACAGACAGACATAGGCGTACGCACAGGGTGTGCCTGGTTTTCCCAGACACACCCTAATGATGGGTGAAAAGTTAATCTTTGACCCCATAGATTGATATTTTGGCGGTTTCTTATCTGGTTCACGGTAATTAGCCGGAATAGTGACTGTATCGTTGCATAAACATTGATTATTCATAACTAAGCCATGACATCACAGCCATTACACAATCATGAAAATAATGCAGAGAGGACACTTAGCGCTAGAATTCACTGTTGTGTAGTGATGGGCTGCTCAGAAAAACACCAATGTACACCCTATACAATAAATAATCAGAAAAAAATGGGCTTGAGCCCCGGTGTGAGCGCACTTATCTTAGACTTGAATGGAATACTTCAATAATATTCTTGATCAAATTGACCTAATTGGAAAAGACAAAAACTCCATGGTGCAAATATTGTTTGAAGTCATTTGATACAATATGATGAGACAGCAGGCTATATGTATAATGAACTCACAAGTGTAGAGCCAGGTATGGCTCAATAATCTCGCCTCTTGACCACTCTGGGGGGTCACACCCCTTGTATGGAATCCTTCCCCCTTCAGACAGTCACAGAATTATCCGTTGGTGGATTCTTATTGTTCTTCTAGAAACAAAGGAACACTTCCATTGCGCAAATATCAATAACTTTATAAGGCAAACAAGAGAGTGGGTACTCACAATCTCTTGAGCCTCTTATATAAGTGGCTCAGTATAGAGGCTTATCATGTGGCTCAGTATAGAGGCTTGTCACGGATCTGGTGGGCTGATGAGTTGATTTCCAGTAAAAATTAATGGACAAAAATAAAAATAAAATAAAACGTGCACTATTATACGTTTTATGACATTTAATATAGATAAAATGAATAATGAGAAAGCCCGCAGTATGGTTGGGCGAAACGCGTCTCATTATTCATTTTATCTATATTAAATGTCATAAAACGTATAATAGTGCACGTTTTATTTTTGTCCATTAATTTTTACTGGAAATCAACTCATCAGCCCACCAGATCCGTGACAAGCCTCTATACTGAGCCACATGATAAGCCTCTATACTGAGCCACTTATATAAGAGGCTCAAGAGATTGTGAGTACCCACTCTCTTGTTTGCCTTATAAAGTTATTGATATTTGCGCAATGGAAGTGTTCTTTGTTTCTAGAAGAACAATAAGAATCCACCAACGGATAATTCTGTGACTGTCTGAAGTGGGAAGGATTCCATACAAGGGGTGTGACCCCCCAGAGTGGTCAAGAGGCGAGATTATTGAGCCATACCTGGCTCTACACTTGTGAGTTCATTATACATATAGCCTGCTGTCTCATCATATTGTATCAATTGACTTCAAACAATATTTGCACCATGGAGTTTTTGTCTTTTCCAATTAGGTCAATTTGATCAAGAATATTATTGAAGTATTCCATTACACAATCATAACTGAAAATAACTTTTGCACAAAATTCTCCAAACATAGATATTATGGAATTAATTAAAGTGGGTGCAAACGCTATCAGATGCGCTGCGCACACCATTACATACAGACACACAGACTCACGCACAGACTTTTTCACACACAGATACATGCACGGCCATACAAACACACACACACACAAACACACACAAACACACAGTGGCACGGAGTTTAAATGATAAATAAGAAGTCACAGGGAACACGATTCTATGGATAAAACTCATTATTAATAAAACCCCATATCTATCTATCTATTTATCTATCAACCAAACTGTACAACACCCCCTAGATGTAGCAAATGCTTTTAATAATTATTTTGTTGGATGCGCCACCACCCTGATTGCTAAGCTAGGAAATGACAGGCAATCAGAAAGGCCGCATGCAGGTCCTGCCCCACCAACTGTGCAAAGACCCTGTAACGCAGAGAAATTCAGTTTTAGACCAGTGCCTGTCAGTGTCATCACTAAGCTTCTCCGTAACCAAAAAATGAAATACCAATCTGGACCTGATCAAATCCCAGCAAAGTGTCACGGTTCCCAGATCCCACCACGTAGTACTTAACACCCCACACTCCACAGAGCCCAGAAGCTACCAACAGAGTAGCCGTGAAAGATCTCTAACTGTCTGGTCCTTAGAATTGGCCAGGTAAACTAGCTAGACAGAAAGGGTTAACAACACGGGGAGTAGTCAGCCGAGCCAGAACCAGGAATACAGAGTTCAGAATAGTCAAATGGAATAGCCGGGTCGATATCAGAGCAGTGGCGTAGTACAAGAAAATGGTCTAGGGCAACAGAAGGCAGAATAGTCAGAAACAAGCAGAGGTCAATAACGGGTTAATTCAATATAGCAGTCAGGTACAAGGAGCTCAGGTATGGATAACCACGATCTGGCAACTGCTGAGAATATACTGAGGGTTTTTAAAGACCTTCACCAGGCCACGCCCCCCACTCAAGCCACGCCTCATGCAACCACCTCCCTGCCTGTCTCCATTTAAACCGGGCTTTGGTCAGCGAGCAGCATCAGACATGCTGCCCTCAAGCACACAGGTAGGGCTGGAATCTCCCAACGTTACACAAAGCTGCTGAAAATCAGTGCCCCAGCAATTGGAAAACCTGTCGCAAGACTCATCAATGAATCACTGGCGACTGGATACATACCCAGACTCTGGAAGACTGCAAGGGTGGTACCTATCCATAAAAGTGGTGACAGTACTTTGGTATCCAACTACCGCCCAATATCACTGCTCCCTGTAATGTCAAAAATTCTGGAAAAATGTGTCTACACTCAATTACGTGATTATTATCAGTATCAGAACTATTTAACCCCAGATCAATCAGGCTTTCGTCCAAACCATTCAACTACAACCGCCCTTTTAAAAGTTTGTAATGATATCCAAGCGGGCAAGGAACAAGGAAACCTAACTGGAGCATCTTCCTTGATTTTGCCAAGGCCTTTGACACGGTAGACTCATGGCATCTTATTACAAAAACTTAAAAACTCCGGTATTGGTGATAGTACATTAACCTGGTTCCAATCATATGTGTCTGATAGGTCTCAATTTGTGTCCATTTCTGACAGCACTTCCCTTCCCCTCCCAGTCACGTGCGGTGTACCCCAAGGCTCAATACTTGGCCCCCTGCTATTCACAATATTCATAAATGATCTGCCCAATGTCTGCAAAGCCTCAACTGTACACATGTACGCAGACGACACTGTAATCTATACCAGCAAACCAAATCTCCCACAGCTGGAGGCCGTGCTGCAAGAACAATTCACAGGGGTAGAAAAGTGGATCAAACACAACAAACTTTTTCTAAATACTGACAAAACACAATGCTCTTTGGAACCGCACCTAAACTACACAAATTGCAAACACCCCATCTATGTGTGGGGACAAGATCAAATAACACACTGACTACAGTCACTTCTCTCAAATATCTAGGTATGTGGTTAGACCCAAATCTATCTTTTGGCCCCCACATCGAAAAACTCTCATCTAAACTCTACCCCAAACTAGGTGCCCCTTACAGAAACAAATCCTGCCTGAGCCCCCGGTAAGAAAGCAGATTGTACAGCAAATGCTTATGCCAGCCATTCCGCCCCTCAAACACACCTTCAGAAACTTACTACATTGTATAACTCATTCTGCCGCTTTGTGCTACA